>OY829539.1:51307461-52507461 GCA_963691705.1 Viola odorata | reverse complement strand
CCCGCGACCAAGGCCTACGAGCCCAGCTCCTTGAGTAAACCCGGCGCCTTCGTTATCTTTCCCACATCCAAACGCGACGGAAGGGACCGAAACGTCGCCAAAAGTGAAGGTCTCACTCGCAAGAATGCCTTGAGTTGATGAAGAATCACCGTAAGTGTACAGATACTCGCATCCCGTCTCACAATCCGATTGCGGTAACGCGTTGCATAATTGGCTCGAGCACGATACAGAGGAGAATGTGGAAGATTTCTTGGGATCGAAGATTGGTGTGGGTTGAGTGAAGCATTGTGAGCAAGGCTTGCATTGAGTCCATATGAGATCGCTTCCAGTGTCCAAGATAGCGGAGTAGGACTCCGGTGGAGTACCGATCGCTAAGTTCATCAAGAACTCGCCGTTTCCTGGAACAACAGTAGCTTCAACATTATTATCAATAGAACGGGAGCTCGAAGTCAAGATTGCATTATTTAGCCTTTGCAGTTTGTGGTTCCCGCGCTTGATCCCACGTTGGAGTCGCTCGAACTTGGTCAAGTTCTTGCCCGAATCAATGTGGTGGAGCGTGACGCGGAACCCGTGTCGTGGATTTTTGTGTTTGTGTAATTTTCTTGAAGTGGAAGACGCATGAGATGAAAATAGAGCTAGTATGGTAACAGACACAAAAAGGACCCAACACAAAGAATGCATTGTATAACAAAACTTGTTAATTAGAGAAGGAATTGAATGAAATGATTTGGTTGAATATGGGAATGGATAAATAGAGTAGGAGAGGAGGAAATGGTCATGGAAGGTGAATTTTTTAATCGGAGGGTATAAGAATATGGAAAGATGAGTGGAGTGGAAAAGGGATTAAAGTAGAGAGGAAGGGAAAGGGGGCAACCGGAGGAGTAGGGAGGTTGAGAAATATTTGGGGTTGGTTGGTGAAAATGAGACGACTGATGAGAAGGCGACATGTATATGTTTGCTGCAACCAACTTTGAGATTTTTTTTTAGAGAAGAGTTTTATTGGAGTATCGTCTCAACTGACACTAATCTCGTGTGAATATTATCGGGATTTCAAAGAGAGTTAATTCACCTTCTAATAAAGATTCGAACATAAAATTTTAATTAAAGATAAATAATTTTTTTTACCACTCAACCACAATCAATTTTTCTTCAGAGAAAGAAGAGTGATTTATGCATATTCTAATCCTTACAAATTTTGAATTGGGCTAGCTACCTATCTATTTTCACGCTTTTTCTTTTGGATTATTGTTAGTTTATTTTTTATTTTTATTATATATATGAGAGACTTAAAAGATTAAAAAATTTCATTCTCTATATTTGCGTTAACAATAATAATTATTTCTCTCAATTGCTTATGAATTTGATATCACTTAAATCATTTGAAAGTATTCAACACGATAAAAGTCTGAATTAATTAGTCTAATAGATTAAAAATTCGGATGATTTATAAAAATTATTATTAATAATTTTTTCTTAAAAGGAGAAATGGTCAAAATTGTACTAATGATCTAGTTTCTTTGTCTTGAATTTAGAATAATTGATCATCATTGCCTTAGCAATCAAATCAAAATCACTTTCTCCCTTACCTTCGTCTTTACAACTACTTGAATGCTACTCATGTATTTACGTTTCTCTCAATCTTATTAATTTGATTGTATATATGCAATCCAGCCGCGTGGTGAAGAAGGTGCCGTGGTGGTGCTTAGGTCGCAAGATTTCGTACGGATATTTATTCCATCAAATCCATCTTTTAATTATAGTTTAAGAAATCATCTTACATTGAGGCCGTCCACTGGAATCTGCTGCTATTTTATCTCAAAAAATAAATATAATGTATCAAAATAGTGATGAACATTAATGCGAATCCTCACAGATACCTTAGCGCATCGAGCGTTTTGCCCTTGAAGCACAAGAGATGGCGATCAAGGAAGCGTTGGAGGTGACGAGTGTGCTTTGAGCATATATTTGTGAGGCTTTCTTGGGCAGATTATGTTGAGCAAGATTCGAGAACGAATCTTTTCAAAGAGGGAGGAAATGATACGATCCCAGAATGTATTATGTACCTACATGGCACATCGCATGTGCGCAATAAGCAGATGGAGAAGCAAATGGAGTCCGATTTGAGGTTATAGAGGCTTTATGGAAACATTGATGTGTTATCTTTATTGTGTCCAAATTTCAGGACGTTTGGACCAGTAGATCGTCCAAAAGATCAAGCCAACATTTTTGTTAACACGAGTCCTACGCCAACTAGGACTCTAGGACACATCAAGCGACTTTGTCCGAACGCAGTCGGACCTATATAAGTCAGAATCGTGCGATCGACCTTGTTTATGAAACTTCAAGATGTTAACTTTCGTTTGGAACAGGTTTCAGCCCATTTGGACCAGCGGATTGAAAGTTATGCCAGTCGATATTTTCTTGCGCAGAATGAACGCACAACGGTCCGCGAGTGGCAGTGCTTAGCGGCATGCCGCCAAGGAGGAAATTTTGGGGCGATTTTAGCAGTGCTTAGTGGCATGCCGCTAGTGCTGACGTCAATTTTCTGATCACTTCAACGGGCTGCCAATTTACATCAAAGATGGAAACTTCAGACTTTCTATTTTTAATTGGTTATTTTATTAATTAATTAAATTAGTTTGGATTTATTTTAATTAATTAATTAGAAGAATGACTTTTATTGTAAGGATTTAGGGTTTCTCCCATTTAAAAGAGCCACCTTTTTCATCAGGTTACGTTATCTTTCAAATAAAATTCAGAGAATTTTCTCATTTGTTCTTCGTAAACCTTTTCCCTCATTGAGTCCGGACACTCGATTAGGATAGCAAGTAAAATCCGAAAGTCCACTCCATTAGTTCGTTTACTCTAGGTTGGTTCTCAGATATTGAGTTCAGGGTTAGAGATCCGAATTAAGAACCTCACTTGATTTGTTAGGGTTGGTTAATATAGGTTGTTAACAGGGTCAAACACTCAAGTCGAGTTATCTATCTTCCGCAACAAAATTCAAACCTAGAACTAGATCAGAATACATGCTACGAGTCTCGGGCAATCCGGGATCGTATCAAATATATTATTGGATGCAAAAGAATTTTTTTAGAGGGTCAAAATTGAATCATCAATAAAAAAAAGAACAAAAGTTCAAAGACTAGAATTTTTTTTATAAAAGAAAATTTCAATTCAGCAAAGGTGAAATTTGAACCGTTCGAATTGAGTCTTTATTACTATTTTATCATCCATATAATCACTAAACTATAAAACCAACGAGACAATACTATTTAAAAACAAATCAAATAGAATAGCATTCAAAATTTTAAAGTAATTGCATTCATAATTACTCTTTGCATGATGCATAACTAATATATGAATAAGAGAGTCTCTATTTTCCTTATAAAACTTAATTTGCTACTTTTTTTTTGGTCATTTTAATCTCTAACTTTCTCATGGAAAAAAATTCTATACCTTTTCTTTCCATCCCACAATCCTTAAAAGATGAGAAATAATAATCTAAGTGGCTGATACCGTTTATAAAAATAAAAAAAATAGAGAGAATTAAATCGAATTGCCACCATATATTTCGTTACATGGTACATGAATAATGCAAATTATAATATACTAGCAATCATGGTCCGGCCTTCATTCTTTTTAATATAATATAATATAATTTAATATATCCTAATTATGCCATATATATATATTAAATCACGTTTATTATAAATAATGTAACCTAATCATAATTTTTCAATTTAAAATTAATAAAAAAATTATGTTCGTAAGATAAGATCAATTTAGTAATTTTAAGCTCAAAATGTGGATTACATAAAAATTATTAAAATGAGTAATTATATAGGTTTAAATCAAATTTACAAAAATGAAAAAAATGTAAAATTCTATAAATGGTGGAATTTGATTATTTTTTTTTACGAATACAAAGACTAAATTAATTAAATTGGAAATAGTTTATGAATATAAGAATTGATTTAATTTTACAGGGGTTTAGTTGACAATCTCTAATTGACTTAGTGATGTTTCTTGCAATGCCAATTTTATAGCTTCCTAAAAGTTGTAATTTCTTTTATATTTTTTCATATCTATCTATATATTATATAAAACTTAGGCAAGAAGATTTGGTGGTATTAGTGATGCCACGTTGGTTATTTAACGTCTTTATATGCTTCCACGTGTTCTTTTTTGTTATATCGAGATAAATTTTAAAAAACAAATATGGTAAAATATTGACTAATTGATAGTGTAATAAAGGACTAATATACGTTTTTTCATCAAATTCGTTAATACAATATTTTTAATTTCTTTCTTTCCAATTCCCTTAAAATAAAACGTTACAAATAAAAAGATTATAAAAGGCCATTTGTATTGTTTCTGTGCTAATATTTTTCAGAACTCTCTTAATCTTTTTCTCTCTGCAAAAGAAATTTTAAAAGTTTGGATTGCAATAAAAAAAGTGACACATGCATGTTTATTTTAAAAAAACAATGTATTATCGATTAGTGAATTTGATTATATGTAATTATTCATGGATAATCCAATTTGAATACTACCAAATTAGAACACTATGTATTTTTTTGGTCCAGATGCATCAAACAAACTAAACTATAATTACTCCCTACGTTATTTTCATTCCTTCTCCTACAGTTGCTGTTCCTTTGTTACCTGAAACGACACAAGACATGACCCTCCTCTTCATCTCTTACGGTGGCAGCGCCATCAAGCTCAGTCGCTCCTCGCTACTACCCATTTCTTCCTCGTATAGTAGAGGAGCATTGGAGAGAATAGATACAACGGAAGCGGAAACAAAAGAGGGAATTTGCAGTGCGAGGAGAGGAAGAGCAAATTTGTGTTCTTTCTATAAACGGCGTGGAACCGCTAGTCTGGGTTCAAAGCAGCGTAAGCAATTTCAATCTTCTTTTCGTTTCTCTTGGCTGCCTTTCACTTGTAGATAATTGGTCGCGGGTGGTTACATTTGTGTTGGGCGATTAGTTTTATGGATGAAGTTCTATGATTGGCATTTGGATTTGTTGAATTCAACAATTTTGGTACTTGCAAAATCAAATCCTGTCTTACAAATTTTTGTGTCGAAATAATTGTGAACCCTTTTCGATATAGCCGGTGTAACCTCTCAGTCTGCCCCATTACCTGACCCAAGTCAGGGATTTTGAATTGCTATGTTGGACTCCATGGTTTCTGAGATTCATGGTCAACATAGCTAGATTTCGCTTCGTGTGTTAGTACATCTGCTAGTTGATTTACCATTTACTTTGTTTGTTTCTTTGTTGTTTGATCTTTTTTTTCTTCTTTGTATTTAGTAGCTTGATTGAATTGAAGGAATTTTACAGGAAAGGAATTAGGTTGGCATGGCACTAAGATCAATTATCCGCAAGTTGAAATTGTCGCCCATGCTCTCTTCCGCTACTCTCCTGCATCTCCATGCACATGGCACAAGCTTTGGTATGTGTTCGACTCTGCTTCATCTCCGTGCACGTGGCACAAACTCTGGTATCTATTCTATTCCCTTCACATTGTGTCTCACCCTGCCTTTTTCTTTCTTTCTTCCCGTGGATATTTTAAGACCTTCTATGTCGTATATCAGTTGCTTTTCTGCTAATTTTCATTCAGGGTTTAAACAAGTACTAGAAGATGAAAAATGTCAAATGGTTGATCATGTCTTTACTAGTGTTGCCTCTAATTATGATCTGATGAATGGCATCATGAGTGGTGGATTACATCTATTGTCAAAAGACAGGTTAGATATTTGGTTCGTGCCCTTTCAATATTTGCTTCAGTTTCTTATGGACTTCTATTTCATCTCAATCCTGTATACATTCAGGTTAGTCTTCAGGCTCAATCCATTCCCTGGAATAAAGCTTCTTGATGTGGCTGGTGGAACAGGTAATCTTTTCCTACCCACTGATAATATGGTGTACTCTTTGTATACATCATACATAACCGGGTGCATGGAAGTACCATGTCAAGTATCAAAAGCATGTATAAACTTTTGCTATAAAAATTGAATGCATTGGTTAGTGGGAAGTTTATGGTTCATAAACATTGGAATAAGTACACTATTTGGCCTAATCTTTCTTAATAATTTGCACTGGAACTCACCTTATGTTTGAACTTTTTTTTTAAACATTTTATGTGCTAAGATTTTTCTCATAAAGTGAATTGATTTTCTGTTATATTTGGTACATTGAAGAGGCAGAATCCAATCCCCTAGTTAGGTTTGAAAGAATAAACTAATATTTCAGAAATATTAATTATAAGGGGAAAATATGATGGCTATGTGTATTTTGCATTGACAATAGGAAACCATTTGTATGGGAATGAAAATGGTATTGGGTCTATTCACACTCTGTCTCCCTTTGTTGAAGTTCATCCCTTTGATTTTTGCTAGAACCTGTAAATTTTATTGATCTATGCCAAATAATCCAAACATCCATCCTGAAACTGAGGAAAGCATACTTTAGTTGTTAGTTGTGTTAACCGAAACTGCACAACTAATTGCCAAGAGAGGTTAATGGGAAGAAAATGGTTGAACAGAGTTTGATAAAGATTTGAGTGAAAAAGGGAATTAGAGGGAGAAAGGCGGTCTTGATGAAACAATATGGTAGAGCATAGCATCTTGGTAATCCTCACTTTCTTTGGCTGAATTTAATTTGTATATGTTTTCCGTTAGCAAATTATGTGCTCAGTTCTATCTAAGATCTAGTTTCATAGAACCAAACTGAACCTAATGTTTCCCTAACAGTAGGATCTAAAATCTGTTCTTTTTTTTTTGACCATTCATATCTTGTAAAGTTATGCATGTTTGATTGCAGTGTTCGCTGTACTGAATCTTTGCCATTAGTTAGCCATAAGTTTTGTTGTTTTCGTCTTAGTTTGATCCTTATTTTTACTTTGCACATACGCTAAACCAAAACAGAGCTGTTGCTTTGCCTTGGCCGTAGTTTGCTACTTGAAGATGTTTAACAATGGGAAGGAAAATGTATATTCAATTACCTGCAGTGGAATACATGGTAAGAATGACAATACTTTGGTTAGATAGATTTATATTTATTGTTTTCATTATTGCCCCATCATATGGAAATGGGGAGGGAGCAATCTAGCAAAAGCTTGTGCACCACTCAAAACTTGAGTGGTCGTTTCTCCTATAAAATAGTCCTAGACTTGTCAATAGAGCAAAGTAGTAAGTTATTGGTGCGAGAGTGTTGTTTTTCTATATTTTGTCACATAGATAACTTACCGTGCTTAAGATGCTACACATTGAAATTAACTTATGATGTTTGGGTGCAAATTTATTTATGAGGATAATATTCATAATATATCTTCTATTTAATTAACAGAGTTAACCTTCCATCATGTGCTCTTTCTTTTTCATGGTCACCAAACATACATTTGCTTTGTAAATTTAAAATCAGGCCATCCTTTTCACAATTCTTTCCTTTTAATCCTAATTTCTGAAGAAGCATTGCTAGACTTAAATAGTGAGTTGTTGGTGTGAGGGTTCTATATTTGCCGCATAGATAACTTGCCAATTTTGAAATGCTACACGCAAAAGTAACTTTTGTTGTTTGGGTGTGCTAATTTATTTAGAATAATACTAGAGATACTAATTTTTTAGTACTAACACTTTGACTAATGTGTCAATACATGATTGGGGTTTATCCCTTATTTATTAGGGTTTATCTCTTCTTTACTGAAATCAATAGTCATTATGTGAATCTAAAAGTGTCATGTGCGCATTTAAGTAAAAAAGTTAGTGAAAGTGTTAGTACCGCTAGCATTTCACTCATTTATTTCGGAAAAACTCACATCATGGGTGTTTTCTTCATGGTCACCAAACAAAATCCGGCTGATCTTTTGTTATTCTTTCCTTTCAAGTCCAAATTTCTTAACAAACATGGCTAGGCTTAAATAGTAAGTTATTGGCGTGAGGATGCTGTTCTTTATATATTGTTGCATGAAAAACTTGTCACGTTTAAAATGCTACACGTAGAAAGTAATTTATGTTTTTCTTGAGAGAGTAGTTATGTTTCTTCTTGAGAGTGTATTTTATGTATTTTGAGAGCACATAATCCTAGCCGTAGATGCAATTCAGTGAATTTAGACAGATACGGGTGATCTTATTTTGCCAAAAAGAAAATAAAGGAAAGCGATTAATTATATTGCCTTTTACTGTATTTATGTTTTCCATGTTTTGCAAGAATTAGGAAGAACGCTGGCTCTTAGTTATTGCCGACGAATATGAGAAACTGTTCTTGCATATATAACATAGATGCCATTTGTCATTTTTTACCAGATAAAAAACTTTTCTTAATCTTTCCTTGTGAATTTAAGTTAGGTGGGATTTTTGTGAGAAATAAGTTTTGAGTGTTTGACAGGGAAGGTTCTGGCAATGGGGATAGGACTTAGGAGAGGAAACACATTTGCTTACATATTCTAATTAGAGTTTTGTATTCAAAGAAAATCTGGTGGAAGGAAAGACACATCAGATCTGTGGGTCTAATGAATTCAAGGATCAACTCTGGGAAGGTGTTTCCAATCCAAGGGAATGATTTCCAGTTTGTTGGTAATTCATGGATGCCAACAACTCCGGAAAAGTGCATTTCAACAAGATCTGATCCCACAGTAGCAGACGAGCAGGGGAGCCAATCCAACAGAATGGATTTACCAGGATGGGATGCAGTTCACAGTGGATTTACACAAATGTTGAATTTGAATGAGGCAGTATATAACAACGAAATGGGTAGAAGTGGCACTATTTTCATGGGGGATGCAAGTCTTCCTAAAAGGTACGATCTTATGGCAACAGGTGCAAATAGGGTAGCTCAAACTGCCTTTGCAAATACAATGGTTGGCAGAAATACGAGCATGGCTGGCAGAGCCTTAACGCCCAATTTGCATCCTCAAGTTAGCACCCAGAGAGAATCCATGGTGGGGCAGATTCACAGCTCAATTTCGAGGCTTCCGCATATTAACCGCAGCTCATTCCAAACAACCCAATGTAAGTTTTTTTCTTTTCTTTTCATTTTACTATAATTTATTTATGCAATGCTACTATTCCTTCTGTTAACAACAATACATGTACTCTCAGTAAAAGAATAACCAACAGGTAGGTTGTGTGGGGTGTTAAAATTGTAGTCATTGTTTAGCATCCTATGGGTTGGGTCGCTTGGCATCACATAACTTCACCAAAATAGGCACACTGTGTCATAGTGATGGTAAAATATTGTCAAATCAAGATATCAAATGCAAATAGAGACCTAGCAATGCATGAATATCATCAACATTCAACATTCATGATACTTCTTTTATTGTTTGTTCCAAAGTAATTTTTTTTTAGATTGTTGTTTGATATATTTTAATGTGCCAGACTTGTGAATGAGATGAGACTAATTTACATTCGTATGTCTTGGATAGAAATAAAAGATTATACACAAGAAAGAGAGTTTTTCCATTCAGTGGCGGAGCTACGGTGAATTTCTTAGGGAGGCTAAATATGACAATACTGTTTATAAAGAGTCCAATATGGTAGTTCTATAATAGAATAAAAAACAATAAAAAAACTTAGAGGGTATTATGGGAAAAGTCAAAATTTTATAGGGCGAATGTGATAAATTAACAAGAAGTATTAGGACTTCAAGGATTATTATGGAGAAGTTCAAAATTTTGGGGGGTTTGGGGTGGGCATGGCCTCCCCATGCTCACTGTCGCTCTGCCCCTGCTTCCTTTTTAAGAATTATTGTATCAGTTTTAATGCAAATTCTAATGGCATTGCTTTCAACAGATGGATTTCAGGTACCTTATAATACTTGCATTGATTTGAATTCGCCCCTAACAGTAGCTGATGCAACGTTCAGTGCTACCCCCTCATCTCAATTCATACCAGCAACAGCAGGCCAGGGCAAGACATTGGAGAACACACCTTCTGTAATAGTTAATTTCCCAGAAAAATGCACAAATGAAGAAAAAGGCAAGCTGGAAGATATATTTCTACCTAGGGAACGGAAGACCAACCATTCAAATATTGAACTTTTGCATACTGTTCTGGATTCATCACTTGCTGTCAATCCCACAGCATTGGTCAAACCAACAGATCTTGACAGGGGAGGTGATCGAGTTATTGACCTGAACCAAACACCACAACATAAACCACCTAAGCCGAGAAAGCATAGGCCCAAAGTAATAGTGGAAGGGAAACCAAAGAGAACTCCTAAGCCACCAACGTCAGTGAATACAAACTCCAAGGAGAACCCTACTGGGAAAAGGAAATATATGCGCAAGAGTTTGCAAGAATCACAAACAAAACGCACAGAATCTGTCGAGGAGTTTGCAAATCGCAGCACTGGAAAGAGGAAGTATGCACTCGAGAAAAGCTTGGAGGAACCTCCAATTCAATGTGAAATTTTTAACTGGGGTACTACATATCCCCGTACCCAAGCTAGAAAGAGGACATGCATTCGGAAGAAGAGCCTGGAAGAGTCAGCAATTGTATATGAAGATTCTATTGGGAAGACTCCAAACTTCAATGCTGGAAAGAAGTTTGAACACCAAGTAGCAGCAATTCAACATGCAGATGCCAACCGGGACACTGCATATTGCAGTCCTGGAACTGCTGTGAAATCATGCAGAAGAACGCTGCATATTGAATCAGAAAACACCAGAGGGATGCATAATCTTGGAGCTCCTCAGCGGCAGGAGCATCTCAAGGAGTCTCTTAATTCGAGTTTAGGTTTTGAATCTCTGAAACTGAGCATTGGTGCAGAAAAGCTAGGCAAAAGAAAGTCAATTTCGCAGGTCAATCAACAGAATTCGTCATTGTTAGAGAATCAGCAGTCAGTTGTCTTGAGTAACCTCATGAATTTCACGAAACATGTCCCCAGTGGCCATACTCCAATTTCAGATGTACAAATAACTGCAGCCCAGCTAGACCTGATACACGCCACCCGGATGAACTTAAATGGCATTGCAAACAAGACTAGAGAAACAGGGGAACAGGTCCAGAGAGCAGTTCCCCAAACTTTCTTTCCAGCAAAAAGTGATTGCAAAAGCCATGAGAGGACTAAACAAATAGCACATCAGATTGATCCTCAATTGGAAGGAAATATGCCATCTTTTTCATTTGAAGCTAGGGAATTGTGGACTGAACTCTACTATTCTGAGCAGAGAAGTCTCTGCAGTGAAAATCCAGCTGGTGCTTCACTGTTGTGCCAAGAGAGAATTCAGGTAGAGGGTTATAGAAGAAACAGTAAGATCTCAAGCGCTAACATTGGCAACTATGAAGCGCCTGGAAAGCTGCAGGCGAGGGGATCATCTACTCTATCCATATCTATTCAACCTGAAAAAGTTAGGATGCCACAACCACCGAAGGGTGTCTTGGAAGATCACCACCAATCATCAGCAAAACGAGGTATTTTGCAGTTTTGAATTACCACCCCAGAAATTTACTTCTTTAGAGTTCATATAACTTCCTGAAACCATTATATTTGCTATACTGACACTAATCACTCTTGACATTGCAGGGAGACCATCACAGCAGAAACCCGATAATCAGATTGAAGGAGTCTTATATCAACTGGAGGGTGCAAGTATCAACAATCAGAAAAACGCGCTTGTTTCATACAAAGAAGATGGCGCAGTTGTCCCATATGTGGGTTCTAAGAAACATAAGCCAAGGCCTAAAGTGGACCTCGACCCTGAAACAGACAGGGTGTGGAAATTGCTGATGGGGAAGGAAGGTAGTGAAGGCCTTGAAGGATTTGATAAGGTGAAGGAGCAATGGTGGCAGAATGAGAGGGAAGGTTTTCGTTTGCGGGTGGACTCATTCATTGCAAGAATGCATCTTATTCAAGGTAAAATCTCCCACATTTGTAAGCCAAAACATCAAGATAACAATTCTAGAGTCATGCACGTTGTAGAATGGAAAGGTTGGTATATTCTTGTTGTGCTTTTCATGGTAAAAGTATCTTTCTACAAGTTCAAATCTGCGGTGGAACTAAAACGCATATATTTTTTGGAACACTGTAAAAGTAGAACACTAAAGATAAGGGTAAGGTACACTACCTCCCTCCATATGCATAAATATATGAAGCCAATATTAGTGCTTTCTATTTTTTCTTTTTTTTAAAAATCTACCTGCTTGTAGAAATATGGGGAAAATTTAAATTATTAAAAGTTGCAGCCACCAATTATTTGCTGTAGACGCCAGTATGTTCATGCCAGAGATTGACAACACACCAGAATTCTGAAGAAACCTAGGTTCAATATGTATTTTGTCCATTCACAGCAAATAACAACTCTAGATGAATCTCATTCTCAATGTGTTCGCTGAAAATGAATTTGCAAAACCATTCACTAGAATTACTTATAAGTACGTATGTAATGACACTTTGCAGTTTTTCCAAAAAAAATGACACTTTGCAGGAGATAGACGCTTTTCGAAGTGGAAGGGATCAGTTGTTGACTCTGTCATAGGAGTTTTTCTCACTCAAAATGTGTCTGATCACCTTTCAAGGTAAATTGGATTTTTTCAATTAATGGTAAAAACGGATACATCATCATTCCTGAACTAAGCAATCTTCTTAACTACTTTCCCACTATGCAGCTCTGCCTTCATGACTCTAGCTTCACTATTTCCTCTCAAGTCGAGAAAAAACAGAGCCTGTGATAGAGATAAGAGAAGCATAGTAGTTGAAGAACCAGATGACTGCACATTAGATCCAAATGATACCATCAAAAACTGCGAAGAACTAACTTTTTCAGTCTGTAATGGGAGTTCCATCACAAACCCCACATCAACAAGCATGTTTGAGGGAGAGGTTCATTGCGCGGGTGAAGAAGTCATATCATCACAAGATTCTGTTGGTTCTGTTATCATCCAGGCCAGTGGAGGAGTGATATCCTACTCAGGTTCGAACTCAGAAGCAGGGGATCTTGCTAGTGGGTGCAGACGCAACAAGGTTGACAATTTATCTTACATGGAGCTTCTCACGAGCACTGATGCAGAACTTAACAAGATTCACAATTTATCTTACATGGAGCTTCTCACGACCACTGACCCTCTTGATGAATACTGCAGTATCAGTGAAAGCTTACTCTTTGAAGAGGGATCTGGGGATGGACATGAGCAACCCGAAATAGAAAATGCACTTCAGGGTTCAAATTTTCAAAACTTTAAAAGTATGGATTGCCCTTATGTGTGTAACAGTGGAAGGATGCAGGATTCAGTAGCCCCTTCTAGTGCCTATATGTTGCAACCAACTATACAGCACATAGTACAGGAAGCAGCAGTTCTCAGGATCCATGGTGAAGAAAGCACATCTTCTTCACCATCAACTGTCTATGCAGTCACCAAGGAAACACATGCAGACTGTACAAGCAAAAGTGATGGACACAGGTTCCAGGAAATTCCTATACTGCATTTACGCCAGGAATCAGCATGCCAACGAAGCAATTCTATCTCTTACCATGAAAGTCAATCACATGAGTGGAACAATAACTTGCAATTGTATAGCACTCCAACTGGTGAACCTCGAAATCATGCTGAAGCAGTTGTAACAGGTCAGAATATTCACAGGCGACCCATCCCAAAGACTGCAGGAAAAGTTTTTGCCATGGAGGAGAGAATCAAATCTGTTGAGGAGCGAACACACTCTAAAAATAAATTGGTTGCACAAGATTCAGAGGAGCAAGTGCATTTTACAGGTGTGAAACACATGCAGGCAAGTGCAAAAACCTTGAAAACCAGAAGAGGAAAAGCTGAGGGTGAGAAAAAGGATGCAATTGACTGGGATAGTTTAAGGAAGCAGGTGCCGGAAAGCAGAAGAAAAGCAAGAAGTGAAGATACAATAGATTCCCTGGACTATGAAGCACTGAGATCTGCTAGCGTCAAGGAGATATCTGACGCAATCAAAGAAAGAGGAATGAATAAAATGCTAGCTGAACGAATCAAGGTGCATCAAGCAAATTCAATCTCAAACCTTACAAATTCTATAAATCATCTCCAATGACAACATGATAGTAAAGGGATTCATGAGATATTTATTACTAGTAGTTTCAAAACATTGCAGGAGTTCCTAGATCGAGTGGTTAATGATCATGGAAGCATTGATCTGGAATGGTTAAGAGATGTTCCTCCCGATAAAGCAAAGTAAGATTCCTCTCAGAATAGTAAAATTCATCGTCATTATTTCAAAATAAGAAGACTACCACCCGTAGCATTAGCTGAACTAAATAATCAGCAAATAATAGAAAGAAGTGTGCCATATACATTTACTAATCTCTTAAATATTTGTATTTGGCAGGGAGTACCTGTTAAGCATGCGAGGACTAGGGTTAAAAAGTGTCGAGTGTGTGCGGCTCTTAACACTCCATCATCTTGCTTTTCCAGTAAGTTTATGTCTAAACTATTGATCATATTTGATTTACGAAGTGTTAGAATTAAATTATTCATAACACTCTTGTGAAGGTTGATACCAATGTGGGACGGATAGCTGTTCGATTAGGATGGGTTCCTCTCCAACCACTGCCAGAATCACTCCAACTGCATCTGCTACAGCTGTATGTATTATATTCCAACAATCCGACTCTTACAAATGTTAAAACTGACCAGATTTGTTAATCTAATTCTCTCTAGGTACCCAATACTAGAGACAGTTCAGAAATACCTATGGCCAAGATTATGCAAACTCGATCAACGAACTCTGTAACTATATAAATCTTCATAAAAGCCACTTTATTCATTGATATGGAGAATATAATACATTCAGCATGCTAATTTTAGTTTTCTCTGCATACAGGTATGAGTTGCATTATCAAATGATCACATTTGGAAAGGTATATTCAATTTGGCCTCTGCTGATAACTTCATCACCTGTCAGGATGTCATTTTGACACATCTGCATCAAGATTTTTATGCTTTCTACCATCAAGTAAAATAACCTGTTTATGCAGGTTTTTTGCACAAAAAAAAGACCAAATTGCAATGCATGTCCAATGCGAGCAGAGTGCAAACATTTTGCAAGTGCCTTCGCAAGGTTTGTTTCCTAGTCATTGTCTATGCTTCCACCGTTAGACTAGCAAACTTACCTAAAAGAGTACAGCCATAAGAGACTAAAGATATCTGCCATAGGGACATCCAAGCTTCAACAATTTGAAATTCAAAAGCTTACAAAAATGTAATGTAGACTATAGAGTAAAATCACATGAAATACACGAGGTTGTGTTGCTTTGTGAATTATTCACAAAAGTTATACCTAACTGAGGTTAAGAAGAAAATGATGATAATGAGGATAAAAAAGTTGCAACAAGATAGCATAGATGGTTGGCCAAGAGTAAATGCGCCCGTTAACAGTTTTTTTTTTTTTTTGGATTCAGTTAACTGTTTTTTCTTCTGTAGGAAAGTTGCACCTTAGAAACACATTTTTATCTCATACAAAGAAAGATTTTGGGGGAAACTAAAGCGTGGTTCAGGCCATATTCTAGGATTATGGTAATGTAAATAGTATGTATCATTATCCTAGCTTCCTAGTTTTTCGAAAGAATTAGATGAACAATGTTATCCTGTGAAAAAAGAGGAATGGTTGAGGCTGTACTTTGAAAACTGTAGAGATGAAAAGAGAGAAATCATGGAAATAAGTAAAAGAGCCTTCTGTTAAAACCACGCCCTCACTGCTTCACATACGCAAGTGACATGCATCTGAGGATGAAGCTGAACTTTATCTGTCTTATGCAGTGCAAGGCTTGCCCTTCCTGGGCCAGAAGAGAAGAGTGTAACAACTTCAATGGCTCCCTCTTTTGCTGAGAGGAACCCTGGCATAGTTATAAAAGATTCCCTACCATTACCTCCACCAGAAGAAAAGTCCTTTGAAGCAAGGACAGGATCTTACATCAGAAGTTGTGTACCTATAGTTGAAGAACCAGCAACACCAGATCAAGATGACGATGAAGTGATTGAGTGTTATGATATTGAGGATTCATTCTTGGACGATCTTGATGACATACCGACCATAGAACTCAGCACGGAAACATTCAAGCGGAATTTAGAAGATTACGTGCAAGGAAGCATGGACCTCAAAGATGCTGAAATATCAAAGGCTTTGGTTGTTTTAAATCCAGATGCTGCTTCTATTCGACATCCCAAACTGAAGTTTGTCAGTAGGCTAAGGACAGAGCACCTAGTGTAAGAAAACCTCTTCTCCTAATCATAACGAACTAAGACATGAATAAACGCAAAGAATACTAATGGATACTATAAAAACTTTAAAATAATCATTTCATTCATGTTAAGACCACCGGTGCTAGTTTTTTCTTTCTTCCTTTTCAGAATCCCGCCAGAGCTAGTATAATACTCCAGAATTGCATGCTAGAATTTTATATTATTTTATTTTATTTAAGAAATTTAACCAAGATTGAAAAGAATCCTGCTGCTTGTTAAAAGAGTTGAGAGCCCTTGGCATCAAAGTGGTAAAAGGGCCATCTCTAAACTTAAAAACCTTATGCAAAATCCTGAATTTTGAAGTGAGAACATGGAAAAATCCTTATGCACACTAACATATGTCTTTCTAATGCAATGCAGATATGAACTTCCAGATTCGCATCCTCTCCTCAAGGGGGTTAGTTTTGCATATGATATATAATACTGTTGATTCTCCTTAAGGCATGTTCTGTATAACTAAACTAGAAAATTTGCAGATGGAGAGTCGACAACCTGATGATCCTAGTCCTTACCTTCTTGTAATATGGGCACCGGGTAAGTACAAAAAAGAACAATAATAATACTTGCCACAGATGATTAGAGCAGACTCTAGAGTGGACACAATTTAGGAAAGACATGTTAAGGTCCTAAACACCAGCATGCTGTTAGCTGGTTTGTCTATATGATTCAAACATTGCATGCAGTAAACACATATCATGAGATAAGTGGTGATGAATGTTGCTACCATATTTTAATGATGGTGCCTCTTATTTCTAGGTGAAACTGCAAATTCAATCCGATCACCTGAACAACCATGCCAGTCTCAGGAGCCAGGTAAACTGTGCTATAGTAAGACATGCTTCTCTTGCAACGGTATCAGAGAAGCTGATTCACAAATCGTTAGAGGAACAATTTTGGTGAGTCCTTATTTTTGCATGCAAAGCCACTCATGGATGCTTAAGTGCTGGAATTGATTAGACTTGCTGATATTCACGTTTCCATACACAGATACCTTGTAGAACAGCGATGAGAGGAAGCTTTCCGCTCAATGGCACATACTTTCAAGTGAATGAGGTAAATACTACCTAAGCAGTATGGTTACGTCATTTCATGGGATTAATCTCTAAACCAAAAATTGAACTCAGGGATTTGTAACCCTGCACAACTGCCTAAGATGAACATCGTGTACGACTGACCCTTCCCTTCACTGCTTCCATTATTGCACATAGTCTACAGTGGGAAGCTACTGCATACAAATAGATTGTAATCAAACGAATTTTAAATTATATCGCAGGTATTTGCAGACCATGGATCCAGCCATAACCCAATTGATGTCCCAAGAAATTGGATATGGAATCTACGAAGGAGAATGGCGTACTTCGGGACCTCTGTGTCTACAATATTCAGAGGTATGCACACGAACTGGCAGATAATTTTTTTGTTTTACTTTAGCAGCAAAATTAAATGATAAAGTGAAAACTGACAGAAAGCTTTTTACTAGGACTCTCAACTGAAGAAATTCAGTACTGCTTCTGGAAAGGTATGGAATACCATTTTTAACTTTCCATACCTATTTATCTGGCCTCATTGTTGAAGGGAATAGAGAACAGTATTGCTAGATGCATGAGCTTTAGGCCTTCTGCATGCTTGAGCTTATAGGTTCTTTTAGTTTCAGCTGGTACTGTGAGATCCACAATCCCAGATCTAAATTAATTCAAAGTTACAACTAGGAAATTTAAAAAATCCTCAAATTCAAACAAGTCCACTTGATTACATTAGAGATGGAGACACATTTTCTTAGAGATGAAATTGCTAGCTAGAAACTCAATATAATAGTATTAGTAATAATATTATGATAGATATGTACAAGATGTGGTATCTCTATTCCAATCTGATTACAAAATGTAATTTACATGCAGGAATTCTTCACCACCCAACCTAGTATTATGACTGTATTTTTCATATTGGATTTCATAAATGCTCAATTCTAACAACAATACACAATGCAAAATTTTACATTGCAATTCAACATCTATGAGAGAAATGAAACTTGGAGGAAAGATTTGTTTTGGTAGTCAATAAATCCCCCACATGCTTGAATACGACGAATAGATTAGAAACAAAAGATAAATCACTTCCATGATTCCATCCCTCCTCCCCAGGGAAAAGGAGTGCTTCTGATTCTTCTGCAAATACCACAATTCATATGCATTTGATGTAACATTTTCAATAAATATGGAAAATGGACAATACTATGCGACTCAGAGTAATATGGTTGGGTTACATTTAGCAATTTTGCAGCATGCTTTAGTTTGACATTGGGTGAAATTCTATTTGCAGGATTTGTTTGTGTTAGAGGGTTTGACCAAGAACAGAGGGTTCCCAAACCTCTCGTGCCGAGGCTGCATCTTCCACCAAGTAAGGTGGCAACGGATCAGGAAAGTTGAGCAGACTTATGACAAAATTTTACTGGACAAGTTCTAACCAGCAGAAATAGCTGATATGATGTAGAGGATCCTGGACTATCATACATTGTTGTACTTTCAATTTGTTCTTTCATCTAAACTTGAGAGTCGCTATTGGCATGTAGACCTTTTTTTTGGGGTAAAAATTTAGGATGAAGTGGCAACTTTGATGCAGCAGGTTTGAGAATTGTCGTTGGTTTCAATTCATGCTCAAAACATCGCCATTCTTCAATAAACTAGTTGATGTCAGAAACCCCTTTTTCTGAGGAAAAATTAAAGAAAATTTACACCAAAAAAAAAGAACTTCTGCATCTTTCTTGTCATCTGTGTGATACATAGGAATATATTGGATTAGATGCTTTAGCTATGTCTGTCATGTGGCAAGAAACTTATATTCTAGTAGTAGCAGCGATAAGCAGTGTTTTAAGTTAAGCAGCTACTTTTACTTATTTTTTTTTAGTTATAATTTAATCCATTTAAAAAAGATGAGAATACATATTTTTAAAAATAGAAGGCTATTTATTTATATTAAAAAATAAAATATATTTATTTTAAAAATAAAATTATTTAAAGTATTAAAAATATTAACCTAAGCTGTACTAATTTACTAAAAAAAAATATTAATACATTATACATATATGTATTTGTTTACAAAAATAAATCTAATGTATTTATAATTTTAATGTTATAAATTAGTAGTATTAATTTATATAACAATATTTGGATTAATAAATTCAAAAAACAAGTGACTTCAAAGATCATTTTAATTAAAACAATTTACAGTACAACATAGTAATTTCTTACTAAACAACTTACTTGTTTCATTTAACAGCACCACACAATACAATATAGCACAACACTCACAACACAACGGGGATCAAACACGCCGTAAATATATATATAAATTGGAATGAGATTTTGAGTACTTCCTCCGTTTTTTTAGTAGTCGTATTTACCCAAAAATCTTTTTTCTAAATAGATGTTGGATTTATCTTTTTTAAATAATTAGTTAGTGATTTTTACTCTCTTATTCCTAATTACTTTAATTATAGAACTAACCACGTGATGATCAACTTTCAGTTAGTTTGTGTATGAATATTTAATTATAAATGATAAAATTAATTATATTCAGGTAAGATTATTACAAAAACAGAAAGAGTAGTGTTTTTTACAGTTGAATATGGTTTGAGGATAAAATAACCGATGTCCTCATTTGATTTTTTTTTAAACTTTTATTTGCTGATTAATTTGGTCTCGTATTTTTGTATAATTTCTCCAATTAAATTCCTAATAAATTAATTTAGTTCTCATATTTTTTAAAATTTTTGATCAAGCCCTAAAAAAATTATTTTAGTACTCATGTTTGTAAAAAAAATTCGATCGAACTCATAATATGAAATTTTATATTTCTTTCCAAGTTTTTATTAATTAAACTCCTAACTAATTAATTTAGTCATCATAGTAAATGATTTCTAATCAAAACCATAAATGATAAATTTCCTGTGTTTATAAAAAAATCAATCAAAACTCATACATTTATAAAATTTTATATTTGTGTTACTAAATTTGATTTTTTGTTGGGTAAAAAAGTTAGAAAATGTATTAAAATAAAGATAGAAATAATTATTCCACAAGTTTAAAAATATTATATATAATCCTTCTAATATTTTAGAAAATTCAGTGTGAATAATTTTTATTTCCTATCAAACAATTATACCGACAATAATTGCAATTCTTAAGCAACCCATTTGCTAGTTTTCAATTAGAAGTGATGCCAACACTTACCTCAATGAAACCGGCGCTTGACATAACAACGTTCGAAACCATCCTTCCTTCTCGTTTCATCTCCTTCACAATCCCTGACCCTTCACAGCCAACCCACCTCCTCCGCGTCGCCGTTCTAGACTCACCCGTCCATCATTTCCCTTCCCCACCCCTCGTCGCGGCTCTCTTCGTCCCTCTAAACCGCGAATCCGATTGGGTTTTCTCCAGTGAATCGGGCCACCTCCAGCTCCTGCTCTCCTCTCCTGGAATCTCACGCCTCATCTTGATCGGAAACAACCCTCCACTCAACTCTCCTGATTCGCTACTCAATTACAGCAACAGAATAGCAAACACCCAGTATGTGAAATCTCTTCAAACTAGCTTAAAACCTCTTCTTCGTGCACTCTCTCTTCAAATTAGTGTTAAAGATAGGAGCTTTGATTTACCCATCTTGGAGTACGATGATAACGTGTTGTGTAGTCTGGTTTTAGAGAGAGTTGTGGGTGTTTTTGTCGGTGAAATGCTTGTGGAAGATGTTGAGATAGAGAAAGAAAGTGATTTGCATGATTGTGAGCATAATTGTGGGAAAAGAGAGTTCAGGAGGAGATTAAGGTTTAAAAGGATGCCAAATTTAGTGCAGACTGAGGTTCGGATTGTTCCTGAAATGGGTCTTGGTTTAGATGTTGTAAATCTAAACATTGGTGAAGGATTGCAGTTTAGGTTTGATACAAGTATGTTGGTGCATTCGTATTTGGTTCCAATGGTTGCCGGTGTTTCTCTGATTGCTTCTTATATTGAGAATCTGATTCAGAAAGGAGTTAGGCCTAAAGCTTTATGCTTGGGACTTGGAGGCGGGGCTTTGCTTAGTTTCCTGACAACCCAGCTGGGATTTGAGGTTTTTGGTGTCGAAATGGATGCAGAGGTCCTAAGGGTTGCAAAGAAGTATTTTGGACTGGATGATTGTGGAATCCGTGTACGTATTGGAGATGCTATTGAATATATGGAGAAACTCGCTGGTGGAAGCAATGTGGCTGGGGAGGACTGCTGTTTGAACCGCATGGATGGTTTCTATACTAAGTTTGAAGTTCTTATGGTTGATTTGGATTCTTGTGATGCTAGGAGTGGTATCAGTGCCCCACCATTGGAATTTGTTAGGAGGCATATCCTTTTGGCTGCTAGATCTGTTCTTTTCGATTTTGGAATTCTTGTTATAAATGTTATTCCTCCAAGTAAGTCATTCTACGAGACATTGATACACGAATTTAGGGAGGTGTTTCATGAGCTGTACGAAATTGATGTTGGAAATGGAGAGAATTTTGTTCTCATTGCTAAGGTGTCAGCTGTTTTGTCATCATCAGTTAGTGATTCTGAGAATTCTTTTCTTAAGAAATTAAGCGCAGCAATTACGGGTAAATACTTGGATCGCATAAGGCGAATTTGATGTGTAGCGAGCAAATTTGCGAAGGTTCAAGATTATAATCTTTGAAGATATTAGGCAAAAGCAACTCATGATTCAAAGGACAGATGGAAAATTCTTTCTTTGGAGTGAGATACGCTTCGTAGTTTCATGTTCATGGCTAACTTCAGAGGGTGATTTTGTTATGTATACTTCTGTAATGGCAAACCTATTCACGTGTTGAAGAATCTATCTGTTGACTTGTATAGGCATTCTGCGAAGTTCATAGTCTAAATTTTTGTGAAGGAACTATTGCTCTTTCCTGCATTATTTGCAGCAATATGTTAGTGCATGTTTTGATTGTTTAAAGAACAGTGTTATCATATAATGTAAATGATTTTCTTATATAATATAATTCGACTCGTAATCTGTTAATTTTTAGATCTCCACCAATACCTTGTTCGCATGGGGCGGTAATTTTATTGCCGTAAAAGTGAGGTGGAAACTATAACGTGACATCATAATGTTATTGCTTGTGACTGATGAATTTCCACACAAGTTTATTTATATAGAACACCAAAAATTGAAGTAATGGAGATAAACAAAAACACAAATTAATTAAATCTAATCTCCATAAACTTTTACGCATCATAACTGTTTCATGCACCTTCATCAACTACATATATAGGCTGTATAGTGTTAGTATGTATACTGCAATTGAGATTGATATCCACATTTATCTAAGGGTATATAAGCCTTCATCTCTTTGTTTTTCTTTTTCTTTTGATTTAGAAATGCAACCCTGCATTTGTATGAGAGAAGTGGTTTCCTGTTAGAAAGAGGATTTCATCTTGCCTTGGACAATTGTATTGCTTCCTGGTCAAGACTGGAATCTTCAGTCCAAACATACTGGTGAGACAATATTTCTTCGTTCCTAACATCTTCCACCTGCTCCCATTCCGCCCATCTCTCAGCGAGGCTGCTGCCACCGCCACCTCCTCCTTCAAGCATTTTCACTACTTCTGTCATCGTGGGTCGTTCTTCAGGCGAGCTTTGGGTGCACAGCAGTGCAACCTGGACGATAGTCTCAACTTCCTTGCGCTCGTAACTCTTCAAGTTTCCATCCACAATGTCCTGAAGCCTATTCTCTCTCAGCAACTTCTTTATCTGAAAAAAAGAGTCAAAAAATTATTTAGTAATACTACTCAACGGTAAGATCCGATTAAATTTGCTAACCTAAGAGTATGCCTTTTTGCACAAGAAATGCATCACGTAGACTAAAAGTCTTACATGATCAAGCAAGAGAACATCCTCTTCCTCTTCGAGCCGAGAGAGATCGATTGCACGCTGACCAGTTACCAGTTCGAGAAGTGTAATACCATACCCAAAGACATCCGTCTTTTCTGATGTTTTTCCTGTGGATAAATATTCTGGGGCAATGTGGCCCATGGTTCCACGCACCTGAGTAGTGACATGGGTGAAATTTGAGTCAACCAACTTTGCCAGTCCAAAATCTCCAAGAACAGCTTCAAAGTTATCATCTAAAAGGATGTTTGCGGCCTTTAAATCTCGATGTATAATCTTAGGATTACAATGCTCATGTAGATACTCTAACCCGTGCGCGGCACCAAAGGCCACATTTTTCCTCATCGGCCAGTCCAAGCCTCTCTCTCCTGGTTTTAAATCTATATATTTATCAAAAAGACAGTGAAGGTAGTCAGACGAGCAACGCCATTGACCAAAAGATTACATGTTCATGTTTTAGGAAAAAAAAAACATGTTCATTGTTTTGTCCATGCTAAAATGTTGAGACTGTATACAAATGGTCTCTGTCGGTAAACAAGGCATGATGCTCATTCAAGAAAAGTACCTCTCAAGCGATATGCGACACTAAGATTTTGCATATAAGGGTAAACCAGGACCCGCTCGGAAGAGGTTGTACAGATCCCAATCAGCCTCAGAAGATTCTTATGAACTGCAACACTTATAAGATGAACTTCTCTCTGGAATGCAGCCTCTCCTCCAAGACTATAATAATCTGCAAGGCGTTTAACAGCAACTTTTGTGTTATCCGCAAGGACACCTCTATAAACTTTTCCGAACCCTCCTTGCCCTATAATGCTGCTTTCACTGAAATTGTCCGTTGCAAGTTGGAGCTCACGCCAGGAAAATCTTCTAAGCTGCCCAAAGGAAATCTTGCCGTCATCGTCACCTGTAAATATAACAAAGCAATATGTTAGTTCCATGATTGCCAAACCACCTTAAACTACACACGCCACTCAAGTAACAGAAAGATTCCTAGTATAAGAAGAAAACCACAAATGGAGGAAAACCTTCTGCATCAATGGATCCCCATGTTAAAAGTAAACAAAACAACAGTATGCTTTACGGATGCATTGTAGGGTGGCAGCATATCAATTGTAGAATGAATACAGCATAGTATGAGCTTAACCGAAAACTAAGATGCTCTAGCAGTAAGAGGAAGAATGAACCTAGTATTGATGATGCCCTGATTAAATTTGCAATATTCTACATGCAAAACTATGATTGGCACCATTAGTATATGAACACATAAATGCACAGAATAGCAAAATTACCAGAAACATCAACAAAGATATCATTCCTCAGTTTGTGCAATTGATGGTATCGGTAAGCAAGGCCAATTGCAAGTAGCAAAAGGAAGCAACCACCAAAGCTTGAAGAAGTTACAATTACTCGAAGTCTTGATTTGCTCGTTGAAACTGCAAAACAACTTATACTTAAGCTATACTTTCAAATTCTGTCATGAAGACAAGACAGCTTACAACTTAAAGAGAGATACCTGGAAGGGGAGAGCTTGAAACACAAGGATGTTCCCAACTCATGCCGCAGGCAAGATTAGTTGCTGTAAAACTAAAAAGATAAAAAAGTCAACAGTGGACCAATACACTTGAGGTAGCAGTACACACACACACGTAGAAAGGTGAACTTGATAAATATAAGCCTGTCATTGATACATGTATTTCTTTGAATTTGTTTCCATGATAGAGACATCTCTTTTATAACAGAGAAGATAATTAAAACTTTGGAGCATTAAGTGCATGGGATTAATAATCTAAGATTTTCTTAGTTTATTTTTTTGAGAATGACTAAGAATCTGAGATTATTTAAGGATAACCATTGGCCGGTGGAGACCTAAGATATCTCTAACTCAATCTGCCTTCAAGTGATGGGGAGAGGAACAAAAATTGGAAAGATAAAAAAGAGTGGTAAAATGAATTCTCGTGCCTGTTGGATGTACACCATTTCATCCCTATCTCAATATCTAAGTAGGATTACAGGCCAGAAGAAGAACAAAAGTACCAGACAAAATTCCTCCACAAACAGCATGCATATTTAAATCTTTAGTCCAGTGCAGCTTAACAAAATTCTCTTCGGCAATTGCCCAGCATATGCTAATTCTATGGTAGCTAATTCAAGATTCACTTCTTGCTGCTATACCATTTTTTTGTTTTTGCTAAGTGCAAATGTATTTCAGTTTGCAAAGACAAAGTGCCATGAAAGTGATGTGATTGCACATAATACTGAAAGAAAATCTCCAAATAGTTTTTACTTAGCCAACACCAACTAAATTGAAAGAGATTCAATTTTTTTTCAGAAATTACTTGAACATTGGAGCTGAAAAGAGTTGCATTGGTACTCTTCCTGTCAGGTCATTAGATGAAAGATCCCTGAAAACGAATAGAATCATAAGTAACAGAATTTATTCAATCAGTGAACCCAGGATGCAGAAGAAATTGATCAAGAAATAGATATGAAAAAACTATAAGAGCCTAAGATCTTAAGCTACCATGCCAATGGTGAATGCACCACAAGAACTAATAGTCTAATATCAGCAATTTACGCAAAATAAAAGGATCCATAAAAGAAATGCTATTCAAAAACCAAGTAAAGGCTCATAATGAATCAGAGATTCCTAATTTAAACAACAAAAACCAAATAAATATAAATAAATAAATAAAACAATAAGGCAATCCACAGTTTAAGGAACATCTCAACCAAGTGTAGTATGGTTCAACATGCATTTAAAATGAATAACCATATGTTACTCTTCAACAACTATTGAAGGCAGCCTTACAAATGCTTTAAGTTGGATAACCGAGCCCAAGAAACAGGTATTGAGCCATTGAATTTGTTATTTGCTAGATTCAAATTCTGTAGCTGCGCCATATTCCCAAGGTAATCAGGTAACTGCCCCGACAGGTTGTTGTCCTGCAATTCCCTGCAAGAAGCCGAGTAAACATTTTGCAGACATGGTTTGTTTACCATGCATACATATCTCGTGAATCCATTGAAAATAAAAAACACATTATGTTTTTATTTTTATTTTTATTATCTATATTGAAAAATAAAGAATACACTGAAGCCTTGATTTCTTGGAGTGGTGGTGAAAGTCTATGATATTTATTTGTGGAAACTACATTGACCCCATGACAATTATAGAATCAACGAAGGTATTGAACATTTAACCCCCAATAGAAAGTGGAGAATACCAGTGAACCGAAAAAGAAAAAGAACCACACTTCTAAACTGAAATTTCTCTTGTATAACTTCAGTCTCCTCTGACGAAGCACAAACTTATGGAGCATAACTTCTACCTTCCTCTCTCCATCTTTTGCACATCACTTAAGCTAAGACCACTGGCAACCTACAACAACATACCCTATACCAAGCATTTTTCTACCATGAACAGGACCTTCTCTTACAAGTAAGTGTCACAATCTCCTCCAGTTAAGATTAAACAACCTCACCCACCACCACCCACCACAACCCTAATTTCTCAAGGAGCTTTCCTATATATATGAACCAACTAAAAGACTAAGTGATTCCTCATAATCCTATGGTCCACCTGTAATACACAGGTCAATGCAAATAATTTTGCAACTTCCTAGGAAGGAACAGAAACTAAAAACTAAAGAGTATGAAACTAAGCAAGTCTTTAAAACCCAACCCAGGATACACGATTCCTCTGTAAGGAAAGAGGATCCAGAGTCAGTGGATCAACCAAGGTTCAATTTGAATTTTTAACAAATACATAATTTTAAAGTTTTGGGAGTAACTTTGACTAACAAAATTGTTTCAAATATGAAATCTTTCCCTTGAACTATAAGTAACTCTTTTTTCACTTACTTTTTGGTTTGAGTTTCGCAATATCTTTCTTCCACTTAATGTTTCTAGTTTGAGTTTCAGACGTCATTCCTCAAGTCCTTCAAAGGAATGTGTATGCATTATGCAAGACCATTACTTATACATGGAGGGTACAAACTCATACAAAAAGTATCAACTTACAAGCTAACCAGATACTGTAGTTTGGTAATAGCTGGCGAAAGAGTTCCTGAAAATCCATGTGAGGACAACCTCCTGTAAATCAGTACATCCACAAAGTAAATGTACTGCAAAGACAGGCGAACATTCCCAACAAAGCAAGATTCAAATAACAATATTCAAGAGATAGTTTGATCCATCTACTAGATGGGTATGGAAACAGTGCATCCATGAACAATCCAAGATTGAACACATCGCACCACTTCACAATTCGTGATTGAATGAATGTACTGTACTCCCTTTGCTAACAAACAACACAAATTTCACTTTGGGTATGAAACAATCTTACTCTTCCACAAAATTGAACATATGGTATCCGTGTACAATTCGTAACTGAACAGAAATGCTAAGTAAAGAGATGCAATGTGCGTTATTTTTTTTTACAGGAAGCAAGCTGTTCATATCCATAAAGTAGATGGACAAATAAAAAGAAACACAGCCCTCCAGATAAGGAAACTTCATTAAGCTCCTTCTAAATAAAAGCACTTACAAGGACAAGACACTTCCATTTTTGCTGCAAGTGATATTAGACCAGCTAAAACATGGGCTGACAAAATTCTCATCCCAGTAGGTTATTCTACCATTTGAATTGTTGAGCGCATGTAGAAGGTCTAATAGAGCTTCACCTATATGTTAGCAAAAATTGAAAACCAAAGGTGAGAATATGGTGTAAGAAGCAAGATATAATCTAGAGAATAGTCTCAACAGAAAAGAAAGAAATAAACATGTGATCTTTCTTCTTCAATCATACGTATAAATATACATGTGAATCTTTGGATCCATAATTCAGGTGCTGATGGCGAATAATTAGTACCTTTAACAAGCCCCTCATATAATAAGGTTTACAAGCTTGAATAACGTTTATAGATAAGAATTTTGTGCACATTCTGACTTAGTATTCGGTTAAAATCCTCATGGCCTGTTTGGTAAGAGAGTATAGACAAATGGGAAAGGGAATGAAAAGTGGGAAAGAGAGTGAGTGGGAATGGGCTGACCCAGACACAACCATGATCCACAAATTAAGCAAAGAGAGCAGTGACAACTATTAGTAGGCAACTTATAAATGCATTCTGTCATATAGTTTTCTATCTATTGTTCTTGGGAAATCACATCCTGAGCAAACCAATTCATCGACATGACATAAAATTTGGTTAATCGGAGCAAGCATTAATTAACACCATACCTTCGACATCAGGGTCCTTGGATGAATAGCTGATCGTTAGAAAAATGAGTAGAATGAAACACTTTTTGACTAGCTTTGGAGGATGCCAAATGGAAAAAGCTTTAAACATGTAACTTTTTTTCGTATCCAAGGACGATCCACCCACAGACGCAATGCCAGCCTTAGGATATTCTACAAAAGAAAAGAAAAAAGATTGCATTAGAACAAAGTATTGTCAGGAACAAATTTGGCAGTATTCTAGCCAACAAAATCTGTATCAACTACTCCTTCAAAAAGTTAAAGATCTATAAACAAACCAAGAAGCTAGGACTTGAACCCAAGACCTAAAGCTCCCTGCTACCACTGAACAACTACAAGCTCATCAAAATATAATGCTCTTACACCAGAAACTAGAGAAGATAATTACACATCATAAGATATTTCAAATTGTTGTTGTCTGCTTTGAGCTTTATTCTCTACTTATCTATGTATTAAGAACAATTAGCAGCTTTTGCATAAATAATTGAAAACTTTCTAGAAACTAAAAATGCTTAAGCTCCAAGGGAGTGATTAACTATCGAAGCAAAGTATTAACTTGCTTGGGAAAGCCGCGTACTTCATATGCCTTTCTTTTTTTTGTCTTCCGAATTTTAGCGACACTAAGGCAACTGATCAATTGCATGCAAGAATACTGCTCTTCGGCACGCTCATATTCTTTTAAACTCTACAATATTTTTGTTAAATGTATGTATTTTCATGTAACTGCTGGATGCTCTAATAATTTGAAGTAACAAAGTAATGAATGAAATAAAACCCAAGTTTTAAACCCCAGAGTTCTTTCCCATTTCCAGAAATACACATTTAAGTTCTTACAGGAACTTCAAAAAACTTTCCAGCGTACCACATTCCTTAAATCAAACTTAGCTGTGATACAATGTTACACTATGAAAATAATAAAAATAAAATGATGGTAATGCTCCCATAGGAGCACACTCTACTATGCCATTTTATTCGTACTCAAGGTTCAGGACTGGCAAAAACCTTGAAATGATGCAGACTATTATCAACGGTAACAGAACCATAAAGGATGGAAATATACTCTTTTGGTCATATTTGAAGAAGCATATTGTAAATATCCAAACAATAAGGACCATTATAACATATATAGAAGTTTTAAGGACTAAAACATAAAGTGTGTATGACAGTGCTCATCCCTCTACCCCCTCCATAAAGTAAGGACCACAATTTCCTATAGAAATTGAATCTTGCCTCTGGTAAAGACGTTATAGTGCTTTGACCTTTGAAAATAGGAAAGGAGAACAAGAAACTTTTGCAAAACAAAATAAAATGATCCTTTGAAGACAATTCAATACCACATTAGGAAACCTTTCAATCCTATGATCATCCTCTACTAAATTCGTTACATATATGAGCATAAGGGATAAAGGGACAAAAGCTAGCAAACATGGGTTCTTCTAGTGTTTTTTTTTCTTCCACAAAATAGATATCTTGGGAACTAACCATTTAAAAAATGAATCTTTCACTCTCTAAGGGACAAAAAGAGACAACAACGAAAAGAGTTGGTGACAAAATCAGAAGGCTGTTTATTCTTCAAATTGTTATTATTATTTCAAGGGTTTCCAAATTTAAGTAACTAGAGTAACAACTGGAATTAACAGACAAAAGATAATCATACCCAATTAGAGCAGACAAGCAGACAAGCAGCCAACAAAACACAAACACAAACATAAAGAAGCACAAGAAATAAGAAGACAAAAGTTAAAGCATGCAATTACCCTCGTAGCTTTTAGCCATGGGGAATGCAACAGGAAGAAGACAAGGACGAAGGTGTGACAGCCCAGGAAGAAGACGAAGAGGAGGAAGATAATGAGGATGATGAGCATTATGATGATGATCATCATTTTGACAAGGAATAAATGATGATTAGTGTGCAAGGGACCCACGAAGCATTTTTGCTGTGAGGAAAAGTGGGGAAGAAAAAGGAAGAAAGCAAAGACCAATTGGCGAGAATAAGAATGAAAAACAGTGAATTAGAATTAGAATTAGAATCTGTTCCCCACCACCAACATTTTCAATCGACAGACATGAGACATCCACTACTTAAAAGGACAAAGCTTTTTGCTCCTTTTACGCAGCCCAATTGAATCCTTTTTATTAATTGTCTACTCTCTCTTTATGCACTGATTTTATCAGGGCTTAACTTTTTTCCCGTCCGAAAATCTCAAATACTCCATTATGCCGGTTAAACGGGTGGGCATTTGATTAAAATGAAGCATATTGTCGCCCATACGAAATGAAATTCACATTATTAATGTGAACGTTGAATCATTCATACTAATCACGCGTAAATTTACATATATTATTTAACCTATAATTTTAAATATCGTCCATTACGTAACATAATGCCCATTTTGTAACTTAATTTTGACTTTCTGTTACAGTTATTTTCGTTATATCATATTCGGACTCCATTTTATATAAAATATTAGGCCTGAGTTTTTGAATTTTAACCCAGCACCGGCCTATTATTATTAAAAGGTCCGGTCTGAATTTTAAAATTTCTGACTCGGGTGTCACTTGAAATTTTATAACGGACAAAATAATTGGAATGTTCAATTTAATATAATTTATTAAAAATTAATATAAATTTAATGTAATAAATTTAATATGTAATGAATATAGGACTTGAGAGTCATTTAAAATTATATAACAGACCTAATATTTGGAATGTTTAATTTAATATAATCTATTAAAATAAAAATAAAAACTAATAAGTAATGGATATTATTAAATGAGATTAATGGCAAGTAAAATTTATTTTTGGTTACATTTATAAATAAGCTTTAAATAACATGTGGTAACATGAAAGTCATATTAAAATTAATTTAATTAAAGTATTAAATAATAATAAAAATATTGATAATATTTTGATATTTTTAAGAAAAATGAAAGCCACGTTGCAAGTCTTGAACAAATTTGTGTCTTAATTTTATATGTTATAGATTTTATGTTGTGCAATACATTGTATAAACCAAATCAGGCTTTAGCTGGGCCTAATCTTTTTAGGCCTGGCTTGCCCAACTTAGAGCTCATGACCAATTTTCAAGTCTTGGATCAACTCTCTTGGGCTTCATGGGCTTTAGAGAAGTAGAAATGGAATAATTTGAGCATTATTTTTTGGAAAACGCAACTTGAGTTATTTTGCTAGCGATGCATGATCTTTATAACATCAAAAATCGTAAGTTAATCACGAAAAATTGGCATGGAATGACACAAAATTCACTAAATTTGAGAGTGCTACATCACACAATAATATTTGACCTACTTGTTTTGACACCATACTCTAATTCAATTAAAGTTCATCTATATTTTATATCGAATATACTAAAATAGTCTTTTGTTCGGAGAGCAAAGAAGAAGGGGAAAATAAGACTCTGTGGATTACTCTGTACTCTTATGCATTATGTCGACTGCCTTAATAGCACCTAATGTTTTCACATTTTCAATACCAAAAGCAATATCAGGAACCATAGAAGGGAGTTTTTTAACCGTGTGCACACCTTCGCTTACTCTTGTAGGAGAACTGCCGGTACTGTCATTTAGCCGATCATTTTTCGTTGACCCCGTATTCCCCAAGTCAAAGTCCTTGCTGTTGCTAATTTCTGGCATCCGTTTTCTCTCATCTAAATCCTGCAACATTTTCTTCTCTTTGATGGATGGTGACACAGCGTCGGGTGCCTCAAGCAATTGACTCGGCTCTTGAGATGTGGGTATCGAGGACTTCGTGGGTGCCTTCTTGACACCCTTATAAACAACAGTCTTGGATTTGCTGACAAGATGATGAAGCCACAATAGAAGATCGAGAACATAGGCTTCTGTTCTCTCCTTGCTTGCATAATGTAGTGTTTCAATTCGGATTATGTCAATTGGTCCAGCAGCAGGCTTTCGGTTGTCAGAACTGTAGACACAAAAACCACATATTTCAATCGCTCCTGTTTCTCAAACTAACTCTTGTAAGCCAATTATAGCGAGTGAATACAATTTGTCAAAGAGCTAACGGAAATCTACAGAGTGCAACTCACCCAGTATTTGCCCACTCTCCAACCCAACCAAAACCATGATGTGCTCTGTTTTAACCAATTACAACCAAAAGAGAGAAAATGGTCACTAGGTAATAAGAGGAGCAAGAAAACACAAGAATATGAAGAATGTTAATCTGCTATAGGTTCATGGATTTTTGTCACATCACTTACTTGGCTGTGTTAGTGGACATTGGAACAAGCCATTGTAAGGTTTTCTCCATCTCATCTTTGATTTCTGTAATAGTGAGCTGCAAAGACAATTACAACTAAATAAGTACGGTAGCACATGAGAAAATAAAGCAGCCCTTTGAAAAATTTGAAGCTCAATATACACAGTAAATCATCTTTGTTTAAAGGCATCTCTTTCCTCCAATCTTTGCAGAAAAGAAGAATTCTGATATTTGATTATATAATTGTGCTCATCGAACAATATAATACCTCTTCTTTGACATGAAAAGACTGCAACTTTATGCGTAGAGCTGATTTTATACCGGGTGGCAAACTCTGATACAACGCATCCCTTGCATTTGGTGGCATGGAACTTGATCGTGCCACCTACAAAAATCTAGGTTCTGTCAACAAAACATCTTGAAGCAAGACATTAACAGAGAACTTTCTATAGCAAGAATGATGAAAAGAACAATTCCCCTTAACCTCTAGCAAGAAATAGGATATGGTCATCTTAAGCACCATTGTACTAATGTGTCTGCCCCTTTTTCCATTGTGTTAAATAAAAAAAGCAAAATACACAATGACCAAGTCAATTCAGTTGGGGCATGTACAATGTTCAGCTGAGAATATAACAAAGGAGATCAAGGACAGATTGAACAACCAAGGGAAGTAAGTACACCTTGAACAACTTCAACTTCCATAAAAATTGGCACTCTCCCATTGGTATCAATAAAGAATGAACACTTCAAAATAGTACCAAACTCGCAATAACAAAGTCGCGTGTAGACATACTTAGCACTAGCGCCTAAATAGAAAGGCAATGCAATGATGTAGGAAATACTTCTAAATAAAATTGGCAATATCTTATAAGAAATAATCAAACAAACCTTTCAGTCCTATTAGGGTAGGCTTACTTGAAGAGTAACTAGCTGGCTGTACATCCACAAGTTATTAGAATGTACCGTGTGAGTCCTAGAGGGGGTATATGAAATCAGACTACTGGTTCTTTTTCCATGACACAGTAGAATAAGAGCTGGATGTTCTATTTTGAGAAGGTCATCATCTGATGGCAGCATTCAAAGTTTCAAACTAGTTACCTAAAACCCCAATTATGACTTACTACCTCATTGTCTCTCAGCAACTGTTGTCCTTACTCTAAAAATAATAACCAGTAAACCCCCACAGTAAGTCCAGTTTCTTTTATGTCCTTTTTATGATGTTGCTAATAACACCAAGACATTACAAACAGGAACTCAGAAGCACATGAAGACTGTAGGCATATGGTTCTAAGTTTTACTGTTTGCATCAATCCAAGTGAAAATATACAATTCCAAGATTGCTACATTTGGAAACTAGTACAGCACATTCAAATGCCAGAAGACAACTTTCATTATAGATTTTTCTCGTATACCTTTGGAAATCCATTTTGTATTCTGTTTGTGTGGTAGGACTTATGCTTGCTATATAGTTCTAATGAAACTTCAATGACTTACAACAACAAATAATACAAAGAAATCATGAAACTATCTATTAATCAGGTTTTATAAGTATAAAGGAGGGAACAAACTGCAGAATGGGATCTGAAACCGTGAACAGAGAGTGCACTCACAATAGTATCTATCTGCATAATTATGTTTGCATAATGCAAAGAAAGACCAGAAGGTCCTAATCTTGGAAGATCGCTCACGGATCCTTTGGTCTCTACATGAACATCTGCAAAGGTACAAAGTAATGCCATTAGAACTTCTATTCTAAGAGACGAAAGAATTGGCAATATTGTAATTTTGATGCAAGAGGACTAACTGTTCTTTTTCTTTATTATTTTTTTTCTGTTTTCTTTTTGTTTGTTGAATTTAACACTTGGTGTGGTAACACGTTTCCAAGTCAACAATAACTAGGAAAAACTCTGCTAAAAGGGACTAGCATCACTCTTCTTCAGTATCAGTTTACACCCCCTGGAATTTCAAAAAGGAGTAATTATGTGTACATGGGACCAAAGATGAAAGGGAACAGAAGGTATTCAAACTATTTCAAGGAGATCAATTTCATACATAGCGATTTAGTTTCAAAGAGAAGCATATAAGTAATCAAATTAAGTTCCACGCTATGTCAAAGTAATCTTAATCTATGTTACATATATTACCTGCCAACAACTGAGTTCCACACCATTTTTAATTTCAAGGAGATCTTAATTAGAAACTACTATTGATGTTAAGATGATGATTAATCATTTCTTGGCTAATGGAGAAACTAAAATGGGCATGGAAGCAATTTATGTAAGGAAAACACTGGTCATGGTAAGTACATTATCATGCTGCCGGTTAAAAATCGTAAGAAGTTTGAAGATTGTGACACTTCAAAAAATATAGAAGTTAAAATCACTCATGTGCACAATCATATATATATATTCATAAGATCTTCAGAGAATACATACCATCAGCACCAAAGGCGTTGTGTATCTCGATGAGTAAGAAGTGGACAATATCTACAAGTTTATCCATTACCTATAACACAAATTCATCACATATAACCTGTTAGCCAATTAATATTTTTTTTTATCTAACATCAAATAATATCTTGTTGTAAAGCAATGGGTGACAGAGTTGTAGAGAACACAAACAAAGAGTGTGTTTGTGACGTGTACAGAAAACAGGTGTAAGGAAACATAAAGCAATACTATCCAGCTACCTCTCCCATACTCCTGGACCAGAGCGACTTTCTCTTTAGGTTTCGTACTAGCTTTCTTTGACTTTTTAGTTCTGCCCTCAACATTGCGACGTTGTCACCTGACTTCAGACAACATAGGTTTAAAGTTTACCATAAAGAAGACCCTAAATCAATGCAAAACAATAACCACACAACATCTCAAATAAATAGCATAATTGTATTTGATGCCATATACTCCATGAGTTGCACGGCCAATATAATTATCAGCTTGAATTTCTATAATAAATGCTGCTTTTCTTCATCAGTATTGACAATTGAGATCAAACAAATACCAAAACATTTTCTAAAAGGCAACCCCACTAGATTTCTTACTTCACCTTATCAGTAAGCATTCTAAGCCAACAGTTTACCAGATGTTTTGCGACTTTCATATGTTCTTATGGTTCACTCAGCATTAAAAATAAAGTATTGCATTACTTATCCTGTTCCATAGGTATTTTAGAATTAAAGTCACGGTTTTCATTTTCGAACCAGAAATAAAGAGCATATACTAGTTAGTTACTGCACCAAACAGTACAGCCAGTCACATTGCATTGTTCTGGATGTCGTATAATACTCTTGTGGAGAAGAAGCATTTCAAATGCAAGCAGTAACCAGAACTGTAGAGGGGTTAAGAAAGGGAAACTAACCTTTTTGGCTGTATTTATTAACCTCATCTTGACGCTTATTATGACAGACTTGCTCCATTCGATCCAACACTAGCAATTCATTGTATAATTCCTGCACATCCAAGAATAATTATGTTCATCTCTCCAAGATTTTTTTTTGGGGGGGGGAGTGGGGGTGGGTGGGTGGGGGGGGGGGGGGGGGGGACTTGATGATTTAGCACTAAAGATCCAAACATTGCCCTTGACAACTCTATTGCCATTCTCTAGTTTTTCCTATTGAAATGCAAATGAGACCTAATATGAAAACCTATTATAACTATGGGGGGGAGGGACTTGATGATTTAGCACTAAAGATCCAAACATTGCCCTTGACAACTCTATTGCCACTCTCTAGTTTTTCCTATTGAAATGCAAATGAGACCTAATATGAAAACCTATTATAACTATGGCTTCACGTCATCTCAGGCAAGGAATGATAGTTAATAGTGATACTCACAGCTGTGTAGTGAACCAAAGTCATTAGAATCTCTGTTACAGATTCTGCTACATCCTTCAATTGTTGTTTAGGAGTAAGCTCTCTACTAATTCTGAAATAAATAAAAAAAAATTATCATTAGTAAATGAACAAAGCGATAAACATGCAATGATATTCCCATTAGGAGAAAAGGCTTACTTTTCAAAATAGCGGTCTAAGTTGTGCCATTGAGGATCTTTACAGCCATTCCCAAAGCGAACCACTTCCCCTGAAAATATTTTCAATTCTTCTCTGCCAAGAAAGGTGATGGTCACTTGACGAAAAACATAGGAATTCAGTAGACGAGAGAATTATGACAAGTGATAGAGGAGAATAATACCTCTTGTCACGTGAAACAATCCTTAAAAGCTCATCCATATCTTGAGATACTAGATTTTGAACGCCTTCTGAAGGGAGCACTACTTCTTTCAAAACTCTCATGCTTCTTCTAGAGACAGATTGCATCAGGTTGGCACCCTTAACAATAGTGTTTGCAACCTCAAAGGATACTATTCCAAGTTCATTGTGTTTACTTGTGCCAGCAGAAGCAAATCCGGCATTGGAATTCAGATTGACCATACTACTTCCAAGTGTGTCGAGGACTTTTCCCAATCCATGAGTACTGGCTCTGCCTAAACGTGAACTCACTTCTGAAACCTGAAGTGTACATACACACATAATCAGTAATTTGGATCAGTGGATGCGGTTATGTTAAATACAGATAGGTCTGAATATATGTGTGTCAATCAATACCTTGGCAACTGCAGCTTGGCTCGAGCGAAAGGACCTAGATTTGAGAGACAGAGATTGAGATTGATAGCGCGGAATCCCATCATAAAAGTCATTGGGAAATTCAGGAGTGAATGGTTGATCAGGTCTTGTTCTCGTGGGTTGCAAGTAATTGGCCAAAACATCCTCTGCATCTTCATAAGCAACTGCCTTTGTATGATCACGACCGACAGGGTTCGCATTTGAGGCTTTGGTGGAGCTCTTGTAGCTCTCATAATTACCACTGTAAACATTTACTTTTTCATGCTTGGAATGATGCCCACCCATTATTTCTTCCTTCTAATCAAAACCCGCCTATTCTATCACCAAACCCAATTGCTCAATCAATTCAAACAATGAACTAACAACGACCCACAAGCATAATCATAAGCATAAGCACGAAAACAAGAAGTAGAAGATAAAAAAGCAGTAAAATAAGAATACCAAGATAAGATGCTACTTACCCAGAAAGAGAAAAAAAGTTGCCGGTGATGGATGGATGAAGACCAACAAAGAAGAAGAAGAAGAAGAAGAAGAAGAAGAAGAAGAAGAAGTGGGAGTGGGAGTGGATGGGAAAGAAAGTCCACGGCAATTGGAGAAAAAATATGTAGAACAAGCGACCAAGAGAGGTGCATTGCAGACTTTTCTTGCTTCTTTTCCCGTTGAATTAATTCTCCCTCCCACTTTAATTAAATATCATTTTAATTTTGAGCACGCATATTAAAAATATCGAATGATTCACTGAGACAATTTTACTGCTTATTTTTTCTCTAACGTACGATTAAAGATGCTCGTAAGTTTGAGAAAAAATAAAGAACAAAATTGTCTAAAACAGTGAGTCATTTGGTCTTTTTAATATGCGTGACCAAAATTAACATTTAAAAGGAGAGTTAATAAAATTAGGAAGGAGTATTAATTTGGCAATTAAAAACTCGAATTAATCCAATCGATGGGTCAATGAACAGGAGGAAGAAGAAAAAGAAAGAAACAAGAGAGAGGAAGCAAGAGCAGCCCTCGTCTGCACGCGCCTCGCGCTCGCACCAACAACAGCTACCACAGCTGACCAAGTCAACTTTGAAAATTTAAACTTCTTCTTTGCCACGGCACCCGCTGACCTGCCCATCTTCCCCTTTGATTTTTGGGCCCGAAAACTCTTCGGAGCATAGTTATCATAATCGAACCAACTCAATAATTAAATTGATGAATTAGCTCTAAATATTTTTTTGGTTCGGTTCGGTTCAGTTCAACTATCTGATTAGATATGCATCTTGACCAAAAAATATGTCAGTTTCTTATAGAATTAGTGATGCGGTGGATTCACTATCCAACTGGTTGAGTTAATGCTACCATAAAATGCGTCATTTTTTTTAAAAAAAAAACAATACCATTAAAACGATGTCGTTTGGAGGAGAAAAAAACAATACTATTAAAATGACGTCGTTTTGAGGGAAAAAAAGTTTGTTGACCGGTTCAATCCAAATTGATTTTTCTTGGCAAACCGAAAAATGCTACATCTATAACTATGAAAATCTACCAGTTCAATTATCTAAGATTGAATGATTCGATGTGTGAACGGTTCAAAACGATTCAATAGGTCAATCCAATCAAACCTAATCGGTTCAGTAACCCATTCATTTTCAGTTTGTTGTTCGGTCCAGTTTTGATAATACTGCTTCGGACTGCAAGCTTAGATTATCCGATCCATCTCACTTTGGGTTTCTCTTTCTTCTCTTTCTAATTTCATTTTTTATTTATAATTTGATATGAGAAATTAGAATTTGAACCCTTTTGCATTTCAATGGGGAAAAAAAATGAAGTGATTTGAAAAGAACATACAATTGAGCTTAAAATCTCTTTCTATAGTTTATTATTTAACTATATCAATATATATTAATATAAAAATGACGTATTAATTAAAGTAAAAAAAATTAGTAAATTTCTTAGTACATTTACATTTAACATAATTATCTTGATAAAGTTAAATTTAATTAAGTAATATAAAAACAAAACTCTTTAAATCTATAAAATTAAATAGGCTAAATCATATAGAAAAACACTAAAGTCTATAAATTTTTGTGATCAATATGATAACATTTGTTGACGTTGTTCATGTAGTAACAATTTTTTCGTTTAATTTAGTCCCTTCATGGTTGCTTTAATGAAAAGACCATATTAAAAAAAAAAAAAATTAGATTAGATGAAGTTAAATAAAAATTATCTATTCATAGAATATAACAACATTCTAAAAAAAGTTGAGTTTGCCTAAATTGTAAATTTAACAACTAGAATGAATATCTACATGCATTGATGTCTCGAAACTACCTCAACTATAATACCGGAAACAAATCACATACATCCCATTCAAAACACCACGAATCCCTTTTCATCATCCTTCTAACTTTTAAAACATTTTTCTTCTATGCCAAATTGTTTTAAGGGTAGATTTGTGGCTGTGCACCAGCCTGGTTTCAGGCTGGACGGGAACTGGGGAGATAGTTTCTTTATCTCATCTCTTCCTTTCCCCTCCCGACTACCCATATGCAAGATTTTGCCTTTTGTTTGCCTATGCATCTGTCGACCATCTCTTTCCTTAAACCACAATCATTACGATCATCGTCACTGTTATTGCATGTAATCCGTTTTGATACTCATTACAAATATCATCATCAACATCATTTGTTATAGCGTTTCGACCTTATCCTTTTTTCCTTGATGAAAATAATAAACCTTTAGGTGCCATGTTCTATATCCTTGGCTTGCCTTTCCATGACATTTTCGATCTGGGGAATTTGTTTTTGATTGTTGGCCTCCTCCTCCTCTCTATCCTCTCCCTTGCCTCTATTTTTTATCTCCGTATTAAATCCCGCAACTCTCATCACTTGCAAAGCTTCAACTGTCTTTGGAATGTCCGATTCCTTCTCGTTTCTTTCATCTCACTTTGGGCTCTGAATGAAATCTTGCGCTTACCCTTTTTTCGTCAACGATATCTTTATCCTCTTTTCCCTTCTCTAACTCTCGCACAGAAAACCAATCTTTGTGAAATTCAAGTAATCCTTTCGTTAGGATTTTTAGAGCCTAGTTTTCTAATCATCATGTTATTCCTTGTTAATGTATCAATGAAGAGGATAACCCCGCATAGCTCTTGGGTTCTTGTTGTTATATTTTTCACTTGCTTCCCCATTCTTGTTTCACAAATTTTCTTTCTATATGCTTCAAGCATTGAAGATCATTTACCTACAATGTTTAAGCGAAGTTTTGTAGTTTACAAAAACAGTGTTGGTGAACATGTTTTTTGTACCTATCCTTTGATAAACTCCGTCATATTCGGTGTTTTTGGGATATGGTATGCGGCTTTCTTCTCCTTATCATGCTTCAAAGTGGCGGCTTTTGTTATTAACAAAGGATTGAGGGTTCGAATAAAAGGTCTAGCTCTAACAATCATGACGATGTTACCATTACAAGTTCTATTTCTTACTTTATCTGTGATGTGGAGACCAGAAGACATATCGTATCATGCTTGTACATTTCTCATCGTTCTTAGCACAGTAGTTCTTGCTTCATCAGGAGAAGGAATGCTGGTAATTAAGCCTATTTCCGACTCATTGGCTGTTGGTGGAGATATTTACCAGTGGATAAATGTACAACAAGAGGAATGCGAAAGACAATCAACAGTTGAAAGTACTCGTGTTTAAAAATGCTAATATCATATCATTTATTTTGCAACCTATATTGGGGTTCTTTTTTCTTTTTTTCACCTTAATTTTAAATTTATTTCAATTGATAGTACTTTTATTTTATTTTATTCATGATAATTAATTGTTATTGCATATTACCATTGAAATGTAACAACATTCTTATGCGTTTGTAGTCATTTTTAGCATTTTCTTAAAATAATGTTCCTTTTTTATTTTGGGATCATACCGAAATTAATGTTAATGAGATTAGGATACATTGTTACGGAGCGATAGATCCGTAAAGTACTTAGCTAGCTTATCTTCTCGTTAATGATCTTATATGTCCGAGCATTATTCTTTTTATTCTTTTAAATATATTAGATAAATAAATAGTAGATTATACAAATATAATATATTAAAAAAATATTCAAAGATGAAAATAATAAGAGAAGGAAATAGTAAAAAAAAGAAAAGACAAGTAAGGGGACAGCGAGGACAGTGAAAGATGATTACATTGATTAGCGTTGAATAGAGTAAGGAACGGCAGGTGGGGAATGAAGACTTCTCCTTCATTTTAATTCCATAACGACCTGCTCCGCTTTCGCTTGCGTCTTCCTCTTTCGTATTCATCTGCGAGCATCCAATCCAATCCCAGTCCAGGTTTCCTACTGTCCACACATCCAAACACACCCACATCACCATTTTCACCTCACCTCGCACGCACGTCGAAGCAGCAGCAGCAGCAGCAGCTCATCACTGATTGTCGGGAAGAAAAGACAAAACGAACAGGCGAAGATTCGTGCTCGCACGTTCACACCGTGCAGTCCGCTCCGGCGGCAGCGTAGTACCGGAAACTGACATTCCGAGTAGTTCTGATTGTTTGTTTCCTTTGTCTGTCTATGTATTTGTATGTCTATAGAGTATGTATGTAGAGAGAAGAAAGTATGTACTCGAGCAATTTGCTAGGGTTTATAATGGCCGTGGTTTCTAGTGCCTTTATTGGTTCCAGCTTGATTATCAAGAAGAAAGGTCTCAGAAAAGCCAGCGCCAACGGTACTCGCGCAGGTATCTCCTCTTGCTGCATTTTTTTCTTCATTTCTTTCGTGTTTTTTTTGTTTGGGAATATCTAATAGAAATTTCATTTTTCGCTGTGCAAGGCTCGGGAGGATACGCCTATTTGTTGGAGCCGCTATGGTGGATAGGCATGGTTACTAGTACGTTTCTTCCACCTTACACTTTAGTCTATGTTGTTTGTTTGTGTAGGGCTACGGTTGGTAGGGTCTGCTAAGGGTTCACGTTTCTTAATCTCATTATTAGTTATTATTTTTGGTGCCAGTGATTGTTGGAGAGATTGCCAATTTCGTCGCTTACATTTACGCCCCGGCTGTTCTCGTCACTCCTCTTGGTGCTTTGAGTATCATTGTCAGGTCAGGAAAAATAATCAGTTCCCTTTAATTTCCAGTGTTTTCGTTATTACTGTCAATGTCATGGTTGCTGATAGAAGCATTTGGGTAAAAAATTGGTCAGTGCTGTGTTAGCCCATTTCTTGTTGAAAGAGAAACTGCAAAAGATGGGGATACTTGGTTGTCTTCTTTGCATCGTGGGTTCCACTGTCATTGTGCTACATGCTCCTGCTGAACGTTCCATTAGCTCTGTTCAAGAAATTTGGGAATTGGCTATCCAGCCAGGTATTCTACTGCCATCTCATGGACTAATTTCCTCTCTTTAGCTTTTTCCTACTGTGTTATTTTCTTATTGTTGAATGCTTATCCATAATCCATCCCCTTCTTATCTACTTCACTTTCTTTCTTTTCCAGCATTTCTTTTGTACACAGCGTCTGCTTTTGCTGTAGTCTTGGCACTCATCTTGTATGGTGTTCCCCGCTATGGACAAACAAACATCTTGATCTATATAGGGATTTGCTCCATTATCGGATCCTTGACGGTAATTTCTCCACAGTTCTGTAGCTAAGAAAATAAATCAAATATGACTGTTATCAGAGTTCATGCTCTGAGAGCTACTTTCCACTATTGGCGAAAGACATTAAGTTACAAGTTTTTCTGTTTTGCAGGTTATGAGCGTAAAAGCCATTGGCATTGCCATAAAACTAACACTAGAGGGCATAAACCAGGCCATATACTTCCAGACATGGATTTTTGCAATGGTTTCAGTTACCTGCATCATCACTCAATTAAATTATCTTAACATGGTTAGCTTCTTGATATCATATCTTGAAATGAAATTGTTTCTTTATAGTTGCAGTTTTAGATTCTAAATTACATACTGGTGTCTTGTTTCCTTAGAGGCCACACAATACCCTGTTTCCCTTTATTTTATTAGGTGCTACATTATTGGAAGTCTTCTTTTTCATCTCATGCTTAGTTTCCTGAGATGGTGAACTTCGTAGCTTGTTTTGTTTATTTACTGCTAATCTTTGCATCCAAGTATTAGTTCCTTTAGTTATTCTCCTTTTGAACACATCAGTGCTTTTGAGTTTTCTAAAACCAGAATATGAGAAATAAGTCTCTTTGACTAACCTAGAAGAACTCCAAGTGTTAGTTACTCTAATTATTCTGATAATACAGTTCACCAAGATTACTTCCTTAAATGTTACTCATTTCCTGGCTCTAGTTTGCCTATTTTCACCTGTCAAATCCTATTTTCTATTGAACTTGAGGTGATATCTGCTTTTCATACTCTCTTTTTTCACTTGCATCTGACAGTAGGAAAAACAATTTGAAGCTTTAAACACTTTCTATGGCAATAATTGCAGCCTTACTTGATTTATCTCAAACAAATACAGGGTTATGTTCAACAATATAAAGGTTGGGAATTGACATGAAATAGGAAAGAATTTTTTAAAGAACACCCATGAATAAACACGTTACACAAGAGATGCTGTCTTCTAGTTAATGATACTGATCGACAATCTCAGAGGGATTTTAGCATATGCTCTCCTATCATAATTTCGAGATCTTATTTTGTGTTCCTTTACTTGACAATTTTAGGCTTCCTAACTTAAAGAAATAAAGCTTCTTTGGTAATTCAGGGTTTTTGGCCACTTATAAAGCACCATCTATAACGTTACACACTATTGTCTAAAAATCCAATTATTTGTATACAAAGAGTTTCAGGCATTATTTCTGAAAAGTGAAACCTGAAAAAATTCGTTCAATTAGGAACATTCTGTATCCCAGACTCTGTATAATTGTATACATCTTGGATGATATGCTTCCTCTCTGTTTTCTCATCTTTGGAAGATCTACCTCAGCTCTCTTACTCCATGCTTAATTTAAGATTCTGCATTTAGTTTTCATGATCATGGTTCGTAGTACATTATGGGCTATTAACTATGGTGGCAGGCACTGGATACTTTCAACACAGCCATTGTTTCTCCCATCTATTATGCCATGTTTACGTCTTTCACAATTCTTGCCAGTGCAATAATGTTCAAGGTATTTATTTCCGTAGAAGTGCTTATAGTCATAGAATGTGGGAGGAAGGAGGGCGGGTGGATGCACAAACTAGCCCTATAATTGTTTGCATGTCTTTTTTAGGATTATTCTGGTGAAAGTGCAAGCAGCATAGCATCAGAGCTTTGTGGGTTTGTCACTGTATTATCTGGGACTGCTGTACTACACAGTACAAGAGAACCAGATCCACCTATGATATCAGGTATACCTCAAACACAGATTTGCATGGCATTTAAATGATAACTAGAATGTCTTTTTCTCTGAATTGAAAGCTACAATGATATCTGAGTGCATTAGGCGGCTTAAAGTCTCAGCTGTGTATATATTTTTTTCAAGTCTTGTTTCATTCTCAATCAATATAGAAAGACAGCCTGTGGTAATACAATGAATGTGAAAGATACAAAACTTAGTTAATGAACGTGCCCATGAGAGATAACTCTCGGAGTAAAGGAAGTTCTTTCTTTTCGTTAAAAGCATTTACAGTCAAGTTATTAGAAACTAAGGAGCTACCTTAGATAAGGAAGGAAGTGAGTGTTGCTGTAGTTAGTGTGTTTTATTGCTCATGAGCCTGAAGGGACAGTAAACAATCTTACACTTGAAGCAGAACACGTTAGAGAGACAAAATATGAAAATGTTTATAGGATAACTGAGAAGCTGCTTTGCAAGTGGAGTCTCCACTGGTTATAGGATAATTACTGAATGACTGCATGTGATAGTATACCTCTAGATCAACAAGCATGCTCCGCAAAATTTTGAAAGTTTTTAGTTATAAAGTTACTCAGGTGGTGCTTAGTCTTATATATTGAACTGGTGCAGTACAAAATGTGCATGAAGGTGTATATGCGCATCCTGAGGAACGTGATTTTTAAATGCTGCTTAGAACAGTTAAATATGAATGCTATGGCACTGTTTGATGGAACAGAGCTGTCCAGATGATTTTTCCAATGGCGTCCCAATTATATATGCCCTTTCTTAATCCTGCTATCAGATTCAGGAGGAATCTAATCAGTCTCTGATGATGAAATAATGTTAATACTAGAGATTGAATATTTGCATGGAAATTATACGCAGACAGAATTTTAATAAAACATCAAAAAATTGTATTCTTTGCCATTGATTGTGATATGTTCGTGAGTCGAATGCTTGATCAAGTGATGTGGTGATTTCACTTTCTTAGGCAGCCTAGTCTGGTGGTGGTCATAAACAAAGCAAAAAAGAACTGTTGGTGAAACAGAATTTGATTGAAAGAAGGGTTATAAATTATAATACAAAAGAGAAATGGATAATTATTTGCAATAAAGGGAACTTTTTTATTAATAATAGCCTACATTATAGGAAAACAAAGTATTATGTGAAATACAATCACATGGAAAGTAGTATCTCCGAAAATTGTGAACCAGGTGAAAAACTAAAGAGCAGTCTTTGAAATGTGAAAAGAAGAAAATTCGTGATGTGATTATCATGTTGTCCTGGAATTCAAGTAAACCTAGCGTCCTAGTTTTGCTACCTTTTTTAGGGGCAGTATGTTTCCAACACATTCCAGTGAACTAATTGTGAGATAAAGTTGGATTTTGGGTTTATATAATTGCCAAGCATTGTGGTAGATAAGAATATCATCATTTATTGATAAGATTTCTGTTTTTCTGCCCACTGTTTCTGCAACTATATTCTTATAGCTAGAAACAATTGATTGTTATTGTTGGTAAGATGCATTAGATGAATTTAGGAGATCGTTCATGATAGAGCAATTTCTGGAATAGGAAATCCAGCTGTTCATACATCTTGTATTGGATCAACTATTTCATCTCAATGATGTGTGCAATGTCTTCACATAAGGTCTATCCTACCTGCTTACCACAATATGCTAGAAAGGAAAAAGACATCGATGGTTTGTTAGGCGTAGAGCCTTATTACTTTCTGTTAGTATTTAAAAAAGAAGGAAATAGTAGTACAGAATAACGTTTATCATCTTTTTTGGTCCTTATGGGTACTAACCTACTATGATAATCCCAACATCTGCAGATTTATATGCACCATTATCTCCGAAAGTATCATGGTACATCCAAGGCAATGGAGACCACTGGAAACAGAAGGATGAAGATGAATTACCACCCAGTTTTGGTACAATTCTCCGGCAAGACCATTTCCAATAAATTCCCATACTGTTTTGAGCAGTGAAGTCTGATCCATCCATGGTCATTCCCGGACAAGACTGCTTGAGAATCTACCTGCTTGTGTCAGGACAAAACAATGTGGTAAATTATTTTCGTATTCCTTTGTGTTCTTTTGTCGAAACCAAAGTTACCTTGCATCTCTTGTACCATATGACCAGTAGCGATCTCTCTTGTCATGCTTGTATTCCCGTTTCCGGTCTGCCCCTCCACCACCACCACCCACCCCCAGGGTAAAAGAAGAATACATCGTTGTAATTTCAAACATCTAGTCTCTCTGGTGCGTAGGTTTCAGTGTGAGATGGCTCATCAGTCTGGTTCATGTAAGTTTTTATTTTTTGTTATTACTATTATATGTGAAAAGGCATTTGGCTAAATGGTCTCTTGTAAGTTGTAGTGCTGTTGCTTTGTTGTATAATCAGCCTCAAAGTCCTTGGTTACTCTCAACTCAAGTACTCAGCAGTCATCAGCCTTCTTTTTATCTTTTTTTCCTTTTTCAGGTAATAATACCTTGAATCAATTTTTTCTCTTTTATTTGAAAAAAAATGATTGCATTATAGAAAAGATCAAATAAGAAATGACTTTCTGCTAACTTTAATTGAATTGTGCTCCTTGTAAAAGCATTCTCCGAAAATAAAATAAAAGCAAGCTAATGGAATTGGAACGGTTGATGATGCTGCCAATTCTAATTGTAAGCAAATCCATAGACGGATAAAGTTGACACCTTACTTGATATGTTTAATTTATGGAAATAGAAATGGCAGTTGTTCTACATAGCAAATGGTGTTTTCCTTTTATAGGCATAGCAAATGGTGTTAAGAGCATAGCTAAACATGAACAGAACATCAGCACTTATCTTGACCATGGTGGAGGTCTCCTGTGTAATAGCTTGGGCAAGTTGGTTCAAGGTTTGCGGTGAGTATTGGGTGTTGTCCTATACTTCAAGGTGAAAATTGGGCTATTCTAGAAGGCCTTAAGCTTGCTAATGACGTAATTGGAGTCATGCCGGCGCTAGTTTGCGCTCTTTTTCATACAAATAAAAAATTCCCCAAAAATCTCTGGCTAGTTGCTATAGAACCGGTAAACTCATACCGAAACCATATCCTCAAAACACAAAATTTACCTAACAAACAAATCAACAAATCTTGAATACTTCAATACTCAAGTATTCGCAACACTGAAAGCTTTACAGACAATGAAACATTGCGTGTGCTATGTACAGATACTAGCCCAGATAACAAATGCACGTGGAATCAGACAAGTCAAAACACCACTGAAATGTCTTCTTCATCAGGTGAAACCAATGTCAAGAGAGAGTACTTCACTCGTAGAGAGATTTTACCCTTTTCGACGTTAAGCTTTGCCCCAGACACGACCCAGTATCCAGGCGAGTCCTGCGGCCCTCTTGTCATTTCTGTAGTGTCGACATACCTCAAAAGTTTAGTGGTCCGTGTAGGCACTGGAGGTCCGCCAGGGTAAACAGCCGAGTTTATGTTCAGTTCAGGTTGCTTAGGAGCTGGTTTTTGAGTACTCGAGAACCGAGTGCTGATCAATGTCGATATGAGTCCAGATTTTTGGGCCAAGGCAGCAGAACCATCCCACTCTGTCCTCCTGACAGTAGAGGCACCAATGACTCTAGAGTAATGCAGCTGTAGAAATAGAACTTTCTTCAAACTGGAGTCTCCTACATCGAAGTGAGCCCCCGTGACAACTGCAAAATCATCATCAGACTCAACTGGAGCAGTGCACACATGCGAGAAGCTCTTCCATTGAACCTTCTCGTAGTACCTGCGATCAGAGGATCGATTTGATACATTCCCACTCCCTTCCCCCTCAAGCTGAAACGTCTTTGGCAGTGATGAAAGGTGCTGCAAGTGAATTGCTAAGCAGTTACTTCTCTTCCCTTCCAAATACAGTCGAAGACCAGTAACTGGCTTCTTTCCCACATCCACCTGTCATTCAAACCCAGATATAGCAATCGAATATGAGCAATTACGACCATTCTAACATCATAAACATGGAAAAGTGAAAAAAAATCTTAGCAGCAGCAGCAAACGTTATGTTCTACAACTCAAGTTTTATCATGTTTGGCCTATGTAACTCATAATACAAATGAAATGATTGTTCCATGCAGAGAAGACACAGGAAAGATATTTTCCTTCTTGAAGAGGAAACATTTATGAAATATGAAAAGAAGGGTGTAAAAGCTGAAGGAAATAAAGGACAAACATTCAACACGATGGAAATGGAAAATTCCACACAGGAGAAATAGCCTTACAGGCGTAGTGTTGACGTAAAGCTTAGGACCCATGAAACTAAACTGTAGAGATGCGTTGGTTTGCTGCTTCCGATCAGGACCAAGGGCAAGCTCACCAAATACCGGTGCCCATTGCTTTGGAAGCTGAAACTCTAGGAACTGAAGCAATTCTTCTACCGGTGGCTTATCTGCACTTGGAGAAACCAATCAAAATGACTATAGGCACATATTTTTAAACATAAAAACAAAATGTGCGGTAGAAGAGTGCAATTATTAAATGAACGCCACAAATTTGCCAAAAAAACATACATTGAAGAAAGCATTGGAGCATTTAACACGAGGGTATGTATTTGACTATCTGGTTTTTCGTTTGATTGTTCACAGAGCCTAATTGACTCTAGCAGATTCATGTACCAGAATAGAGCCTCCCCACTTTATGTTGGCCATAAGATGGCTTTTAGATTAGATTGATTAATAGCAAACATGGTACTCTAAAGCAGTGTTGGACTCCTACTCCACCTTTTGTTCCTGTACTATTCGAACATAAGCTCAACATAGTCCACCACAAAAAGGGAACAATATCAGGTTCTTTTCAGCTTAAATGAGAAGGGGTTTTGTAGCGGGATAATCACTATGATTAATAGACCTAAGCAAAAAATGTAATGTTCTATCTAACTCAGGCTTTTGGATGTGAATCTTTAACATTATAGAAAAAACATGTAACTACATGTTCACTTACAAACAATCATGCATCTTTAGAATTAATGAAACAAGCATAAGAATACCCAACGAATACTTGTTTTAGTACAGCATAATTAGCATCATTGGTCTATTGTTTAGCATCTACTAAATTCAGAAATGAGAAGAAGGTCATGCTTACAACGGAGGTAGAGATTAATGGCGTGGGTCAAAAATCCACTCCCCTCCAATCCACTCAGCAGTGATATGATTGGGACAAGTGACATTGAGATAACATCAGGTTCAGACTGAACAGTTTGACACCAATCGCTGTGGGGTAGGTTTCTACTGTTTCCGCCTTTCCGTTTGTGTATGAATTTAATGTCCTGTGACAAACAAATTACAAATAGCCGTTAAAAAATAAGTTCTTCTTAGATAAGTTAGAAATTTGTGCGGGGTAGAACAAAGCAGCAATAAGAACTTCATGACAAGTGTATACATATGATAACGATAAAGATTGTGAAGCAGCTAGTAAAAGGTATACCTCAGAATTGGAATAAGAACTCGATGGAAGTTGGTCCGATAATGTCAGTGCCTGCTCCATGACAAAATGGTAGGACAATATCACAACATTATAGGTTGGCATATAAAGCATACAAATGCAATAGTACTCGATTTCTTCCAAATGTCACTTTGATAGTTGTAGGCAACAAACCTTTTCTGAATTGAAGATGGACGGTCGAGTTTCATGCAAGAACATTTTATCAGCCACATCCTTCAACTTTTTCTGGACATCAACAGATGGGAGAGGGGATGAATGCTCTTGCTTCACATAGACTACGTCTTTTCCTCCCATTTTGACACCAACAATGATGTGGGTACCATAGTTTTCAATGAACCTGGAAGCCAAGGAAGAAGACACGATGAGACGAAGTAGGAAGCAGTTGAAACGACAAAAGGAGATGCAGGAAAAATTGTAACTTTGCCAAAGCAGGAGGATCCCAGGAGGAAGGGACAGCTTGTTTGACATCAGGAGTGAGCGAAAGCTGAGATATCTGAAGAGCAATGTTATAGAGGGTGATGAAGAATCCATCAAAGGCAAGAGCTTTAGTGCTTGCGGCATCTTTCTGCCAAATTCCAGAGAATTCAAATGCAGCATTGAAATGGCCAGGAGGGATTTTCCCAGAAAGGGAGAGCTCCTGGTTGAACTGCTCAGACATCTGCAGCAAATAACAAATTGAAATTTGAATTGGATTTTTCATTATTTTACGTACAAAAGCAAAGACGGGGGTAAATACTAAATGACTAAATGATAGTAACAGTAGTTAGGAAGAGGAACCTGTTGGAAAGAGAGGACGTCAGAGCTGAACCTCATCCTCTCTCCTTTGTCGCACCTAATGGATCTGGGTACGTTAGGGATGGAGAAGGCGGGTTTAGCAGCAGAAGCAGCTCCGCCGCCGCTGCCGGCGATGGGGATAGGCAAGTCACGAACTTTCCCATCTTGGGCAGAGAAGACGATGAGTTTAGATGATGAAGAAGAAGAATCAGAGTTGCGCTTACAGTACTTAAGCCTTAGGTCAAAACACGCATCATAACCCAACCCAATCGCCTGAATCGCTTCCTCCGCTGCTTTCTTCGGCAAACTCCCCATTAATTACCTCTTTCTTTCTTTTTCCAGTTACTGAAACTGCAGCAACCTATGCTCCGTATAAAACGAAACTCACCTACTTGTTCATCAAACCCAGCAACAGAGAACAAGACCCAATGAATATGAACACACCAACTGGGTTTTTTCTTGGTTGTTTCAATCCAAAAGTGAACGGAAACACCAAAGTCTTCAACTTCCTTCTGAATGATGATGGGGGAAGAGGAGAAGAGATGGAGGAACAGGTCAAAAATTGTTGTTGGTTGGTGTTATTAGTTGTTTGTCTTTGAGAAAGAAGAAAGAAGAGATGAAAGGGTTGAATTGATTGGGTAAAACTGGGTGGATTGGACTTGACTTCAACTCCAACTCCAGTGCGCAAAGAGAAGAAAAAGTCAAAGCTTTGGTGCTCCTCTCCTTCTAGTTCTCTTCTGCTTCAACCGAACAAATTTGGCTGCTTCGCGCGTCGTCTTTTTGGAATTTTGGTTTAAAAGTTATACTCCACTATCATTTTTTCTTATTTTTTCAAGTTTGAATCTTTATTTAAAAGCATAGTTTAAAAACCCAACCGAATAGCGAACTGGAAACAAAAATTTCATAATTCAATCGGGTTCGACCGGATTAACTCATTAGACTATTTTGAACTATTCACACATCGAATCATTCAATCTTAAATAATTGAACCACCGTAACGGGCTCGCCCATCAAATTTTTCATATTTAAAAAAAAAACACAAAACGAAATCATTTTGGTTGGGTGACATTGACCCAGCCGAGTTAATAGCGGATTAGTTGGGTCGGCGGTTTTGTAAAAACTGACCGGATTGACAAGTTTTTTTCGATTCGTGTATAAATTCGATCAGATAGCTGAATCGAACTAAAAATTTAAAATTTCACGGTTGAACCGGCCAATCCGATCCGATTTTAAAAATACTGTTTAAAAGAGTAATGCTAAACAACCCTTCTGATATAGCAGTGGCAGTTTTGTAAATACAGAGTGGCAGTTTGTTCGGGTTGCTGTGTAGCATCACTGTATTTAAAAACTCCTTTGCAAGCCTCCACGCATACCAAAACTTTGTATCATTTTTTAACTTGCTGACACGTGGTAATAACAAATATTATTGTAAAAATTATTTTCTAATTCATGAAATTTTAAGAGTTTTTTTCTTCATTAATTTATTATTTTACCATTAAGTTTAATTTATATCTTTAATAGAAATTTATATTTTTTTAATCTATATTTGAAAGATAAAAAAAAGTCACTTTAATTATTATTTAAATATTCATAAATATGTAGTTATGATTTTGAGAATATAATAAGTTTTATTTTATTATTTACTAAAATAAGATATTCATTAATATGGCAACTAGTAACTCATTAATTAATTATTTTTTCGATAAAAGGACTTGATTAAACATACGGGGCCTCCCACCAGTCCCTTTTTCCCTACCAAAACAAGTTATTTGTGAAATGAATATAAAATGAAGCCGGCAGACAGTTTAAAACACATTAGCATGAAATATATTTTAAGGTAGGGAATCACATAGAGAGGCAGCCGTCAGGAAAGAACTTCACAGGTTTTAATTTACTTGAATTTTCCAAGAATTGCGACTTTCCACCTTTAACATCAGGCCATCAACCTATTCACTTCTACATACTTGCAGCACATTGCCTACAAGACATACAGACCAACCACAACATCGTTCTATGACAGTCAAGGCAGTCAGCTCCATACGCCTGTGATTTAGCAGCCCATGTGCTAGTTTAGGGTATGATCACAAAGATCGCAGTATCATTCTTTGATCGAAAATGGATGTTTCAGTACTGAATCATTGCAGAGTTGTTCAGCTGCACAGAGATGCTTTGTAGCTTCAAACTTCAAAAGGCATCACATAACTATCTAATGATTCTCAGTCAGAAGCATCATCCCCATATACACCATTAGTAATGCCTCGATCCCCCACATGCTTATTTTTAATTTTCGATCTACCAGAAGTCTTCATTGGCTTCAAGGGTTTCTTGACCTTCTCTGCCTGCAACTCCATCCCTTTTTCTGAAGGTTTCCGCTTTCTCTTCAATCGTGACCCACCTGTGTCCTCTGCAAGAGAATCCATGGCCACACAAGAGTTACGTATCCATTTACGAAAGTAAACAAACTAAGACCAGCATTCAAATCTAATTATGAACATCTAAGGCTTTAAAATCAATTGACCTACAGATTTCATGTGTAATGACATTGAAATTCCAATCTACATGTAAAAGCACATGGAGTTTTACTACTTTTATTTCATAATATTCGACATCATTTCTTTTACGTTATCTTAAATATCTTTCCATCCATTCAAAACTAAACTAATATTCAATATCAATCGCGAATACATCAAGTGCTGGAAGTGAGGCATGGGACTTAAAATTACTTCTTTACTTTCTTTGGTTAAAGAAAAAGAGACTTGCTAAAGTACAATGACAATTAGCACAGCATCAACATTCAAAGATTTGGTCAACCTCCTAATAGGATACTTAGGGCAAACATTAAATGAAATGACATACACAGCATGAGAAATATTTTGGTCCTAAATCTATTTGGGTGTTTGTATATCAGTTCCAATCTCTAGTTGTGCTCTCAATCTAATCCTGATTTGTGAATTCTTTTAAAAAACAGAAAAATTGCAATGATATATTTACAAAGCAACTAAAAAATGTATTCAGTAGTTAGACATAAAAAAACTACTCTTTTTTTCCCCAGACTAACTATGTATACAGTACATGTAGTTTCCTAGACAAAAAGAATTTTGTATGTAACTTTCATATATAGCACATCCAAAGGAGAGGGAAATTCTAGATTTGAAGAAATGAATCCAATTGCATATTCAATTGTTTTGCGTCGCTATATTATTGTATACTTCCTAAAATCCACAGGGAAATACTACGCAGTTTAATTTCCTTGTAAAGTAGGGTTTTTTATCAAGACAATCCTGTAATAGTTTTCTGATCAGTGAGATTTACTGGAGCAACTGCTATGACTTTTGACAGCCAGCATCCAGTAAGTGTGGTCAATCGTTTACAAGGCAGTGTTCCACGGAGTTCTCCATATCTTTATGGTGTGAGTGAGAAGATTTTTTAAATTTTGATGGGTTTTTTTAAAATTTCATACGCACATTCCAAAACCTTCAGGTGAGGAATATATAGTGATGTTACCTTCAAATGGACTTGATGAACGGTCCATTGCTTGTCCATTCTGTTCAGCTTCTTCTGAAAGAGGGGATCCAGAATGATTAGAATCCATCAACTTCGAAGAACTTCCCATGCATTTGTCTTGTCGCACTGGAGCATCAGGGTGAGGAATGGCTGGCAAGAAGCATAGTTCTTCTTGGGACATATCTGAGTCACTGAAAGCGTCTTTTTCCACTGTCACAATATCAACTTCATCATCTTCATTAATATCTGATTCTTTCACCTGCGATCATACACATGCTGTCAGCAACATAAAACTGCTAAGAGTTTCTGCTCAACCAGTATATTTTATTTTACCTTTTCTGTTTCAGGAATCAGATCAAATTCATCCTCTCTTTCTACATACTCTTCATTTTCCTCTAGCTCTTTGAAGTCCGGAGCGAATGCACTCCAGTTCTCAGTATAATCTTTTGCCCAGATGTAAACCAACCCCGTTAATGAAACAGAGACAACAATTGGGTGAATAGGATGCCATGATAAATCAATCAATGCTTCCTTCGGACCTTCAAGTATTTTTACAAGGTGTCCAGCTATATCCCATATATAGATCTTGTGCTCTCCTTTGCTTGCAGAACCGCCAACCACCCACTCCCCATCACCACTAAAACAAGGTGCTTTCCAGTGCATCCTGGTGATAGAATCTTGAAACTCTCGGAATAATACCAAGCACTTTGATCCATTGGCTTTCATTTTCTCAACTCCATCTGGCTCATCAACAGTCTTGCTTAGCTCGTGTAGGGTGCTAACCCCAGTTTTCAGGGGCAAAAGATTTTCATAAATCCTGATTGTCCTGTCATTTGAATTAGTAAGGAGATATTGCCCGTTTCTGCTGAATACAATGTTCTTGATTACAGAACCACCAGAAGTTGGAACTAATGCAAGCACTTGAACAATTCTGTGATCTATTATAAGTATTTCCCCTTTAGAATTCCCAACATAAACCAGATCCCCGTACTTGTTAAAGCATGCAGCAGTTGGAGTATAAGATGGAGTTCCATCAGAGGATTTGTTGCGTGATGGAGCGGTAAATCCATTACCCATGTCAGGTACCACAACTGGAAGTATTGTGCAGCTTCCTGTGGTTAAATCAACAATCATGGGAGCAGAAGAGAGAGGGCATGCCAGGCAGATAGATGGAGTAGAAGAACCAGGATGCAGTCTTGCTAGAAGTGCGGTTTGTTGCAGAACAGTGCGTATAATCTTCTTTCCACTGACAACATCCCAAAGTGTTAATGATTTGTCAGCAGCAGACACGAGAATACGATGGCCATACTTCGACCAGCAAACACTTGTGATAGCAGCACTACAACTTTTATCCCTTAGCTCTTTAGCAATTCCTCTGGTCTCAAAATCCCAGATAACACAGCTGCCCTCAGAGCATCCAGCTGCAGGTGAACAATAAACAAGTATCAGTATCAAGCAACTGGGGATCTAGGACACCTTCTGATAATGACGTAAAATGACTACAAGATTTATTGATTTTTTTATAAAGAAACGCATGCAGCAGAACACGGTTACCATATCAAACCATGAACAAGTTATCAAATCTAGAAGAAAACAACAAAACAAAATATGCATAACATTGATTTTTTTAAAAGAATAAAATAAAAACTCCTTTTATTAACTAGAATACTAATAGTGGTGGTTCTTTCAAACTTTAAGACGGACCATTTATCAGGAAATCACTTGGACAAAAAATTCAACCGTCTTGTGCTACTATTATAAGTATTGAGATAGTTACAAAGGAAACTTCAATGGGGAATAAACCATATAACCTGCCAAGTTCAAGCAAGCACCTTTTCAACAGAAACAAACTGGTCCATTATTGAAACAAATCCGCAAATCCAGTGCTCCTTTTAGTGTCATCATAAACAAAAGGCACAACTGCTAGCCAGTATTGCACACAATGTTCAAAATACCTTATTCAAAACATACCTAAAAACTAAAGTTATCATGTTCTCTAACCTATACAATAATACATTACATGCAAATAGCAGATCGTAAATTGGACAAGAAAATGCAAGAAGGGGGAAAATAAGGTAAACACCACAGGCATCTAAAAAAAATAAACTATGATAGGTGCCAACAGAGAATACAGTAAAAGAAAACAGAAGATTGCTTGAAGATGACTGTCACTACACTAGCATTAAACTCTATCAGATCTGAAGAAAGAGAAGAACATGACAATGGTTTTGAGCATTTATCCCAATAATGAAAGCATGACCAGCGACCCAGAGTGCAAGTGTCTAGTGTCTATGGTCATATTCTTATAAACAACTACAAAAATACATGAAACTGTTGTATTTAAAACATATAAGTAGCCATTACAAATGAAGGAGGGGAATGGATAAGATAGCATATATTACAGAAATCTGTGAGGGAAAATAATAAAGATCCATTGTTGGTTAGTCTAGTGAGGGTTACAATGCTGGTGCTGCAAAGTATTTCTAAAATGAACAAACTGAGAAGACCATGTTTTAATCTTTGCCATGTACTAGTTGTTCAGCTTCAAAATATGACTCCAGGTTTAAGCAACATAAGTAAGACAACAGACCTCACGTAGCACATGGAGGTTAAAAGTGGATGCCAAGCCATCAGACTAAGATATTTCCAACCCTGAGGAGATGTTTCAAGAGACAGATCATAAATTCAATTGCATTTGACAATGTGGGTCATCTGATAGGGTCAAAAGGTGTTCTTTGACCCCCATATTCTATGACAATATCAGGTATCTTTTTTTAAGCTAACCAGGCATATAGAAGAAACATAACAGCAGGACAAGGCAAGCAATTAGGAGTCCCAGAGAGAAGCACAAAGGAAAGTGTTTGAATGGAGCAATGGACAAAAGTTGTAATTGAAAGGAAGCAGGTAGAAGGAGGGAATAGGTTTACCAGCAAGAAGAGTGCCGCGGCGATTAAAAGCTATACATTTCATTAGGCCATGCTCCAAATACTCCTCAATCACCTCCGGGAAATCTCCTTGCAGAGGGTCTTACATCCAAAAGGAAAATTTTAATTTTTTTAACAAGAAAACAAATTTTGTAGGGACGGGAAAGAAAATAAAAGACGGAAAGGATAACTCACCGATTATTGAGGCGTTCATGGCGAAGCGACTGCTTCAGCGGAAGAGGTAATGACCTAATTCCCTCTCTCTGCTCCAATTTGTGCCCTAAACCCGATACATATCAATGCATAAGAAATACGAACTCATTTTCTGTCAAAGAGTAAAAGCAATTAGATAAGAGAAAAAATTATAAACCTACGCGCTGAGGAAGAGAGAAATCAATGACAGTGCGGCGGAGAAGATGGCTGGAATGGCAACCTCGAAGTCGGAGTAATATCCGTGATGACTGAAGAAAGCACAAATCTGTTGAATGAAGGTATACTCTCAGCCACTAGAAGGAAATCCCGTGACTTCGCTTAAGCCCTTATGCAATAAGGAAAGCAAGTGAAGCTGTGGAAGAAGAAGTGGATGCCTTGAATGATCAATCGTATCTCCATAGTCCATAGGCCACTTCGAATTTATTTGTCAGCAAGGGCTGAGACTTCGATCCTTTTTCAATACGGCGTACCGAAACTTCTTTCCTTAAGCTACATAACAGTCTATATAGTTTCCAAAATCATCAATTTCAATCCTCTCACTTTTAAAACTTGCGACATTAACTCTATCACGTTTGATGAAAAAATGTAAGCTCTAAATTTTTATAAAAAAAATGTACACTGTCATCTCCGTTAGTTAAAAAAATTGGGATAAGGACATTCCAGCACCAATATTTGTTTCCTTAGATAATTTAACTATCAATTTTTGATTTTATCTAAATTACCATTAGTATTTACACCGTTGGACAATTCACCCACCAATTTTTTCTCCATTAGATAAATTTACCACCTGATAAACTATTTATCAACAAACTTTCTACGCCCCCACTAACGATGTTAGGGTTTCAATTTTGATTCCAATTTTCTTCATTAACTAAAAAAAAAACTACCAAATTGATCATAAAATAATATCATTTTGTCAAAATGATGTCGTTTTTGTAGTTATGATAAAATAACGTCGCTTTGAGGAAAAAATTAAAAAAATCTTTAAAATGTTTTTAAATGTTTTAAAAAATCCCAAAATAAACTTTAAAATTTCATAAACATCAAGAAAATAATTTTAAAATTGGTATGGTAATTAGAAAAATCAAATGCAATTTTTTAAAAAAATTGAAAAGACTAAAAAACTTCAAAGATGTTTAAAATTTCAAACGAAAAAAATAATCTCCCCACTTCATCGGATCCATTCATCTTCCTTTTGTTGCGTCATTTTGTCCACCTAGTTCCCCATCCAGCCACCGCTCTTATCACCCCAGCATTGGCAGTCTTCACCAACGTCTTCTTTTTTTTGTTGCGATAAGATGATAGTGTGAAAAGAGAAAAAATGGAGAAGACAAAGTTTGTATTGTTGTATATATTGGTTGTGAAAAAGGAAAAAAAAACTGTAAAAAAATTTCAAAAGTTTAAATATTTTGTTGTTTTTATATGATTTTTACATTTTACATTTTCATGTTTTCTATAATTTCTAAATGAATTGTCAAGTTTTAAATTTTTTCACTTATTTCATTTTTTTAAAAATACTTTCCCTTTTTTTTAAAAAATATTATTTTGAGTTTTTGTTTAATTTTTTTCAAAACAGTGTCGTTTTGGCATAATTACAAAAATGACGTCGTTTTATGACAATTTTAAAGAATTTTTTTGAGTTAATAGAGAAAATTGGAGTCAAAATTGAAACCCTAACATCGTTAATGCGGCCCAATAAAAAGCTTTTTTATAAGTGGGTGGTCGGGTGGTAAAATTGTGTAACGAAAAATATTGGTGGGTAAATTGTTTAACGATGCAAATATTGATGGTAATTTTGGAAAATGTCAAAAATTGATGGCCAAATTGTTTAAAAATTTGAAAAAAAACATCCGAAAACGCTAAAAAAATAGAGAAAAAAATAAAATAAATGTAGTAGGGCATATAAGAATGAAAAAATGGTTACTTATTTTTAATTCCTTTTGAAAAATTCTTTTTTTTAATTTTTTTTGACAGTTTTCTCATTAAAAAACTGTAAAATACGTATAAAAATTGGTATAAAACTTTATGTATTATTTTTCACGAAGAATTTATAACAATTACTTACAGTTTCAATTTTCTGTAATTTAAAGTACAATTAAAAATAAATTCATTGAAACATTAAAATATGATCAAACTTGGTTATAATTACCTTTTTGCATAAGTAATTATACATTTAATTCAATATTAGAATAATATATTAAAATTAGGAAAGAAGACGCTTCTGATATTCAAATTATCCCTTCGAGGACATTTTTATCACCCACCCATATATTACACCGCAGATTTCTTTTATCATGAGCCGACTGAACGGTATTAGACCATATTAATACCGTTTAACAAGTAACAAAGCATCGAGAGACAAATTTCTCCAACATTTTTAATGATGATGGTGAATTTAGGTAATAGTCGATGTAATATATGAGCGGTAAATTTGGGTAACAATGTACTAGTTGGGTGGAAAAAATAACTTCGACGAGATATTTTGGGTGACGCAGTTGTTTTTCTTAATATTAATATCAATCCCTACACCACTTGTGTAGCACCGGTGGATGTCTTGGGTTGCAAGCTGGTCTCGTCGGAGTAGTAAGCCCCACTATTATCATGTTTGGTATGATCATATTTTTCTCCATCACCCCACAAAGCATAAGCCTCCTCCCCATGCACCGCATCATCGCCGATCAGCAATTGCTCCTCCGACATCCGCAACGGGATTACCAAATTTATCACCACACAAATTATAGACGTGACAACCAAATTCCACCCAATAATGAACGCGCCACCGACTAGTTGTTTCAGGATTTGGATCCCACCGGAGCCACCGTAGACGCCTCCCCTAGAGTTGGTGACGGGGAGGAAGAGTGCGCAAAGCTGTGGCTCGGCGAAAAGGCCGGTCAGAAGGCCACCGAGGAGGCCGGCGACGGCGTGGGTGTGGAAGACACCAAGTGTGTCGTCAATTTTTTGGAGGAGGGTCCATTTCTTGTGCACAATCATCATGGTGAACCATGGGATACTGCCTGATGCTATGCCCATCACTATTGCTGCCCATCCTTGAACAAGACCTGCAGGTTAATTACAATAATTATAGTGATCAACAACATGATTAATTGATTAATTCATCATCATAAACAAAAAAAAATATATAAATAAAAACTATATGCATGCTTAAAGATGTGACTAATGTAATAAGATGAATGCACTCTATATGATATGTGCATATCGAGTTTGTAGTCGAGCATTAAAGAATTTTTATTTATTTTTAAATTATATCTCGAGTTGTTAAGCATTTTTATAAAAAATGAATCACTTAAAAAAAACAAAACAAAAGACTTAAAAGACTTAAGCAAACATATGAAAAGTCAACCATGGTGATCTATCAAATCTCTATAATGTATATACGTGCACGCAATTAGGCGAAATTTTATTTTTTAAAACTACTAATCAAACTTGTTAATTATATGATTAGTAGTAATATTTAAGTAATTAATACGGAGATGATGATTAAATTATAGATAAATACCTGCACCAGGAGTGATGCAAACGAGGCCGGTAATCATGCCTTGGACGGCGCCGATGACGGAAGGTTTGTGGAAGAAGATGACATCTAGCCAGGTCCACGTTAGCAGGCTTGTTGCTGCACAGATGTTGGTGTTCAGGACAGCCATTGATGAGTCTATGTTTGCCGAGTATGGATCTCCACCGTTGAATCCGGCCCAGCCCATCCATAGTAGCCCTGCCCCTGCCAACATCAATAGCACATTGTTTGGAGGAAACCTTTCTCTATCCTTCTTCGATCTTGGGCCCACCTACACATTTTCATTAATATTTTGTCCTTTGTACTTAAATTTTCGTTATATATAGTTTGCCAAATTAATACTAAAAATCAAATACAAGGATCAAAAATTGTTTATAAAGCAACTTATCGTTATAAAAAAAGAAGATAAAACTGGTTTAGTGATTTGGATAGAAAAATTTAAATTCAAATCAGAAAACGTTACTTTTAATTCTTCTTTAAAAAAAGAATAAAAGACTTGGAACCAAATAATTAATGCATCTCTTGATCTTGACTTGTTCTTTAATTACTCTATTCATGTTGCTATCTATAGACTATAGGTTAAATTCATGGAAAAAACAAACGTTACTTTTAAACATTTCAAAACAATCTAGTACTATATATATAAGAATTGTGGGTCCTTAATTATTTTGTCACATACGTAGTATAGTTTTTTCTTTATTTATATTAATTATTAATTATATAAACTTAGGCTAATTAATTAAGGTTGACTAATAATTAACATTAGAAGTGGCGAAGAATTGGAAGTGCATTATTACCCAAAAAGCAGTGGTGAGACCGGCAATTCCAGATGAAAGATGGATTACGTAACCACCGGAATAATCCATAACGCCCCAATGAAACAAGAACCCACCACCCCACAAGCTAAACGCCCCTACCGTGTAGCTAAATGTCAGCCACAGCGGCACGAACGCCATCCAAGCCTTGAAGCTCATCCGCCCGAGCACCGATCCGGCCAGTAATATGACCGTAATCGCAGCGAAAACGCACTGAAACCACACCATAGATGCCATCGGATAGTACGGTTCGATCATAGCGGTTTCTACAGCCCCACTATGAAAATAGTGTGTGGTGGCTGGTAGCGCGGCCTGTTTGATTAGAAACTTCTGGCCCAACGCTGGCCCGGCTTTGCCCCAAAAGGGCAACAACTTGTCTCCAAAGGACATCTTGTAGGCCCAAATGACCCAACAGAGGACGACCGCGGCGAAAGCATAAAGTGCCATGAATGCAGAGTTAACGGCCCATTTTTTCTTAACGATGCTACCGTAGAGGATGACCAGGCCCGGTACGCTCTGAAGACCGACGAGGGTGGCGGCAATCATTTGCCATGCGTTGTCGCCTTTATTTAGCCATTCAGGTACGGCTAGGGATGTCAAGGCTTGGTAGGCTATTGGGACTGGGTTTGGAGGAGGAGCTGTAGCCATTTTTTTGTTTTGTGTTTAACCAAGTTTAATTAGAAGGAGAGAGGGTCGATCGATGTTGGTTTATATTATAGGCAGAGGATTTCTAAACAAATTGTGATGATTAATAATAAAGTAATTATAGTGCAAGCTAATGACATTTATGTGTGATGTTATTTTAGGATATTAGCTGTTTACCTCATTAAACTAGAGAGTTAAGTATTCTCGACATAAATCACATATTTTTTTTCTAAATAAAAAGTAAACAATTATTTAACATAAAAAAGAATACATAAAGTTGAAGTTGAACGAATTAATATAATTAGCTCGAATTTAGAATGGTTAATGTCTAATATGACAAAAAAAAAAGTACTCCCTCCGGTCTTCAAAGAATGTCTTCCTCGCATCCCAATATTCAGTAGGGAACGCATATCGAGAAGGTCGGATGAGGCACTATTTGACCTCAAAAAAATCCGAAATTTTTTGTGAACGTACGTTAATCCTTAACGTACTTCTCAGAAAAAATTAGGGGCAAAATTGTCTCAAATAGTAGATCTGTCGGCCGTTTTAAGGTACGTGTCGAAATAATAAAAGCAAAAGCTAAAACGACGTTCTTTGGAGACCGGAGGGAGTAATAAGAAAGCGATCAAAGTCATACTCATAATATGGAGGGTACAGGAATCTCGTGAATCTATTGGCAAGAATCTCAACTCAGATCCATCTAGATTTATTTCTTGCTTGTATAGTATTTTGCAAGTCATCCCTTAATGTTCCACGTCCACGAGGATAAAATATTCCTTTTGCTAATCTTTTAATATTTTAATCCAAAGCATCTTTATCATTTAACATCACTTCCAATCTCAACTCAGTTAATCTGAAAGTTGACTTTATTTTTCCAATAGAGTTCCGATTAACGTAGATGATACTAAATCTATGTAAGAATTTCTCGTTCCGACTTACAGATGTACATTGATGTTTCAATTTCAAGTGGCAGATTGATTCTTAGTAATCTACTAAAAGACATTGAACAAAACTGTTAACAGCTAATGACGTGATCATTACAATATTTAAACATGAAACAAACATTCATCATAATAAAATAATAATAAGAGTAATGTTATATGTACAGATAATTCCTACGAAATTTTCACACTAGGAATATGACAATCTGAATATGGTATACTTTGTGGGAGACGGCTGGTTGATTAGCTACTAGAAGACATTGCACAAAACTCTTAGCAGCTATAGCACGCTACGATAATGACATGATAATCAATACACTAATTTCTCCATTTGGAAGATAATTCAATTAATTTAAATCAGTACAAATGCATGATTACAATGAAAACGCTGTAAGATAGTGTGATCGTCTATTATTCTACAAGTGAAAAAACCTATTATATGACAAACTGATCAATACTAGCTCACTCCATACAAGTGGCATTTCCATATACGTGACCGGAGGAGAGCGTTGCACGGAGAGTATCCTTTAATTTTCTTTACTGGGGTAACCAAACCTTTGGATGGTCGAAACACTGATTCGTACCAGACAAACCTGAAACCCGAGCTGTTTCGCCATCGGTTAAATCATCACAGTGTCCAAAGCGTTTGACCCTTGAAGAGTTAAGTTTGCAAGAGGAAAACAGATGCCACTATATCACCTCCTTCTCGAGTTTCAGTACAGCCATGAATGCTTCTTGAGGTACATCGACCTTACCTATTGCCTTCATCCTCTTCTTTCCTTCAGCCTGGTAGCCAAAAAACAAGAACAAGTTACGCATGTGCATCAAATCTCTTCAACTTGCTAACCAAATCGAAATTGATGGTGAATATTAAAAAAGAAAAGATAAGTTGACCATACAGCTTCTAATCTTGAGTGACGAAAGGGGACATACTGATTTTAATTTTTTAGCTCTTTGTTACTATATCATACTATGGAATTGATGTACCAACCTGTTTTTTGAGCAATTTTTTCTTCCTTGAAACATCCCCACCTACAAGCATAAAGAACCCCGTTTTATAAATTAATAAGCGACGATCTTTCATATCATCATAATTTAATTTAATTTAAGCCACAAAACCTTGACCGGAATCAAACAACTCTACTACGGTGGAAAGTGGACAAAATTTACTTTAACGATGTCTCTTAGCAAGTTATAGAGGAAAGGAAGACAAAGATAATAGCATCATCATGCCATCGGTGGGTCTCCCCATGAATTAACCAACTTCCTAACTGTATTATCAAGAACAGAAAAACCTCAAAGCCAGAATATCTCAGATTCTTACCGTAGCATTTGGCCAAAACATCCTTTCTAATTGCTGATAATGATTCACTGGCAATCACCTTTGCACCTATGCATGCCTGCAAAACATGAAACGATATTACTGAAAGGAAAAATAAAATAATCCAAACTGAAAATGACTAGCAAATAAAATCAGATACATTTGCGAAGTTAATAGCTACAGTCAAATTGATATGACAATATAATCCAGAGAAACCAACATTTAGCAAAATTGATGAATACAATTAGCAAACACAACATATCCAACAACACTGGAGAACTTTCCCATAATGCCCTTTCCCATAACCAAATAAAGTTTGAATCTCAAACCTTGAAGGTCTTTACTAATTTGACTACCTTAAATTATGCACAAGAATACAAGACAGAGAATACCTAATGTCTATGACTGAATTAAAAATCTCAGTGACATTTGGTTGGTAAAAAGTACACAGCTGCATTCACCAAAGATAATTGGAATGTACCTGAATGGGTACTTTAAACATTTGCCTTGGTATGAGTTCCTTTAGCTTCTGAGTTAAAGCCCTCCCAACAGCATAGGCCTGAGAAAAAATAACAACAATAAGAGAAAGGAGACAAAGCCACAATTATCAAAAACAAAAACAGGAAGAACATAAGGCCTTATTAGCTGTAGAATAAAAATATTTTCCAAAAATCAACCATTCAGGCAAAATTGGCACAGTGCGATTGACTGCTTAGTATCTTTCTGGTTTAAGCTGATCTATGAGAAATGAGAAGGGTGTGATTATCAGTTTAATCTTGAAGATGCAGGACATAATTGTAAGAGCTGAAAGAGAGTCTAGAGCTATGATGCAAAAAAACAGCAAAATTGATGTTCTCAGAACGACCTGACAGACCTGAAGAATGATAGAGAAGGCAGAGCGTAACTGCACTTAACGGTTAACAAGGGATATGAGAGAAATGAAGCTAGAATTGATGAGAGTGCAACAGCCAGGAAGTGGCATGCTATGGGACAGACAGCATCTCATTTTTTTGGGTCTCTAATGGCAGTGAATCTTAGATCCAGACTTACACATTTATGAGGATGGGGAAAGACAACTCTCATGATTTTCCATTGTAAGGAGAATCTAACTGAGTTCTAAGGTAGAGAGAGTGTTGGACACATTTATAAATGGGTGAAAATGCTGATATCATCAAGTAATATGATATTTACATTTGACAACCATTATCATGCTATCTTTCTTTCTTTCTTTTTTCAAGGTTCACTTTATCAATTTATTCGCATCCTTCCATTTAGACATGTTTGACTTGTTGTAGCCAATGCAGTTCATGCTTGGTTATCTAAAAGCCAAATTAAACATTTCAAAATCTAAAAACATTCACATTTTAGTGTACTGGAGATTTAACAGAACTAATTCAGACTTGATACTTAGGTCGATTGATGTTTTAAGTTTACCTTATCTTTGTGCACAATGGTTGATAATGGTTCAACAGGATCTCCATTAATTTGAATGTCAAGCTTTATCAAATCACTTTCCTTGTACCTTTCAACAAAAGGATAACATAAATAAGCAAATCTAGCTACAGAATTTTCTAATAGTGTCGGTGGACACAAAAAATGAAGCTGAAGACTCAACACCAACAAAATAATAGATATGAAAGTTTACAATCGAAAGCTCTGAATTAATGTTTGAAACAAGTGTATTTCCAATACACGATCACAAGAACATTATTATTGTGGAACTCCATGGATATCACTAGAAACGCATAAGTCTAAGTCATCTGTAAGAAAATGCCGCCACATAAAATATGATAGCCTGTACCAAATACTAATGTTTATATTACATACAATTAGCATAAACTCAATTTCAGTTTATCAAGAGCTATTACTAAAAGGTTGAAAATATTGTGGATGCAAAACAGAGATTTTGGAGCTTAAAAATGGCCAGTAGCATGACATCAACATGGACCAGACTATAGATTGTGGAGCTAGTAAAGATATTTCCCCTTTTATCCATGGTTTGTTCAGGTAACATATCATGGCTTGCACAGTATGCTGTGTAAACCTGTTGTTCCTCTTAAATAAAATAAAATAAATTATGGACCAAGCAACTCCCCGAGCCATATGAAGACTAAATAACAACCATTGAAGAAAAATGACACAGAACAAAAAATAGGTACAATGCAATAAATAGGTACGAGGAACAAAATAAGATTTGAAACCATTGCATCAACTTTTCTAATTAAAAGAAGAAAATCACTCAGCCATTCTTCACCAACCACTTAATCATTCTTCACCAAATTGATACTTGAATTTTAATGCTATCTTCTAAACCCATCAACTTCAGTCTTCAGCTCAAAATTTGTAAAAGATGCAGGATGAAAGACGCTTTTGTATTTTTACTTTTTAGCAAAGCATTATGTCAATTACCCGATAAAAGTATATTCCATGCTGGCATATCCTTTACTTCTGGACTTCAGTTGGTCAAAGAAATCACCTACCATCTGTGAAATCAACATGCAAAAAACCAAGAATTAGTTATATCATGGATCGTAAACAAGTCTAAGCAATCAACTAATAGTTTATGGAAGCATTGATGGAAACAAGTGGAAAATACGATAACAAATATGTTACCTCAGCAAGTGGTAATTCGTATGTGAGCGATGCCCTGTTTTCAGTAATGTATTTCATTTCTTTAAACTCGCCTCTTCTTTCTTGAGACAACTCCATCAGTGTGCCAATGTAGTCTTTTGGAGTAAGCAATTCAATCTGTATATATTAGTTCAAAACAAAATAATTTTACATTTTTCAGAGCATGCAGTATACGACAACTGTATTGGTAAAGAAAAGAACAACCTTCACAAGTGGCTCCTCAATTGACCTCCTTTTTCCAGGTTCGGGAAGTAAAGAAGGATTTGAGCACTCCACCTTCATGAAATTCATGGAGGATGAAAATATTAGCATGACAGGTAGTTTAGTGTACCGATTAGCTAACCATAGAATAAACGATAAACAAAATGAGCTACGACAGCAAGGCAGTTGATGCCACAATCATGGGCATTATACTTGTAAATGAGGCTTCTTCATAGATTAATTAGCTGAAGGCTACTCAAAAACCTTCCAGACCAAATTACTGGTGTACTGTCAATAGAATAGGCCCCGCATCAACTACCATGTTTTATCAAATCTTCATTTTTCCTTCAATGAGAGTGTTTCCAATTTTCATAAATATAGAAGGATACAATCACACAAAACATATATGTGATGGGACTAAATCAGAAACAATCAGAGATTTTAAGACTAAACTAGCATCCTTAAGACAACCTAAATGACAAAACTAGTAGCCTTTAAATGACTCAATAACATCAATTAAAGTACTCAATAAAGCACCCCCACGACAAATATTCTTCACATATGGCATTCATGCATGTGTGATGTGAATCCTAATAAACACCAAGATTGGTGATGTGCAACACAATTCTGGAACAAGCCTACGAGGCATGGTAAAGAGGATTCATATCTTGATCAATGAATGCTTACACTGCACAAAGCAGCAGAGCTACTTGGTGAAAACACTGAGGATCAAAATTCAGGTGTGATTTAAAAGATGTATCAATGCATAAACTAAGCTCGGGTTAGCAGAACTTACAGTTTCTCCATTAATGCAGTTCACCTTGTACACAACACTTGGAGCAGTGGTTATAAGGCTCAGGTTGTATTCCCTCTCAAGCCTTTCCTGAAAGGGTACAATTTCCCAGAGCAAGAGTAAATTACCAAATCTCCCCAGCGTATACCTAACACAGATGTGATAAAGCAAACCTGAACAATTTCCATGTGGAGAAGACCTAAAAAGCCGCACCTAAAACCAAAACCCATGGCACTTGATGTCTCAGGCTCAAACTGCCAAGAACACATACAAGGAGAAGAAATCCATAAATCAGAGATCTAGAAATCATAACACCATAATTCTGTCTTTTTCAGGCAGCTAAAAGAATTGAAAAAAGAAGAGAAAAAAGCTCATACAAATAGTTAGAACAAATAAACTATTTTAATGCATAACAGCACAAGAGACTATTAATGGACATAAAAGAACAAATCCAGGAAAACCACATCCTGACAGCTAGTATATCCAGAAATTCTAAAACAAAGCACACAAGCGTCAAAAGTCAATAGCAAGTACCAGGTGTTGAAAAAGCTGCAAACTAGTTGAGTACCCAACTACCCATGGGTCATATTCCAAAATTACCCGAAACCACATATGCAAGTAAAGGGGTTCCAAATGATTCTGATTTGGTTGGATGCTCAGTTACTCATTTGCTGCCACAAAATTGCAATTGCATAACTTTTGCAGGATCGTACTTTGACTACCATTATGAATGACCCACAACAATCACAACCTCTAACGAACAACACTACAAATGATTGTCACTAATATGTTATAGCTTGAGAACAAAAATATCACGAGGCATTAACAATAAGTCTATAAAGTCCCAACTGTATATTTTATGTAATGGACATGATGCAAAACAATTAACTAAAATAAAATGGGCCAAACAATCTAATTCTATAGCCAACAAAATGTATACTCTAACATTATTTTCAGGGACCAAAGACATTCCATATAATCAAATCATATTATCTGAAGTAACCAAAAGTTCAAAACCTATTACAACAACAATAATAATAACAAAAAAGAACTATAATATTTTATAGGTAAAATTCTTTGTACCTTCAACGCAGCATCATTAAGTTGTAGTTTTTCCAATGCATCGCGTAACTCAGGAAACCTGACAACATAATGGCAATGAGTAATTTGAAATACCAAAGTTGCAAAGTGTAACATCAAACAGCACTGAGAAGAAGCATAATGCCAATACTGAACTGGTCTGCATCAACCGGAAACAGGCCACAAAACACCATTGGAGTAGCTTCCTCGTATCCAGGCAATGACTTTTCAGCCTTTCTACTAAAATGAGTAATAGTGTCACCCACTCGGGCATCGGCTACTGATCTTATAGATGCAGCAATGTAACCTACCTGGAAAGATGTAAGGAAGTAAAAAAGGTTATCTTGAAAATAAAATACAAAATAGATCAATAAAAGAAGGTAGAAATGGAACAAAGCTTACTACGGTAAATACCCTTTACTCCATCCAAAAAATGTTAGAAACAAAAACTAAAACAAAAGTCTTATCCTCTGATATTTATTCTTTCAGAAACAATGGGATCGAATGATGAGACAAAGTAATCAGAGAGCAAAAAGAACATTCACAAATTCTTGGCATTGGTAGAACTTCTAGAAGGATAAAATGCCTAAATCTGCAGGTAAAATGCATGTTTCTGACATTACCACTTTGTTTCTTTTATTTGGAGGTGTCAGTATAATTCACTAATTAAAACTCTCCAGCAGGCAGGGCATCAGAAAGTAGAGAGTTTTTTTCCATTTTTATGGTGTCTAGGTTTAAGAGGCTCCAAGCATATCCCGTATAAAAGTTTAATGGTTCTAAAGTAAGAGTAGTTAAATGAACATGCACTGAGCATAGTAACTGCAACTACGTCCTAGAGAGAGAGAGAGACATGTTTGTGTTTTGTACAGACGTGGTATTTATGTGCATCAATGTGTGTTGTGTGATTCAGGGAGTGAGTGTGGAAGCAGGGAGAGAAGTGCCCAATAAAAAGAACAGAGGAAAAAGCTACCAAATAACGTGCAAGCATCAGCCTTACCTCACCCGCATACAACTCCTCCGCTTGCAATTGATTGGGAGACAAAACTCCAATTTCATCAGCAAAATAATCCTATCATTAAAAAGAAAACATGAATCTTAGTTGTCACATGGGTACATGCTCATCTGTATAATGGAGGGGAATGAACTACTAATTTGGGGAATAATAACTGATTATAACAGTACTTCACCTTCTTGCTAGCCATAAAATAGATTCTGTCTCCTTTCTTTATCTTCCCATCTATGACTCGAAAATATACAATAACGCCACGATATGGATCATAGTAACTGCAGTAAGAATTAAAGAGGACATAACTAATCACAAAGGTCATATCTTCTGTAAACTCTAATGTGGCAGAAGGAAAAACAAAAAGGTGGTGGCAAAACAATAGAGCACTGAAAAAATTGTATTCGACCAATATATAAGAAGTCTTGATGAGAAGCACTTCACATGGATGCTCATGACAATGAGGTCTTGAATTTGTCACTTCACCATTTTTGTTGATATCAGACACAATAAAACCTGGTTTGTTACTCTACTAATATTGCAGCTCAGACAATCTTACACTTAAACAATATTAAACAAATAAAATAAATAAAATGGTAATTCAGAGACGTTAGCATTAAGAAAATGCACATGAACCATATAGATTATAGTGATTATTAGCATTTTCATATTCAGACGTCATCGACAGATATTTTCCCAAGAAAAAGGAAAACATAGATATTAGTTTGTAGATAACCAGGGGAAATATACCTATCGAAAATTAAAGCCCTCAAAGGCAATTCAGCAGTCTCTTGTGGTGGAGGAATACGTTCAACTATCGCGTTGAGAATTTCAGTAATACCTATCCCTTCCTGTAGAACAATGTGGACAAGAAAAAAACTCAAAATAAAGAAAACACTATATCCCAGTTTCTATGGGATCTATAAAGTTTCACTAATAGATGCACATTCTTATTCTTGTTCTTGTTATAAATTGGTATCACAAACAGGTTCAATTCATGCTCTAGAGATAAATTCAGTTTCCTTCTACCAAAACCTTAATAGATCCTGTACAAGCTAGAAAAGTAGAAAAGAATACATCATTTGTTACGCAAATTTAACTAAGTAATACAACATTTATTACAAAATAAACAGACACTAAAGTAAGTGGTCATTGATTAGTTCAAGGAACCCTATGAAAATAGCCAAGTAGATTTGGATATTAGAATCAAAAACCAACCTTTGCCGAGCATAATATAGCCTTGCTGCAATCTAAACCAATAACCTGTAAACAAAGATGAGGCAACACCTATGAAATTCAAAAACAAGTACGCGCAAGATGAATCTGATAGTGAAACTTAAAGAAGCAGAATCTCTATGTTGAATATGGATTGAATACTGACATGACAAAAATTAGATGATGAATGCAGAATGTACGCTTATAAACATTCTGTGTTCAACTTACCACTTTTTTGCTTCTTGTATAAAAAAAACACATGAATGTAAGTTCCAGTACAGATCGTTACAATGATATAAATAGATAACAGCAGTGAGTATTCCTTTTAAGAATAATTTAACAGCAGATTAACAAACAAAAAATTAGGATTGCTTTCAAACCGATAGCCACAGGGATTACACACCCATTAAACAAATGTAGTTCTCCCATTTTGTGCACCAACCTCTTCAATCTCCTTGATAACCCGATCTGGCTCAGCACCAGGAAGATCTACTTTGTTTAGGACCTGCACAACATGATTTCATATATACTGAGGAAAACCAGTAACAGTTTGGGGAATATGGTGCTTGTTATAAAATAAAGTGCTCATGGTGATATTAAACTGACACCAACATCATTTATTTGCAAGTATCATATTCATTTTTAAATGGCATCAGTATGCAGGATAGGCAGGACAAGGTATTCCCAGACTCATCGTTTTCTAAAAATTTCCAGCAAATGAACACAATCTCAAAATTTTCTTTCTATAAAAACAAAAGTTTGGAACAGGAAAAAACATGTCTACACCTAAACAAGGCTATGATGTTTCCAATCAGGTATAAAATATTCATTGTTTAACTGGATGAACCAAGTGATTTTCTCAGGTTGAGTTTATTTTCATAGAGCAAGCTTGTCGCGGGAGTTGGGCATGATGAACTTTATAATAGAAAGAACCATAGGGTGTAGGTGGAGATTTCAAAGCAAAAGTCAGCCCTAAACTTTAGTAAGGACAGAAGATCCAATATTGTAAAGCATTTCAAACAAGCAAATAAAGAAGTGCAAGAGCATGTTAACATGCAGAAAGTAAAAGAAAATAAAACCAAAGAAAAGCACAAACAAGATAGAACAAGAGAATGCACTTACAGGGATGATTTCTAGGTTGCTTTCCAGGGCCAAATAAACATTTGCCAGTGTTTGTGCTTCCACTCCCTATCATCAAATAGAAAGAGATTTTAGTGTACTGTCGATACTTGATAATAGAGAAAGGATAAACACGTGACAAGAAAATAAAGTTGCCTTCAAGTTTTGAATCAAAATCTCACAGTATATATAGGTCACCTAGTACAAAATCTAATGATAAGAACCAACATGAAATCTGGACCAAATTCAACCGTATGTGAAGCAGAAGTAGGCAACAGTTACCTGAGAAGCATCGACAACCAGAAGAGCACCCTCACAAGCAGCAAGAGAACGTGAAACCTACATATAAACAACAAGCTAAAGTACTGTGATTGGTACAAATCGTATGTAAGCATTCAATATTGGGGTGTGTCTAGATTTTCTACTTCGATTTGAATCACCTAGACTGGAGGACCCTAGTGACACAGGAGGGACCATTTCACTAGCCTTCATGCAATTGGGAATTAGAAAACAGGTCCTTTTCAGGAAGAAAAAAATAACGTATAAGGTATAGAGAACTTAAAAAGTAAAAGGTATGATTATGAGACTTTGTGCCTCCAGGAGGGCATCATGGGAATGCAGACTTTATATGTCCCGAAATGAATCCCTCCATCCTTATTGTCCAAGAAAAAGGAAAATAAACATATTCACACCAGTTCCTCCAGCAATAATAAAATAGATTTCCGATTGGAACACGAAATTTTGTTGGAACTCTATTCAAAAGTGTACTTACAACATGCTTACCTCGTAGGAGAAGTCAACATGGCCAGGAGTATCAATGAGATTGAGGCAATATGCTTTGTTTTCATACATATAACGCATTCGCGCAGCCTGGACAAGACATCACAGACCACAAATGAACCAATCCCTTCACCACTAGATAGTTGACACACAAAACACTATGGGGAAAGATTAAAAAAAAAAAAAGCAAAAGAAAGAAACCTGTAATTTGATAGTGATGCCACGTTCGCGCTCCAAATCCATGTTATCCAGAAACTGTTCCTTCATTTCCCGCTTCTGCACAGTCCCAGTCATTTGAAGCAGCTTATCGGCTAACGTAGATTTTCCATGGTCAATATGCGCTATGATGCAGAAGTTTCGTATGTTTGAGATAGGAACCTGTTCGTTTGATACAGAAGTTAAACACCCAAACTCACACAACCAAAACCTAAGAACATCCATTGAAATTGACCTTCAAAAGACGATCCTGTCCAGCTTGCACAGCGACTTCTCCGTCGGCGGCGATGGCTTTCGCGCGACAAATTCCAGGAAGAGTGGATTGATGAGGAGGAGAAGAAGAAGACCAAGAGAGGTTTGGCCCACGGTTGAAGTTTCTTCTCCTGCTTTTGAGTAGTGGTGGTAGGGGCAGGGGCAGGAGCAGGGGAGTGTAATGGTTAGTCGTAGAGGAGAAGAGGAGTGTGTGAGTGTGAGGTTGTGGAGGTGTGGCTGTGAGTGTAGCAGCCATAGCCGTTTGAGGTGTTCGACAGGTGAGAGAGAGCATTGCCTTATTTTTTATTTCTAGGATTTAAATCAACAACTTTCAATTTGATTAATAATATTTTTTATCTATTAGCTACACGATGGTCCTTGATGTTTTTAAGTATTTCTATGATGATCTTTGAAGTTTCATATTTTATAAAAATATACATATAATCTTTGGGCCTTTGGATTTTTAAATTTATACAATGACCCTTTATTTTTTTATTTTTTTTTTTAAAAAAAAAAAGAGGCTTATAGCCTTAATATAACGAATGGGAAACATCCCCACAAATCAACTAATAAGAGGGGTACAGAACTACAGATGGAGGCATTGAAACAAACCATGGATAATCACTTGAAGCAAAAAATAATGTTGGCTAGCTCATCTGCCACGACATTAGTTTCGCAAAACACATGGATTATCAAAATGGACTTATCCAAGTCTTGAATTCTTCAAATTTGATGCATATTAACAACGAGAAACGCAACGCACTTGATTGATAGTGTGGATAGAGATGACAATGGATCTATAGTCTATGAAATTCACTTAAATCATATCTGCACCAATTAATTTTCACTATAATCATATCCGCACTATTATCACTTATTTAACATTAGGTCATATTTGTATTCACATCACCAATTTTCACTATAATCATATCCGCAACTGAATTAACTTTCTGCTGAGAATCATTCATTCGCATCACCCCTCCTTCCCACAATTTCTTGCATTGCAGAATCCTTAGACAACCGTAATTTGTGTCCTGATATTTTAACGTTCTTAAATGCCTTCAATGAACAATAGTGTAATTGGGTAAAGAAGATAGAACATCAAGACAACCTTTACAATGACTAGAAAAAGAAAATTTGCATTATTCCAACCGTAACGTGGTGAGAGTTGCAAAAGCGAATGTTTTATTTTTATCAAATTTGCAGTCCATAACATGTAAAGATTGAAAGGTTCTGACTTTGAGAAGTTGGGTAGGTGATCGAAAGCCAAATCTATTTCGCCCCAAAACGAGATGATTGATCTATTGGGATGATTCAAGGCATACTGCACAATCTTTTTCATGAAAAGATAATTGACAAGTTTATTCTCATCAACCAATCGGAACGTACGAACAGAGGATTCAGTCCATCGCATTTATCCAAGATTTCATACACAAACTTCTGGAAAAGAGTCCGACAGAACAGAATTAGGACAGAAAAGATAAAGTCGGTTACTACATACAACCCCTACAAAGCTAGGCTTAAACTTCCAAAGTACAAGAGGGTGAAGAAAGAGCAGTCAGTAACTCTGGTTCTGCTGAAGTACACAGATTGAGCCAGACAAGATTCTGGAATACATCTTCTCCATTTTTCAAACAGATGGAAGAACTTAATGTTATGGGTTGTTGTTCCTGTTCTTGACTGATAATCCTGATCTGGGGTGAGGGTGATTCTGTAATATGGCGTGCTGATGTGAATTGTCTCGCTGCTTCTACGCCACCTGTAAAACGCCGGAGGCGGTCTTCGGCGTAGAGGTTCCGACGATCAAGTTAGTATGCATGACGAAAATAAGTGTTAAAGGAAAACTATCGGGTGGAGATAGGTAGTTGGGTAATTGTGCAAGCAGGGCTTCAGTACGCGGTCTCCTAATGAAAGGGTGATGGGGGTACGTGTCGCTTGAGCTTGGTCACCTAGTATGTCGTACAAACAGTATACTTACTTGGTGAAGTTGGTATATATAGTCTTGGTTATAAGTGGGGATATATCGTAAAGTATATATATCGAAACACCTCGTTGGTGATGAAAAATCGAAAATACCCTTAAAATGGCTTGTTTGTATTACCATTGATTTTAACAGCAATAAATACTCAACCCTCAAGAAATTTGAGGAATGTATTGCGTGAGCGTTAAGGCAATATGATATCTCTCTTGTTGGCACGATTACAGAGGGACATGGACACGGTAACCTTAGAAAGTTTATGGACAGGTTTATTAATTATGTCAAATCTCATAATGCTAAACATTTCGATCTCTTCTTTCCGGTCCGGTACAAACACCGACCCTTCATTTATATTAACTAGGTTATTTTGGCACGTGCGAAATTTATTTAGATTTAAAAATGTTAAAATATTATATTTATATACAAAAAAGTATTTCACACAAAATATTTTTGGTATAATATAAAATTTTAATAATGTCTCAAAAAATGGGATTAATATAAATTTTTACTATGGTGTTTAAACTATATTGTAAGCAGTATATTAGTATTCTTATTAATATTTTAATGCAGGTATTGACAAAAAAATATTTTATCAATTCTGAAATAATTTAATTTTTAGTCCTAAAATTAAATTTTTTTTAACTCAATTAATTAATTTATTTTTATAAATTGAAATTTAAATATTTAAAATAATGTTTTATATTATTTTTATTCTAGTTTTCCAAATATTGTAAATAAACCACTAATGAATTTTTCTTTAAAAAAAAAAACTCAATAAAAAAATAAGTTTAACATTTAATGAAAAATTATGATTTAATTAAATGTACAAACTATTTTTCTTCATGTTTATGTATGATAAAAAATCACATAATTAGCTAAGGAAAAATAATTCCTTATCATTACAAAATTTACAAAATCAAACTTAAATAATTTAATATTTGTGTATATATACTTTTTAAGAATAATACATTATAAAAAGGTTTTCATAGTTTTTTTATTTTTTATTAAAAATTAGTTTATTGAGGCAAGATAATTTCTTATTTATTTTATATATTTTTTATAGTTTTTTAATTTTTAACTAAAAATAATTATCATTTTTCATTTTATTTTTTTATTTTTTCTCTCATATTTTTTTCTTTCTAGTTCTTATTTTAATAATGGCAATGCATGAAATAGAAAATAACAACAACAATAATAATTAAAAAATAGTCTAAAAATAATTGTGATTATAATTTAATAAAAGGGATAACTTTGTTAATATACTTGTCCTCTATTTTTTTCTTTTTTTCGTAATAATATCATATTTTATTATCTTTTGAAAGAAAAATTATACTTTCTTAAATTTTTGGATTAGAATAATAATAGTAGTAATATTTAAGTCATGAAACTTTTATTATTATTATAAATAAATAAAATATTCCAATTTTAAAATATTTTTTATTAGATTAAAATGATAATAACGTTAGAATATTTATGTATCTCATCTAATCCATAACTTTTAGCTTTTTTTCCTATAACTTATGGCTTAGAACATGATTTCTTATTTAATTTTCTTATTTATATCAAATTCATCAACATTTCATCACTCGCATTAAGAATCCATGAGTGAGATCTTCTATGTACTTTTATATGTGAATTTTTATCATATATAAACATGAAGAAAAATAGTTTGTATATTTAATTACAAATTTTACGAAATCAAACTTAAGTAATTTAATATTTGTGTATATATACTTTTAAGAATAATACATTATAAAAAGGTTTTCATAGTTTTTTCTTTTTTATTAAATAATATTTTATTAAAACAAGATAATTTCTTATTTATTTTACATATTTTTTATAGTTTTTTAATTTTTAACTAAAAATAATTATCATTTTTTATTTTATTTTTTCTCTCATATCTCTTTCTTTCTAGTTCTTATTTTAACAATGGCAACGCATGAAATAGAAAATAACAACAACAATAATAATTAAAAAAACAGTCTAAAAATAATTGTGATTATAATTTAATAAAAAGGATAACTTTGTTAATATACTTGTCCTTTATTTTTTTCTTCTTTTTCTAATAATATCATATTTTTTATCTTTTAAAAAAAATATTTTTTATTTATTTTTTAGATTAAAATAATAATAGTAGTAATAGTTAAGTCATGAAACTTTTATTATTATTATAAATAAATAAACTATTCTAATTTTAAAATAATTTTTATTAGATAAATATGATAATAACGTTAGAATATTTATATATCTTATCTAATCCATAACTTTTAGTTTTTTTTCCTATAACTTATGGCTTAGAACATGATTTCTTATTTACTTTTCTTATTTATATCAACTTCATCAACATTTCGTCACTCGCATTAAGAATCCATGAGTGAGATCTTCTATATACTTTTATAGCAGTCTATTACGTTATACAAATTTACCCTCATCCATTTGTTATTAATTGAAAAAATAATTTAAATTTAAAGTTTTAAGAACTTTAAGTTTACGATAAATATTTATTTAATTATTTTAGGTATAATGATAACTTGTAAATTAGTTACTAACTATTAATCAATTTATTTTTTTATTTTTTTAATATATGACTTATGCATATTGAGTTGCACGTTTTTTTCGAGAGAGGTGGGATTCAGAGTTGTATCATCTAATTTTAATTATCAATTTAAAGATTCAAAAGGTTACTCATTGTAACAATGTCTCATTTCAAAGTTAATTTAACTTTAACTTTCCAACAACTTTAAATTTACAATAAATATTTATTTAATATATTTTATGTACCTATCGTATGTTATTTTAAAGATGTAGATCATGTATTCGACTCATAATATTATAATGATAACTAAAAATATAACCAATTTTTTTAAAAATATATCTTATCACTTTACCTAGCACAGATTTTAAGGTAAACAACATAATTTTTTATAGTTTAAAAATTCTTTCATTTCGGACACTATAGTTTTAAGATTTACATTAAAAATCCTATAATATCCTAAAATATTTGAATATAAACATTATAAGTGGTTAAAAACTATAAAAAATGGTAAAAACTTGAAAAAAACTTATAAATATTGGAGAAAAATGTATAACCATAAATATTTGATGATTAGATTATAAAATATTAATTTTTAGTATTTTTTTTAAATATCTAACCTCATCCTTTTATATTATTAAAACTCATTAATCAAGAGTTGTCACTGAATTAATTTTAGGAAAAGTTATAAATTCTCTTTTTATTTTTCACTTTTATGATTTTCTTAACTTTAAGGTAATTTTTCTGAAAAAATAAACCATGTACTGCCTTGAAATTATAGTTAAATAATAAAAATAAAATAAATATTATTAACCCATGTAAAAAATATTTTATGTACAATATAAAATATTTTTATCATAAAAATAAAATTAATGTAAATCATTTTGATAATATATGGCTAATATTGTCAATATTTATAAATAAATTTCTCAATTATTCTCATAAAAAAATGTCTTCTTTTTACCATATAATTTATGTTAGAAAAATTATAAATATTACAATTTATTTTTCACTTTTATTTAGTTTATGTTTCTTCAACTCTTTTAAATCAATCTCTTTACTAAATTTAATAATAAAATAAAACAAAAAATATTAACTTGAATAAAGAATGTTATTCTTAAAATAATATAATAATAATTAAAATAATTTACATTTAAAAAATATATTAATATACATATGTTATATTTGACAAATAATTTAAATTTAAAAATAGATTAACTTATATTTTACTCATTGTGACTATTTTTCAATTCCATACTTTTAAAGATATTTCTCACATTGTAGTTCCACGAGTACATTACATTGATTGATTTCTTACAATCTATTTGAATATTAAAAAAATTCTTCCTATGAAATTATTCTTATGAACTTTTACTTTTATATATTTTTAAATTCTATCATTGTTTGTGATATTGATATGGGTGAAAAAAACAATGATAAATTTTAAAAATATATAAAAGTAAAAGTTCATAAGAATAATTTCATTGGAAGATACTTTCGGTATTTAACATATTTTAGTTCTTAAAAAAATTATCTTTCTCTTTTGTATTTTAGAATTTAAATTATTAAATTATTAAATTATTTAAATAATTTTTTTGTTAATTATAATTTAATATTTTGATGCGAATATTTTATTATAAAAAATCACCTTCTTTTATTTTTCATACTATCAAAAAATTATTTAATATAAATTTAAATTCTAAAGAATTGATTTAATATACATTAATTATTCACAATTTTAATATTAATTCACTTTTATAAAAAAATATAGTTTATACAAATATAATTTATTTTTGCTAACTTTCTTAACTTACAATACTAAGGTAGCGTTTGGTTGGCGGAATCAAGGAGGAAAGTGACTCGAGAATCTGAGATTCCGAGCTTTATTGCGTTTGGTTGCGTCAAAGAATCACTCTCCCCTGGAATCTAACTTTCCTTGACCGCCTTGACTTTCCCAAAAATAGGGGAAAGTGATTCCTTGGCTAGGGGGTGGGGAGAGTGATTATTTTTTATTAATACCACATTATAAACATGCAAATGAACTTCAAATTATTTTTTATAACTATAACTTATTTTGTCCATCTAAGTAAATATAGTTGTTGATTTGAGCTAATTAAAAATACATGAACTTATTTGATATTAGTTGGAAATGTATAGGCAAGTGCAAAATATTAATTATTGATCGTTGCTTCTTCCAAATTCTCGCAAATAAGAACTTAGATATCTATGTATAACATTTAGAGTCGTAATCAACAAAATAACTTAAATTTCTATTTAATTTTTATTTTTGTTTATGAGATCCTTACTACTTGTCTTTAAAAAAAATTAACATACTATTGAAACATTATGTAAAATAATCAGGACATAAAATTGTTAAGTTTATATTCCCAATTTTGAATCAATTTAGTATCATATATATAAATTTCTCTAGAAAATTCTATATGTTTCGAATAGGGGAAAAAACCTTAAAATCAATCCGGATATGCAAAATTAATTCATAAAAATTAACCGAACATGGATTCCCTCAAAGAGTTGTACATTCTTTATTTTTTTAAATTGAATAAAATGTTGTATATAACTATATGCTAATTAGGTTAGGCTAGTTATGGAGAAAAATTAAAAATTAAGCAATACCAAATCTAATTACCACTAAAAAATATAATAGAAAAGTTGAATATATCTTAGTTTATGATCTAGAAATTACTTAATGCAAATAAACAAATATTAATCATTAAACACAAACAATAAAATAAATAAATTTTAAAAAATAAGAAAATAGAACAGATAATTATGATTATAATTTAAATTAAGTAATTATGTTTTTAATTTTAGTTACTTATATTATTACATGCTTGGAAAACTAATTATATATTTTATTTTGGTATCTTTAAATCTTGTGGATCAATACTAATTCTATTCGCACGTGACCGGGCATTTAGGTATTTTATTATCTATATATACTATATATTTAATATATATTATCTAACTTAACTACCAACTAAATTAATATCAATACTCCAGTTAAGAATTTTGAATGCTCTCATAATTTTTTTTTAATTATTTCCAGCTTTTGTTTTAGATAAATTGGCTGAATAATTTTTTTCCAAATTTAAAAGCAACAATTATTATTGGATAAAGTTTTTAACAAATTTTTAAAAACTTAAAAGAAAATTAAGAGTGTAATAGACTTTTAAACAATAACTTAAGGTATAAAAAATCACCTTGTTTCATTTTTCATACTATAAAAAAATATTTAATATACATTTAAATTCTAAATAATTAATTTAATATACACTAATTTTTTTTTTTTTTAATAAGCAGAGGATTTATTAAAGAAAAGTCATGAAGAACATGTCAGAGAACAGAAAACCAGAACTAGAGCCTGCCTAAAGAGAGGCTCAGAAACCAAACCAAAAATATGAAACCACATAACCAGCTAGCACAATACAGAAGAAAGAAACCTAGGCTCACACAACCCACATCAGAAGCACTTATCACCACCAGAAGGGCCAAGCACGGGCAGCAGCTTGACAACTCAAAAGCCGATCACGCCACCAAATGGACCAGTCACGGCCACCGCCAAGACTAATATACACTAATTATTCATAACTTTAATATTAATTCATTTAATATATATATATAGATATAGTTTATATAGATATAGTTTATATTTGCTAACTTTCTTAACTCACAATACTAAGTATATTTTTCTATGATAAATTATTTACTAATTTCAAGCTCTTACTAAAAATTATGAATATTATAATTGTTTATTAATTAAATAATTTTCATTTAATAATATAAATAAAATTGCATTACTTAATGGAAAAAATTAATTTATAAGTTTTTTCACTTTATAACTAGTGTTATTTAAAATATTACTACAAGCTACTCCCATGTGATTTTTTAAGAGACTAACGAATGTAGGAGATCCGATTTTCTTTCCACTTTTGCCATATAGGATTTTTTATTTTATTTTAAAGTTTGTGTTGTTGTTTAGCTTGAAATTAAAAACATTATCTAGTTTTTATCTTAAAAAATATACTAAAATCTCAAGAAATATATTTACGTAATCATTAAAAATATACTCAAAATATTTATTTTGTAACATTTTATTTTTTATTATATAATAATAAAAAAATTATTAACTTTATTGATTAAAAAATTAAATATATTTTTAGATAAACTATATAAAGAAACTATAAAGTTTACAAAATTTCCCACTTTGAACCCAATAGTTTTGAAATTTGCAATATAAGCCTGAAATTTGCAACGTAAGCTTGCAACAAAATTGCAATTTTAGTCTTTCTAATAATTAGAAAATTAAAAGATGGTAAAAAATATTATTAAGTTATTTAATTATTTTATCAATCACTAATTATTTTAATTTTTTAATATATACTGGTTAATTTTTTAAGGGCGATGTTGATTCGAACCAATTAAAAATATAAATAATTTAATAGGTAGGTTAATTAATTTAATAGATAGGTTAATTAATTATATTAATTAATTAAAATGTTTAAAAGTCTATTACCTTTAAAATTCTATTACAATCAAATAACTTAATAAGTAGGTTAATTAATTTAATAGGTAAGTTAATTAATTAAAATGTTTAAAAGTCTATTACACCCTTAAGTTTTTTAATAATTTAAGGGTATAATAGATTTTTAAAGAATAAATACATCTCAGAATGCCAACAAGAAGAAAATGACGTAAAATGCTTTCGACCACCTTTGTTGTGGCTTTCATGTTATGCTGATACATGCTTCTTAGAGGTCAACTCAAATCATTAAAGAGGTATTTTCAAACTGGGGTAATGTGACAAAAGATACTCTTTGTTCCATTACCACCTTACTCGGCAGCACGATTCTCACTTTTATCTTTAGCCTTAGGATACTGTAAAGTATAAAAATGGAGGATCTGTCCGAAAAATGTCGAAACACAGTAATGGTAGAGCATCGCAGCATAATTGAGAGCGGTTTCTGGAAAGCTCACTCAAGTATATCAAATTTCTGTCAAGGTAACTGGAAGTTCCAACCAATAAAAACACATCTGTTTTCATGCAATTTGATAGGAAAAACACAGGACCACCATTCCAAAGATCACATGTTTTTACCAATCCATAGCCAAGCTCAATAAACCTTTAAGCAAAAAGTTTTTGAAATAACAAAATGGAAGGCACAAATGGAGGGCCAGTGACCAAAAAACATAACTGCATTTTATTATTTTAGGAAGAAAGACACCGAAGGCTACATACATAGGAAGCCAGTGAAGGCAGTGCAGGAGTCAAGGTTAGGTCATTTAGGAACCTGCCGATCAGATTAAAGGTAAAATACAAGTTACCTTTAATCACCTCAAGCTCAAGATATCATGAAGTCACCCCATATGGAAGAAGTGCAGCTGCAACAATTCTGCCTTCCTCACTCAGTATGTTGTAAGTTGATGCTGCATTCCTCTGTAAAATAACAGTATCAGTGAGATTGTGGTTGAAATTGGCATTATCAAGTTAGACATGTGAAATTGATGTTATTTGATGCATTCGTATATAATGTGACAGCAGGTCTGAAAAATGCATGTTGATGCTGTTAAGGACTAGTACAAGAGTTCGTTAAAAAAGAAATTGAATTGGAAAATGACGTTAATGTTTCCAATAGAGCATGCAACACTCAACGGCATGAGAAGTTCGTTTAACAATAAAGCAACTTGACAAGCGATAACACAGACAAGCAAATAACAACAGCCTGAAGAGTGGGCAAGACATTTTCACAACTATGGGTCCAATATCCATATTTGGTCTGTGTTTTCTGGTACAACATTATGCATCATCTGAAGATACCCTAAAGCTGAAACAACGACAAAACCATTACCGTGTCAACGGCTTCTAATTTCATGCCAGTGGACCGAACAAAATGTCTGAGTTCAGGGTCTACATGCTGAATGTGCCTTCCACAACCAAGAATCAGTATCTCTGAAAATATAGTAAAAAGAGAAGGGTTAACAAGGCACACAGGGCAGGGAGAAACACAAATGCATGCATATACGCTTCGAGCAAGTCTATCGACCATCTCAGTCAGCAAAAGAGCATGCAGATGGGGTATTATTTGTCATCTGACTATTCCTATGAAAACCACACAAAAAAAGTTATTGCAGAAGGTTTGACTAGCATTGGTTGTTTACTTGTTTAGTGCAGAATTACACCATACAACTCCACTGTTAGAAATTCTAGTTGGAGATATTAATTTGAATTGAAGAGATATGAAATATAAGGTCCCAAATAATAGCGTACAATGACAATCCTAAGCACATGCAACAGATGGCAATACGAATCTACAGCTGAGTTCCTAATGGCAATACGAATATCTATGAATAAACAGAGAAGGGTGGAGAAGCATGAGCTTGAATTGAACAATAAACCAGACGCTAACCTGGTATAGGGCGGACAATTTGGAAAATGGATAAACTGCATCATGGCCATAATAAAATGTGAGAAAAAGGGAGGAAAACAGGGGAAGTAGAAGCTTACATACAGAAGGCTATAGCAAACCTAAAGAGTTAGGACGAAATGAGCAACTAGTGATGGGAAATTAGGCAGTAAAATTAAATTTAAGAGAGAACTTTCCTTTTGGTTCTTAGAACATATATAATAATCACTAAATTATACATGCCAAGCAATGTTCATTGTATCAGTTATTTATTGATCTAACATAGCCAACCAACATGGGAGGAGGATAGGAGCAGACCTTTGAGGAGTAACCTGGGAGAGAGTGGTGGGTGCCCAAGATAGAAGCAAGTTGCCTATGCAAAGCAAGCTCCCTTGACGCTCAATCCCATTCACTGTAAATCCAGTCTCGGTGTACCTATGCACCCATCATCAGTTATTAAAGATGACAACTTTCACCCAAATAAGAACTGGGGTTTTTCTTTTTTTCCCTTTATTATTAGCAGCAGTACATGCAAATTAAGGAAAAACAAATAAACAATGTAGCTGGAAATGGGTTCTGTAAAAGGAAGAGAATTAGGATTTACCCTTGAAATCGGAGCTGGTCCTCAGGAACCTTATCGATTAGGTTAATCTGATCGTAGAGGGAGAAAGCGCGGCGGAGCGACGGCAGCGCTTCATTCCTTCCCCTTATTGCCTCCTTCCGAATACTCTGTATCAGCTTTGATAGTGAAGTGATTGCTCTCTGTCCCGTCCCCATTCTCTCTCTCTCTCTGCAAATACCGTCACCACCACTAACTTCTTCTTCCTAATTTCCCGAATTTTCAATGCCGAACCAAAAGTCAGGACTCAATGAGTCGGAAACAGACGACTACTGAACTGAACCGGACGACAATTCGGTTTATGATGTGAAAAAACCAATCTGAATAAAAAAAGAAAAACGAGAACCGAAAATTATAGATCACTATTTACTATTTAGTATTTACTACTCCATTGTTTCAATGTATTTGAACGAATTAAATTAGAGTAAATGATAGATGTATACATAAAAATTAAGGCAATCTAATTCTAAAATTAACAATCTAAATAATGTAATAATAATTACCGTATTTTTTATTAAAAAAATCGAAACTAAAATTGTAGTTTTACAGTTTGATTGGAATATTAAAAAAGTTAAAATGAACCAAAATACTATTACCATTTACATTCACTTAGGGGTGTTTGGTAGTTCAATTCATTTCATTAATAGAATTCTATTAATAAATGTGATTGGTATAACAATATAAAATTGAAAGAATTTAATTGAATTGAACACATTGTTTGGTATGATTAAGAAATGACTCCATTTTACTTATTTGACTATTATACCCCTAAATTAAAATTTAGTCATAAAATAAAAGAAAAAAATTTGTAAAATATGAAAAACTATTTTAATTCTTTATCGTTCTAAAAGTTTAATAATTTCTCTATTATTATATAATACATTACTTGAAATAAGTTATTTATTTCACTATATATGAATTTTTTATTTCCCTATTATTATTATTATTTTATTTTTTATTTATTTAGTAATGTGTTTTTCATATTTTCTAATACAACTAATTAATGGAAATGGGTCAGAACTAAGAATGAAGCTCAAAAATTAATTTTAAAATTAGATTCCTCAGGATAGATATAACAATAGAATAAGATATAATATGTTCAATTTTTTTATGATATATACCAACGATGCGGTTGTATTTAAGAACAAGAAAAACCAATTATAAGGCCCACCTCACAACCCTTAGCTCCACTTTCCATGATAAATCTCAACACACCATAGCAGGCCATGAAAGAAGAGGGGACATATTTTAAGAACCCAATTACATGGAAAAAATGTGTTTGAAGCGATCAAAACAATAGTTGTTTGAATAGAGCCCAACACATGAGAGTGGAATATAAAAGTTAATAAAGAACCATCCAATTAACATATTGTGGCATATAATCTACCTCACTAACAATGATCTGGATAAAGCAAGGTCTTACAAGAAATAACTGGACATGTCCCACACAACATGATAAGAACTTTGCAGCAAAATTTAAAGGAACAAGAAACAAAAACTTATGGAATTAACCTGCATATAAAATCTGAATTGCTAGGAAAAACTAATCTGATACATAGATGAGCAATACAAACAACAAAAGGCAAGGATGGGAATGTTACCAAAAGACATGTATCACAAGGATGTGGAAAAGTGAAATGACAAGGAATTCTAACAATATACACCCTTTCAAACAACTGTATGAAAATCAGCAGTCCACATAGATAACAGCTTGAAGAAATATAATTACTTTAGTCATTTTCGGACAAACTTGGAAGTGAGAAAGACCAAATCTGCTTTATAGATGACATACTAAAATCCATAACAAATAGGCTCCATTGTCAATTGATGCATCTAACAAGCTCCAACAGACAAGCACGCAGAGTCATCATACCAACTGAAACTATAATATAGCCACCAACATTCAATACTAGTAACCAACATTCAAGCATTAAAAGCATCCAAGGAAAACCAATTTCAGAAGCAGTTAGTTGAGTGATGGTTCCTAAATCATGAACTGTTTGCTCCAACTAGCTACAAAACTAAACAATCTTCAGTTGGGGATTATAGAAGTTCTGTTCAAGGAAGATCCAGGACCTGAAGTACTGGTAACAATATTTTGAAGTGAAAAGGAGATACAGCAGTTCTAAATTATTCTGCAAGACGTATTTCATATTCAAGTAATAGCGAAAGGTAAATAAATAACAGAAATTCATGTGAATGCAAGTTAAAACAGAGATCCAATAAATAGCAGACAAATCCCTGGTGTTAGGGACAGAAATTCATGTGAATGCAAGTTAAAACAGAGATCCAAATTATCAGTCAAGGTATCACTTGGCAAATAGATTAAGAATAAGAAGCAAGACCAGAAAAAATACAAATAGAAGGGATATGAACAAACTCAAGCACCCCATTCCAGCAATACTCGCAATGAAATTCAGAAAAAATCAGACCCATATACAGAAAGAATCACTACTACTAACCATACCCAAAACAATAAAAATGAAAACAATCAAACTAAACAGGATTGATAGTTAAGAATGTAAGTTAATACGAGAATAGAAAGGAAGAAGAAGAAACAAACCAGAGCGGGCTTGCCAGGGTGAGAAGCATCGACCAGAAGCTCTCTCTCTCGCGTCGCCGCTGCTGCGTCTCGCGTTCTGGCTGGATGTTGCTGTATTTCAGATTTTAAACAGGGGCTTTTAAGTAATTGACTAATTAATTATTAAAAAATTAAATAAATTCTACATCAATCACACCTATTTTGGCATGAATTCTATCCTATATTAATTTTAATGGTTCAATTCTTACATAATTGAATTCGTTTAAAAAAAATTATAACAAACACTAAATTTGAAAAGAGTTCATTTCAAATGAACTGAATTCTTCTCAAATTTTGATACCAAACACTCTTAGAATTTGCTCCCAAATTATGAGAGCTATTGATTTTGCAAGTGTACTAACAGTACTAACGTTATGCAATTATTTTTCTTGAATCAATAATTTATCAAGCCTCATTTTTCAGAATTAATATTATATTTTATGCCTGGTTCTCTTGAACAAGAACAAGAACCATGCAAGTTTTACAAGCATAACAACATATTTTGTTATGTTTTAATTAATTGTTGTTCGGTAACCTGTTCCGTTAACCATCCCCTTATCACAGCCATCAATATACCAAAAAAGTTAGGTCCGAGTGGAGCCAACCTGATCCATGAAAAAGTTGGTCTACATGCAAGACATTAATCTCTTCAGTGAACTCAAAACCACTACAACTGAAAGATGACCGGGGAGAATCACAGTAGTCATAGCAGGTTCCTCATAAAATGAGATGAAACAAAAAAAAAAAAACTACTACTGTTTTTTTTAATCATTATTACATCTAATCTGGCACATTCTGAAATCAACGCACTAAACACCCTACTTCTGGAACTTAAACTAGAGAATCTGAAAAAGGAAAGGTTTACAAGAAATTGACTCCAAAATTGTCACCAAGGTGTGCTCTACATTTGCCATGGGGAAACAGAGAGGCCTGAACCTACTCATGGCTACTTCCCTGCAATTGGCGGCAATGACGATAAGTAAGGCAAAAAGAGAAACTGTTGCTTGCTGCTTATTTAGACTTCTTTTGCTCAGAAACCCTTCCTCCCATTATCTTACAAATAGCCTGCTCTTCAGATTGAAGGAGCTTTAAAGCCGGATGTACCTTGAGATCTCCCGCTACCAACTTTTGGCCCACATCCAGTTCACTCAGATCCACATCAATATAGGGGGGGATTATATCGGCAGGGCAGAGGAACTTAACAGTCCTCTTAATAGTGTTCAAAGAAGCACCTGCCAAGTTTATAAAGTGACAGCGGATTTAAGCATATTAGTTCACCAGAAATCATTGAAATCAAAAGAAAGATAATCCAATTCAAATTCGCAGGGATAACATTAAAAAAACAACTTAAAATGGCTATGCTTCTAAACAAAAGTTACGAAGCATGTATGAGTCTTTGTGCCACTCACTCCATCAAAGGAATCTATGATGAGAATGAATGGGGCTATTTACAATTTAATAGACAGATATGAATATACAGACACGAATTTTCCACCCATCCAAGAAATTGGATGCACTTTGCATTGCCTATCTATCATCTAACACAAAAACTAAACCATCATGGCTGATACCCATAAGCTTTCCTGATGTTCATTTCAGCAGCTTGCTTATAAAGATTATTTCTGAAGGGTACATGGTTGAGGATAGCTTTTCGCACGGGATACTAAGGGTTCCAAGAAGGGAGGCACAACTATATAACCATAAACGATAAGCCAATTCAATAATGGTGCGAGCAAGGTTGATCGATCAACTAAAACAATAGCTATATCAATGCTGCAATCATTTAAGCATGCACACCAAAGTTATTAACCATGAATCAGATCCAGAATTTCAATTGTGAAACTATTATCAGTGCACCATTGTTGCCAACAAGCATTAAAATTAACTGGCTATTGCTAGTGGTATTATTTGATGGAGAAAGTAGCAATACGTATCATTCACATTTAAAGCCACTAGGAGTCTAGGATGTAGTTCGATTCGTACAATCTCATCTCTCCTTCCCCTACTATAGAAGTTCAAGCCTCTATACAAAGTCTCTTTATTTTTTTTAAAATACCATTGCCATAGAGACTACCAATACAGTGACACACAACAGGTGCAAAGTATGAGATGTTACAATAGTGTACCCATGTTTATTCAATTTGCATTATACAAATGGAATTTTACTTCTTTGTATCCTTGCTATATTGCATAACCGAATTCCAATGCCAAATAAATCAAAACAAACTATTCCTAAGCATATCATTCTTTATGGACACTAGAAGGCAATGGAGTAACATGGTTATCCCAAAGACTGGAGAGCGAAATGGAGAGTTTGTCAATGTCAAAGCAATCACACATTATATACATAATTGACCCAATTGATACGTGTAATTGCAAATAAAAAACTGTACAACAAAATTTAAACAACTAACCTTTCTTAAGTCCAGGAGACACATCATCACCAATATACACAAGCGGGATATCAACCTTCAGCAAAGCAGAGGAGGGTACCCTTGTGAAAGTCACGTTAAGAGGTGCATCTGTTCCAGAATGCAAATGAACCTAAAACAATCCAAAATCACAACTTTACAAAACCATTCATCATTTCCAGCAGTCCAATACTAAGAACTATTCATTACATCCAGCAGTCCCAAATTAGTCCATGTCTGGCATCGGAAGGATTGCAAAACTATACTTAACCACTTTCATACGAGCATTTCCCAAGCCTTTTTCCCAAAAGCAGTTTTCAAATGCAATTGAAGAAAGAACCTTAAGTTAAAACATTAATCAAATTACATTATACACACAGATAACTAACATGAAAAAAATGCAATTACCTATCTTGGCAAGACCCGAACTTTTTCAATAATCTCATCTGACCCAAAATCTGGTCTGACTTCAAGATCAAATAACTTGGATAAAAAGAAGGATCTACCAAACTTATCAACCAAGTTTCTTATTCGATTGGTTTGAACTGAAATGAGTCTTTTATTGCCACCATGCTGTCCATCTTCTTGCTCAAAGATAATGCTCGGGACTCGGCCAGCTTTACGCTGCTTCGCGGAGATGCTCTTCCCGGAATCGGTACGAGGGATTGCTAGAATGGTCTCGGTGGGGCCTGGTTTTGGGAAGCCTTCAAGATAGGTAAGTGGCGTTGTGGGGATTATGGCGTCTTCGAGGAGAGCAGCTGCAGCGGATTGAGAGAAGAGACGGATGTGAATTAGGGATTTAGAGGAGGTTAAGCGGCCGGTGGTGGTAGCGGCGTGCGTGAGGATGGGCGTTGGGGTGGTAGTGGCTGCGGGAATATGAGAAGAAGAGAGAACAGACTCGCGTACTATTTTTCTAATTTTACTAATTAATTTTATGATGTTACTATATAATTGAAAAATATTGTTTGCATGATCCAACGTACTTTTATTTTTAAATTTATTATATCGTTAATTTTTGTATATATTAATGCAATATAATTTTAATTAAAAATTAAATTATAGTAATACAAAATTAATAAATAATAAAATATATTATTAATTTTATAATTGATATTAGTATGAGATAAATATTAACTAATTCAATTATATTAATTAATAATCTATCTTAGATATCATTAAATTTTCACGTTAATACCTCACCTTATCTAGACCATACCTCACCTTATCTACAGTGAAGTGAAATGAAGTACGCCTTAAATACCGCCAGCTTTACAACACGGTTGACTGCTTGTCTTGAGTAATGTAAGCAATAAATCACACTTTTCAAACTCAATTTTCCTTTTTAATAATGATATGAAAATTACATATATTTGTATGTTAAGTCAAAACAAAATCATAATCGCAAAAACACAAAACGTTGCAGGATCCCCTGCACTCTTTCTCTGTCTTTTTCTTCTCCACACCTCTTTTCATTTCACACACCAAAACCCAACTGACGCCCACCACCCAACCACTTGTTCTAAATTTCTAATACCATACATCTGCCACTTTCACGCCGGACCCAAGTCTCAAAATTGAATATTTGTCCCACTAGCTGTTCTTGGCGGGAAGATGAAGGATTTGGAGGAGAAGCAAGAGAATGGAGTTGGAGGAGAAGAAGAAGAAGCAGGAAGTGTCTCCTCTAAATCCAGTTTTCGTGAACTGGATGATGTTTTCTTGCAGGTCTGATTAATCCTTGAATTTACTTGAATGCATAAAAAAGGATTCTTTTTATTGTTCTTGAATTACAAACTGAAGTTGGAAGGGGGAACTTGTAATATCTATACAGTTTGTGCAATCCCAGTCAAAAGTTGGTTTTCTGCCTTTAATTAAGTTAATTTCTGTTTGTGCATTCTTTGGTTGGATTAAAACACATCATCAATCTATTCTTTTATGCTTCATCAATTTGTCAATTTAATCTAATAATGTTCTGTTTGTGTTTTTTGCTAAAAAAATGAAAAACAGACTCAAACTCGGATATGGCTTGGGGAAGTGCTTCACACAAGATTGGATGAGCAACTTCATGTTGCTGATTTACTTTCTGATGGGGAATTGCTGTAATGCTCCTACTTTTACTCTAATGTCATACTTCCTTGTTTATTCTATACTTTTATGTCTTGTTCTATATACAACAGCTTCTCGAATCTTAAATCAATTTTAGTATTTTACAAAATAGGTTTCTTGAATTTCTTGTTTCCTTATGTAGATTTGAAGTGTCAAGAGAAGTGTGGGAAATGCTGCTGAGTATCCTGACGGAACTAAAAGGTGTTAAACTGCATAGATATGAACCATTTGCTAGCAGGAAGGTTAGCAGGAGGTATCTGCCCTATTCCAATGTCGATTCGTTCTTGAAGGTAACAATTACCACTCCCCTCTCCATTTCTTGAGATAAGAATCTCTTATCTCTCTCTAATTGAAGAATGTGGTTAGTCTGAATCTTGTAATCACTGATACAGACACCAAAAAACAAATCGATGCAGCCCAACTTTGCATGTTCGTAATTTAGAGCATTAAAGCCAAACCTTTTAACTTGGAATTTTAGTGTCCTCTTGTTGTCTTTTGGCTTCCTTTCCCTTACAATCAAATCTAGCTTTACTCTTTGTATGTTATGATTCAACTTTGAGGGCTTTGTTTTAAAAGCAATCTTCAAATACTTCTTTTGCATGTGCGGTAAATGTAAGTGTGCAATGCATCATGATACATGCTAAGGATATTTTCATGAAATTCATAGTAAGTTCTCTAAAAGCCACGTGATTGCTTTGGACGTTGAGGAAAATGCCAGAACGTGTCCGAGAGAAGATTGGTGAGTTGAAATGAACAAATGCATGATAGGTAATGGGTGAACTGTCCAATAGAGCTAGGCTTATGAACTTAGTCTAGAACTCAGTAATATATTTGCCAAATTCTATTGTTTTCTGTCTTGATGAAAATTATGTAAATGCTAAAGATATTCTTTTATTGTTCTGGTTTTAATGCATTAGAGTTATCTAAGTTGTGGCTTGCATCTAATGTTCATTAGGCAACAAGACATTGTTTGGTCGCTTCTAAAGCTTTCGTGATCTTCCATTTGCAGATTTGCAAACTCATAGGATTGTCTGATATAGATCTCTTCTCCCCATCAGATGTTGTCGAGAAGAAAGATACAAGAAAAGTTTGCATGTGTATTCGTTCACTTTCAAAGAAAGCAAGGTCTAGGCATTTAAATGTAAGACGGTGATGCATCATTTCCAAGTATATTATGTTTAAATGCTTCATGTCAAAATCATTAAGCCAAACAAACGCTGCTACTAGACTAATGCAATGTCTTTTGGTAGGTTCCAGATTTTAATGTTGTCACATATACAATAGCCATGCCTACAGCTATGGTGGGGTGCATGCGAAGAAGCTGGGAGCTCTCACGCTGCAGCTCCTCCAATTCTGTTGGTGATAGTTCATACCATAAATCAAGACAAAGATCCAGCCAGGTTTTAGAAGTGTCTACTCTACTTCAATAAGCAACTGCCTTGGCAAAACATTAAAAAAATTTGTTTAGTTGTTGATATGGTATTGGCGATTACAACAAATTGTTCTCACCTTCACTGCAGAAACATTCAGATTCAGCCTTGGGACAACATTGCAATTCATTTTCCAAAGAGTCAGATGATGCAGAAAGCAACTTTATGTCTCAATCTGAAAGCTCGATGACTAATTGTTATTACGATATTTCACAAATAAATTCCTCAGGAGTATCCTTGCTTGTTGATGATTATTCCTATGAAGAAGAAGCACAAGATTTGGGTGCTCAAAACCAGAAAAATTATGAATGCATTGAGTATCAATTGGGTGCAGTTTCTTTAAACAACTCAGTAAGGTCTCTTGGCTCACAGCATTTGGAGTTTGATAATCAGTTGGATGGCAGGACATCTCCATCTTGTGCTGATTCAAATACTCATTTAGGTGATGAGACTTCTCAAACAGAAAGTGCAGCTAGAAGTAGGTGTGAGAATATTGCATTAGATACTTCTTCTGTTGATGCTAATCTGGAAGATGATTTCTCGGTTTTGGAGGACTGTGAGGATGGTAACACACCTAGTAGCCATGTTGATGATAATTTAACATTGCTATGTGATATTGATCGGGGAACTTATGCTAGTGATCCTATTATGCTTGATGGGAATGCTTCAATGTTTCATTCAAGTGCAAGCAGTAGTTCTTCTACCTCAAAAGCAACCGGAGAGATCTTAAGAAGTGAATTGCTATATAGATATTCTGGTGTCAGTGAAGAGGAGGTATCTTCTGTTTCCAGTGTGAGTTCTGTATTGGATCTTGCACGAAGCTTAGATCTTGATGATCACTTGGGCAAAGACCCCCCTGAATCACAAGATAGTAAGTCAGCTCTTATGTGCAAGACATATACAGAAGGGTCTAAATTTCCTGATGTGGCTGTTTGCGAGACATCAAAGGATATATCAACATGTGCCGATGGAGCAGAATCCCTCCTTGACATGAAAGCGCAATACAGTAATGGATGTGCAAATCATGGTATTTGCATGTCTGAATCCGTTTCATATGTTGCATACAAAGACCAGAAGGTGTTTGCCAGTCAGCCTCCTTTGCCAAAGGAGTCTCATCAATGGGATAAGAAAGGCAAACGTGGAATTCCCACATTACCGATTGGAATTGATGGTCATGGAGCCTCATCCTTATTTCTTTCACAGGTAGACGTGCACGATGAGATGCGAACTAAACATACGGGATTTGGCTTTTGGCAAACAAATGGAAAGCCTTTCATTTCAAATAATAATGAGGGGGGAAATGGCGTGTTGATGTCTGAATCCAATCCTTATACTGGGAAACAACTGAATAAATGGTTTGACACAGCTAGTTTTGATGACAAAAAAGAAAGAGACAATTGTGAAGACTCTCTATGCTACACTGTAGCCTCTCGCAGCCTGGTTGAATTAACACCAGAGGAACATTCCTCCTCAGCGGCAGAACACTCACACGAAAAGAAGGATCCGGTTTATTGTCCGGAACATAAGGTGTGCTAAAACTTGATCCTCTTTAATGTTTTCCTTCCTGTGTCATTTCATAATTTTTCATCCCATTACGTGACTTTGAGAAATGTTGTTGCATAGGAAAATGAAAACCATGAAAGGGTGCAGACTTTGGCATTTGAGGAATCTGTTGAAATAGTGAATCTAAGTGTAGGAAGTGCAAAGTCCAAATCTCAGAGTAGATCATCAATCCTTGTATCCGTCGCGAGGGGAGCTGCTGTTTTCGGAGTGATGTTTCTCTTGCTTCACCTCAGGTTCGCTTGAATATATATATCTATAAATCTACCACATATGCATATTTTCACATATCTTGTATGGTCCCATTTATTTTCCTAACTTGCATGGCAGGAAAAATGGTGGAGAGAATACTGATGAATTAGGCGGGCAACCGAACGAGGTTCGAAAGGCGAAAGGCAGGCAGTTGGCATCACCTAAGAGAAGGAAGGGAAGTAAGGTGGCTGGGGTATATCCATCTGAAAAGCTCAAACTATGAGATCAAACTTTTTCTGTGTATAGATGGCATTTGCAAGCACACAATACAAGTTGGAAGAATAGACCTTAACCAGGGGGAAAAAAAACAGAAATATTGAAAAGAATACACAGCCTTCACCAGAATTTATAATTTAGATCCTTGGCATGAAGTTTTTTTTAAAGTTTGTGCTGAGATGAGTTTCTGTTATTCATTTTCAGAGGAAATTTCATTTTTCTTGATGACACTTTCATCCCCCAACTTTTTGAAATTGCTTAATATCATCCCTACTAATAAATGTCTATATTAAGTTTTTTTACTTTTTTTACTTTTTTTAATGGGTTTTTTTGTCCCTCCTCCGTAATGGAAGATGTGACCAAAATGGCGTTAAGTGACAAATAAAATACTATAAATATCAACACGTGTAATGCTACATTACATGGGTAAACCTCCCACGCATTTGATGTCGCATTATATATTTATAAAAAAAATACCCAAAAATGAGAAACAAGAGGGAAATGAGAAAAAATTAAATTTATTTTTTCTAAATATTTCAAAAATCTATATCTATATCTATACTATATAAAAAGCACGAAGGTCCTTATTCTTTAAAAGTCTACTATACTCTTAAATTATTGAAAAACTTAAGAGTGTAATAGACTTTTAAACATTTTAATTAATTAACTTACCAATTAAATTAATTAACCTACCTATTAAGTTATTTGATTGTAATAAACTTTTAAACATTTTAATTAATTAATTTATTTAATTAATTAACCTATCTATTAAATTAATTAACCTAACTATTAAATTATTTATATTTTTAATTGGTTCGAATCAATATCACCCTTAAAAAATTAACCAGTATATATTAAAAAAATTAAAATAATTAGTGATTGATAAAATAATTAAATACCTTAATAATATTTTTTACCATCTTTTAATTTTCTAATTATTAGAAAGACGGAAACTGCAATTTTGTTCCAGGCTTACGTTGCAAATTTCAGGCTTATATTGCAAATTTCAAAACTATTGGGTTCAAAGTGGGAGATTTTGTAAACTTTAAGGTTTCTTTATATAGTTTATCCAAAAATATATTTAATTTTTTAATCAATAAAGTTAATAATTTTTTATTATTATATAATAAAAAATAAAATGTTACAAAATAAATATTTTGAGTATATTTTTAATGATTACGTAAATATATTTCTTGAGATTTTAGTATATTTTTTTAGATAAAAACTAGATAACGTTTTTAATTTCAAGCTAAACAACAACACAAATTTTAAAATAAAATAAAAAATCCTATATGGCAAAAGTGGAAAGAAAATCGGATCTCCTACATTCGTTAGTCTATTAAAAAATCACATGGGAGTAGCTTGTAATAATATTTTAAATAACATTAATAATAGTAAATTATAAAGTAAAAAAACTTATAAATTAATTTTTCAATTAAGTAATGCAATTTTATTTATATTATTAAATGAAAATTATTTAATTAATAAATAATTATAATATTCATAATTTTTAGTAAGAGCTTGAAATTATTAAATGATTTATCATAGAAAATATACTTAGTATTGCGAGTTAAGAAAGTTAGCAAAACTAAATTATATTTGTATAAACTATATATATATATTTTTGAAAGTGAATTAATATTAAAATTATGAATAATTAATGTATATTAAATATATTCTTTAGAATTTAAATTTATATTAAATAATTTTTTGATAGTATGAAAAATAAAAGAAGATGATTTTTTATAATAAAATATTCGCATCATAATATTAAATTATAATTAACAAAAAATTATTTAAATAATTTAATAATTTAAATTCTAAAATACAAAAGAGAAAGATAATTTTTTTAAGAACTAAAATATGTTAAATACCGAAACTATCTTCCTATGAAATTATTCTTATGAACTTTTACTTTTATATATTTTTAAAATTTATCATTGTTTTTTTCACTCATGTCAATATCACAAACAATGATAAATTTTAAAAATATATAAAAGTAAAAGTTCATAAGAATAATTTCATAGGAAGAAAAATTTTAATATTAAAAGAGATTGTAAGAAATCAATCTATGTAATGTACTCATGGAGCTACAATGTGAGAAATATTTTTAAAAGTATAGAATTGAAAAATAGTCACAATGAGTAAAATATAAATTAATCTATTTTTAAATTTAAATTATTTGTTAAATATAACTTATGTATATTAATATATTTTTTAAATGTAAATTATTTTAATTATTATTATATTATTTTAAGAATAATATTCTTTATTTAAGTTAATATTTTTTGTTTTATTTTATTATTAAATTTAGTAAAGTGATTGATTTTAAGAGAGTTGAAGAAACATAAACTAAATAAAAGTGAAAAATAAATTGTAATATTTATACTTTTTCTAACATAAATTATATGGTAAAAAGAAGAAATTTTTTTATGAGAATAATTGAGAAGTTTATTTATAAGTATTGACAATATTAGCCATATATTATCAAAATGATTTACATTAATTTTATTTTTATGAAAGAAATATTTTATATTGTACATAAAATATTTTTTACATGGGTTAATAATATTTATTTTATTTTTATTATTTAACTATAATTTCAAGCCAATACATGGTTTATTTTTTCAGAAAAAAAGTTAAAAAAAATCATAAAAGTTAAAAATAAAAAGAGAATTTATAACTTTTCCTAAAATTAATTGTGAAAATTGTTGATTAATGAGTTTTAATAATATAAAAGGATGAGGTTAGATATTTAAAAATAAATACTAAAAATTAATATTTTATAATCTAATCATAAAATATTTATGGTTATACATTTTCCTCCAATATTTATAATTTTTTAAAAACTTTTTACCATTTTTTATAATTTTTAACCACTTATAATGTTTATATTAAAATATTTTAGGATATTATAGGATTTTTAATGTAAATCTTAAAACTATAGTGTCTGAAGTGAAAGAATATTTAAACTATAAAAGATTATGTTGTTTACCTTAAAATCTGTGCTAGGTAAAGTGATAAGATATATTTTAAAAACAATTGGTTATATTTTTAGTTATCATTATAATATTATGGGTCGAATACATGATCTACATCATCAAAACAACATACGATAGGTACATAAAATATATTAAATAAATATTTATTGTAAACTTAAAGTTGTTAAAAAGTTAAAGTTAAATTAGCTTTGAAATGAGATATTGTTACAATGAGTAACCTTTTAAATCTTTAAATTGATAATTAAAATTAGATGACACAACTCTGAATCCCACCTCTCTAGAAAAAAACGTGCAACTCAATATACATGAGTCATATATTAAAAAATTAAAAAAATAAATTGATTAATAGTTAGTTACTAATTTACAAGTTATCATTATACCTAAAATAATTAAATAAATATTTATCGTAAACTTAAAGTTCTTAAAACCTTAAATTTAAATTATTTTTTCAATTAATAACAAATGGATGAGGGTAAATTTGTATAACGTAATAGACTGCAATAAAAGTACATAGAAGATCTCACACATGGATTCTTAATACGAGTGATGAAATGTTGATGAAGTTGATATAAATAAGAAAGTTAAATAAGAAATCATGTTCTAAGCCATAAGTTATAGGGAAAAAAGCTAAAAGTTATGGATTAGATGAGATATATAAATATTCTAACGTTATTATCATATTTATCTAATAAAAAATATTTTAAAATTGGAATAGTTTATTTATTTATAATAATAATAAAATTTTCATGACCTAACTTTTACTACTATTATTATTCTAATAAAAATTTTGAGAAAATATATTTTTTTCTTTCAAAAGATAACAAAATATGATAGTATTACGAAAAGAAGAAAAAAATAAAGGACAAGTATATTAACAAAGTTATCCTTTTTATTAAATTATAATCACAATTATTTTTAGACTATTTTTTTAATTATTATTATTGTTGTTATTTTATATTTCATGCATTTCCATTATTAAAATAAGAACTAGAAAGAAAGAGATATGAGAGAAAAAATAAAAAATAAAGTAAAAAATGATAATTATTTTTAGTTATAAATTAAAAAAATATAAAAAATATGTAAAATAAATAAGAAATTATCTTGCCTTAATAAACTATTTTTTAATAAAAAATTAAAAAACTAAGAAAACCTTTTTATAATGTATTATTCTTAAAAGTATATATACACAAATATTAAATTACTTAAGTTTGATTTCGTAAAATTTGTAATTAAATATACAAACTATTTTTCTTCATGTTTATGTATGATAAAAAATCACATATAAAAAAGTACATAGAAGATCTCACTCATGGATTCTTAATGCGAGTGATGAAATGTTGATGAAGTTGATATAAATAAGAAAATTAAATAAGAAATCATGTTCTAAGCCATAAGTTATAGGAAAAAAAACTAAAAGTTATGGATTAGATGGGAATCATGAGATACATAAATATTCTAACGTTATTATCATTTTAATCTAATAAAAAATATTTTAAAATTGGAATAGTTTATTTATTTATAATAATAATAAAAGTTTCATGACTTAACTATTACTACTATTATTATTCTAATCCAAAAATTTAAGAAAGTATATTTTTTTCTTTCAAAAGATAAAAAAATATGATATTATTATGAAAAGAAGAAAAAAATAACGGACAAGTATATTAACAAAGTTATCCCTTTTATTAAATTATAATCACAATTTTTTAAACTATTTTTTTAATTATTATTGTTGTTGTTATTTTCTATTTCATGCATTGCCATTATTAAAATAAGAACTAGAAATAAAAAAATATGAGAGAAAAAATAAAAAAAATAAAGTAAAAAATGATAATTATTTTTAGTTAAAAAATAAAAAATTATAAAAAAATATGTAAAATAAATAAGAAATTATCTTGGCTCAATAAACTATTTTTTAATAAAAAATAAAAAAACTATGAAAACCTTTTTATAATGTATTATTCTTAAAAAGTATATATACACAAATATTAAATTACTTAAGTTAGATTTTGTAAAATTTGTAATGATAAGGAATTATTTTTTCTTAGCTAATTATGTGATTTTTTATCATACATAAACATGAAGAAAAATAGTTTGTACATTTAATTAAATCATAATTTTTCATTAAATGTTAAACTTATTTTTTTATTGAGTTTGGTTTTTTAAAGAAAAATTCATTAGTGGTTGTTTTTAAATAACTACATAATTATTTACAATATTTGGAGAACTAGAATAAAAATAATATAAAATATTATTTTAAATATTTAAATTTCAATTTATAAAAGTAAATTACTTAATTGAGTTAAAATTATTTTAATTTTAAGAACTAAAAATTAAATTATTTCAGAATTAATAAAATATTTTTTTATCAACACCTGCATTAATATATCAATAACAATACTAATATAATGCTTACAATATAGTTTAAACACCATATGTTAATTCCATTTTTTGAGACATTATTAAAACTTTTATATTATACCAAAAATATTTTATGTGAAATAATTTTTTATACATAAATATAATATTTTTACATTTTCAAATCTAAATAAATTTCGGACGTGGCAAAATAACCTAGTTACGTTAAAAAGTATAAAAAAGTTGCAAAATCACAACAATGAAAAATTGATAGAAGGAGAGAGGGAGGGGCTTACTAGGGGCAAAAACAGATGTACCCAAAACTTATCTCTATACTAAAATATGACACCTGTCATATTTTGCCACGTAATATTTAACGGATCCACACTAAACCCCGTTATCTCCTTTCTTCTTTCTCTCTCTTTCTTTCTTATGTGCTGCTCTGCGGCACAACAACAACAACAAACATTTATCATCTTCATCTCTCATCTCCTTCTCCTTTCCCCCACACAACAACAAAAAATCCTTTCTAATCTTCATTTGATTGTTCTCCTTCTCCGTTGCCCCACACAACAACAACAAAGTCACCGCAGAGCTTCGTCGCGACTCGCCTTCTCTCTCTCTGTCGAGACACCCCACCATAGTTGTCCGATTGGTTGGTTAGTTTTTTCTGTTTTCGTACTCTATTCTTTCAATTAATATTTATTTATTTAGTCAATTAATTTCAGTTTATATAAATAAATGTGTGTAATTTGATTAGTTTGTTGGTAAGTTTTTTTCTTCTGTTTTTTCTGTTTATAATTGTGTCGTGGTAAGCAGCTGTGTTGGCCTGTTTTGTGGTGTATTTGTTTGCTTTGTTTTGCACGGTAGCTGTTCGATGTTATGCTTCAATGAGAGTTAAAAAAAAATCTAATTCTTTTAATTTTGAAAGTTTCCAATAAATTAAATTATTCATGAATAAAATAAATTGATGAATTATAGTAAGACGTTAGTTATTTGTTTATTGATTTTGAACAAAATGTAAGATTGTTAGTTTTGTCTTATTTTTACCAACAATACAAAACAAGTATAAAAAATCATTAAATTGTTAAAAATCAAATTAAAATAATACAAAACTAAATCATGTGTAATGTAGGTTGGAATGTCTATAATATATATGGAGAAAGAAACTTGAATTATACGGTACAATTTAAGTTATATGGTGATGTCATGTCATTAAGGATGACTACTTTATATGTTACCATGTAAGCTCATACATAAATGTGATGGTTAAAATTAAAATTTTCAGAACCGAACAGGAAGATTGAAGAAAGGCAAAGAGTTCAAGGGTTAGAATTTCGGGTTCATCCTAATTAATAATATTAAACTTTTTTAAAAGCTTATCAGTTTTTTTTTTATAGAAAAATGTAAAATTCTATTCAATTTAGTAAGCAATCATTAATTTTCAAATTGATTGTTAAAATATAAAATTAATTTAACATTTCATAAATATAATGATAAAAAACAAAGTTAAAGAAATAATAATGAAGATAAAGCAAAAGGACGTCCGTACTAACCAGACGAGTACTAAACCGACGCAGTTCCACCTCCGCAAGTACTATAAATAGGCGTTTTATTTGGTCTTTCATCAGAAATCCAAATCAAAATTCAAAAATTTGTTTTCCTTTCAGCTTTTGGATTCTGCTCACTACTCTGCAGTCTGCTCTGCCTATCTCTGCCGCTTTTCCCCTCGTTTGCGGCTGCAGCTTGAAGTAGCTGCTCTGTTAGCAACATTGAGTTCATCTTCCAAAAGGTATTCTTCCACTCTTTCCTCTTTTCTTTCTTCAAAACCAAAATTAAATAACTGATTAGGAGAGCGTGGGGCTTTTCTTGTTTCAAAACACTCAATTCTTGGGATTATGTTACTGCGGAAATTTTTATTCTTGGGATTAATTTGGGTTTTGTTTACTTGGTCCTTGTCCTTGGAAGGAACTGAGAATTTGGGTCATTCTCTTATGTATTACTTTTTTGTAATACTAAATTGTACAAGAAAGAAATGCTTCTTTACCTGAAATTTGATCTTAGAATTTTCAATTTGAGTCTGATCCAGTCTAACTCCACACACTATTCATACAGCTCTATTAAAATGGCAAATAGTAAATACGAATATGTCAAATCATTCGAAGTTGAAGACAGCGTGGCGCCTGCTAACATCATCCTTGTTCGTATCTGTGGTTGCAACTTTCGAAGGTAGCCTCTTTCTAATAAGTACTTATAAGAGAAAAAAAACAAACAGCATCTTTGTATATAACATACTCAATACTTTCACGTGTTTATTTAATCATGACAAAGCTGTGTTTTTGTCTTGCTAGATTCTCCAAAATGCACGAATTTGAGAGGCCAAACGATGAGAAAGGGCTGAAGTTAATGAATGCTTGTGCAGCTTCTGTGGTAGAAACATATCCAGATATTGTCTTCTCCTATGGCTTCAGCGATGAATACAGGTGAGTACCATATGCTAACTCCACTTCTTTGCTTTGCAGTGACTCATGCAACTACTCCACCACCTAAACTAATCTTCTTGCAGTTTCGCTTTCAAGAAGTCTACTGAGTTCTACCAGAGGCGTGCCAGGTTAATTTGACTTGCCTTCTACATTTCCTTTATAGCATTATCTAATTCAGCTAGGAAAATCATCAACTGAATAAGCACAACAACTGACTGAGTACTGCTTTTGTTTATATACTATCCGTGCAGCAAAATCCTGTCACTTGTTGTTTCTCTATTCACCTCTTTATATGCAACCAAATGGAAAGAGTTCTTTACAAATGAAGATTTGAGATACCCTCCTTGCTTTCGTGGCTCTATCATACCCTGTGCAACTGTAGAAGTTCTTCAGCAGTATCTCACTTGGAGACAACATGAGTGTATGTATCATTCTTGTAAACCACTTCAGGTTTCAATTATTTGAGTAATTGCTGTTAACAAATATAGGCCTTTTTCTATAAAAAAATTTCCCCGTCTCTCTCTAAAGCCACTTGAGTAGTAATATAATAACAAATGTCTCTCTTGATTTTACAGGCCTTACTACCAACCAGTATGACACTTGTCTTTGGATGCTGGTTATTAGATGTGGAAAGACTGAAACAGAAGCACATGAAATTTTAAAGGTTCCTGTTCACTTATTATGCTTTCCTTTGCTATTTAATGTCTTTGTTTGTGCATGCATCTCTATAGTATACGCCCAAAGTTATTCATGTACATGTTTATTAGAGTGAACATGTCTGCTACTTTGTGAAAACTGCCATATGGCATCTTGAAGGAGTTTTTTTTTAGTTCATCCTTTTTTTCTGTAATAGATTATAGATTATCCTTTTTCTTTTCTAAGAATGCTTTATTATCATTATTATTTGCATTTTTCTTGAAATTGGAATATTCAGAACTGGATACGTTTCATTAATATTCTTGCAGGATACTCAGAAGCAAGAGAAAAATGAACTTCTCTTTCAGCAGTTTAGAATCAATTATAAGAAAGACATTTGCGAAATGTTTCGTCAGGGATCTTGTGTTTTCAAGAGACAGGTTATTTCCTAGCTATTTCATTAAGTTCTTTTTTTGGTGGGTTTCATCTATATATAAGCTTTGCCTTATTGAGTATTTCAACCATAATAATTTACTGGGTGTTCTGTAGGTAGAAGTTGTTGTGAAGTATAGGGAGAATGGAATTCCTGTAAAAAGATTGCGAAGAACGACAAAAATTATTCATGTAGAGGACATAGCCGGGAGAAGCTTTTGGAATGAGCATCCAGCATTAATTGACGGACTCGGTAGTTTTACCAAGGATGTTGACAAAATTAGGCCTGATTACATCAAGTCTTTTCTCTTCGAAAACAAATTGATGCCATCTACTTGGATTTTGATCAGGATTGATGGATGCCATTTTCACAGGTAAGTAACTACAGATTTTGTGATATTTTTCATCATTGCTTTATTTATTCTTTTTCAGCTTCTATAATTATTTATGTTTTACTATCATGTCCAATGTCTAATTTGCACCTGAAAGAATTTGAGTTCCCTTATTAGGATGATTATTTATGGGTTCCAACCTTACCATCTAAGGCTTGGGAAAAGTAATTGATGCATATTTTTTGCTGATTTGTAAAATGTAATCTTTAGTCAAAGTATTTTATTTCAAGACTATTAGCTACTTTAAGTTCATATTTTGCATCTATGAAAAAATCTTCTGCCTTTGTTAATAATTATGCTTCAGAAGTAACCTTCTTAGCTCCGCAAGCAATGCAGCTACTAAGTCCATCATGCATGAAATTCTGTTTTTGGCTAGCTAATGAAGCTCATGGGTTAAGTTGTACTTTGTAGATTTTCGGACATTCATGAGTTTGAGAAGCCCAATGATGAGCAAGCTTTGAAACTTATGAATTCTTGTGCAGTGGCTGTCTTGCAAGAGTTTGGGGACATTACTTTTTCTTATGGTGTCAGTGATGAGTACAGGTTTAAGATTTTTGTTTTATTTTCCTTTGCTCTGATTATTTGGAATTATTTTTGTGATCCTATTTATTTTTGCAAAATTCCAGTTTCATTTTGAGGAAGGATTGCCAGTTTTATCAAAGACAAGCCAAGTTATTTTCTCTCCTCTACAGTCTCTATATCACAGCTTATCTTTATTGCTGGCATCTGTTTTCTCATACTTATTTTTGATGTGTTCTATGTAGCACCATTGTGTCCATCATTGTATCGTTCTTCTCTGCACTGTATGTGATGAAATGGAAAGAGTTTTTTCCAAAAAAAGAGTTAAAGTATCCTCCTTCTTTTGATGGAAGGGCAGTATGCTATCCATCATTTGATATCCTTAGAGATTATCTTTCATGGAGACAAGTGGATTGTAAGTAATCTGTCATGAGTTTTGATCTACATAAGTTTGTCAAACTATTGATTTTAACTGCTGATGCGGCATTTGGATCTTGTCTTCATAACACTATATCAAATAGAATGTCATTGGTCACCGTTTTCTGCTGGATCTGCTTTGCAGGTCACATCAACAATCAATACAATACTTGTTTCTGGATGCTTGTTAAGTCTGGGAAAAGCAAAAGTGAAGCACAACTTATTTTAAAGGTATTAATGCGTAGTTCCTTTCTCCGTGATCCGTTTAAATGCTTGCAAACTGAACTTGTCTGTTGAAGCATTTACTTGGTATGACTGCCTCTCTTATCTTGTACAATTTTTTTCTTTTGGTTTGCAGGGAACTCAAACACATGACAAAAATGAACTTCTTTCAAAGCAATTTGGCATTGATTATAATGCATTGCCAATCATGTTCCGCCGTGGTTCCTCTGTTTTCACGGTAGATGCTCTGCTTTTCCCTAGTCCCCCTCCTAAGAAATGCACAAGACTCATTTATACACTTACTACATAACCTTGATTTTGCTCCCTTCATGGTTAGCATGTGATATTAGACATGAGCATCTTGATCTACCAATTGGGAAAGCTAAAAATGAAGTAAAAATCACTAAATATTGTGCCTTAATGATCATATAGTCAAATCATCTCTGCATTTTTTTACATACTTAAAATTAAATTGAAGTAATACAGCATGTAAAAGATTGTAGAGCAAATTTGCCCTTCATGTATAGTGATGATGCTTCTGAATAACTCTCAGAATGCTAACAGCAAGAGTTGAAGCAGAAACGTTTCCGACAACTTTTTCTGTGGCTTTCATTTTATGCTGATTACATGCTTCTTAGAGGTCAATTAGAATAACTAAAGTAGCATTTTCAAACTTGGGTCAGCATGTTTGGATCATTTTGTCTACATTTTTAGCCCTAGTAGCTGAGAAAAATTCCCTTTGTGTGCAGAAGGATATCAAGTATGAAAATGGAGGATCTGTTGAAAAATGTCAAAAGACAGTAACTGTAGAGCACTGCAACATAATTGAGGACAGTTTCTGGAAATCTCACTCAGGCATCCTGGATTAGAATTTAGAAACCCTGAGTGTTCTTTCTTCAATGTAGGTAGATAAGTCATTAATGGGGGAATAATTGCTTTAGTAAGGTCAGTTTCCGTGGATACAACGATGCTGCGTGGCAATTCTTGGCTTTATTGCAGAGCAACTGCAGCAGGAATAAATTGTGGCTCGTAAAAGTATTTGACCTCTTACAGAAGTTCTTAGTGCAATTTGAGTTTTGTGGGCTTATAAAGTATACATGTTTACATGTTTCAAACAGCTAGTCTCTGGGAAGAGATTGTTGCTAATGATTTTCATTAGCTTTGGCAACGGAATCTCTTTTGTCCGTTTTCCCTTTGAACTGCAAATTAGTACATCTATTTTGAGGTGCCCTCCCAGTATAGATGGAAATTTTGGAGCACAGGACATGAGTCATGGATGAGGTGGCAATGGTTGATGGCAAAGTTGTGCATTTTATGCAATTATTTTGATAGGTTCCAGCTTTTGATGTTGTTACAGATACAGCAGCCATGCCTAGAGCTATGATGGGATGCATGTTTACAAGCTATGGTAATGGTCAATCCCATAAATCAAGACAAAGGTGCAGCCAGGTATTAAAAGTGTCTACTTTATTTCTTCAGTAAGAAACTGCATTTAAATTAGAATCTGCCATGGCAAATAATAAACTGTTATTTTTAGTTGTTGATATGGTGTTGGTTTTTACATCTAATGCTTCTCACCTTAACGCTATAGAAACATTCAAAGCCCTGGGACAACATTTCAATTCATTCTCCGAAGAGTCAGATGATGCAGGAAGCAAATTTATGTCTCGATCTTATAGCTCGATGATCAAGTGTTGTTATATTACTTCACAAAATGAATCCCTCGGGAGTATCCTTGCTTGTTGCTGATTATTCCAACGAAGAAGAAGTGCTAGACTTGGGTGCTCAAAGCCAGCAAAACTATGAATGCATTGAAGAACTCAGTAAGGTCTCTTGGCTCACAGCATATGGAGTTTTAAGAAACACTCCTGTATAATTTTACTTGGGGTGGGGATATTAATTTTGGTTACTCGATTAATAAGAATCCCCTAGTCACCCTCTTCATTCATCAAAGTAATCGTTTGTTTTCTGATTCCTTTTGCAATGGCTTCTAAGAGAAGTGTTGCACTTCGTCTCATCCTAGCAATCGCGGGGGGCACTTTCTGTGCGACTTATATGGCTACTGAGTTCCATGTACGCGACTCGGTCGGTTGGACCGATGCTATTTGGATTGGGTTCCATTATCAAGATTATCAAAGTAGGACTGACATAAATTAGATTGATTATCTAGGTTGGGCTTCGCCCAAGAAGTTACAGGTTTGTGGCACTCTAGTCTTGGTAGGTCGGGTAACTACTACTTCATCAGCGGGTTTCCTGACTACCGCTAGGACGTTAATTAAACGTTAACGTGTTCCTCACCTCCCACAAGCTTGTGTGTTTCCTCTCCCTTTTTATATTATGTCATGAAGTAGAGCCCTCTCTCTGTCCTTTAAACTAACAATTTTCCAGTTATAATGGCAGCAGCAATTCTAATTAGGGACATCATCAATTTCGTTACCCTTAAACCCTAGAAATTCCTGCTTCTTTACCTTCAGCTTCAATTCCGAGAGGAGTAACAATGCATTCCTGATTCCATTTCGACTTCACACACTCGCAAAATCTGCCATACTCCATTGCAATTTGCTGCAGAAGCAAGCCTAGGGTTTCCGAGGTAGAAGACGACGGAAAGGCCATTAATACGACGATGAGCACATCCGCCGCCGCGGTTTTAAAACCGCCGGCGACTCCCCAAGAGTGGGAGTCGCTGATTGAGGAGTTCAACGCCGGCAAATGGACATTTCCTGGTCTGGTGATTCCCTCCTCCCTCATCGACAACGCTTTCCTCTCCCTCCTCAAGAAAGACTTCCCTCTCAAGCTACCCCTTCTCCTCTTCCTGGAAGAAATCTCCCAAATATTCTTCACTCACGAAACCCACCTCGACCGCCTCCTTGATTCTCTCCGCTCCGTCATCCAATCCCCTGTCGATGTCCTCTCCGTCACTTTCATCCTCAAAGACCAGTTCATGGTTTCCGCCACTTCCATCTTTATAACTGTTGATGCTCTCCGCAATTTCCCGGTGCGTCTCACGGAGTCTTTGGAGATATGGCAAAATATCAATCCATTGTTGAGTTAGGTTTCAGATTCTACCCAGCTGTCTTTGACCCACTTGCAGTGAAAGGATTGAAGCTTGATTTGCTTGCCTTCTACTCTATATGCGTTGATAGTTTAAAATCAGACAGTGGCTCTGATGAGGAGATTTCTAAGCGAAAGCCTGTGGTGAGATGCGATTAAATTAAATAACAAAAAAATAAACAGTTGATCAGATAAGATGTTTTAAATACAAAAAGGATGAAGTTCCCGGTAGAGATTCATTTGAACATGATTCATGCATATGATCATTGAATATGGATTTTTGATACTGTTTCACAAGAAGGCTACAGAGCTCAGCTATCTTAGAAACTCCTACTCAATTCTTATACAAGATTCTTACAATTAACTTAATAACTCTAAGATTCACTTATATGATTTAATTAAACAATTGATCATGCACAGAAAAAGACCTTTCCCAGGTGTAGGAGAGAGTCTCCTACACTCCTATAAACCAGACCCAACTTTTCCTCTGGTTGATCACGCAAACTAACCAGTTGCTTTCGCATTCCCAGTCACGCAGTCCACTCCCGCGTTTCCAGGAAAAGCAGTAGCTACTTGAAATTAAATACAAGCTGGCCAGACTCACAATTAACACAAATAGCTTGACAATATATTGAGAAAAGCAAGGATGTGAACAATTATTTATTTAACACAATTATTTCTCACAAGAACAGAATCATGCATTTGGAATCTCTATCAAAAAAATAAGTATTTAGCCTACAATCGACATAAGAAAATTGCAAGCATAAATACTCATAGAATTTGTTGAAATTGGAAATAATAAACAAAAAAGTAGAAAACAGAGCAAGGAAGAAGAAGAAGAGATCAGCTACGATCTGATGCCCCCTCTTTCCCTTCTGCTGCTCTATTTATAGCTTTACAATGAAATCCAATTTCTTTAGGAAAATCAAATCCTAAACAGAAAGTTGTTTCTTGGTTGTTTGTTTATTTGATCCTTGGAGATATGGTCAGAATCTTGTTCCCATTTGAATTTGAACAGAAGGCTTCCAGCTCAGATGTGTCCTCTGTTTTAATTTGAAGTGCAATTGGGCTTGGCCCATCTTCTCTTCTCTGGTCTTCTCGGCCCATATGTACATTGGCTTCCTCTTTCCCAGGTCTGGGAAAGAGTTCCAGATTTTTTTTACCCGATATACTGTATATCTTACTCCCTCCAGTTCCTAATAAACGTCCTTCTGGCTCCTTGCATGTGGCTTAAGAAAATGATTGGTGGGGAGAAAACGAGACATTTTTTGACCATACTACCCCCAGCCTCCCTAGCTATTTACAACTGATGGTTGGCTCAATTCTGAGAGCTGCTGGCTTGAAACCGGCTGGGTTGATGCATGTTAATGGCTTGAAACCGGCTGGGTTGATTCAAGTTGATGGCTTGGGGAGATGGAAGACGGAGACTCAGCTTGGCTAGGTCTTTTCGCTTATTTTCTTCATTCTTGTCTTTTTCTTTGATTCCTGCGGAAAGAAGGGAAGTTGCGCAAGATTAGCAGTATCATTGTCCTAAAATAATGGAATTAGACGATGATTTATATGAAAATATGAGCTCAATCACTTATATATATTTTTTAAATCTCCAAACTTAACGGAAAGAAGGCAGATCCTTAATTCTTCTCTAAATAGTACTGTGGCGAGTTTACTTGTTGCACATTTTCAAAATTCGCTTGTGCATACGCAGGTGGTGTTCTTTTCATGACCACAGGATAGAATTAGGGGCAGATTGTTGAACAAAGGTGGTGAAAATTAACAAAGCTAATAATTACTCGAATGGAGATACGAGCTACTAAAGCTGAACTTTTATTTAATGGAAGTAAGGAAACTACAAATGGAATACAAACACACTCACTAAATTTTATTCTGAACACACACACTCACTTGCTCTCTCTCGGTTGGAACTAATTGCTTTGTTCCACTAGATACATTACAACTATGGCCTAACATAAATATATATAGGTATTACAATTCTCTTAGTCTAGTATGGTGATGAGATGACAACTAACTTGGCCCCACAAAATTGAGAAATTGGTGCAGCCAATTTGGCAATAATACCATGCGCCTCTCTGCTGTCGACCTCTTTTCTCAAGTCATCCTTTGCTGCCAAAATTTCCAATCCGAGGAAAATGTTGCTCCCATCCCCTTTTTGACTAATTTCACTTATTAATTTATTACTAATAGATAATAGTAATAATTAATTGGTGTTGTATTTTATCACTCCCCCTCAACACCAACTTTCGCCTTTTTCACCATACCAAGTTGATGACAGAATTTTTCAAACTTACTGCCACTCAAACTTTTTGTAAACAAATCTGCAGCTTGATCTTCTGTCTTAACATGCTCCAATCCAATTTCTTCTTGCAAAACCTTTTCCCTGATAAAATGATAATGCACTTCCACGTGCTTAGTTCTTGCATGAAAAACTGGATTCTCTGCCAGACGTATTGCCGACAAATTATCGCAATACAAAGGAATTGCATACTCTATTGCTTGATGCAAGTCCTCCAGTAGCTGCATCAACCAAGTACTCTCTTGAGCTGCCATTGCTGCTGCTCGGTACTCTGCTTCTGTTGTCGATAAAGACACTGTTGGTTGTCTTTTGCTACACCAAGAAACTGCTCCAGATCCAAGCATAAAAATATACCCTGTAGTTGAGCGTCGGGTATCATGATCACCTGCATAGTTAGCATCACAGTAGCCAATTAGTTTGCCATCTCCACCTTTCTTGTACGTAATACCATAGCCAAGTGTATTCTTCACGTATCTCAAAATTCGCCGAACTGCTTCGAGGTGAGGCTTCTTTGGATTTTGCATGTACCGACTCATCACACCAACTGCATAAGAAATATCAGGTCTTGTTAAGGTTAAGTAGATTAAACTACCAACCAACTGTCGGTACATTGTTGCATCTTCCAAGTCTTTCCCTTCATTAGCGCACATCTTTGCGTTTGGCTCCATTGGTGTCGAAACTGGCTTGCAGTTAAGCATTCCAAACTTCTTTAACAGATCATTGGAGTACTTTTGCTGATGGAGGAATATTCCTTCAGGAGTACGATCAACCTCTAACCCAAGGAAGTGCTTGAGTTGACCGAGTTCTTTCATCTGAAAGCGAACAGACAAATTCTCCTTCGTTTGAAGAATCTCATCTTCACAATCTCCCGTAATGATCAAATCATCCACATATACTAGCACAATAGCCAGCTTTCCTCCATTAGCTTTGACAAATAAACTGGAATCTGCAGGTGTTACTGAATAACCAGTATGAGTAAGAAATTCAGCAATCTTCCCATACCAGGCTCTTGGTGCTTGCTTTAAGCCGTAGAGCGCCTTCCGAAGCTTACAGACAAATTCAGGATGGTCTTGACTCTGAAAACCCATTGGTTGGTTCATGTAGATCTCCCGATCCAATTCTCCATGAAGAAATGCATTCTTCACATCCATCTGCCACAACTTCCAATCCTTACTAGCTGCGAGCGCAAGTAAAACTCGCACTGTTGTAAGCTTCGCTACTGGACTAAACGTCTCATCATAGTCCAATCCATACTGCTGTGAAAAACCACGAGCTACTAGTCGAGCCTTGTGCCTTTCAATTGATCCATCCGGGCGACGCTTTATCTTGTAAACCCATTTGCAGGAAATAGGTTTCACATCCTTCGGTTTTGGCACAAGCTCCCAAGTCTGATTTTGCTCTAGTGCAGCAATTTCTTCTTTCATTGCTTTAGTCCATTCCAGCTTCTGGAATGCTTCCTCAAATGTCTCTGGTTCTTTTGCATCTTCTTCTACCAAGGCGGCATTGGCATACTTAGGGTTTGGTTTTCTAACCCTAGTAGACCTCCTGAGTGAAACTGGTTCTTCAACCTTATCTTCACTTGGTTGTTGGTGTACACCAGTTTGCCAAGGACCTTGTGTTGCCTTCTTTTCAGCATCTTCATCACTCTCTGTATCCTGACTTTCTTCTGGACTAAATTGGAGCTGAGAAGATTCCAATTTATCTTTGAAATCATCCGAGTCTGGCAGTGTCGTCTTGTTTGAGGACCACCACGAAGACGCTTCATCAAATATCACATTTCTGGACGTGTAACACTTTCCATTTGTAGGATCACAACATCTCCATCCTTTCTTTTGACTGTCGTATCCCACAAATATACATCTAACAGCTTTCTTGTCCATCTTGCTACGTAAATGGTCAGGTACAAATACATAGCATACACATCCGAAGACTCGGAAATGTCCGACTGAAGGTTTCATGCTCCATAATTTTTCAAAGGGTGAAACAAAGCTTAGCCTTTGTTGTGGAAGCCTATTGATCACGAAGGTTGCGGTCTTCATTGCTTCTACCCAGAACCTTCCTGGAACATTCTTTGCATGGAGCATACTTCGACATATTTCTGTCATGTGCCTATTCTTCCTTTCAGCGACACCATTTTGCTGTGGAGTATTTGCACATGTGAACTGATGACGTATTCGACACTTCCGTAGGAAATCAGAGAACTCATGTGAAGTATATTCTCCACCATTATCTGTGCGTAGACAAATAACAGATTTGCCAACTTCAGCTTCAGCCGCATCTTTGAACTCTTTGAACTTTGAAAAAGTTTCAGATTTTTCCTTCAAAAAATAGACCCAGACATATCTGGAGAAGTCATCAATGAAGGTTACCATGTACTTCATCCCGTTGATAGATGCTTGTTTGACTGGTCCAAACACATCAGAGTGAATTAACTCTAATGGTTCCTTCGCCTTGAATTTAGACTTTTCATACGGCAACTGATGCGCTTTTCCGTACTGACACCCTGCACATATCGTGTCAGTTCTCACTTCTAGTTGAGGAAGTCCTCTCAGCATTGACTTTTTCATCATCACGTCTAGCTTGGAATAGCTAACATGACTAAGCCGCATGTGCCATAAGTCTACAGTCTCATTTTTTCTTGTCTTGTCTACATATGCCGTCTCTGCCGACATCACGTATGCTGTCGGTAATCTTCTTCCCTTCATCACTGGTTCTTCCAAAATTTTAAGCTCCCGGTATATTTTAACATCATGTGGACCAAACAGCACATAATTGCCAGAAGATGTTAGTTGTGTAACAGAAAGAAGATTTTTCTTTATTCCTGGGACATGGTAGACATCTTCAAGGGGCATCATAATAGCATCCTGTTTAGAGGAGACTTTTGTTTTACCGGTGTGTGCTATCGGTAACCTCGAGTCATTTGCTGTTACCACCACGTGGTTCCCCTTGTACTTTGACAGGTTTTGCAGCTTCTCTTTATCACCTGTCATGTGATTTGAGCAACCTGAATCAACAATCCAATCATTCTTGTAATCAATTCGATTGGATGTTATTGCTGTAGAAGCATTTTCCTCCTCTTCTGCAACAAAGTCTGCCTCAATATCCCACTCTTCTTCACAGTTAGAAGTGGCGGCGTTGCTCTCCATGGTCTTTTTCTTTGACCAACAAGAGCTTGCTTTATGTCCCATCTTTCCGCAGTTGTAGCACTTCCCTTCGAACTTTTTATTTTTGACATAAGCTCCCCCTGCGCGAGCGCTTCCTTCACCATGATTGCTCGCAGTCTTATCAACATTTCTTTTAGATCCACCAACTGTCCGCTGCTTAAAATTTCGCCGATTTTTGTTGGTGTAGAGTGCTTCCTCTTCACCTTTTAGCGAAACTCCACCAATCTGCTTAGCTAATGCTTCTTGACTAGCTAGCAAATTTTCGAACTCAACAAGTGATGGTTGGGTCGGCCATCCCTGTACTGCAGCGACGAACCCTCTGTACTCGGGCCTCAAACCATGGATGATTATTCTTTTCATCCTGGTTTCTCCGATTGGAGCTTCTGGATCTAATTCAGAAATTTCTCGGCACAACGACTTCACTTTATGAAAGTATTGAGCAATTGTCAAATCATGTTGCATTATTGACAATAACTCACTTTCTAAAAGTTGGAGTCTTGTGTCATTCTTCTTCGAGAATCGCTTGGCGAACGTATCCCAAGCTTCATTGGGAGTTTTGGCATCGCGGATATACTCCAGGACCTCTTCATCAACTGTTGTCTTCAAAGCGAACATTGCTTTGCCCGCTTTGATCTTCCATTTTCGAAGAGAACCGTTTGTATCCTCCGTCTCTAGTGGTGTGACTTCACTTCCATTTACTATCTCCCACAAATCTTGTCCTTGCATGTAAGACATCAAGCAAGTAGACCAAGAAGTGTAGTTTTGATTATTGAGCTTTTTAATTCCACCAACAACTTGAAGGTCACCCATGGTCCGATAACCAACCAAGCTCCGCTACCAGATTGTTGAACAAAGGTGGTGAAAATTAACAAAGCTAATAATTACTCGAATGGAGATACGAGCTACTAAAGCTGAACTTTTATTTAATGGAAGTAAGGAAACTACAAATGGGATACAAACACACTCACTAAATTTTATTCTGAACACACACACTCACTTGCTCTCTCTCGGTTGGAACTAATTGCTTTGTTCCACTAGATACATTACAACTATGGCCTAACATAAATATATATAGGTATTACAATTCTCTTAGTCTAGTATGGTGATGAGATGACAACTAACTTGGCCCCACAAAATTGAGAAATTGGTGCAGCCAATTTGGCAATAATACCATGCGCCTCTCTGCTGTCGACCTCTTTTCTCAAGTCATCCTTTGCTGCCAAAATTTCCAATCCGAGGAAAATGTTGCTCCCATCCCCTTTTTGACTAATTTCACTTATTAATTTATTACTAATAGATAATAGTAATAATTAATTGGTGTTGTATTTTATCACAGATTACATTGGATTATTATTGATAGCTGCTTCTAGGTATGATCCTCGTCCGGCTCCAAATGGACGAGGAAAATGTGGCGAGTTGGACTGTGACTTAGCCCCAAGAGTATCTTTCCACCCATCCCTCTAGAATGTAGAGGGATCAGTTACTCCTTGAAGCTCCACTCATGGAAGAACCCCCCCTCTATCTACAGAGAAAGGATGTCCAGACGCCAAATCAAAAAAGGTTTTGTTCCCTAGAGCATTTATAACACTTTAGAAAATACAGAATCTTTTCAATTCCTGAAACATCGACTGTTGGTCGAAAATGAGAGAAAGGGAGGCTTTTTACTGTCTTTTGCCACAAATTTTACACAAACAACCCAGAAAAGCATGTGCTCTTGTTGATTTTTAGCATAAAAAAGAAGGAAATGTCATGGTGGATTGGATTATCACTGATCTTTCAATCTTTTTTCCTTCGAAACAAGGACATGGCAGTTGGCCTTTTTGACGCAATAGTTGCTAAATGTACCCAAAAAAGTCCTACATTGTAAAAAGTCCAAAAATCTTAAGAAAAAGAAAGAAATGACTGATAAAAGCCATGACTGATGCTAGAACACAGACCTTTTTCTAGAGCCAACATCTGGGTTCCCTATAACAAGTAGATTAATATCATGTTTTTGAACAGAATTGACAATGAACTCTTGATGAGCCTCTCCGATTTCTGTAATTGTCTCTGCTTTTACCTGTCGAAAAAACAGAAACTATCAGCAAAATCCCTCAAAATTTAGGAACAAGCATTGTTAAACAGAAGATGAGAAAACAATTTCTCAGTTTGAAAACAGAAGCCCTAACGCAACCTTATTGGGTACTTCTTTTGCAGACCTCAGTAATTCCATCTCTGCCATAAACAGGTCCTCTCTCTTCTTACTTGCTTGAGTATATTGAATTTTATGTTACTCCTTAAGGTTTTGTGGATTTATATTGCGATCTGGGAATTGATTTCTAAGGGTTTTGGGTTTTGTGAGGTAGCTAGGGTTTTCGCATGCGTTAGAGTTCTGGGAATTGAAGTAGTTTAAGGTACGGATTTGCTGAATGACATTAGGGTTTTGGCTTTTAGTAGTGGGATCTCACACCTTGTCCATTGTTCTCAGCTGTGGTTTATGGTAATAGTTTTAAGTGTGTAGTAATTCTATGTGTTTTTGCTATGTGTAACAAATTTAGATGCTTACCCTGTGTTTTTATGGTAAATTTCAGGCTGGCGATGCTCTTATACAGCTGTATCATAATTTCATCACTAACTTTGAGACCAAGATTAACCTTCTCAAGCTTGCCCACTTTGCTGTCATAGTTTCTCGGCAGTATACAGAGAAAGAAGCTGCTATTAGCTATCTGAAGGGATCATTGAAAAGCTTAAGGTAACTAGGGAGCAGCGGATAGAAGAGCCAATTCTTTACATTAGGATGCAATTGGCTCTATTCAAGCTTGAGCAAGGGAATCCTAAGGAATGCAAGAAGCTTCTAGATGATGGGAAAAGTACCCTAGACAGTATGACTGACATTGATCCATCTGTCTATGCCAGTTATTATTGGGTTGCATCTCAATATCATAATTGCGGGCAGGAGTTTGCTGAGTTCTACAAAAGTGCCCTTCTCTATTTGGCATATACATCAGTGGATTCACTCTCTTACTCATTTAAGCTGGTATGTGTTACTTTGGTCTCATATAGGGAGCATCTGATGATGGTCATTGGAGAAATACTAGTAAACTCCCAATGGACATTGCTGTCAGCTCCTGTCATGAAGTTACTGAAGTTCCTAACATTAATGTTATTTATACGATGCATATGCTTAGGTTTTTTATCAAGTAAGACTCAGGTTTCTAAAAAGAATTAGCGTGAATACCACATGACTGTGCTTGGATAGAAGATGCAGTTTCCTATGGTTAAGCATGTCAGGATTAGGGGTGTTCATCGGAGGGATTCCGAAATTCCATTCCATTTCAAAATAAAGTTCGGGAAAAAAAATTCGGAATTTCGGAACTCAGAATGGGAATTTCCGTTCCGAAATTTATTTCGAAACGGAACGGAATGAATTTTGGAACTTTCCGAAATTCTGAAATTATATATATATATATAATATACATATGACATATTATATGTAATGTAAGTATTTTTAATTTTTGTTTTTATTCCAACGACGCCGTTCCAACACCCATTATGAAACACAACAATGCCAAACACGACCCCGTTCCAACTTGCATCAAACAACCCTAACTCTAAGCCTAAAGGTCCTAATTTCCTAAACACTAAACAACCCTAAATCCTCGCACGACGCCCGCTCGGCCGCTCCTTCTCCTCTCTCGCAGTCGCAACCTCGCTCCTCGTTGGCGTCGATGCTCGCAGCCTCGCTCCTCGACGGCGAGGACCCTCGCTCCTCGCAAATCACAATCTTTCTTCTCCTCTCTCTCTCAGCCCTAAGTCATCACGACGCTCGCTCCTTCTCCTCTCTCGCAGTCTCAGGCTCGCTCTTCGACGGCATCGACCCTCGCAGCCTCGCTCCTCGACGGCGAGGACCCTCGCTCCTCTGTAATCGCCGTTTCCTTTCTCCTCTCCTCTCCAATCTTCGCTGCTCCCTTTCGTCTCCTTTGGTAAGTCCAAACCCTAATTTTGAAATTCCTTTTTTCATCAATCCCTAACATGCTTCTGTTAGTTTAATGTTTCTTTAATTTTGAAATTCTCCTCTGGTTTAATGTTGGTTTTTGTTAGTTTATTCCTAACATGCTTCGACTTCGAGGGATTTATATGAATATGGCATTTCTGTTTTTCTGCCTTGAACATTCACTTGTGTTTTGGTTTTGTTTTGTAATTATTTCAGTTTTAGATTGATAATAACTGATTTGGAAGTTTTTTATTTTTTTTTGAAAAAAAAAGCCGTTCTGTAATAATTTCGGAATCGGAATTTCGGAATGTGTAAAATTACGGAACGGAACAGAATGAATTTTAGAAAGTTCGGAATTCTAAAATTCTAGAATTTCGAAAAATTCTGATGAACAGCCCTAGTCAGGATGCATAGAGGAAATTTTTGAAATACAAGATTTTTTTTTTGGACAGGTCGGGTCGGGTCTAGTCCCAGACCAGACCCGCCGCTTCGGGACCGGAACCAATTTCTGGCCCCATTTTTTGTCGGGACCGGGACTGGTCCCGATCGGGGTGTTATCGGGTCTGGCCCGCAGACCCGTTTTGACACCCCTATCTGCTGGAGTATGTTATTAATCAAAATTTTATTAATTAAAATAATTAAAATAATTATTATATAATTAAATATTTGGCAATGGAGGTAGGGAGTGAGAATTATAGAGTATGTGTTTGATATGTTTAGTATCCTATCACTAAAAATGAGAATAAAAAAGTTTGAATGACTCATTATTTTTATTTGGTATGAATGGTAAATATTGAAAAAATGAAAGTAAAAAAATCTATTTTACTTTTTATTTTAATGAAGTTATTATTACATATATTTAACAATAAAATGCATTGATTATATTATTTAATAATTTATATATAAATTTATTGAACAAAATATAATTATTAAATTTCACATAAAATGTTAATAAAATATTATTTAATTAATTATATATTAAAAAAATTATTAGTTAACTGTTACAAACAAACAATTAAAAAATAAAACAATATAGCCCAGCCCAGACGAAAAAGAAGATTTAAGGGAAGGGGTGGGATTCGAACTGCACTCCGTCTCATCTATAACTACCATCACTTATGCAAAACATATGCTTATGAACCAATGTCGGTGTAAAGGTTAGATTAAGTAGAATTCTAAGGCACCGGTACTATTAGATAGTGGGACATTATTTTACTTAAACAATAAGTACATAATTGTTGGTATATATTATACACTTAAATCGAAATTTTGTTTGGTATATTTTTTTTATATTTGAAATAAAGACTTTTTTGGGTCTCTCGAAATAGAATGATACATTGATACGGTATACTTTGAATCTAAACCCGTACATTTTTTACAAAAAGATTCATTTTATTGAGAGAATCAACTCTTTTTATATTTAATTTTTTTTCGATCGACGTAAAATTTTGGTTCAAATCATCAATTCCTTAGAAACACGCATGGAAAACAACGAATTTGAAAATTATTTCAAATTTTCTTTATTCTTTTTTTTTAATTTTTTTCGTACATGAAATTAATAAAAAAAAATAGTATTATTTTTGTTGCATTCAGGCATGCTCTCTTAGTTCTTCGTTCTTAGGGCAAGGAACCTTTAGCTCTTGGAAAGAAGTAGCAGCAGCAAACACCAGTTGTTTTACATTCCCCACCAAAACCTACGGTGAAGCAAGAATCCTCACATTCATTGTCTTGTTGACACTTCTGAGTTGTCTCAAAACAATCTCTACAATTTCCTGCAACACAGATTGATATTTTATTTTATTTTTTAATTTGTCATACATATGAATTCTTTGAAGATAAATATGTTTTAAACTTTCTTACCAGAACTGAAGAGAAGACAGAAGGTGAAAACTGCAACAAGAATTGCTCGATGAGAAACCATGCTGCTCACTTAGCTAGCTAGATGTTATTATTCTATTTAGTATACATTCTGTAGTTGCATTGCATATATTTATAGCTCAATGATCAATACGTGCAATCTTCTAATGATTTTCTTTCATTCTAGAGAAAAGATATTATATAATCCATTAATGGAATTGCTTAAATTCTTTATTATTTATTGAAAATAGTATAATTATGTCCTTAATAAATAGATACTATGAAGATATGATGAATGTATGCAATCTTCTAATGGTTTTCTTTCATTTGAAAGAAAATATATTATATAATCCATTAATGGAATTGCAGTGATTTTTGTTTGAAAATAATATAATTCTTTTCTAAATAAATAGATACTATTCAGAGAAGTGAAGTAAGGAAATCCTATCGATTACAGAATTAGCCTCAAAATTACTAAGAAGGGAAGAAGAGCTTGTTACGCGGCTGCGCAACGCCGCAACAGAGGTACACGAACGCCCGGGCTTCATTGGTTGCCCATGTAGATGTAATCATTATCCTGCCTAAGTTCTAACGCCCCCAAAAGACCAACCTTTTGACCCGCCAATCAACCCAAAATTCCCGTTCCCCTCTCACCAGAAGGTAATCAGATATGATGTTGCAGACGCTAACCCACCCTGCCCAACTAATCCTCCCCATCTCACGAGCTAAGACGCATCTCCACCGTCGATCACTGCCATCATCTTCGGCATCGTTTCCAATTTCCGGCCGCTCACTTCACCTTGTGTCAGTGTCACCACAACTCGGTGCTGCGTTGCCGGCATTTTTCGATTTCAAAGCTGGAAAAGGGTACTTGAATAGTTATTTTGCATATCCGCTTCTTCTTTGTTTATAAATTGCAGGTTTTGCTGATGATTGTTGGGGTTTTGCAGGATGAGTGAGTTTGTTGATATTGAGCTGAAAGTGCGTGATTACGAGTTGGACCAATACGGAGTTGTGAATAATGCCGTTTACGATCCACGTGAGATTTTGGTTCAAACCATCAATTCCTTAGAAACACACATGGAAAACAACGAATTTGAAAATTATTTCAAATTTTCTTTATTCTTTTAAAAAAAAAAAAAATCAAACATGAAATTAATTTTAAAAAAAATAGTATTATTTTTGTTGCACTAGGCATGTTTTCTTAGTTCTTAGTTCTTAGGGCAAGGAACCTTTAGTTCTTCGAAAGAAGTAGCAGCAGCAAACACCAGTTGTTTTACATTCCCCACCAAAACCTACGGTGAAGCAAGAATCAATACATTCTTTGTCTTGTTGACACTTCTGAGTTGTCTCAAAACAATCTCTACAATTTCCTGCAACACAGATTGATATTTTATTTTATTTTTTAATTTGTCATACATATGCATTCTTTGAAGATAAATATGTTTTAAACTTTCTTACCAGAACTGAAGAGAAGACAGAAGGTGAAAACTGCAACAAGAATTGCTCGATGAGAAACCATGCTGCTCACTTAGCTAGCTAGATGTTATTATTCTATTTAGTATACATTCTCTAGTTGCATTGCATATATTTATAGCTCAATGATCAATACATGCAATCTTCTAATGATTTTCTTTCATTCTAGAGAAAAGATATGGGTTAAGTTATTTTTTGACACCTGCACTTAATTTGACTGACTCATTTGGCACCTTCTTTGATCAAACGGTTTAAAAAACACCTCCACTTGAAAGAAATAACTCATTTGGTACCTGCCATTGACGTCGTCCGTCCTCCACCGTTAAATGTTGACGTGGCATGACATGTCATCATGTTATTGATGTGGCATGCCACATCCGAAAAATAATATAAATAGTTTTAAAAATTCAGAAAAATAATATAATTAATTTTAAATATTTTAAAAATAATTTAATTAATTTTAAATATTTTAAAAATAATTAATTTAAAATTTTCAGAAAATTAATTTAACTAATTTTAAAAATTAAGAAAATTAAATAAATTAATTTTAAAAATTAAGAAAATTAATTAAATTAATTTTAAAAATTAAGAAAATTAATTAAATTAATTTTAAAATTCCAGAAAAATACTGTAATTAATTTTAAAAATTAAGAAAATTAATTAAATTAATTTTAAAAATCCAAAAAAATATTGTAATTAATTTTTAATTTCCTGGGTAGATCTTCATATTTAGTTTATGCTTGGATTTGCCGAATCGGCAGTGGGGGATGGTGTTCCCACTCCGATTTTGGCGCCAGATCTGTTGTGGCGGTGGTGATCTGCTGAGGAGCATGTGGTGTGGTGGTGGTGCGCCAGATTTGCTGCAACGGTAGAGACTATTGTGGTTGCCGGTTATGGTAGGAGCACCAGCGGGCTTGGGTTTCTAGCCGCTGGTCGTGAAAATTATTAATTTCCTGGGTAGATCTTCATATTTAGTTTATGCTTGGGTTTGCCGAATCGGTAGTGGGGGATGGTGTTCCCACTCAGATTCCGGCGTTTCCAGCCACTGGTCGTAAAAATTAATTACATTTCTGCGTTTTTAAAATTAATCACAGTATTTTTCTAGATTTTAAAAATTAATTATATTATTTTTCTAAAATTTTAAAGTTAATTAAAGTATTTTTTTTGAATTTTTAAAATTAATTACATTATTTTTCTGAATTTTTAAAATTAATAATATTATTTTTCTGAATTTTTATAATTAATTAAATTACATTTCCTTACTTCACTTTTCTAAATAAATAGATACTATTCAGAGAAGTGAAGTAAGGAAATTCTGTCGATTACAGAATTAGCCTCAAAATTACTAAGAAAGGAATAAGAGTTTGTTACACGGCTGCGCAACGCCGCAACAGAGGTACGCGAATGCCCGGGCTTTATTGGTTGCCCATGTAGATGTAATCATTATCCTACCTGTCGCACCTCCTTTTCGTTGAAAACGAGTTTAGGTTCGGGACGGATGCTAAGCATAAATGGATGCTTCGCATAATGCAATGAAGTCGCCACCTTAATGTTTTCTAAGGTTTAGGGAACCTAAGCGTCATGACATAAAAATAAAACTAAGGTACATGTGGTCTAAACCAATGAACGAAGGTTTGAGGTCGTATTATGGACTTGGGAAGGTGTTAGACACCCAAGTCACATCCTTAAAAAGGTTACCGGTAGAAAGGTGTTTGGAAAACAATTTTTAACATAAAAATGAATAAATAATCGAAGCATGTCAACCAATGCCGCGCACGAAAACGGGCCACTTTCCAACCATTTACAAGGTAAATGATCGAAGCATGTCAACCGAAATCCTGTTACGAAAATTGGGTCACTTTCCAAACACTTAAGCATTTTTGCATACGAAAACGAATGAATAATCGAAGCATGTCAACCAATTCCGTCCACGGAAACGGGCCACTTTCCAACCATTTACAAGGTAAATGATCGAAGCATGATCGAAGCATGTCAACCGAAATCCTGTTACGAAAATTGGGCCACTTTTCGATTACTTAAACATTTTTGACACACGATTTGGGCCCTCAAAGGTGACGTTACATCTTAGCATTTTCATCGGGACATTGTTATTTCCGAAAGGGACCGAAGGACGGGGTTACCGTTTGTTCGTATGCTAGAGCGGACGTTCCCCCCTTTTTATCATTGGGTCATGCATGGTTACTTAATTACTATGTGGTCCTATCATGGATAAACTAGCATAATACCGATTTATGAATGCATATAACCCTGGTTATCAGAACCGGACCGGCCGGTTCAACCAGACATTTTCACCTTTCCGGTTCGATTTAGCTATCGGACTGGTCGACCCGGCCAGTTTTTAGTGAACCGGCGAACCGGCCGATTTTCTATCAAACCAGCTGGTTTGATGACGTGTCAAAACGGCGTCGTTTTGACATGGCCCATGGGCCCAAAACGACGCCGTTTTGACAAGGCCCACGGGCCCATATCAGGGCCAAAGCAAAACGACGCCGTTTTACTTCCTTTTCAATTTTAATAATATTTTTTGATATATTATAAAATGCTACAGTGAAAACCAACCGGTTCAATCCGGTTTAATCTGGTTCAATTATCTAATATTGAACGGTTCAAAACGGACCAGCATTTACAATCCGGTTTAACCCGGTTGAACCACCAAATTTTCATTTCCGGTTCGCTGTCTGGTCCGGTTCTGATAACTATGCATATAACCGTGTGAGATCGAAGCCACCATGCTCAAGTATCAATGTATAGCAATTAATTTCATGGCATAAATAAAGCAAGTGATTTAAACAAGTAAGCATGTGCGTTGATTTTATCATGCAAACGAATACGATATGAGCTTTTTAACATTTTTTTATAGCATGCATATAAGTAATATTTGCGGAAAGCATTGAATAAATAAAAGAGGACTAGAAAGCGTACTTGCGTTGTGTGATCTTGATCTTCCTTGCAAATTGAAAATGTTAGTGATGGTTCGAAAATAATAAATAAGAAAAGCGCATGCAAACATTTACTTAATTTACGAAAAGTAAGCAATTAATTAAATAAACATGGAAAACAAATAAACAAATCATTCATAACATGTAAGCAATAAATTAAAATAAAGCATGGCAAACAACTCAACATATCATTCAATACATGCAAGCATTTAATTAAATAAAACATGGCATAGTGAATAAACAAATCATTTATAACATGCAAGCATTTAATCAAATAAAACATGGCAAACAAGAAAACAAATTTCATAGCATGCCAACATACAAATATTTTTTCGATAATTCATCATGGCATAATCATGAAAAAGGAGCATACGAATATTTCATGTAATGTCATAAAAGCATACGAATATTTCATGTAATGTCATAAAAGCATACGAACAATTCATACGATTTAAACATGTCATAAAAGCATACGAATATTTCATGTGATTTGACGGAAATAAGTGGGCCCCACATTTTGGATTTTTGGACATTAAAAAATGGGCTTGGTAAATTTTAATTTAAAACAAAGATGGGCCGAAGCCCATCACTTTTCTATTTTCTTTTCCGCCTCACCTTCATCTTCTCCCTTTCTTCTTCTTCAACGTCGCCGACCACCATGGCCGGCGACCAAGGCACAATCAATTCAATAAAACCCAACCAAATCAGCACTAATAATTATAATATCATAGCACTAAATCAAGTCAAGCAAAACAGCAAGCAAAGCAGCAAGAAAACAGTGGCAATTTCACATGGAACAATAAGCTAATTAATGTGCATATATGGCTGTTAATTACTCAAAGCATCATGTAATTAAATTGAGGCAAGGAGGACGTAATTAACATGAAAACTAAACATGTGAGGCAAGTTTTGGCAATTTATTCATGCATTAAGGACACAAACGAAAATTAAAGAGAAGCTAGAGTGAGAAAGCTTACTTGTCCATGAGAGATTTTTATCCAAGAAGGTAGTGCAAGAAATGGAGATTAAGAGGAGATTTTGGTGCCCTTGATACCTTGCATGAAGCTTGCTATTTATAGAGGAAGGAAAAAAATTGGAGTCGGTTTGCATGTGTGGCTGCAAACCGACGGGAAGAAAAAGGGGAAGGTGATGATGAGCTCTAGGCCGGAATAGTGAGCTAGCAAGGGTTACTTGTGGCCAAGGTTGATCGGATGGGACACTGTGATGATCTTGGTGAGCTGGTGCCGAGTTGGAGGGTGAGAATGAATTAAATGGCATTTATGTGGAGTTTATCCCATTTTTGGGTACGAACGGGATATTTTTGGTACGAGCGATTTTGTACGACCTTGAAAATAAGTCCGAACCGAGAGAAGCACGACGTATAGGAAAATAAGGCGAAAAGACTAGTATACAGTGAAGAAATGCAAAACTCGATTTAATGTATTTATTTTCTCTTTCGGAAATGCCAAAAGTTCGGACGTAAAATAAATGCCCTTACGGCAAAAATTGAACGAAACCAAACAAGAGGGTGTGGAAGAGAAAAATAGTAGGTATTTATCAACTAAAGAAATAAAGTGCTCGATCCACGGTCCGAGAAAACTTACTTGGGACCGATAGAAGTTCGCGAAAAGATGGTTAAAAATATGAAAAACTGAAAAGACACGAAATATTAAACAAACTAGCCTAGGACCAAGAATCGACAGAAATTTGATCTGGATGAGCTTTTAAACGTGACAAGTAATAAAATACAAAAAAGTTGTGACATAAGTCAAAATTTGGGTAGCAACAGTTGCCCCCTCTTTACTGTCTGATAAAAAATGCAGTGTGACTGAGATTTTTGATTAACAGTAAAGATGGTTGCTCCAAGTATTTACCATATTTTGAGTACATCATAACCGGTTGAGATGTGAGATTATGCATGAATTGAAAGATAGTCCCTCAAGTAATAATTATGTAGAAATGTAGAATTATGTAAAGACATGGTCGCTTGATATGATGCATTTTATACTAATTTCTCATTCCTTTCCTAGCCCTTTTTTGGGCATGTTGCTACCGATCTCCTTCTATTTTCCTACTATTTTATAGATCAGAGCTTGTGGAAAGGAAATATCAAAAAGTTGCATTTTCATGGATTCTGGACGGACTTGAGCAGCGAGGCCTAGCAACAGTTGGCAGACAGCATGCAGGCAGCGGCTTGCCCCAGCATTTATGTGCAGACAGCGACAACTGACCAAGAACGAACAAGGAAACTTCTTTTTAAAGAAGGAAATCCGCTGATTCTCTCCAATTAATCCAGATCTCTTCTGTTTTGGCAAGAAAATATTCCAAGATCAACTCCAATTAAATTAGAATTTTCCCTTTTAATTAATTTCCATTTTAGGATTTTTCCTTTTTGTAATTTTCTTTTATAAACCCTTTTAGCTTTAGGGTTTGGGGGGGATCTTTCATCTTCCACTTCTGGAGTTGGCAGCCACGACCATAACTCTCTGTTTTCCGTTCAATAAACCGGAGCTTTGCTCCGGCCGGCAATAATAAAGAGTTTTCCCTTTCCTCTTCTTCTTCCTTTATGCAATTAATTAATTTTAATTCTAATATGAGTGGCTAAGCTCACTTGTTCTTGGTAGGATCATCAAAGGTTGTTTAAGAAGGCTGTGAGGTCGAATTGAAATTAATATATCCTTAGTTGGTATTTAATTATTTAACGATTTCTTGTTAATTCTACTAGGACTACTTCTAGCCTGATCAACTAGCTGTTTGCCCTAGGGAAATGAGAAGGAATTGGGTAATTTTCACGTTATTTATACCTGGTTTGATTGTAAATATGAGGGGTAGAGCTGTGAAAATTGTCCATTTTAATTCAAAATCAGCTTCCCGTGTTTTGCCTTAAAGCGCTTCCAATGGTTGCTCCCTCAGGGACCAGTGGCTTTTCTATGCAAAATACAAAGGAAACCCAATAGAGCTTTTGGGAAGGTGTTTACCAAACACCTTTCCTAGCTTTTGGGTTGAGAAAAACACTTTTTTCCAACCCAAACCTGAACCCCAAATGGTAGCAATGACATCTAAGTGAGCGACCGTGTGAGCCACAAATGAGTTGTCACTCACACTTAATTCGCTTAACATTTAGAAAACTGATAATGAGAAAAGAGAACACAAAAATCAGTTAGCAGTATTACCCGTACCCTTTTTCCCTCCCCCAACGGATGTGTATGGAGGGATCCGAGGTTTTTTTTTAATATATATATCTCAAATAGGTAAAAGCAGCACTAAAATATTCAGTTAGGGAAGGAGGACAAAAAGATCGACTTAAAGCAGAAGTACAAAGACCAATTCTATTCTATTTGTTGTTCTATTTCAAAAGAATATTCCAATGCCACTCTTAGGTGACCTTATCTATTTGGTGGATTTCCAACCGATCCCATCAAAAGAGAACGAAGGATTCAAAATCTAAAACGTTATAACTCCTTCGAGAACGAAATAGGTAATCCATTTTAGGGGTCTTGAGCATATGATATGAGCTCTGTCAAAGCTGTGACTATTGACCAACTGAAAAAATTAAGACTTTAATATAACGTACTTTTAATTTTATACAGTATAATGTACATATAAATAATTTATGCAAACATAAAATATCAACTAATTTAAATAATTATTAAATTTTATATATAGATCTACGTGAATAAACTAAAAAAAATCACTTAAACAATAAACAATAATAAAAAAGAAATAATTGATTTATTTTGGTTGTAAAAGAAGAGAGAAATATTAAACCCAAACAAGCCCAACCCGAATCTATTTTAGCGTGAGAGGCATTTACCACATCCTTTCCTCAAACTCACGCCGCCGCCACTATACATTCTTTTTCTTTAATATTAAATAGTTACTAAAAATGTGTATTTCATGAAAAAAAGTCTTCTAAAATTTATCTAAAATAATAAAATTCAAAAAGAATGAGTGGTTAAAGAAAAGAAAAAAGAAATTGCAAATACATCTCGATTAAAAGACCATGAGGGCCAACTAACACTCCCTTTCCTTTCATCCGCACAAAAGCATCCAAGAAGATGTAAAATCTAAAATGGAGCCTAATAGCTCTAGCAAGTCAATCTGCTACACTATTAGCTTCTCTATAAATCTTTACAAAAATAACTTTCCAACAACCTTATCCTATTTTTAATATTTGACATAATCGAATCAATCTCTTACAAGACAGGTTTGTGCAGATCCTTTAGGCATGCAACAAGGATTGTAGAATCTGTCTCGATAATTACCTTAGAGGAGGTCAGGCTGACAGATTCTCTAATTGCAATAGCTTTAGATTGTAACACAGAGAAATAATGGAACAAAGAACATACACCATACTTTATTCTACCTAACTCGTCTCTACACACCACCTATTAAGGTTTAAACTTGTCCAGGGCATTGTTCAAGCCCATGGCCGCTTAACCTTAACTAGGGCTTACTTGTAATTAGATTGGGGGAGTGAGTAATAAGTCTCTTGTGCCATGGACTCAGTTATTCACCGGAACGGATGTCTTGAGTCGGCCGTGCGGGCGACCCCCTTGTTCGCAATCTTTATGGTCTTGCCTTTATTAAACGCTTGCTTAATAAAGAGATGCATTTCATTATAATTTGTGCCTTGTGTGAATCTTGTAGTGCCTATACGATTATATTATGTGTCTATGTGATGTCGTGCTTATGGAATGCTTATAATTGGCTTGTGTTGGTTATTAACCTATTTGCTCCTTTGTGGATGCAAAACTAAGGTGGGATTGAAAGGTTGGTTCGTGTAACGAGACCTCACGAATGTCGCACGAACTCAATCCTTTTGTGTTCAAGGATTGGTCTGTGACAGTTGGTAGTGGAACAGTTTTTTGAATTCTTTCATGATGGCAAAGTCTTCAAAAGTAAGATGCACTGAACTAGAAAATTGTGTGCTTACAATTGAGGACTGGATGAAGAGTTAGAGGACTCTAACTAAGATTTTGTCACAATCTGCAGTGACATGGGATTAAATCCTTGAGAGGGCCAAACGCATCGAGTTGCTTGAGTCTCGTCTGATCTAGTATGATACTTTATTCAAAGGCGAGAGCGCCACAGGTGACCCTACTACAGAGGCAGACGAGGGGACTTTTGACCTCTTTGTGGAACGGGTGCGGCGTATTGAAGTGCTTGAGGCACAGTTAACAAAGAGACTCTCTACCCTGGAATGTCGATCCCTATATAGGGCAGGAAATTTCCAGGGAAGTCTCGAGGATTTGCTATAGAGAGTAGACCTTAGAGAGATTTCTGAGGCATTGAGTATTACTAGTTCAAGAGTGAACGATTTGCAAGACAACTTGCAAGAGGCATGAACCATTTTTCACATTTCTGAGGGAAAAGGTGGATTTGCAGAGCAATTTAATTACTGAGTTGAGGAGTAAGCTCAACGAGATCGAGCAAAAGGAACCCTTTGGACCCTTTGGTTCAGTGTTTGTAGACCTAAAAAGATGCAAAAGATTCCAACCGAAGCCCTATAATGGGGAGAGGAGAGTAAAAAAAATTGATAATTTCTTGTTCGATATGGAAAACTATTTCCGAGTTGGCGAGTTGATGTCAAATTCATCTCGGTTGTCGATAGTGGTAATGTTACTGTCCGAAGATGCCAAGGTATGGTGGAGGACGCACTTGGGTAACAACGCCACTTAGGAAGAATTCAAAGGGGAGCTGCGAAAGGTATTTTGTCCAGAGGATGTGGAATATATCGCTCGTATGAACTTGCGAGACCTAGTGCAGACTGTCTCAATTCGGGAGTATGTGAATAAGTACTCAACCCTTATATTGGATATCAAAGACATGTTAGAAGCGGACCGATTGTTTAATTTCATCCAGGGCCTCAAACCCTACCACAAAAGTGAAGTCCGTCGATAGAATCCTAAAAATTTGAGCGACGCAATTACAATCGCAGAAAGAGTAGAAGATAGATCAGGTGGTGGGGCAAAAAGAAAGTTTGGTATGACGGGAGCGTCGTATCCTAAGCAAAATAAGTTTGGGAGGAACTTCACTGGAAATAATGGGAATATATTCCTAACAAAACTAGGGAATTCTCAAGAATCGGGTGGATATATAGGCAAAACCCTGAGACCTATTGCATGCTTTATTTGCAAAGGACCCCATAATTCTAAGGCAGCCTTGAATGCTTTGCAGAATGTTAGAGAATCATTGAGCTCTCTAACAGAGGGAGAATTCACAGAAGGTTCAAGTCCAAATGAGAAAAACTTCTTGTCCGCCTTAAAGAAACAGTTGGCCAAGCAAGAGACGGTAAAATGACTCATGTATGTCACAGTTCAAATAGGAGAATGGAATATGGAAGCTCTTGTTTATATAGGAGCCACAGATAGCTTCCTCTCTGATACCTTTGCTAAGAAATTACAAGTGGATATTGTTCTCGGTGAATTCAGAGGCAAGAAAGAAAGAGGGTTTCGCTAAAGATGTCTCGATTAAGATGGGTTCTTGGAAAGGAAAATTTGACTTTGTAGTAGCATTTTTGGACGACTTCGACATTGTCCTTGGATTAGATTTCCTCATATTGGCTAAAGCAGTTTCTGACCCTTCAGCTCGATGTTTACTACTAATGGACGAAGAGCCAGTGGTTATCCTGCTAACAATAAGCTCAGTTAAAGAGAAGAAACTGTTGTCCGCAATGAAGAAAAGTGAAGCCACCTTCATGGCGATTCATTTGTATGCTAGGAATGATACAAGAGGAGAATGCCCGTCTTTAGTTGCTCAATTGCTAACCGAGTACGCAGAAGTGATGCCCGATAAACTGCCTAAAGCTTTGCCACCACGACGAAACATCAATCACGAGATTGATCTAATCGATGGACCTAAACCCCCTACAAAAGCACCCTATCGAATGACACCTCCTGAGTTGGTTGAGTTACGCAAGCAATTAACAGAGTTGTTGGATGCTGGATTTATACGACCTGTGAAAGCTCTATATGGAGCTCCTGTGCTTTTTCAGAAGAAACATGACGGAAGTCTATGATTATGTATTGATTATCAGGCACTTAACAAGGTGATAGTTAAGAATTGATATCCACTTCTCTTGATAGTTGACTTGTTTGACCGGCTTAATGGAGCGAGGTACTTCACTAAGTTGGATCTACAATTAGGCTACTACCAAGTCAGAATTGCTAAAGACGATGAGGAGAAAATAACTTGCGTTACGAGATATGGGTCATTTGAATTCCTCGTGATGTCGTTCGGGTTGACTAATGACCCAGCCACCTTCTGTACGATGATGAACCAGGTGTTTCGAGACTATATGGAGAAGTTTGTGGTTGTCTACATTGACGACATTGTGGTCTACTCTAATACTCTAGAAGAGCACGTGGATCACTTGAGATTGGTATTTGAAAGAATAAAGGCGAATCAACTTTATGTGAAAAAGGAAAAGTGCGAATTCGGTCAAACCAAGATTAACTTCTTAGGTCATGTCATCGAATATGGTAAAATTCGCAGGAATATGGACAAGGTAAAGGCGATTCGAGATTTGCAGACACTAAGCGGAGTTACTGAGTTGTGTTCATTCTTGGGTCTAGCAAACTATTATCGATACTTCATCGATAAGTATGCAAAACGTGTAGCTCCTTTCACAGACTTATTGAAGAAAGGAAAAACTTGGTGTTGGTCGGTGGAGTGCAAAGCGACATTAAGAAATGTCAAACAGGCCATGATGAGAGATCCTGTCTTGGCCCTCCCAAACCCGACGCAAGCATATGAAGCATAATTTTGAAACCCGAACCCACCCGATGGTCGGATCGGTGAACCGGTGACCCAAGGACAATTCCGGGTCTGTTAAGCTTTCTAACCGGAACTGCAGTCTGACCCGAGAAAACCGATCGACCCGACTGGTTTTCACAAAACTGGTGACCCGGCCAACTCGGTATCAAACCGGCTGGTTCAACTCCAATGACGAAACAACGTCGTTTTGAAGGTGACGATACGACGTCGTTTTGATGCAATGCCAGGAAATTTTAAAAAGAAGGAGAAGAGCTGATTCGAACCCAAGACCTATCGCTAGTGAAGGTGCACACACAAGTCACAACCACTACGGCAACATTGTCTTTCAATGATAATTTCGCGGTAGTTAAAATATATATTAATATAGACACTAAAAATAAGACGCCTAATAATCACACCAAAATTACTTTGTTTCCAAGGGAGATTAACTCAAGAAAATGGCTTAATTTGATTTAAATATTTATTAGATAATGCACTAAAAAGATGAAAATCAAAATTGGCGTATAAAACCAACTAAAAAGATAATAGTAAAACAACATCAATAATAATAATACAGTGACATGATGATGATGATGATAATAATAATAAATAAATAAAATTTAATAATAATAATAAAAAAAATAAAAATAATAACAACATGAGTAGTAGTAGTAGTAAATTAATAATGATCAACCGCATAATTATTAGATTGGGTTAAAATTGCTTCAATCATACAAAATATGCGGAGTAAATTACAAATAAATTTACACAATGACTAAATTGTGAATTCTAGACAAAGAGCCAAATTATTATTTTGAAATATTATAATGATCTTTTGTGTTGGTTTAAGAGGAAACCACCTAAGATTTTTTAATCTCTCATGTATCATTTTCTAAGATATTGTCATGTATTGGCATATGACAATAGTTAAAAAATTTGCAATGTTAAAAGTTTACTCAAGTCGCGTGTTTGACATTAGTATCTTAGGATAATTCAGTTTTGTTAACTTTGAATATTATTTCATTTGAATATTGGATTGTTTCTTTATTTTTAATTTTTGATCTATTTGATATTTTATTTTGATGTATTACAGTATTATAAAATGCTACATCCATTAGACAGAAAACCAGCCGGTTCAATTCGGTTCAATTTGGTTCGATTGTCTAAGATTGAACGGTTCAATGTGTGAGTGACCCGGAACGATCCAACGGGTCAATCCGGTCGAACCCGGTCTAAATCGGTCCAACGGGTCGCTCGGGTCGGTTTTTAAAACTATGATATGAAGTGCAAACTGATGCCTCCGACTTTGCACATGGAGGGGTATTGCTAAAGAATCAACACCTAATTGCTTACGAAAGTAGAAAGTTGAACGAAGTAGAGAGGAGATATACAGTTCAAGAGAAGGAATTACTGTCATTATTTACTGTGTCACTAAATTGCCCATTACTTGTTGGGCTCTCAGTTTGTTGTGAAACTGACAATAAGGTGACCAGTCACTTCCTCACGCAGCCCAAATTGACTGCCAAACAAGCGAGATGGCAAGAGGTCTTAGCGGAATTTGATATTTGGTTCGAACATGGATCGGGAACCAAGCGGCAGATGCATTGAGTCGCATAAGTGATTTAGCTTCAATGGGTATGATGGCCCAGTCTAGTGTAAACAAAATTAATACTTCATTGAGAGAGGAGATCAAAGAACAGATGAAGTTCAACACAATTGCACATGCGCTATTGAAACTCGTGAAAGAAGGGAAAACTCGAAGGTTTTGGGTAGAGGATGACAAAAGGGCAATTAATCTATGTACCAAAAGGAAGAGACTTAAGGAAAAAAGCTACTTTGTGAATGTTATGATACTCCATGGGCAGGACATTGCGGTTGACGTAGGACCTTGGCGCTTATCAGACAGGCATACTTTTGGCCAACCATACGAGATGATGTTCGCATGTTTACAAAAACTTGCTTAATTTGCCAACAGGACAAAGTGGATAGACAGAAGGTAGCAGGATTGCTTGACTCATTGCATATCCCCAATAGGTTGTGGAAGAGTGTATCTATGGATTTTATTACGTGCCTTCCAAAGGTGGGGAATCTTTGCGGGATCTTCATGGTGGTAGATTAGTTTATTGAAATATGCAACATTCGCTCCAGTGTCCAAAAGTTGAGGAAACTGTACGCTGTTCTTCAAAAATGTTGTGAAATATTAGGGAATTCCAGAGAGCATTATTAGTGATAAAGACCTTCGATTCACTAGAACCTTTTAGAAAGAGCTATTAAACCTACTTGACTTTAGGCTGAATATGTCTTCAGGGTTCTACCCTCAGACTGATGGACAAACTGAGAGAATGAATATGATTTTAGAAGAGTACCTAAGTCATTTTGTTCATGCTAATCAGAAGAATTGGATCGAGCTCCTCGACGTAGCACAATTCTTTCAATTCCTTGAAAAGTTCTACTACTAATAAAAGCCCTTTTGAACTTGTTACAGGCCAACAACCGTTGTTTCCGCACATGATGAATGAGTATCGGGGAAAGAATCCCAGTGCCTTTAACTTTGCAAAAGAATGGAAGCAAAACGCCGAAATAGCTAAAGCCTTATTGGAGAGAGCCTCTTATCGAATGAAACAGTGGGCAAACAAAGGGAGAAGAGCCTTTGAATTTCAAGCTGACGACAAAGTGATGGTGAGACTTATGTCAGAACAGATTAGAGCTCTGCAACGACAGGACCGACGTCTCTTACGAGGATATGAGGGACCCATGACTATTATGGAGAAAATTGGCAGTCTCATATTGCGTCGACTCTTCAGATTGGATGAAGTGTTACCCGATGTTTCATGTCAGTCACTTAAAATCATTTCATGCCAGTCACTTGAAACCGTTTCATGAGGATGAGGAAGATCCAAGTAGAAGTCGACTAGTTAGAGCTGAAGTTCGGTTCAAGGTGCAGCCTCAACCTGAGAAAGCGGTCGAAGTAATCCTTGCAGAGCGCACGGTGAAAGTCAGAAGACAGATTCAAAATGTGAAGAAACAGATTCAACAGCGACAATTCCTCGTCAAGTGGAAAGACTTAGGTGATGAAGAGATTAATTAGGAGAGCGCAACAGATTTGGCGAGGGCACAAAACCTGATTGAAGAATTCCTTGAACACCAGTCGACGAGGGCGTCGACGGATTGAGTGGGGGAGAGTGTTAAGGTCTAAGCTTGTCCAGGGCATTATTCAAGCCCATGACCGCTTAACCATAACTAGGGCTTATGTTGTAATCCTTGTAATCGGGTTGGGGGAGTGAGCAATCAGTCTCTTGTGCCATGGACTCGGTTATTCATTGGAAGGGATGCCTTGAGTCGGTCATACGGACGACCCCCGTGTCCGCAATCTTTATGGCCTTGCCTTTATTAAACACTTACTTAATAAATATATGCATTTTATTATCATTTGTGCCTTGTGTGAATCTTGTTGTGCCTATACGATTATGTGTCTATATGATGTCGTGCTTATGGAATGCTTACGATTGCCTTGTGTTAGTTATTAACCTATTTGCTCATTTGTGGATGCAGAACTAAGGTGGGATTGAAAGACTGGTTCGTGTAACGAGACCTCACGAACGCCACACGAACGCAATTCTTTTACGTTCAAGGATTGGTCCGTGACACCACTGCAACTCCCACACGCAAACTATTCTCTACTTTAGACTCATCGCAATATTTCTTCAAGACACCCAAAAGAGGAGGAGACCAAGATTTATTGCACATAGAGGGAGGATATTGTACCTGGTGGACTTGAGTAACACCACCTAAATCATACTCCCTCCGTCCTTTAATAACAGACGTTTTAAGATAGTAGAAAAACATAAGATAATGATCTTTGATCTTATTTTATTCCACATTGTTTCATCTTTACCTCTAATTTTCACTCAAATTACAACACCATCATCAAATTGGGTTGATTCAAAAAAAAATTATCATTTGCACAAAATATATGCTTCGGAAAAGATAAAATGACAAGTACTCCAAATAGTAGAAAAACGTAAAAAAATGTCAGTTATTAAAGGACAAAAGGAGTATGTCTGTAAGTCAATTATGGAATTCACCACCACTTCACTTGGATCCGGAGGCTTCTTCTCAAGCACTAATTTCTTCCAAAAATTCCACAAAAAAATCAGCACTTGTGTCACAAAAGAGTCTGTCTACCGGCTCTCTGTTGGATTAAACACCTACTCTGTCCACCACTGTTGGAGAGAAGTGATGTTTAGATGAGCAAATTTGTGACCTAAGGAGCTGCCAAACCAGGCTGGTCTAGCATGATCACAAAAGAAGAAAAGATGCTCAGCGGATTCTTCATCCTGTCCGCAAAGCTCACAAAACGCATCTGCTGAACATTTCCTCTTCGGCAAATTCAATTTGCAGGGCAAGACATTCCTAAGCAACCCCCACCCAAAATTTTGCAACTTTGGTGGGATTTTCATTCTCCAAAAAGCCTTCCACACATATGATGGTACAGCAAAAGAAGACGATGCTTTATGATCACACACATCCATCTTACTCCTAATAAGAATATAAGCAGTCTGACACTGAAATTATTGATCTTTTCATAATGCCAAACCATTTTATCTCTAGAATTGACTTTATAGCTTCCTGTTCAGAGATCGTAAATTGCGGTTCTAGTTAAATCCATATTTTTAGTAATTATTAATTATTAAAAAGTTGAATGGAAATTAATTTTTAATTTTTTACCGTTTTATCCTAGTTTTTCATTTTTGTATTTAATAATATAGTTATAAATTGTGGGATTGGCTTCGGATAAAAATGTAGTAAAAAAATTAAAATTATCGTTGTTTATTTCTATTTACTATTATTATTACGGCATGGGTTACAAATGGATATAAATTTAGGGACAAAAAATACGAAAAAATGTTAGGGTTTAAAATAAATATTCAAACAAAATTTAAGGACAAAACAGTTTGTGTTTTAAAAACTTGATTGACCCGGTGATCGAACCGGTAAATCGGCAATCTAAAGAGATTTTCGGTTCGATTCACCAGTTCAGTTTAGCCTATCTTACTGTATGCTGATTGGTCAAAATCGATCGATCCGGCCGGTTCTTACATAACCGGTGAATCGGCTGGGTCACTATCTAACCGGCTTAGTCAATACTACCATCAAAACGACGTCGTTTTAAGGAAATAAAAAAACATTACCATCATAACAACGTCGTTTTTTAGGAATAAAAAAACAATACCATTAAAACGACGTTATTTTGAGAAAAAATAAGAAAAAAAAGTTCGTTGTTAGGTTCAATCTAGATTGACTCTTCTTCTCTTTTTAGGCAAACCGAAAAATACCACATTTGTTAGTATAAAAATTTAGCAGTTCAATCCGGTTCAATTATCTAAGACGGAATGATTCAATGCGTAAACGATTTAGAATAATTTAATGAATCAATCCAGTTAAACCTGATTAAACTCGATTGAACCCGATCAAATCAGACCCATTCATTTTTGATTCGCTGTCCAGAACTGATCTAAAAACATTATATTATAGCGAAATTTCAAGAGGAGGGTGTGAAAAATACTTTTACTTTGGAGGTACCACGGCTGCGTTTACTTCGCAGAATTCTCCCAAAAATTCTCCAGTTTTTTAAAAACTGGGAGAATTTTCAAAAAATGTATTTACTTGTCGTTATTTTCATTTCTAAATAAAAACGAAAATTCTCTATCTGAAAATCGATGAACAAATTTTGAAAACAAAAAAAAAGTTGTTCTCTATTTTTCTAACTTATTTTGCCTTGGCTGCCTCAGATTGAAAACACGCGGTTTTCAAACTGAGTGATTAATGAAACTTTTTTAATTCCACGTTTTCACTTATCTCTTCCTCTTCCTCTTCCTCTTCCTCTTCCTCTCCCTCGCCACGCACTCAACTCAATCAAGCTAGCCTGATCTTCATCGCCGATTTCATCTCCTCCACTAGCTTCTCGGTCTCCTCTTCTCTTCCTGAAACGACGGTGAGAAAAAAGACAAGTCTCTGTCTTCTATTCCGGCAACAAAGCTGATGCGAATCCACGCATCCAAGTGCCTTTACCGCCAGCTGGTCCAATGACTCGAGCCAGGGCTCAAAAGCTTCAAGACCGATTGTCATCTCTCATTCACAAAGAGCTGGAATCTGAGATGACAAGTGAGAAAGCTACACTGAGAGAGAAGACAATAAGAGTGGTGAATCTTCTCACTTTGGGCTTGACCGATGATCCGTCTGATAGAAACGGCATGGAGCCGATTCACGCAAACGGCACTTGACCGTTTTCATCCAAACGGTATCTGTCCGATTCACACAATCGGCACTTACTGTTTGGGTCAAAACGGCACTTGCCCATTTCACTTAGCCGTTGCCGTTTCCATCATCTGTCGCGCATGCCGATTGCTGTTCCCTTTCCGCGTCACACCTATCTGCCCTTTTGTTGATAACGGCTCCTGCCCGTTTCGCCTGTCCTAGAGTTGACGCGCGTTGACTAGTCTGTCTTTAGCAAGGCTGCGACCTTCCTTTTATTCTAGCTTAATTAATTAGACACTTTAAATTAATTAGTTAAGTCTTTTACTTTATTTATTATTCCTATTATGGAATTAGGGTTTACTTGTAACCATTATATAAGGAGCCGCTTGGCCTCCTTAGAAACTTGGCTGTTATTTGATAAATTGAGATATTCTCTTCAATCTCCGCCCCTTGTTCAAGTTGGTTGAACCTTGTTCTTCTTGAGTCCGCAATACTTGAGTCGTATACAAGTAAATCTTGGAATTGCATCCTACTTGTTGTTTATCTTCTTGTTCGGACTTTGGTTGGTTGTTGCCTAGCGTTCAGCAGGTCTTAGTTGTGCAAGTTTATCATTCACAAGGACCCTCTCTTGTTCAGATTTTGGTTGGCTGTTGCTACAGAAATATGTGAAGATCAGCAATGGCTTGCTAAGTCTTATGCTGAATATGAAATTACAAAACAGATTGAGAGAGAGAAAGAAGGTTTGCGTACGCCCCATAAAGAGAGAAACAATGAGTGTGTGAGCCTTCAACATTCGCATGAAAACAGTAAGCATGCAGAGGGAGAGTGTAAACATTCGCACGAAAAGAGTAAGCGTGCTGAGAGTGGCATTGAGAGAAAAGGAGAGGCAAATAAAAAGAAATTGAGTGTATATGCCAAAGGGAGCGAAGTGAGGAGAGCCATGATTTTTCAACAAAATTGTTTTGACGCAAGCCGTCCTATTCTTCTAATCTGTTTCCGCTCTTATTGTTTGACATCGGATGGAACGGAACGGCTACATACCGTTCCGATTCGTATTTCTTCTCTCTTGCAGGAATTTGGAGACGTACTGCCCGAAGAGATGCCGCCTGGCTTACCTCCGATCCGCGGCATAGAACATCAGATCGACTTTGTTCCTGGATCGGCAATCCCACATCGGCCAGCTTACCGATCCAATCCAGAGGAAACCAAAGAACTGCAACGGCAAGTGGACGATTTGCTTGCGCGTGGGTATGTTCGGGAGAGCCTATCTCCATGTGCCGTTCCAGTCATTCTAGTTCCAAAGAAGGATGGATCTTGGCGCATGTGTGTTGATTGTCGAGCAGTCAACAAAATCACTGTAAAGTATCGTCATCCTATTCCTCGATTAGATGATATGCTTGATGAATTAAGTGGTAGTAAGTTATTTTCAAAAATTGATTTAATGAGTGGCTACCACCAAATTCGTATGAAAGAAGGAGATGAATGGAAAACTGCTTTTAAAACTAAGTATGGTTTATATGAATGGATGGTTATGCCGTTTGGTTTAACTAATGCTCCTAGCACCTTTATGAGGTTAATGAACCATGTACTTCGGCACTTAATTGGCAAATTTGTTGTAGTTTATTTTGATGATATTTTAATCTATAGCAAATCTTTTGATTAGCATGTTTTACATCTTAAGGAGGTTTTTCTAACACTTCGTGCATAGAAACTATATGCTAAACCGAGTAAATGTTCATTCGCAATGGAACAAGTTGGTTTTCTAGGTTTTATTGTGAGTGCAGATGGTGTTAGCGTGGATGAAGAGAAGATCCGCGCGATTCGGGAATGGTCGACGCCGAAGGCCGTTACCGATGTGAGATCGTTCCATGGATTGGCGAGCTTCTATCGGCATTTTGTCAAGGATTTTAGCACCATTGCTGTCCCATTGAATGAATTAACAAAGAAGCATATTGCTTTCAGGTGGGATCAGCCTCAGGAGGAAGCGTTTGCTACCCTCAAGGATCGGCTCTACTCTGCTCCGGTACTCGCGTTGCCCGATTTCAGCAAGGCGTTTGAGATAGAGTGTGACGCCAGCGGGTTGGGAATCGGTGCCGTTCTGATGCAAGAGAAACGACCGATTGCCTTTTTCAGTGAAAAGCTCAAGGAAGCTCAACTCAGGTACCCGACCTATGACAAGGAGTTCTATGCTCTTGTCCGAGCGTTGGAGACTTGGCAACATTACCTGATGCCGAGGGAGTTCATCATCCACACTGACCATTTGAGCTTGAAATACCTCAAGGGACAAGGGAAGCTGAATCGGCGACATGCCGTCTGGATGGAATTTATTGAGGCTTTCCCTTATCACATTCAATACAAGTGACCGCGCGTCGAACACGTCAAATATAAGGGTGAAATAAGTATGGAATTGGGGGTAGAAATACAACTTATCACTGTCTACAATGGTTTGTAGATGATGGTAAGAGGATCGTCCACAGAGACCTCTAGGAAACGTAGTTCTTGAGTTTGACTTCCTCGTCACTGAGTTTTGGTTGGGTGTTATCTGAAACTAAAGACAAAACAGAAAATAATGACAACAGTTTAAAATATAAAATAGTATTGGCCGAAGTCTAGGCCAAGACTGCGGGCTAGATTGGGAAAAAGTCTTGTGATACGGAATTCCAGGTAAGGGCAATGGGTGAGCTTGCGTTCTCATGCATCGATCATAGACTGAAGTATGTTCATCTCTTCTTCATAGTACTGCTATAGAGGGGAGGAACTCCTTTTCCCTCCTATCTTCCCTCCTCTTCAAACTATCTGGCGGGTACTCCCTCTCCTGATAATCCTAGCCAAGGGACACCTTGCTGGTTAAAGGGTTTATCCGTTTGACTGCTGTCTTGAATGGTTGCTCACCTCTTCAATGGTGCAGGGGAAGACAGTACCTAGGCTAAGTTCCTAGGTTGTCAATCTGGTCTCTACCTATTTTACCTATTCTTTTAGTCTGCTCGAGACTAGTCACCTACTCCGTCTAGCCGGCGGGTACTCCCTCTCCTTCTAGACTGGTTACAACTCTTCTCTCCTAGAGAACAAGGATGATCAAACCTTGGCTCTAGTGAGTAAGCGATGGATTAAGTTCAAGAATAAATAAATACAAAGAAAGAGATTGTGAAGAACGGATTGTGTCTCACGATTGCATTAAGAACTTCAGCTCATCACCCTTACCAAGAATGGGGTTTTAGTTACTCATACTCATGGATAAAAGATAAAGAAATTAACTTGCATAAATAATATCTATCCGAAATGAATTCGGAGCAAAGTATTTGATAATGGTGAACTAAGAAAGAAGGATTGCGTAGCTATTTTTGTCCAGAGATTGGATGCCGACAGAGGAGAATAATGTTTAGCTAAAATAGCCATGAGAACCTCTGTCCCAATCCAACTCAAACTCCTAAAATATCCTAAAAGATAATTACAATTTAATTGTTCATAAACTAAATCGCTAAATAATAGAGAGGGAGATCCCATTCGGGATTCTACATAAGATTGTCTTCAGATCCCTCTAAAATAGCGGAACAGCTGCTACGTGCCAGCTGTGAGAGTCCATCTCCGAAAATACTTCAATCGCTCCAAGCTGCAGTCTGATCGCAAAGGAGTCTTGGCCGAAGTCTAGGCCAAGACGATTCTGGTTAGCGTACTGCGTCAGATACGATCTTGTCTAGGCCAAGATCCAGGCCTAGACTCGAATAAACAGCTTCAACTCTAGAATTCGTGAACTCTTCTCATTCAGCCTCCAAACCAGACCTGATCAAATGTGGGAAATAAAAGGGAATATCAATAGAATTACTGTCCAAAATAACTAGAAAATGGACAATAAAACATGATGAAATGCGATGCAATCAAACTCCCCACACTTAAATAATGCTTGCCCCCAAGCATACGGACTCAAAGACTCAACAAAAATTAAAAACACATCAAAACAAAACAGACATCCTGACCCCTCGGACTTTCTCATTTTCAGATTGCTTACCCGTCCACTGGATCTGCCAAGACACTTCACTAGAGTACCCAATGCAAGACTAACAAGGAATGATCAATACCCCGAACATACACCTTCCACATGGTATCAAGACACCCTAATGATCAATACCCCGAACATACACCTTCCACATGGTATCAAGACACCCTACTAGATAAGATGGATAAAGTATAGGGCAATAGAGTTCACCAAAGATTTGAGTCCCACCAAGTGTCGTCTATTCAAAAGTGCCTAAAGACTGGTGCCATTTAAACCACTTTGACAAAATAGATATATTTTTTCTTTTATTTTTGTTCCGAAAAAAAAATCATGTGTCTTTTATATGATATATTTTTCTGTTTTATAGACACGGCATCACATAGACAGAGCTTGTCCTTTTCAGCGGGGACTTCCACCTTTGCTATGTCTGTCCTATGGCATTCCAACACCTTATTTGTCTCACACTACAAGCAAATAGATCGACACACTCAAATCTGGCAGCAAACCTCATCACCCTAATAGAGATAAAGGTCCTAGCTAGGTGTTCTTACGACCATATGGATGACTAACGTTCGGGAAACATAAGATTAAATGCCCCTTAGGCATTGATCATTTACGCTCATGTGCATCCCTGTTACTAAAGCATTGTATTCCCTAGCAAGTGTCTACGTGCAATCCCACCAAAAGACTAAACAATCTAAGCAAGAAAACAGGGATTCGGATGTCACAACAAAACAGATTCAAAACATGCAACAAAAATACAAATAAAAATCATGCAATGACTGACTCTATACTGGACATTAAAAATTTAAAACACACTCTAATTTGACTCCCAAAAACAGACACAAAACACACAAACAAACATTCAATATTCACAAAAACACAAGACATATTTAACACCCTCCCCACACTTAAACATTACAATGTCCTCATTGTGTGGAGAGAAACAAAAGAAAAACTAAACAGAGAAGTAAAAGAAAGGAAAAGCACGACCTGGGGGCTGAAGCAACTCAGGTTGCTTGGGATTTGGGATCTTGGCCAGAGGCTTGGCCTAGATCAGAGGCAGGAGAGTCCTTCGGCTTTGGATCTCTCGGAGCTGGAGGGCGCATTGATGGATGCGGTGACTTTGCGGGCTGTGATGATGGTGCTGGTACTTCCTCCTCATCGGATGACTCGGAGTCTGAGCTTAGATTGTCGTGAAGGTCTTTGAGGAGCTTGAAATGGGCCTCGAGGTGCTGGTATACGTGGAGGACGTTTGTCCTGGTGAGCTTCATCTGCTCAAGGAGGACATCCTGCCTGTCATTAAGACATTGGGCCCATTGAGGTGCCACTTCTGCACTGCTGGATGCGGGAGGCTGGTCTTGATTCTTGTCTTGGTCTAGACGCTCAAGAATTATCTTCTGCTGCTCAAGGATGAGCAGCTGTCGTGCTTGGAATTCCTTGGCCCACGCTGGAGGCTCACTGGTGCTACTGGTAGGAGGATCTTGACGGGTGTCTTGCCCTAGATCATCTGCAGCATCAGGAATGGGGGTGTCTTGGCCAGCGTCTAGGCCTAGATCCTGGGCAAGATTGCCCTCTGCTTCTTCTCCTGGAATGATAATGGGTCGTAGCTTGTACTTCCCTCCATTCTTCTTCGAGAAAATGTGCTCCGAAACCGGCGTAAATCCTGTATTACATGCAACAAACTCTCCTTCCAAATGGAAATGCCCCATTTGGTCGAAGGATCTAAAACCAAGGATTTTCGGGGAACACCATGAATGTAAATCAGAAGCAATAGGATCTATACTAGCAGTTTGCATAGCAAGCCAAGTTATCAAAGACCCAAAGATCAGTTTTGTTTTGGACTCACGGGCATGCAACACTTCAACCAAATACAAGCCTAAGTTGACCTTTTTCTTGTGCAAAATGCACCACAACAGAAACAATTCAGACTTGGCTAAATTTCCAGAGACCTTTGTCTTCCCCGAGAGGTTGATAGACAAGACCCTATGGAGCATTCTAAGCGCAGGGTTTAGTATGGCGTGTGCCTTAGAATTCCTATCAAATTTTGCATTTTGATCACCCGTAATTTCCCTAAAAGCTACATTATTATCCCAATCAGTGGGATAATCAAATATAGCCTCATCACCAAAGGCAAATCCAAGCAGAGAATTAAAGGCATCAATAGACAAGTGGCTCCATTTGTCACACAACCTAAAATTAACAATTTCGGGGGCTGCAAAATCAGGTTTGTCTCTACCCCTAACATACAAGGCAGGTTCATCAAACCAAAAGGTTGTGTGGAACTCAAGACACAACTCAACATAAGCATCACACTCAAGAGACATAAAAGGTACCCAACCAAGAGCATACACATATTCCCTAATTTTATTCCCTAAAGCCATCTCATTCAAGAAATCAAACTCCAAACGAGCATAAGCAGGAATATCACAGGCATGCATATCACGCAACTTAGATTTATGGTCTGGGGTATCAAATGTTAACCACCCCTTGAGTGTGTGCAGAGGAGGAAGAGATCGTACCTTAGGAGTCTTGGCCGCTGTTTTGGCCAAGACTAAATCGTTTTCGTCGTCCTCATCTGAATTCTCCACGACCACCTTCTGTTTCCCTTTGCTCTTGGCAGTGGAAGGAGCGGCAGTGGTCTTGCCTGAATTAGGGGTCGGCGGAGGTGGGGACCGAGCTGCAATTGGGGTTTTCGCCGGCTTCTTAGTCGGTGTCTTTTTGTGAGCCACCTGCTTGACTCGCCCGGACTTTTTGGGCGGCGCAGTGGCTGATTTCTTCTTCGCCGGAGGTGGCGGTGGTGGTGTGGTAATGGTGTCGTCCACGGCAGAAGCGGGAGTGGGTTTCTTCTTTGCAGCGGTGGTCGGAGCTGGGTTAGAGGCTCCGGCAGCTGCCATCTTCTTTGCATGCCTGCTGGCTCGACGGGCTTCTCTGTCTCCAGTCGTCGGCGGGGCAGAGGTCTTCATCCTCTTCGCGAGAGGGACTTCATCGGAGTCCTCATCAGAAACGACCACCGCTCGGTCGGCTCCCTGGACACTTTCCTCTGATTCCTCGGGTAAATCGTCTTCGGAGGACATAGAATCGTCGTCTTCCAGCGCCTCCAGCAGGCGACGTGCGGCGGCGGTGGAGTTGGTCGGCATTCCAGTCGGCGCAGCTCCACGGAGGTCGTCGCTCTCCGCAGGGACGGTTGAAGGCGAAGGACGGCTGGGTGCAGTCATTGTTGGAGATGGAGAAGAAGCTGAAAGGATTTTCGGATGTTTGTTTTGAAGGCGAAGGACGGCTGGGTGTTTGGGCTTTTCGTGTACTGTGCGATTTTGATTTGGGAAGAAGAAGGAGAAAGGTTTTATGCTGTTATCTCAGGTGGGAGAGGTTTGATTTGTATTGGTCGTGGGAAGATCGTGTCAGAGTGGGAGAGAATGTGCAGAGGTGGTGGTTTTAATTCCCACGCTGCCTAATTAATTCAATTTAATTGATTTTTGGAGCTGTCCGTTCCAAAAGCAATTAAATGACTTAATTAGGCTGAGCTGACACGTGTCTCACTATTTAAAAGAGGCTCTTCACACGCTAGCCAGTCTAGCTCTCAGTCTTGGCCAAGATCTTGGCCACGACTACTTCAATTTTCCCCACACTAAATTTCCTGCACAAAAACGAAAACTACCCGGAAATTAAATGTGACAAAAACAAGTATTTACATCCTAAAATTTTAAAAGACACAAGGGTTGCCTCCCTTGCAGCGCCCTTATTTTAAGTCCTAGGCTTGACTCTCAATTTTTCTTCAGTTGTTTTGAGGCGGCTCGTCCACCTTTTCTGAAACTTTATCTTTCTGAAAATTTTCAAAGAACGGCTTCACTCTCTGGCCGTTCACCTTGAGCTCGGCACCTGTTTTCTCATTCCTAATATCTACTGCACCATGCGGGTAAATGTTAGTAATAACAAAAGGGCCTTCCCAACGAGTTTGTAATTTTCCAGGAAATAATTTAAAACGGGAATTATAAAGAAGAACTTTCTCCCCTGTGTGGAGAGGTTTTCCAATAATTCTCTTGTCGTGGTAAGCTTTCATTCTGACCTTGACAATCAACTGATTGTCATAGGCTAGGTCCCTCAACTCCTCTAGCTCGTGGAGTTGTAATTTTCTTTCTTGGCCCGCCTCATCATAACTTAGGTTGCATTTTCGTATTGCCCAATACGCTTTGTGTTGCAATCCTACTGGCAAGTGACATGTCTTCCCATAGACAAGCTTGTATGGTGTCATCCCGATTGGTCCTTTGTAGGCCGTTCTACAGGCCCACAATGCGTCATCTAACCGCTGGCTCCAATCGCGTCTGTCTAGGCCTACTGTCTTGGCCAAGACTGACTTCACCTCTCTATTTGACACTTCGGCTTGGCCGTTTGTTTGAGGGTGATAGGCTGTGGATACCCTATGTGTGATGCCATATTTCCTGAAAAGAGAAGTTAAAATCTTGTTGCAGAAGTGGGTTCCTCGATCACTAATGATCCCTCGAGGAATCCCAAATCTGTTTAAGATATTAGTTTTAATAAAGGAAATAACAGTTCTAGCATCATCATTTTTAGTGGCTTTCGCCTCTATCCATTTTGATACATAATCCACAGCTAAAATAATATATCTGTTGCCAAAAGAAGTAGGAAAAGGTCCCATAAAATCTATGCCCCATATATCAAATATTTCACAAGAAAGAATAAAATTCATAGGCATTTCATTTCGAGAACTAATGTTTCCCACTTTTTGACATGCCGAACAAGTTTTACAAAATAGAGCACTATCCTGAAAAATTGTTGGCCAATAAAAACCAGCCTCTAAGATTTTTAGGGCTGTTCTTCTCGCACCAAAGTGGCCTCCACATGCTTGGGAATGACAGAATTCAAGAATGGATTTTGTTTCACTTTGAGGTACACACCTCCTTAGCAATTGATCGGATCCTATCTTCCATAAATATGGATCATCCCAAACATAATACTTACTGTCATGCTTGACCTTTACCTTCTCATAGGTAGTCATGTCACCATAGTGTTTACCTGTTGCTAGGTAATTCGCTATTTCAGCGTACCATGGTCGCGGGTTTGGCTGGAGTCTAGGCCTAGACTCCGGGCTAGACAGTGCGACAGAAAACAGCTTCTCATATGGAAATTCTGCTTTGATCTCGTTTGTGTCTCCCTTTGCTAGGCAACGGCTTAGATGATCTGCTACAAGATTTTCCCTTCCACTCTTGTCCTTAATTTCCAGATTGTGCTCCTGCATAAGAAGAATCCAACGGATTAATCTTGGTTTAGCATCATGCTTAACCAAAAGATATTTCAATGCGGAATGATCTGAAAATACAATAATTTTAGTGCCCAATAAATAAGATCTAAATTTTTCCAGGGCAAAAACTATTGCAAAGAGTTCTTTTTCAGTTGTGGTATAATTCCGTTGGGCATCATCTAGCATCTTCGATGCATAGTAGACGACGTGGGGGTCTTTCCCTTTCTTTTGGCCAAGAACCGCGCCAACAGCAGCATCACTCGCATCGCACATCAGCTCGAACGGCAAGCTCCAGTCTGGCGGTTGGATGATTGGTGCTGTGGTCAGTCGTTCCTTCAGCTCTTCGAAGGACTTCTTGCACGCTTCATTGAAGTCGAACTCCACCTCTTTTTGTAGTAACTTGCACATCGGTTCAGCCACCTTTGAGAAGTCCTTAATGAACCTACGGTAGAAACCTGCATGACCAAGAAAACTACGAACCTCACGCAAGCATGAGGGGTAAGGCAAGGTCTTGATAATGTCAATTTTGGCTTGATCAACCTCAATGCCTTTCTTAGAGACTACATGTCCAAGGACAATCCCTTGATCTACCATAAAATGGCACTTTTCAAAGTTTAAAACTAAACATGTATCAACACATCTTTTTAAAATATTTTCTAAGTTATGTAAGCATTGGTCGAAGTCATTACCATACACGGTAAAGTCGTCCATAAACACTTCGATACTTCTCTCAACATACTCAGAAAATATGCTTACCATGCACCTTTGAAAGGTGGCTGGCGCATTACAAAGCCCAAACGGCATGCGCCTATAGGCAAACGTTCCAAATGGACAAGTGAACGTTGTCTTTTGTTGATCTTCGGGAGCAACGGGGATTTGGTGAAACCCCGAGTATCCATCTAGGAAACAGTAGTGAGACTTTCCAGTAAGTCTCTCTACCATTTGATCGATGAAAGGCAGCGGGAAGTGGTCCTTCCGAGTGACTTGATTCAGCCTTCGGTAGTCAATACATACCCTCCATCCGTTTTGAATTCTGGCTGTTCTTTGAGCGCCATCTTCTCCTTCGATCACTGTTGTTCCAGTCTTCTTAGGGACTACCTGAACAGGAGATACCCAATTACTATCTGAGATAGGATAAATAACACCCGAATCTAACAACTTAATTATTTCTTTCTTAACAACTTCCATCATAGGAGGGTTTAATCTTCTCTGGGGTTGCCGAATGGGTTTCTTATCCTCTTCCACATGTATTTTGTAGGTACAGATGTTAGATGATATCCCCTTGATGTCTGCCATCGTCCAGCCAATCGCCTCCTTGTGTTCCTTCAAGACAGCCATCAATTTCTCTTCTTCCATTCTTGATAGCTTGGCTGAAATTATGACGGGTAGTGTGTCATCTAGGCCTAGATAGACGTACTTCAAGTGACCTGGTAGGGATTTCAATTCTAACTGTGGTGCCTGCACGACAGAAGGTAAGAATTTAGGACTCGTTGATTGCACATATTGACAATTAACTACTTTTCTTCTTTTGTTGGCAGTCTTGGCCGGCGTTTTGGCCAAGATCGAGGCCAAGACTAAGTCTTCTTCTTCTTGTTCGGCCAAACTGTCCACCATTTGTTGGAGTTCCCCCTGATCTCCAGTGCGGTCTTCTAGCTCTGGCAGTGTTTGAGTGGAAATTCCCCTGGTCAAAACATACTCAAGGGGATCGTTATGATAAATGTCAGCTATTTCTTCTGTAATTGGATCCAAAACATCCAAAAAACTAACACAATGCAAGTCGTTTGGGTGTTTTAAAGCATCTGAAATGCTGAACTTAATTGTCCTTCCACAAAATTCCAGAATTATGCTTCCTTCGAAGCAATCTATCTTTGCTTTTGAGGTTCTTAGGAAAGGTCTTCCTAATAAAATGTCAGTGGTACAAGATGGCAATTGAACATTCATCTCAACTATATAAAAATCAACTGGATAGATAAAATCATTTACCATTACCAGGACATCAGTCACTACTCCTTTAGGTCGGATGATTGTTCGATCAGCTAACTGTATCACCAAGTCAGTCTCCTTCATGGTTCCAATCTTCAAGGTCTCGAATTCACTTAGAGACATTACATTGATACCAGCCCCTAAATCACAGAGGGCTTTCTCAATGGTTTTGTTCCCTATTTGGCATGGAATTGTGAAGGTTCCTTGATCCTTGCACTTCTCTGGGAGTTGTTGTACTGCTGAAACGTTGTTGGATAAATTTACCCTTTCTACACCTGCAATTCTCTTTTTATTAGTGCACAATTCTTTAAGGAATTTAGCATAAGAAGGGACTTTTGCAATTATATCCAACATTGGAATATTCACGGCTATTTTTCCAAAAACAGTCATGAAATCCCTCATTTCATCTTGTCTTTTTTCTTTTGAAGATCTCGGGGGAAATGGTGGAATGATTTCTATAACCTCCTCCTTTTGGTCGGGCTTGTCCTGCGGCTTGGCCAAGACAGGCTCTTTTTTCTCTGGTTCTGCGGTAACGGTAGTCTTGGCCGGGGTCTTGGTCAAGACTACTTCTGCTTCAGCTTCTTCTTCCTCATCCTCTTCCACATCTTCTGAAACGATTTTCTTTATTTCCTCATCTGTCTTCGCTCCTTTCCTTTCTGGCAACACCACTCCACTCCTCAAACTTATAGCACTCACATTATGGGCTGGATTATTTACCGTGGTTGGTGGTAACTTCCCTTGATTTGCTATTTGAGTGATTTGCTTTTGTAGCTCCGCCAAGCTGGTCTGTGTGGATTGCATGTGATTTTTCTGCAGCTCCATCAGTTGCTTGAGCGTGTCCTCTACTGAAGGGCCAGTAAGCTGCAAAGGCCTAGGGGCAGGTGGTAGTTGAGGTAAAGGAGGTTGGCTTGGAGCTTGGCCTAGATTCGGGCCAAAATTCTGATTTGGAGGTCGCGGCACGAAATGTTGGAAGTTGATAGGAGGTTGTTGTTGCTGCTGGGGTACACCTTGATTCTGATTCTGATTTGGAGGGACTGGGTCTTTCCATCTGAAGTTTGGGTGTGATCTCCATGCATATTGGTTGCTTCCTTGAGGATAGTTTAGCATGCTACCTTGGTTTTGTGGATATGCGGCGTTAACTTGAGTTACCTCTTCTGGATGCTGGACCATATAACAGTTGTTGGTCTGATGGTCTTGTTGCTGGCATATCCCACAAACAGAGGCTACTTGCTCTTGATTTCCTGAAGTCATTGAACCTGAAATATTAACAGAAATGGATTTAATCATATCGGTTAAATCATCTAATTTTTGTTCAACATTAATTGAATTTAGAGAAGAAGGAGAGGCATTTCTATCCGAAATGGTATTATTTTGGCAGTTGTCTGCCAATGTCTGGAGCAACATCTTTGCTCTTGTGACGGTTAAATCTTGTAATGCCCCGCTCGCGGCGGAATCAACTTTTTCCTTGCAACTTGGGAGCATCCCATCATAGAAATATTGTATCATAGTGTTGTCTGCTACGCCATGAGTGGGGCAGACTTCTTGCAAATCTCTGAACCTTTGATGATATTCGGAGAAGCTTTCTCCGCTTCTTTGTTGTATCGCGGCCATATCTTTCCTAGCTATGCCAGCCTTCGTGGCATTCCAGTACTTGTTGAGGAACATGGTGGACATCTCCGCCCATGTGTTGATGGTATTATGAGGCAGACTGTAAAACCAGTTCTGAGCTCCCCCTTCTAGAGAGCTTGGAAAGGCCTTCAGCTTCGCCCTCTCCATGGTTACAATAGTGGGTTTCATGATGTCGCACTGAACATGTAAGTTTCTTAAGTGTTTGAACGGGTTTTCGTTGGAATGGCCGTAAAACTTGGGGAGGTTGGTCACCATGTTGGTCTTGATGGACCAATCATTAGCTACTGGAGGGAGATTGATGCAGGAAAAGGTCTCCTGCTCAGCTGTTTTATTCAGCTCCCTCATTGTCGGCTCCGGTTGCTGGTCAGCCATGTCTTGGTCTGAATCTAGGCCAAGACCGTGGTCTAGACTATATTCTGATTCGGGGTTAGAACCTTCCGATCCGCTTTCTTCTTGGGCTGCTCTTAGTCGAGCTTGCTTCCTTAGCTGTGCTTCGGTCCTAGTGAGATTGGGATTGATAGGTAGCAAATCTTGTTCTCTACTTGAGGACCTGGTCATCAACTGTCATAAAATAAAATAAAACAAAAACTACAAATACCGTTAGAGATCCCCGGCAACGGCGCCAAAATTTGACCGCGCGTCGAACACGTCAAATATAAGGGTGAAATAAGTATGGAATTGGGGGTAGAAATACAACTTATCACTGTCTACAATGGTTTGTAGATGATGGTAAGAGGATCGTCCACAGAGACCTCTAGGAAACGTAGTTCTTGAGTTTGACTTCCTCGTCACTGAGTTTTGGTTGGGTGTTATCTGAAACTAAAGACAAAACAGAAAATAATGACAACAGTTTAAAATATAAAATAGTATTGGCCGAAGTCTAGGCCAAGACTGCGGGCTAGATTGGGAAAAAGTCTTGTGATACGGAATTCCAGGTAAGGGCAATGGGTGAGCTTGCGTTCTCATGCATCGATCATAGACTGAAGTATGTTCATCTCTTCTTCATAGTACTGCTATAGAGGGGAGGAACTCCTTTTCCCTCCTATCTTCCCTCCTCTTCAAACTATCTGGCGGGTACTCCCTCTCCTGATAATCCTAGCCAAGGGACACCTTGCTGGTTAAAGGGTTTATCCGTTTGACTGCTGTCTTGAATGGTTGCTCACCTCTTCAATGGTGCAGGGGAAGACAGTACCTAGGCTAAGTTCCTAGGTTGTCAATCTGGTCTCTACCTATTTTACCTATTCTTTTAGTCTGCTCGAGACTAGTCACCTACTCCGTCTAGCCGGCGGGTACTCCCTCTCCTTCTAGACTGGTTACAACTCTTCTCTCCTAGAGAACAAGGATGATCAAACCTTGGCTCTAGTGAGTAAGCGATGGATTAAGTTCAAGAATAAATAAATACAAAGAAAGAGATTGTGAAGAACGGATTGTGTCTCACGATTGCATTAAGAACTTCAGCTCATCACCCTTACCAAGAATGGGGTTTTAGTTACTCATACTCATGGATAAAAGATAAAGAAATTAACTTGCATAAATAATATCTATCCGAAATGAATTCGGAGCAAAGTATTTGATAATGGTGAACTAAGAAAGAAGGATTGCGTAGCTATTTTTGTCCAGAGATTGGATGCCGACAGAGGAGAATAATGTTTAGCTAAAATAGCCATGAGAACCTCTGTCCCAATCCAACTCAAACTCCTAAAATATCCTAAAAGATAATTACAATTTAATTGTTCATAAACTAAATCGCTAAATAATAGAGAGGGAGATCCCATTCGGGATTCTACATAAGATTGTCTTCAGATCCCTCTAAAATAGCGGAACAGCTGCTACGTGCCAGCTGTGAGAGTCCATCTCCGAAAATACTTCAATCGCTCCAAGCTGCAGTCTGATCGCAAAGGAGTCTTGGCCGAAGTCTAGGCCAAGACGATTCTGGTTAGCGTACTGCGTCAGATACGATCTTGTCTAGGCCAAGATCCAGGCCTAGACTCGAATAAACAGCTTCAACTCTAGAATTCGTGAACTCTTCTCATTCAGCCTCCAAACCAGACCTGATCAAATGTGGGAAATAAAAGGGAATATCAATAGAATTACTGTCCAAAATAACTAGAAAATGGACAATAAAACATGATGAAATGCGATGCAATCAACAAGCAAGGTAAAGAGAATGTTGTTGCTGATGCTTTATCACGCAGGTACGCGTTAATTACTTCTCTTAATGCCAAGTTGCTTGGATTTTCGCACATTATAGAACTCTATGCTGCCGATTCTGATTTTGGTGACATTTATTTGCATGGTGTTTCTATTTCTGGTTCTAAATTCTATAAGCATGAGGGTTATTTGTTTAAAGGTAAACATTTATGTATTCCTCACTGTTCTCTTCGTGAATTACTTGTGCATGAAGCCCATAGTGGGGGTTTGATGGGTCACTTTGGCGTAACTAAAACTTTGGATGTGTTACATGATCACTTTTATTGGCCTCACATGAAGCGTGATGTAGTGCGCATTATTGCTAGATGCTTGACTTGTCGTAGGGCCAAATCTAAATCTACTGGTCATGGAGAATATATGCCGTTACCTGTCCCTTCCCATCCTTGGACCGATTTGTCCATGGACTTTGTCGTTGGCCTGCCTCGGTCTAAAAACGGCAAGGATAGTGTCTTTGTTGTGGTGGACAGATTTTCAAATATGTCCCATTTTATTGCATGTTCGACTACTTGTGATGCTACTCAGATTGCTGATTTATTCTTTCGTGAAGTAGTCCGTTTGCATGGTGTTCCTTTGACTATTGTGAGTGATAGAGATACTAAGTTCCTTAGTCATTTTTTGCGTGTTTTATGGAAAAAGCTTGGTACCCGATTGTTATATTCCACTTCTTATCACCCACAAACGGATGGTCAAACTGAGGTTGTGAATCGCACGCTTGGTTCACTTTTACGCACGTTAGTTCGTAAGCATGTTTCTACTTGGGTTGATCATTTACCGTTTATTGAATTTGCTTACAACCGTACTGTTCATTCTACTACTCATTACTCACCGTTTGAACTTGTGTATGGATTTAATCCTAGAACTGTTTTGGATTTAACTCTTTTACCGTTGAGTGATGTTGTAAGCTTAGATGGTGCACAGAAGGCTGCTCTTATCAAGCAATTACATGCAAAGGCAAAACAGAACATTGAGCGCATGAATGAGAAGCTGGTGCAGAAACGGAACGATGGCCGACGGCTAGTGACGTTCCAGGTGGGCGATTGGGTCTGGTTGCATATGCCCAAGGAGCATTTTCCTTACCAACGCCGTGGCAAGCTCTCTCCTAGAGGAGACGGACCGTTCCAAATTGTTGAGAAGATCAACAACAATGCCTACAAACTGGCATTGCCGAGTGAGTATGGTGCCGTTAGCTCTACTTTTAATGTTTCTGACTTAGTCCTGTTTGATACAGATGATGAGTATGGACTTTCTGCTGATGCCAATTCGGATTCGAGGGCGAATCCTTCCGAAGGGGGAGGGAATGATGTGAATCCACGCATCCAAGTGCCTTTACCGCCAGCTGGTCCAATGACTCGAGCCAGGGCTCAAAAGCTTCAAGACCGATTGTCATCTCTCATTCACAAAGAGCTGGAATCTGAGATGACAAGTGAGAAAGCTACACTGAGAGAGAAGACAATAAGAGTGGTGAATCTTCTCACTTTGGGCTTGACCGATGATCCGTCTGATAGAAACGACATGGAGCCGATTCACATAAACGGCATGGAGCCGATTCACGCAAACGGCACTTGACCGTTTTCATCCAAACGGTATCTGTCCGATTCACACAATCGGCACTTATCGTTTGGGTCAAAACGGCACTTGTCCATTTCACTTAGCCGTTGCCGTTTCCATCATCTGTCGCGCATGCCGATTGCTGTTCCCTTTCCGCGTCACACCTATCTGCCCTTTTGTTGATAACGGCTCCTGCCCGTTTCGCCTGTCCTAGAGTTGACGCGCGTTGACTAGTCTGTCTTTAGCAAGGCTGCGACCTTCCTTTTATTCTAGCTTAATTAATTAGACACTTTAAATTAATTAGTTAAGTCTTTTACTTTATTTATTATTCCTATTATGGAATTAGGGTTTACTTGTAACCATTATATAAGGAGCCGCTTGGCCTCCTTAGAAACTTGGCTGTTATTTGATAAATTGAGATATTCTCTTCAATCTCCGCCCCTTGTTCAAGTTGGTTGAACCTTGTTCTTCTTGAGTCCACAATACTTGAGTCGTATACAAGTAAATCTTGGAATTGCATCCTACTTGTTGTTTATCTTCTTGTTCGGACTTTGGTTGGCTGTTGCCTAGCGTTCAGCAGGTCTTAGTTGTGCAAGTTTATCATTCACAAGGACCCTCTCTTGTTCGGATTTTGGTTGGCTGTTGCTACAGAAATATGTGAAGATCAGCAATGGCTTGCTAAGTCTTATGCTGAATATGAAATTACAAAACAGATTGAGAGAGAGAAAGAAGGTTTGCGTACGCCCCATAAAGAGAGAAACAATGCGTGTGTGAGCCTTCAACATTCGCATGAAAACAGTAAGCATGCAGAGGGAGAGTGTAAACATTCGCACGAAAAGAGTAAGCGTGCTGAGAGTGGCATTGAGAGAAAAGGAGAGGCAAATAAAAAGAAATTGAGTGTATATGCCAAAGGGAGCGAAGTGAGGAGAGCCATGATTTTTCAACAAAATTGTTTTGACGCAAGCCGTCCTATTCTTCTAATCTGTTTCCGCTCTTATTGTTTGACATCGGATGGAACGGAACGGCTACATACCGTTCCGATTCGTATTTCTTCTCTCTTGCAGGAATTTGGAGACGTACTGCCCGAAGAGATGCCGCCTGGCTTACCTCCGATCCGCGGCATAGAACATCAGATCGACTTTGTTCCTGGATTGGCAATCCCACATCGGCCAGCTTACCGATCCAATCCAGAGGAAACCAAAGAACTGCAACGGCAAGTGGACGATTTGCTTGCGTGTGGGTATGTTCGGGAGAGCCTATCTCCATGTGTCGTTCCAGTCATTCTAGTTCCAAAGAAGGATGGATCTTGGCGCATGTGTGTTGATTGTCGAGCAGTCAACAAAATCACTGTAAAGTATCGTCATCCTATTCCTCGATTAGATGATATGCTTGATGAATTAAGTGGTAGTAAGTTATTTTCAAAAATTGATTTAATGAGTGGCTACCACCAAATTCGTATGAAAGAAGGAGATGAGTGGTGAATCTTCTCACTTTGGGCTTGACCGATGATCCGTCTGATAGAAACGACATGGAGCCGATTCACATAAACGGCATGGAGTCGATTCACGCAAACGGCACTTGACCGTTTTCATCTAAACGGTATCTGTCCGATTCACACAATCGGCACTTACCGTTTGGGTCAAAACGGCACTTGCCCATTTCACTTAGCCGTTGCTGTTTCCATCATCTGTCGCGCATGCCGATTGCTGTTCCCTTTCCGCGTCACACCTATCTGCCCTTTTGTTGATAACGGCTCCTGCCCGTTTCGCCTGTCCTAGAGTTGACGCGCGTTGACTAGTCTGTCTTTAGCAAGGCTGCGACCTTCCTTTTATTCTAGCTTAATTAATTAGACACTTTAAATTAATTAGTTAAGTCTTTTACTTTATTTATTATTCCTATTATGGAATTAGGGTTTGCTTGTAACCATTATATAAGGAGCCGCTTGGCCTCCTTAGAAACTTGGCTGTTATTTGATAAATTGAGATATTCTCTTCAATCTCCGGCCCTTGTTCAAGTTGGTTGAACCTTGTTCTTCTTGAGTCCGCAATACTTGAGTCGTATACAAGTAAATCTTGGAATTGCATCCTACTTGTTGTTTATCTTCTTGTTCGGACTTTGGTTGGCTGTTGCCTAGCGTTCAGCAGGTCTTAGTTGTGCAAGTTTATCATTCACAAGGACCCTCTCTTGTTCAGATTTTGGTTGGCTGTTGCTTAGCGTTCAGCAGGTCTTAATTGTGCAAGTGAGTTCTATCTATTCTATCTATTCCGCAGGAAATCCATCTTTGAACAAAGATCAAAATTGGTGCTACGCATCCTAAGGAACCAGGATCGTATCAAAGCTCAGAGCCAAAGAAATGGCTTTGATTTCTGTCACGTGCCAACTGCACCGTGACTCAGAAGCAAGAACAATTAACAAGGAAAGGGGCAGAAGCAAGACAGATTCAAGCAATTCCGCAGAAGAATGTGCAGACTTGCTTGCTTGAGCTTGAGACTTGGAAGTGGAAGAGCGGGTGCGAGGGAAGATCAATGGAGTTTGGTGGAGGATGATGAAGATGAAACGTGTACACAATTTGTAACAGAAAAACAAAGGGAAAGGATTGGAGATTGACAGCTCATTGAGCTAACTCCTTGTTCATTGAACAAATGTAATTGATTCTCATTAAAATGAATGAATGAATATCTTTTACATTGTGTTTCCTCTTTTATACTATGACTTAATTATGAAAATACAAGTCTAGCTAGCGTAGTACAAAAACAAGAACAGAATAACCGCTTGTAACAACTTCCTAACAATCTAACAGCTCAACTGTTTCCCCGCCAAAACAACAACTTGCTCCCTTATCTGTTTTGTTTCTTCAATCCATTTGCTGAGCTGGCTAAACATTTCCTTGTGCCGTTCCATCCAGAATTGGCTGTGCCAATACCCCCCCGTTGAGATTCCTTGCCCCCAAGGAAAATTGAGGGTAGGTAGCTTGAATATGGTCCGACCATTCCCAAGAAGGAGGAAGAGTAGACTCAGGGTTCCATTCAATGAGTAACTGGGTTGCAGCAGTCCCTTGGCGCTTCCTTAAACGAGAATCCAAGATGGAAACAGGTGTGATAAGAATGGGAGACGTTTCTGGCATGGAAGAAGGATGAAAAACCTTAAGTTGTCTCACATGAATAACATCATGGATGAGACTTGTAGGTGGTAAATCCAACTTGTAAGCCACTTGGCCCACCTTGTCTAAGACCTTGAAGGGACCAAAGAACTTGGGAGATAGCTTGTGATTAGGCCTATGAGCCACAAAAAGCTGGCGATATGGTTGAAGTTTTAACAAAACTTGATCCCTAATATCAAACTGCCTATCAGACCTCTTTTTATCAGCAAAATGCTTCATACGACTTCTAGCTGCTTGTAAATGAAGCTTAAGCTGATGGATGGCTTGCTCCCTATCCCATAATAATCGATTCACCTCAGGGTCATGAGTATCATGTGGAATATAGGGCAAATGGAAAGGAGGAGGGATACCAAATAAAGCCTGAAAAGGGGTCATTTTCAAAGTTTCATGGTGAGCAGTATTGTACCAGAATTGAGCCAAAGCAAGATATTCACTCCACTTAGCCGGATTGGAGCTACAAAAACACCTCAAATATTGCTCGACACACTGGTTCACTCTTTCCGTTTGGCCATCCGATTGAGGATGATAAGAACTACTGTGTTTAAGTTCAATTCCTTGCAATTTGAATAAGTCTTGCCAGAATTTACTTAGGAAGAGAGGATCTCTGTCAGTAACCAAGGAATGAGGAAATCCATGAATGCTTACCACCCTTTCTAAGAAAAGCTTTGCCACGGATGAAGCTGAGTAAGGGCGTTTAAGGCTTAAGAAGTGACTAAACTTACTTAGCCTATCAACAACCACCAAAATCACTGAAAATCCCCCAGATTTCGGAAGGCCTTCAATAAAATCCATGGTAAGATCCGTAAAAATACCTTCTGGTAAAGGAAGAGGTTGAAGCAACCCAGGTTGGCTCACATGTTCAGGCTTACACCTTTGACACACGTCACACCCTCGAATGAAATTCCTAATCATCTTCCTCATTCCCTTCCAATAGAATAAAGCAGTAATTCTCTTGGAAGTCACATGCATACCTGAATGTCCTCCTACTGGTGTAGTGTGAAACAGCTGAATAATGTGAAATTGGAGGTCCCTATCCTGACCTACCACTAATTTCCCTTTCCTTTGCAAAATAGCCTTTGTGAATGAATAATGAGGATGAGTATCTGGTGTGGACTGAAACTCATGAAGAAGTTTCTGAATGTGCTCATCAGTAGACCAAGATCATTGTATATCAGATAGAAGAGAGGGTTCCAAAGATGAATAGCTGATGGAGAAAAGATGACCAGCTGGGACTCTAGAGAGTGCATTAGCTGCCTCATTATTTTTTCCTGGCTTGTATTGGACTTCATAGTCGTATTGCTGCAACTTGACTAACCAAGTAAACTGGACATCCTTGGATAATTTCTGATTGAGTAAGAACTTCAAGCTGTGATGGTCTGTGTATATAATAAAATGACTATCCCCCAAGTAATAATGCCAATGTTTGACTGCAAACAAAACGGCATACAACTCCCTCTCATAGACTGACTTAATTTGATGTCGAGGAGCAAGTGTTTTGCTAATATAAGCCAGAGGGCGCTTGTCTTGCATCAGTACTGCTCCTATGCCTCCTCCGGAAGCATCAGTTTCAATGATGAAAGTCTTGGAAAAGTCAGGTAGAGCCAGAACTGGAGAAGAGATTAAGGCTTGCTTTAGCCGCTGAAATGCAATCTCAGCTTCATTGTGCCACAAAAAATTGTCCTTCTTGAGTAAATCTGTCAGTGGTCTAGCCACATTTGCATATCCTTAAATAAATCTTCTGTAATACCCCGTTAAACCCAGAAAACCCCTCACATGTTTGACAGACTTCAAATGAGGCCAATCCTGGACTGCTTGAATTTTTTCTGGATCAGTCCTCACTCCATCTCCAGAAATAATATGGCCCAAATATGAAATGCTATCAGTAGCAAAGGAGCACTTAGACCTCTTGACAAATAAGCTATTCTTCCTAAGTAACTCAAAGGCATGCAACAGATGTAGCTTGTGATTTTCCAATGAATCACTATATATGAGTATGTCATCAAAGAAAACCAGCATATATTTCCTCAAACACCCTCGAAACACATGATTCATCAAGGCTTGAAAGGTAGAAGGAGCATTTCATAAACCAAAAGGCATTACCTTGTACTGGTAATGGCCTTGATGAGTTTTGAAGGCGGTCTTGAAAGCATCCTCAGGCTTGAGTAAGACTTGATGATAGCCTGCCCTCAAATCTAACTTGGAGAAGAAGACTGACCCTCCCAGCTCATCCAGTAGCTCTTCAATGACAGGTATGGGAAACCTGTTTTTGATAGTTTGTTGGTTTAAGGATCTAAAATCCACACACATTCTCCAACCTCCATCTTTCTTTTTCACCAACAAAATTGGTGCTGCACAGGGAATCTGGCTCTCCTCAATGAAACCAGTCCTCAACAACTCTGTTATTTACTTCTCAACCTCATCCTTTTGTTGCTTTGAGAGTTTGTAAGGCCTAAGGTTTATAGGTTGTGAACCATCCTGCAATGGAATTGTATGATCATAGGCCCTAGAAGGAGGTAGTGTCTTAGGTTCCTCAAAAAGGTCTTGAAATTGACTCAACAAATTGTCAAAACCCTCCGATAAGGTAACTGGAGCTGTTGCAATTTCCTTCAAATTTTCTGCCGAATAAACTTGGGTTACAGCTATTTTCTTTGGATCAGCTAATAGCTTGCTCATTCTCCCTTCAGTAATCCACCTCACAGATACCTTAGTTCCTCCCTTAATTACCACCCCTGCAAAACCTCATTTCCATCCTCTTGAAATCCCAAAGTACTGGACCAAGGGTCTCTAACCAATCCATTCCAAGTATTATGTCATAATGGATTAAGGGTAGTATTAATGCTGAGATTTCAAAAAGCTCACCTTACATGCTCCAGGTGATATGATTGCAGGCCTGATCGGTGACCAAACACTCTCCATTAGCTACTGTGATCTTAACTGGAGCTACTTGAGAAACAGTATGGCCTAGGATAATAGCCATATCCTTTGAAATAAAATTATGAGAACTTCCCGTGTCAATCAATGTATGGACCAACTACTTCTGCATCTGTAAGGCTACCCTCATAGCTTTACTTCCCTTTCCCTTAATGTCGTGTATTGCAAATAAGGAAGCAGTAGCATTCTCTAGGATCTGCTCTTCCTCATCTGTCTGTTCTTCTTCTATCAGACCATAATCCCTTGGATCTTGGTCTTCTTCATCTGGAATCATCAAGTATAACTGCTTCAATGGACACCTATGTCCTCTGAAGAACTTCTCACCACAATACTTGCATAGGCTTGAAGCCATCCTTTCTCTCATAGTTTTTTCCTCCATAGTCTGGTAAGGTGTAGTATTTGGTCTAGGATTTGGTTTCCTGTTTTGAGTGATGCTTTGAGTGGTGTTTTGGGGAGTAGGGTTGTTGTTTATTGGTGGTCTGAACTGACTAGGAGTGATAGGTTGTGGTTTGATATAGGCTGGGGTAGTTGGTTTAGGTACAGGTGGGTATGAAAATCTAGCACTGGTGTAGTTTTGGTTGTTTGTACTGGTGTAATTTTGAGGTGGAGTGTGAGTATAGGTTGGTGTTTGAGGTCCCGGGTCGGTCATGGCTCTGAATGCAGGCAATGCTACGTCTGTAGACAAAGCTAAGTCCACAACCTCCTCAAAAGTTTGAGGCTTGAACATTCTCACCAGGTGTGCTAGTTCAGGCTTTAAACCAGCTAAAAATAGACTCTTCCCATAGCTATCACTTAACTCTAGTCTATCATATAATGCATTGAATTGATTGACATATGTTTCAACACCATGTACCTGCTTAAGGTTTGACAGATCTGCCATAGGATCGTCCATCTTCTTGGGAGAAAACCTTGAAGATACACTTCTTGAGAATTCTGACCAAAGCCAGGTATCTTCCTCCATGTGCTTCAACTTCACCTTATACCACTTCAGTGCATCACCATATAAGTGATGAGAAGCTGTCTCTACCTTAAGGTAACCCGGTGTCTTCATACTCTGAAAGTAGTTGTTACATTGGAAGATCCAATCTGTAACTTCAGCCCCATTGAACCACGGAAATTCAAGGACAGTTGGTTTTGAAGTCGCTTGAAACCCAGCTGAAGTGGAGGGAATTTCTCGAGAACCACTTCCTCTGGTGTCTCTCAAGTTGCTGTTGCCCAAGAGTTCCTTTAGGAGAGTCTGGGTTGCATCAAACTTGGCCTCAATAGCGGCTTGACTCGCTTCAAACTTGGACTCCATTTGAGCAAATCTTTCTTCAACAGATGGGGGTGGTAACAGGTTTCCTTCTTCCATGAGTTCTTCACTTATGGTAGGATTGCTTATGGGATGGTGGGTTCTAGTCATGGAATCACAAGGGGAGGATCTTGCTCCGCTACCACTTGTCACGTGCCAACTGCACCGTGACTCAGAAGCAAGAACAATTAACAAGGAAAGGGGCAGAAGCAAGACAGATTCAAGCAATTCCGCAGAAGAATGTGCAGACTTGCTTGCTTGAGCTTGAGACTTGGAAGTGGAAGAGCGGGTGCGAGGGAAGATCAATGGAGTTTGGTGGAGGATGATGAAGATGAAACGTGTACACAATTTGTAACAGAAAAACAAAGGGAAAGGATTGGAGATTGACAGCTCATTGAGCTAACTCCTTGTTCATTGAATAAATGTAATTGATTCTCATTAAAATGAATGAATGAATATCTTTTACATTGTGTTTCCTCTTTTATACTATGACTGAATTATGAAAATACAAGTCTAGCTAGCGTAGTACAAAAACAAGAACAGAATAACCGCTTGTAACAACTTCCTAACAATCTAACAGCTCAACTGTTTCCCCGCCAAAACAACAACTTGCTCCCTTATCTGTTTTGTTTCTTCAATCCATTTGCTGAGCTGGCTAAACATTTCCTTGTGCCGTTCCATCCAGAATTGGCTGTGACAATTTCTCTGTCAGCACTGAGAGGGGCCGGCTTGCACTTCTGAATCCATGCCAATATCCTCAGGTGAATAGGAATCCTTCTCTGTTTCTGATATGATGTTGGGTTTGTCTCAGTTTAATTTCTCATCCCCTTTTTCCTTTTCTTTTCATCTCTGTTTGTACCACAGCTTCCATTAGCGAGTAGGAGGTCAACTAAACTCAATTTACGCTCCAAATCAATTACCGTTTTGGCTCGTTATTCGCAAGCACGGGATTTTTTCACTTCTCGTTTCCAAGGTAATGTTAGCCCATATGGTAGCAAGCTTGAATCTTTCTTCTATTTTCAGTAGCTAGAGAAAGAGAACTAGAATATATTGCCTACTTGTTCAATTGGTGTAGAGTTGTCTTGTGCGTTAGTTATCAGTTTTGTTGATAGTCTACCTACAGTCAAGCTCAACTAGAGCACAAAGTTGAGTTTTTGGTTTAACATATTTTACTTTCAAATAGTATTGAGAATAGCCAACCACCGCAAGGTACTTACTCACTTCTTCATTCGTATTTTTGTGGTCTGTCTAATTCGTTGTTCTGATTATGAATTTTACACCTTTGCTTCTGGTATTTTAGGGAGGATTGATTTCATTTCTTTTTGTTGTGTGGATTGATGGCCTTGTCGTATTGATCTATAGGTGAGAGTGCTTGTTGAGTTTTGAGAGGATTTATGAAAGTTGTTTTGTTGCTTCTATTGCTGTGCATAGCATGTGTATCTTGTTGTGTCCTTAGGATAGGGTATGCTGGTTTTGAAGGAACTGAATAGTCTTCCTCCATAGCAAATTCTAAAATCATCCTCCATAGCAAATGCTCAATGGGCAGTTGTTTGAGCAAACAACAAATCCGAAAAGTTTAGTTCTTAAGACAATCATTGTTGGTTATTTCGATATAAGAGTAAGGATGCAAGTGTCTACTTGCGTACACCATTAAACGCTCACCTGTTTTTGTTCTTAATGGCTAGTTTTATATGCATGTCCCTTATACGTATGATGGTTGCAATTCCTTGAGAAAATAACGAGTATAGGCTTGACAGCATTGGCAGTCATGTGTAAGAGTCTGACAGATTTGGACTTGAAACACTGTGATAAAATTGATGATTCAGGATTCTTGGCACTGGCCTATTATTCACAGAATCTGCGGCAGGTAAACTCTTCTTTGATGTTTCTACTATAATAATAGACTTAATGGTACCATAATGTTGTATTTCTGGAATGGGGAAAATGATAAATGAAATTGCAGAAATACAGTTGATGGACAACATTGTGCTATATAGCTTATTGGTTCAGTCATCTACATCTTATATACTGACAGTTATATTGGTTCTTACCAATCTTCATTACTAACATTTCGTCTTTCTAAAGCACGTAGGATCCTCTAAATTCTTGTTCTATAATCTGGTTCCTGTTTACTTTACTCTACTCCACATGAAACACCAACATGGATAAGTGTTTACTTGCTTCTCTGGATTTGTTGGTCATCCTTGTCCCACCAAATTTTTGAACAGTTGAATGCTATTTTCCATCCATGGTTCCTACTTAAGCTTCCCTGACTTTTGAATATGCTTATTTTATATCAAACAAAAATCAAAGTCCAAACTTATGTGGTTAGAAATAAGAGAAGCCATTACGTGAAGCCTTTTCTATGTAAGAATTCAGGTGTATGTTTAGCATGCAATTACTTCAGTCTCTCTATTCATTTGTAGTAAGTGCTTGCTTTTGAGTATTGAATCTATGCTAAAGTAAAAGTGTATTGCTGTTGGCAGATCAATTTGAGCTACTGTACTGTTTCTGAAATGGCAGCATGCTGATGGGAAATTTGACCCGCCTGCAAGATGCAAAATTGGTCCACCTGCCTAATGTCACTGTGGATGGGCTTGAGCTTGCTCTCAGGGCTTGCTGTGCCAGGATCAAAAAGGTCAAGTTAGTTGCTTCTCTCCGTCGCTTACTTTCTCCAGAAATACTTGAGATTTTGCATGCTAGGGGTTGCAAAATCAGATGGGACTAGAACAGCTAAAAGTGAGAGGGCATTCAAGAGCCAGTGGCTTTCTTAGCTTCTTGTGTTTATAAGACCAAGCGTTCTCTTTGATTGTTCTCGTACTCAAGAGGGTGTTTCGTACGAGTTTTTGTACCTGTCATATAGTTGTAGATAAATAGAGAAGAGAAACAGAAGTATTCGTATGATACAAGTACAATAGGTTCATGTGCCTGGGTTTCTGGAGTGGTTGATCCTGCGATTTAGGCACGGATTTGAATTTGTTCATATTCATGTTCATCTTTTGTATTCTTTGACAATCTCTTTTTTGAGTTTTGTGTTTATGATGTATTAGAAGAGAAAAATGAAAGCACAAGAAATTACACAGCAGTTCTCCTTTTTGCCCAACTTTGATTGTATTATTGCATAAAAGCTGCTTTTGAGCTTGTGGAATGCTAATCATGAGTTTCTTTGCAAACAAGCATGCTTCATTAACATTAAAAAATCCTTTCTTTTTGAGGTATGATGCATATAAAAACCCTAAATCATTCTGTCTGCTGCAGGTTCCAAAACTGATAAAAGTTTCATAAGAAATATGCTAATTTGTGCAAGAAAGGCCATGTTGTTGTCTATTTCTTGGTGTCCAATCAAAAACAAAGAGGTTGATCCTTCACCTTCACAAGTACTTATAGTTAGGGCTGTCAAAACGGGTCTGCGGGTCCAGACCCGGCCAGACTCGAAGAATTCGGGACCGGGACCAGACCTGACCCGACAAAATACAGGTCTAGATTTCTGGTCCTGGTCCCGGCCCGGTGGGTCTAGTCCGGGTCCGGGACCAGACCCGGACCAGACTTTCTTTTCTTTTTTTTCAAAATAATTACTTTTTATTTATTTATTTTCCTTTTTTCCTTTCTTTTTCCTCTCTTGTCCCTGTACGACCTCACTCACTCCATAGTTTTGAAACCCGGACCGACCCAACGGTCGGATTGGTGAACCGGTGACCCAAGGACAATTTCGGGTCGATTAAGCTTTCTGACCGGAACTGCAGTCTGACAGGAGAAAACCGATCGACCCGACCGGTTTTCACAAAACCGATGACCCGGCCAACCCGGTTGGTTCAACTCCAATGACGAAACGACGTCGTTTTGAAGGTGACGATACGACGTCATTTTGATGCAATGCCAGGAAACCTCTTGCTAGTGAAGGTTCGCACACAACCACTACAGCAACATTGCATTTTAATGATAATTTTGCCGTAGTTAATATATATATTAATATAGACACTAAAAATAAGACGCCTAGTAATCACACCAAAATTATTGTGTTTCCCAAGGGAGATTAACTCAAGAAAATGGCTTAATTGATTTAAATATTTATTAGATAATGCACTAAAAAGATAAAAATCAAAATTGACCTATAAAACCAACTAAAAAGATAATAGTAAAACAACATCAATAATAATAATACAGTGACATGATAATGATAATGATAATAATAATAATAAAAATAATAATAAATTATTAATAAAAATAATAAAAATAATAAAATAAAATAAAAATAAAAATAATAGCAACATTAGTAGTAGTAGTAGTAAATTAATAATGATCAACCGCATAATTATTAGATTGGGTTAAAATTGCTTCAGTCATACAAAATATGCGGAGTAAATTACAAATAAATTTACACAATGACTAAATTGTGAATTCTGGACAAAGAGCCAAATTATTATTTTGAAATATTATAATGATCTTTTATGCTGGTTTAAGAGGAAACCACCTAAAAAAATTTAATCTCTCATGTATCATTTTCTAAGATATTGTCATGTATTGGCATATGACAATAGTTAAAAAATTTACAATGTTAAAAGCTCACTCAAGTGGCGTGTTTGACATTAGTATCTTAGGATAATTCAGTTGTGTTAACTTTAAATATTATTTCATTTGAATATTGGATTGTTTTTTTATTTTTAATTTTTGATCTACTTGATATTTTATTTTGATGTATTACAGTATTATATAATGCTACATCCATTAGATAGAAAACCAGCCGGTTCAATTCGGTTCAATCCGGTTCGATTGTCTAAGATTGAACGGTTCAATGTGTGAGTGACCCGGAACTATCCAACGGGTCAATCCAGTTGAACCCCGGTTGAACCCGGTCTAAATCGGTCTAACGGGTCGCTCGGGTCGATTTTTAAAACTATGACTCACTCCCTTCTCTCCTCTTTTCTTTCTTTTTCTCTCTCTTTTCTCTCTTCTTCTTCTCTTCTGTTGCACCTTCCTTCTTTCTTTCATTTTCTTCATTATTTTATTTTCCTTTTCTTTCCCTCTACTCTCCTTTCTTTTCTTTCTTCTTTCTATATGGTGAATGGTGATGGTTTTGTGGTGATGACGACGAGGATGGGTGATTGTGTGGGTGATGGTGGCCAGATTTGGTGGCGATATAGTCGGTTGATCCACTGGGTTTGTGTTTGGCGATTGTGGCGATGGATGGCCGGTTTGATCTGCTGGGTTTGATCGGTTTGATCGGCTAGGTTTGTGTTGGTGGTGAGGGTTAGATGGTGATTTGGTGGATTTGGATTGTGGTGTTGGTGGTGGAGCTGGATTTAGAGGAAGAAGATGTTTTTTATTTAGTTTTAGGGTTTGGTTGGTATTTTATTATGATTTTGGGCAGAAGAACTGAAGAAGGGTTATGAGTTTACAGGGTCAGGACTAGACCCGACCCGGACACAATTCGGGACCAGTTTTGGGCCGGGTCTTCGGGTCTCGGGACTGGTTGACAGCCCTACTTGTGTTATAGTTATATCCTTAAATCTTGACAAACCAACCTACCAACACCAACACCAACAAGTAGATGTACATGAAAATTTTAAGAAATTGAATTTCGTAATTCAATAATTATGTGTTTGCGGTAGAATATCATTAAAATTTTGGGGTTCGATTTTCACAACCACTTATAAAAGAACCATGAATTGTGAAGTGAAATTAACATAAAAGATTAGTGATATGAGATTAATGTTTTTTTTTGTGCTCTAAAGGAAAATTTGGAAATTAGTGCGAAGTAAACGCGTTTTTCAGTTTTTCAAATCAGGAAAATAAAACAGTGTGCAAAGTAAACACGTTTTTCAGTTTTTCTAATCAGGAAAATTGTGCGAAGTAAACACGTTTTTCAGTTTTCAGTTTGAAATGAAAATTCTCTAATTTTCGAAAAACAGCAAATTTTCAAACTAAAAATTCTTCTAACAGCAGCCCACCTGTTCTATTTCGATTCTCTCGTTTCCTTGTTTTTCTTTTTCCTTTCTCCTTCGAATTCTCTCAATTCCCTGTTAATTTTCAGTGTTTCGAGCCTCTTCGCTCAATGAAGCTGTAGAAGTGAGTGCTGAGTTTCCTTATTCCCTTTTTACTCCTTCAATTCCACAATGACCGTATCTCCGGCGACTCCACCTGCACCAGCACCCAATCCCTCTTCTGGCTTACACAGTACCTCTTCCTTCATTGCAGCTTCTGGATTACCCGCAACACCAGGTCCTCCTGGGTTAGTGCCGTTGCCTATGCTCGCGAGGCCTATTTCGAATCCGGGAGCTCAGCAGCAAACGTACCTTACCTATCCATCATTACCTGCCATGGCTCCTTCTCCTCAGCCGCTTTGGTTGCAGCCCGCCCACATGGGTGGTGGTGGGATGCCTAGGCCTCCTTTTATGTCTTACCCTAGTCAGTTTACCAGTCCTTTTCCTTTGGCGGCGCAAGGAATTCCTCGTCCTTCTTTTCCACTGCTTGATTCTCAACCTCCTGGTGTTGTTCCCACTGTACCCGGTGTTGCAAATCCTTCATCTTCTGCTTCTGGTCACCGGTTGGCAGGCTCTTCCGGCATGGAGACAGAATTGCCTCCTCCAGGAATCGGTATGCTCAGGGTTTCATGCTAGGTTACTGATACAATGTAAGAATTATTTATTTTTTACTAAAGTTGCGTTGGATGAGCTTTCTGTCATCGATGTAACGTTGCTTTGCAGAGAACCGGAGTGATCATGAAATTGGCACCAAGGATAACCCAACTACCACTGAACCATTAGATACCTGGACAGCCCACTAGACGGAAACAGGAATTGTGTACTATTATAATGCTGTGACTGGTGTATCAACTTATGAGAAACCTTCTGCATTTACTGGGGAGGTATGCAAATTACAGTTACGCATTATGCGACGTAACTGTGGAAGTATCTATGGAATTATCAAAATTATATTGAAATTGATTTTTAGGCATTCTGGCTCATGTCAATCTGTTATTTTTTTGCACAAGGATGCTTTAATCTGGGTCATAGAAATTTATGTTGCCCGCACTCTGAAACTTTGAGGGTATAACTAGGTTTCTTAGCTTATTTTGATTGAGTTCTCATTTGAGAATTGAAGTAGTCCATGATTTGATAGAGTAATTCTTTTCAATGGAGCTTTCTGTTTTTCCTTCTTCTTCTTTTTTTAAAAAAAAAGAGAAAAAGAAATTGACTTCCACTGTATTTAAGCATTTTTTTCATGATATTTTTCAATAATCTCTTCAACTTTGCTTAAATTACTTGTCATATGTTGAAGTTGAAAACTCAGGTGCCCTAGATATGACCAAAAGTTCTCCTTTACCTGTCTGTCATGACCTGCACAATCTTTTAGTATTTGTCATGACTTGAATTTATGCTAATGTCATGTTTCTCTTCAATATGATGCAGCCTGAGCAGATTACTGTCCGGTCAATTCCAGTTTCAGTGTAAGTTTCTGACCATTGGGTGGAATTCTCATCATATGACTCCCATTTGTTATCCAAAAGTGCATGGATTTTGTTACACTACTTTTTTCCATTCTATTTTTGCATAAGCTTTGTTTTAATGTGTTGTTGAAATAAATGACAGATGCTGGTTGTTGATTCATGTTTGTTGCTGAATGGTTCCCGTGGTAAATTAACTGCATCTGTCATTTCTATGTTATCATTAAATGAGTCAAGTTATGAGCCTTTCTCGTCAGAAGAATGTTAGAGATAAATTGCGGCATGTGCGCATAGAAGTTTTTGCAGCACTTAGACTTGCTATTTATTAAGAAACTGATAGGATAGCTTGTGACTATCATGGTCTGATTTAGGATCATGATTATCTTGGCATGATGTCGGACAGCTTGTGAAAGTTTGATTTTATTATGTAGTTATTTGAAAACTAGAGCTGAATAGGGAGCTTCTGTTGGTGAACTTAGTGTTGAATCTAGGGATGGAAAGTAGAATTTTCTAGTTGGTATTCAACTGGCATTTTGTTCTTGAGTATCTGTCTTACCAGTACTATGGGTCATAGGTTATTTGTTTCTGCGTTGAATATGATTGTGTTCCTTTTAGGTATGTTCTGTTTTATTTTTCTCCTGAGGCACTGTGACTATACTTTCCCTATTACTGTTGGTTATGCAGCCTTAGTAACTTTGAAATCATGAATATTTAATACTTAAGCTGTATTGGGTTCTCTTTGGTTTAGGGAAAATTTGGCTGGTACAGACTGGGCCTTAGTCACAACAAATGATGGCAAAAGATACTACTACAACAGCAAAACTAAGGTGGGTAATTGTATTATCTTGAATTCGGTTGTTGCATTAGTTGGTTCCATGATTATAGTTGCTAATTATATTGCTGAAGCCACATGATAGACAATACTTGTAGTGTCATTTGTGATAATCATGCTCAAACAAAGCTTTACTTTACTTTTATAAAACATATAATTATCAGCATACCCTCATCCACCAAGTCATGGTAGGCATGTAACCAATTACATTTTTACTTTTTATGAGGAGGGGCACAAACGAGTCAGCTCTGGAGCTGTCAGTGTAGCATAAATGCCATTGATCATTGTCTATTCAATTGTGAAATACCAGATTATAGGAACAGGCCAAATGAAGTAAAAATTAAGATCTTGCATATGATGCATCATTTGTCAGCTATTTCAAGGAGAGGTGATAAAGAGGTTTAACAAAGTTATTGTTTCTGTCATATTGTTACTCTTATGCACTTAGATAGTAGCACATGTTTTTGGTGATGTAGATTGGTTGGGGATTTGGGATCATAAAGTGACTTGGATTGGATGTAGTTAGTTAAACTGCTGCCGTTGCAGGCTTGTATTCAATTGCATACAGTTCATGTTGATGTTATTTTTTTATTCTTCATTACATTGTCTGAGACTCAATGCTTATGCACATTTTTCCACATTTGGACTTTCATAATGGCATTGGGATCTGTGCTTTGCTTACTATTTATTTTCGATTTTTTATCTCACTTTGCTATTTTGATTCTTTTGGTTGTGGAACACTGTCTCCAAAATGTTTGAATATATAAAAGTAGTCACTAATTGTTTCAGTTATGTATATGATTCTAAATTTGATTCCCTTTGTGTATATCAGTTAACTAGCTGGCAAATCCCAAGTGAGGTGACAGAATTTAGAAAGAAGCAGGAAGTTGATGTATTAAAGGAAGATATAATGCCAATGGCACATGCTAATGCGTTGACTGAAAAAGGATCTGTTCCGGTTACTTTGAGTGCGCCTGCTATAAACACTGGAGGTCGTGATGCAGCAACTCTTAGACCTTCAAGTGTACTGGGAGCATCATCTGCCCTGGATTTGATAAAAAGAAAGCTACAAGATGCTGGAGCTCCAGTTACTTCTAGTCCTGGCCCAACCTCATTAGGAACAACAACACCGGAATCAAATGGCTCAAGAGCAATTGAAGCTACTACTAAGGGTTTGCTAAGTGAGAACAGCAAAGATAAGCCAAAAGATGCAAATGGTGATGGGCATATTTCCGACTCCTCAACAGATTCAGAGGATGAGGACAATGGCCCATCAAAGGAGGAATGCATCATCAAGTTTAAGGTGTCACTACTACCTGCATTCTTTATGAAATTCTTACTTTTTGGAGTGTTTTTGTTGTTTACCTATCTGTTTGTTGTGAACTCATACATCTTAGAATGATGCTGATAAGGAATCAGGATGAGGAAAGGAAGGGAACATCTCATCATTTTTCTGTCCTTGTTAAATAGTTTAACAAAATGCAATTCTTGATAAGAAAGTCTAGCCTTCTGTTTTAGCTGTCTTACATGACTTTTCTATAACGGTAATGAATTTCAAGACTTCCAATTCTAGCATTTCCACTGTGATCTCTGAATCCTTTGTTTATCGTAGGCATGAGACGGTGAATTATTCATCTGCCATCAATTTGTAACAAATGGTTGTTTTTACTTTTTGTGAGGGCCATACAAGTTGCAGGCACACAATTTTGTTAAGTGAGACTTCCTTGAAAACACTATCCAGGTTGTTGACAAGTTAAGTTGCAATTTTGTTTGGGCTACTTCTTCTGGAGTAAATTGTGACTTTTAAATTAGTTTGGACTGCTACATGATTTTTATTCGGGTTTATATTTTCTTTTCTTTTTTCAGGAATATCTGTTAATTAAAACTATTAGGGTCACTGACATGTGAGTTTTTAGTAATATGTAAGCCTAGGATTATGTGGTTTTTCTTTTTCCTGGAAGGATGAGGATTGTTATTTTAAAAAAGTTATATACTCACATACTCTTCCTCAAATTCATTGTCGCTCTCTCACATTACTAGTCTCCTTAATTGTTATAACTGCCAGAACAAACCTTTGCTGACACTTGGGGCCTTTTCGTGCCCCACTCAGTCTTGATTTAGGATCAAATGTCATTGTTGAGCTAACCTCATAGAAGTCTAGTACCCACCCAGAGAGAGTCTCTTATCTTTCTTGGAACACTCCTCAACCTTTGCAGAATGGAATTACTGACACCTTTTTTTTAGATGTTGTCTTTACTTGATGCTTTTGGGTTAGGGTTAATGGTTTGATCGAATTCAATTTCCTTATTGTGGTCCTCTCCCTTTCTAATTCTGCTAAAGTGCCCCTTTTGCATCTTATTATGCTAGTAGTTCCTCCAGCAGTCTCAGTAAGTTAATTGGAAAATACTATTTGAACGAGTGGACAATGAGAAATTAACACGTCTACCTGAAGGAAATAAGATCTATCAACTAAAAGAACAATATAAATACAAAAAAGGAGGTTAACACTCATGGTTCTGTTTTAAAACAAAAGCCTCTCTCTGCAAATCCTTTCATCCTGTTCCCTTCCTAAGCAGCTGACATACCCTACATTAAGAAAATGACACTCTCATGTAGAAATACATAAGACATTCTTATTAATCCATATTCATCTCCCTTTCCTTATGAAATTCAATCTCATGCTACGTTTGTGATTTCTCCCAGTCAATTGAACTTCAAGTCTATTTGGGTTTCATTGTTGGATCATATTTAACTGTATAGGAAGAATTACACAATTTAAAGCATGTTGTGTACTTCACTTATGGCAACGTAAACTACTGACATTGTCAGAATTTGATGCTGTATTTCAACAATCAAATTAAGTGGCTGGAATACAAACATGATAAGAATAGAGGGTGCAGTGCTGAGTAATTAAGGAGCAAAGATAGTTTTACTCCTTTATGATAATGTACACTACTTCTAATAGTTTTAGCTCTTGTTGAGTATATTTCTTGGAGAGGTTGAAGATGAGAAGCAAAAAGGTTACCCTCAATGAGTGGTGAGGTTGTATTTCTTTTGTTTCCCTTTGGGTGCCTGAAGGCCCTGAGCTTCTATGCAAGTTGATCTTTGTTTCTCCTTTAAAAGCTTAAACTTTACCCCCTAACATTTTGAATGATGAATGTTTCAAGTTTCCTTTGAATGTTGGGACTAAACTGTATGTTAAGAAAAAGAAAATTGAAATCTAATTTTGTATAAAAATCATTGACTAATGTTGATGTTTCAAGACTGAGGGGCTAAAACCTGAAGTGTAACATCAGTCCTCTTTCTCTTTTGACCTGCTACTGTTATTCCTGTTTCTTTCTTTCCACCTTTTTTTTCTCTGTTAAGTGTCCTTATAATTTTGGTTAGTTTTTTTATTACATGGATGTCTGATCTGTTTCGGATGCAGTTTTATGCCAATGAGTTAATCTATAGATCATGTCTTCTACGGTGTGGCATGCATGCTGCAGTGACATGTGAGGGAAACCTCTGTGGCATGCATTCTGCATCAAGGTACTAGTCTCGGGCAAGTTTCTTATAATCTTTGGAAAAAGGACAATGAGATCTACTTAGTGCTTGATTGTGGCTTCTGCAGTCTCGTGCAACTCTTTTGATCTTTTTGAATAATAGATAGATACCAGAATCTCATGGAATTGCTTGGTTAATGCTTCTTACTGCTGAATGTCTGTTGTATTGCCAGGCTATTCCAAGTCATTCTGCAAGGAGGTCCTTGTTTGAGCACTATGTTAAGACACGTGCTGAGGAGGAGGAGCGCAAGGAAAAACGAGCAGCTCAAAAGGCTGCTATAGAAGGATTCAAGCAGTTACTAGAGGAGGCTGCAGAGGTTACTCTAACACCTTGAATTTGTCATTTATTTTGGATATTTTTTTGGCTATATATTTTGAAACTATGTGTATGTTAGGATGCTAATCATATTTTGAATTCAGGACATTGACCATAACATGGATTATCAAACTTTCAGAAAGAAGTGGGGCAATGATCCACGGTTTGAGGCCTTGGATCGTAAGGATCGAGAGCATTTATTAAATGAAAGGTATTAGTTGTTGTGGAGAATGTGGATTAAGATTTTTCTTATCCTTGTAATTTATACATGTGATGTAGGTAGGGTCTGCATTCTGATCACATTCCATATAGATGGAGCTCTCTCTTTAATTGGACCCTAAGTCTGGCGTGGTGGTTGCTTCATGCTTGGTGGTGGTCGTGTGATGGCCATGTAGATGCATGATTAATTATTTTCTTGTTTCAAAGTCCTTGGATTTAATTTTTTTGTCACGGCATTAAAGTCTAACCTTTTCTTCTCCTAAACTAAGTCATGCTTGCTTCTCATCCATCATCTGAATTGTTGCATGCATATGGTCATACTTGTTTCTTGGGGGTCGGTCCATCTGGTATTTGTTATTTTTATCAGTTCTATGGGAAACAAGGTCATATTGTCTGTTGTGCTCCACTTGTGGTACTTTTTACTTGACTACAAGTAACTAAAAACTTGTGAGTTCTCAATTTTTCTTTAAACCCTTGTAAAAAGCTGGACAAAATATCAATTGTACTTTAATTACTGTTTTAGTTCCTTCATCTCAAGCTGTTTTTTGAGTGTCTATTCCATTTTGCTATCAATTATTTGGAATAGTTTGACTAATATTTGTGCACTTCCTCCATTTAGGGAACTGATTAGGTGTTTAACTTAACTTGTATGTTTTCTGGATAGAGGCAATATGCAACTGGATAAATTGAACACTCAAATTTTTTAGGTAACAATTGTGTAAATTGATAGTTATATTATATCCCTGCTTTTTGGGGCATGTTAAATAAGATCTGCTCTTTGAAGCGTTTCGTATTTTTTTATGCTGCTTTGTCTACTCCATAACTCCTCCATATGTGAATGTTCTAATCAATTATATGCCTTAAAACCTTGGTGAGTGGTGGCCCAGCTAGTGTGTCATCTTGATATCTGGGCAAAAGAGGGCCTTGAATAGGAGATGTTTGTGCTGGGTTGGTAGTAGTGGTGATACTTGGATGGTATTAAGCCTGCTATTTGTTTCAGATAATGCGTCTGTCTGGCCAAATATGAGTCAAACTAAATTGAACAATGTGACATTAGCAACTGTAGTACTGCATACACACATCTCTGTGATTTTTGATTTATGTTACCGTCTTTGTTGTGATACAATAGACTCAGCAGAGCTGTTTTTACATATTATGTTTTACTCAGATCTTTATTCGGATTCATATGAACTGTTGTGTAGACAGACAACGTGATTTGTTTTCATATCCCTTGAAAGCCACATGTCTCAGCTGAATAGTAGACTAGTGACCAGATTCCCAGATTCATTTTGGTGGGTGTGTCCTGTAGTCCTTGACTCTTTTGTTTTACATGGTAAATGCTTTTTATTTTTTGTCATTTATTTGTACAAGACACTGGTTGAACAATTTCTTCCCCCCTATTTTAGGATTCTTCCTTTGAAGAAGGCGGTGCAGGAGAAAGCTGAAGCTGAACGTGCAGTTGTTGCTGCAAGTTTCAAATCCATGCTTCGAGAGAGAGCAGACATAAATGTGAATTCCCGTTGGTTGAGGGTACGTTCTATCTGTTAGTCTGATACTTATTTGATGATGAGAAGGGCAACAAAAGCGTATTCAAGTTCTGAGTAAAAGTGTATATTGATGAATCTGGAGCATCCTCAAAGTTACTTGGTAACCATAATTTGATTGATAATTCTGATTAGTATAATTGGACCCTTTGCTGGAGGGAATGAAGTGGAAATTAACAGGAATTCTTGAAATGGAGGAAAATGGGAGGAAATAGTTACTTATTTGTACAATGTGGACTGAGATGAAAGTGTTCGTCTTTTATGATGTGGTATGATGCTTGGGTATAGATGATTAATTGGATGCACAGTAAAACCAGTACTTTTTTCTTTACTATTTTGTCTTAGAAATATGGTATGCTTTACTTTTGCACCCCTAGATGATGTTAATATGCACATGCAGGATGATACTAGGTTTTTTTTAACCTGGTGATGGAGATGGCTGCTCTTTTTTTACTGGTTAATATTCTAACAGAATGGTACTGGGTTTATATCTTATGTTCACCAGGGCTTAAATCTTTTATGATATGGTATGCTGCTTGGGTATGTTTGTTGAGTTTAGTAAAACACTTTGCATGGCTGATAAACGCACATGTACATCTTCCCTATGTTCAAGGGATGATAGTCTGATGATTCATTATAGTTTTACCTGCGAACTAACTGACGGTCTAAACAAAATTGTGTTTTTTTAAAAGAATAAAAGAACTAGGACTGCTTAGGGATGATAGTTTGATGGTTCATTATAGTTTCACCTCCAACACCCACACTCCAAAGAAAACTGTTTTTCTTTTTTGAAATAAAAGAATAGAAAAAAGAACTAGAACTGTAACATTGTAATATTCTTTCTTTCGTGTAGGTGAAAGATAGTCTGAGGAATGATCCTAGGCACAAATCTGTGAAGCATGAGGATAGGGATGTCTTATTAGTATTTGTCTGAACTAAAAGCTGCAGAAGAGGAAGCTGGGAGAAGTGCAAAAGCCAAAAGAGATGAGGAGGTAGGTGCACTATATCCAATATTCACCATAGAGTTGCCTTTCTTTCTCCAGTGGAATTGCTTGAATAATTACGAGTTCTTGGGAGTCTGTTACTGAAATATTTGTTTTTGAGCGCAGAAAAAGTATGTTATTTATTAGAATATTTGGTATCTTTGAATTGTATACAACCTAGAAACATTTGATGTTACGAATGCGCCAAATTTTTTTCCATTATTTGATGGGAAAAAATGAACTCAGGCATTTGCTCTTTTTATCATATGCCAAAAATAGAGAGAGGTTACGTTGGTTCATAAGTTGAGTTGTAATCTTACCCCTGTGTGCCAGTTTGATAAGGCAAACTACATACAGTTGTTATGCTCATTAGAACACATGTATATAGGCCTGATCTTTTCCAAGCTGGTTTACATCATTTGGTTGTGCATTTAATACTATTGATTGAACTGCCTCGCTAATTGCTGGTAATTACAGAAGGGTGTGGTATTGTAGATGCTTTGTTGATTTATTTGAGAGAGTTTAAATTTCAGGTCGCTTCTGTTTCTGCTCATGAGAAGTTAAAGGAAAGAGAGAGAATTGCGAAAAAGAAAAGAGAGGGAAGAGCAAGAAATGCAAAGGGTGCGCTCGAAAGTTCAGAGGAAGGAGGCTGTTGCATCTTTTCAAGCTTTGCTTGTGGAAACAATTAAGGATTGTCAGGTACATGTTTTTCTGATTATTAATTAATTGTTGTGGTATGAGCGTGTGAAAAATTGGATGAGGTGTGTTCCAAAATGATTTGCTGTTGTTCCAAGTAGATTTTTTCTTCCATATTTCTTCCCCATTGGGTCTTTTCTAAGTTTTGCCGATGAACTATTTGGGCCTTAGTGCCCCCACATGACTAAGGTAGTGTTCGGTATGCTGTGAATAGCTGTCAGAGCTCATGCCAGTTTCAGGGTTATTTGATAGCAAAAAGCGAAACCCTTCAATCTGCATAGATATCTTATAATTTATAATTAATTTTTTTAATCTATAATTTGTTTTATTGTAACATGTTTTAATCCTTCTAACAAATAACTTTTTATAACATATTCTAATATGATGTCGAGACTTCATATACACCGTAACGGAATTATGACCATAATTGTAGGTCACTTTAAAATGTGCAAATTGGGAATTTTACAAATTTGGGAAGTAATTTGGTCTTAATTTGATGTTGCTTGCAAGATCTTAATTGAGAATATCTTACAGAGAGGTAAGGTAAGTTACTAAAACCACATCAGGTTTTTGATTTTTTTTTTTTTTACTTTAGAAATTTTTTTCCTATCTTTCTGTCATTTTTATTTTTCCTATCATTTTAGACGAAAAAAATGAACGTGGGAGGATATTGTATCTCCTGTAAAATTCGTGCACTTAAATCGAATTTATTTATTTATTTAGGGAATACTTGAGTTTGACGGTAAATTCTTACAATTTAAATTTAGTAATGAAATTTGCATGCACTACTTTATTTAGTCAAACTTAAGAATAAGAACGCTAAGAAGATTAGAGGAAACTAAAAAACTAAAAAGTGTTACTTGTAAAACATAAACTTCTTATTCTGAGAAGGAAAAAAAATTATAAAAAAACTTTATTTTTATATGAATCATTCAATTAAGCAAGAAAATCAATCATTAAATAATAGATAATTGAATAATTAGTTCGTTTATTGTTTAATTTGACATTTTCCCAAAAAAAACAGAAAATAAAAAGAGAGGAGACAAAATAAGATGGCATGCTAACAAAAGTTGATAGAAATGGTACTTGGTAGGTAGGCAATAGACGTGGCTACCAAAACTGCAGCAGATTTGTTGTCATTTGTGGGTATTTTACAAATTATAATTCAGATTTCGATTTCGAGTTAAGAATCGGAGAAAACCACAATGAGAGACCACCCTATTGTTTATCATTCTGCTGCATTCTTGGTATTGTTCAAAAGAAGTAAAAAGGGCATCCATTTGTATTATTGCAATTCTGCTTTTCAAACTTCCAATATTAGGTGTACTAGTTACACACAAAAGATAAATAAATAAGAAAAGAAGAAATCAAGGCAAGCACACAACCACATCTTTCTTGGACCTTTCTCTTCTTTTCATGGCTTAGTTGATGACAAAAAGCAAACAGAAGTACTAGTTTAGAGAGAGAAACATAGAGAGAGAGAGAGAGAGAGAGGGAGGAAAGAGTAGTCAAAAAAAAAAAAAATTGCTGCTTTTCCTTTCTTGCACATCAGGCAAACCATCTTTTCCAAAAAAATTAAATAGCATGCCATCAATAAAGAAATCTGAATTCTGTTCAATTCCACATTCTCTCTCTTTCTTTTTTAGGGTTTTTGACAGAAGATAACCTTGCTTTTGACTGTACACTTTGTTCCACCCCCCCCCCCCCCAACATTAAACCTTCCAAGCTTGCTTTCATGGTAATCTCCTGCTCACATCAAAAATAAATCAAGCAAGCAAGCTTCCGCTGCAATGGCTGCCCATTTCTCCGCATAAATACAACCTCTCCTAACCTAATAATATCCATGTCCTGATCAGTTACACCCTGCATTAGTTAGCTCTACAACTTGGCAAAAAAACAACAAGCACCTCTAAAGTCCAACACACCATCCGCACTGGCCGGCAATTCGCCTAACCGTGCTTCACGCTTTTCTGGAGCATAAGCGACGGGTTAATAAATTTAATTGCCGAGGGGCATTTGTCAAATGTCTCCATCTTGCTCCTCTTTACCTGTCCTCTACAAAGATTCTGTGGATGAAGTCGCGGAATCTCTTTGAATATAGTTTGGGATCAACAGCTGAGATAGATGTGGGATCCACTTGCAAGGACTTGTAGACATGTTCTAGCTTTTTGCTGATATCATAATCTTGGAGGATGTCAATGATTCCAAAGTAGAGAACCACATCAAGGACCTCTCCACTACCCTGTGAAGGCGTTGAATTGCTACTTCCACCTCCACCTCCACCACCACCACTCGAGTGTTGTTGTTCCAACTCAATCCTTGTTGCCGCCCGTTCTGCTCTTGCAGGCATGTTCGCCCCCAGACGGATAAATGGTCCCCTGCAATGTCACAGTCAAAAACAGCTTAACAACATTCTTTGCTCAACCACCAAAAATTATCATAGAAATAACAAATACTACTAAATTAGGTTAAGAAACTGATGTGTAATGGAGAGGATAATGATTAATCAATCACCACCATAGTTTGAGTTCCGGAGAGCACTTTCCGTCATAGTTTTCTCACGGATTTCCCTTTTTTTAATTCAGCACAGACAACTTGGTTATTATTCAAAAGTGACTGTGCAGTCTAAGGGGGGAAAAAGGAAGTTTGACCAATCAAAGCTTTGTTTCTATCTAAGAATGAATGCAAGACGACCCCACCCATATACCCATTGTCTACAAACTAACCCCAAGTTTCCTACAACAGGCAAGTCACCTTCAGGCATTCAAACAGGAAAAAGAAAAAACTTAGAAACTACTGTGTAGGTGAAGGAAAAATATTCAACCATAACACCACTCACGATTATTATAGCTTAACATAACCCTACATTACGGTAGCTTAATGACATTTTAAGATAGAAGAACATTAATTTGCGTGTCTAAACACAGCCCTGGGTCCATAAACAACTAAAGTTAAACATGTGGCACATGCATAGCAGTAAAAGATATTCCATTGGAAGGGCCACTATATTTAGACTTTTTATGGTAACAAAAGAATCATATAAAAATGAGATCATTCAACTCCTCTATAAAAATCAGCAAAGATCCAGTGTCCAAAGTTAGAGTATGTACCATAATTTTATGGAATCTAAGGGCAATAATTTCAGCAAGAATCATCTTAGAGGACAAAACTATTCGTTCTTATTTTACCACAGCACACCACCAGGAGTTCACATGCACCCATCCACTATATCTGGCTATCCTAACAATTTTGGTATTTTCTTGGGACCCTCTAAAGGAGGCAGTATGAAACAGTCCATACCACCAAGAAAACGGACGATTAAGAAAATGTATTTACTTGGAACAATTTATATCTTTCCTAGCACAAACAGTTGGACTCCGTATCACCAAACAGAAAAGACGAGTCAAGAAACAGGTACTGAAAAATCGAGAGGGGTGTTTACCCTACTGTAAATAAACTCTTACCGGCCTTCCATATCCATCACCCAGTCCATATCCGGCAGCAAGTGATAACCTCGCATAGATTTTTCATCATGTACAGTTCTTTTTTCTGAAACCAGGCACAAAGAAGCACATAAGACATGATCAGCCGATTCCTCCGGCATTGTGCTGGTTTAACGATTAGTAGATAAAAGTTAAAGGCGGTTACCAAAATGTCTGCCATTTGGTGACTTCAACTCATCACTGGAGTAATCATCACGGAAGTGAATGCCAATCAAGAGACTGTAATCCATAATTCTCTCTGCTTCTAAGAACTCACAATCTCTATAAATTTGTCTGGAAACAGAATCCATGCATGGCAATTTTCCCAAATACATAACAGGTCAATGTGTAAGCTTGAGAGGAAGCATATGAGACAAGAAACCTTGAAAAAGAAGAGAGGAATTAACAGCACTCTACCTGATGAGTTCATTATACCATGAACGTTCCAGGCGAAACACAAAATTCAGATCGAGGTCTTTCAGTGTTGTTGTCTCATCAATTTCCCCCTCTGCCTTATCAGTTGTGCGACCATGGGAAGAACCTTTCAGGTCAAATCGTTTATGGATGCGATATTCAGAACAAAACAGATTCCCCATTACAACAAAACGCGTCTACATTTCCATCAGATTGGGAAGATTAATAAATGAGATTATAAACAAAAATTTGGCAAACGGAACTGGAAAAGGTGACCACCAATCATACCTTTTGACCTCCCACTGGTTTTACACAATGCACTCCAAAGAACTTTGTCACTAATGAGTTCTTGTACTGACAAACATGTTGGTAGTAACTCTGTAGCATCTTGATTAGCACCTGAACATATTTCAGAAAAAGGTTATCAAGAACTTTAAGATGGTAAAAAACGAAGTTGCATTTTTCAATTCATGCCAATTTGTAATAATATAAGTTATGAACATTCCCATGGGCCACAATTTGCTAACATATGTCATGAATTGAGGAAATTAGAGGGGTAGCAAATTACTAACCTTGACTTCAGATTTCTTCACGGTTTTTATCATAAAACGGTCATCCTGTGTTAGGTAAAAGAAGCTTCCACTCTTTCCGGGTGAAGAAAATTCCCTAAGCGTATCGTTTCCACAAATAGCTAGCATGTAGTCCGCTGGATCTATTGCAAATAATTCCCTCAGATGTCTAAAAACCAAAAAAACCAACCACCACCATAGCATAGAAAATCAGAATGAGGATTCAAGTCCACTCTTCTTAGGCACACAACATGTATAGTATTGTAGTACATCAAACTCCAGTCAGAAAAAAGAGACAAACAGAAACTCCCAAGAAAGCAATACCTGAAGACCATAGGACAGTAATCCTTCCATCTGAAATCTACAGACTGATGTGGAGGAGTTATCTTGGATCCTTCAGGTGGGAACCTTGTCCAGAACTTCTCCTTGGGTTCAAAATCACTCTGCTTAAGTTCCCTCATCACTGAGGCGTGCTTTCCCACAGAATGCCTGCATATAAAGGAAAAACACCTAGCTCTGATCAAAATCAAAGAATGCCAACAAATCCAGACAATGATGTGAACAAAAAGAAAAGAAAAGGTTTACCTGATACCCAGTTGAAGATTTAGCATCAACTCATAGTTTTTGTGCCCCTTGGAAATGGTTTGTCCTTGCTTCTTAACCTCACCATCCGTAGAGCTACAAGGACTACTTCTATGCAACTGCTGATGCCCATTCTCCCCTCCACCAACAACCACATTCTCATCCTTATCTACACCTTCTTTGTAAACCAATGAAGCCTCCACATTATCAACAATATCACAAGTAATGTCTCCAGCCTCTCCATCCAACTCCCAGATACAAATCCTGGGGAAATTCGCATCCACAGATGATCTCTTCCTCGCGGCAGCTCCCAGGACCACCTCCTCTTTCCCCTGCTGCCGCTGCTGCGGGTACCCTAGTCCTTGGTTCTTGTAATTCTGGTTCATACCACTACTGCTTCCAAAAGTGAAAACCCCTTTCCCTTTAGGCACTCCATTCTCCCAAAACCCTTGATAAGTATTCCCATTAGCCCAAACTAAAACCCCTTTCCCATGGATCACACCATGTTTCCACTCCCCTACATACTCATTCCCATTGCTCCATCTGTACTTCCCTTCCCCATCCTGCAAATTTCCCTTCCACCATCCTTCATACACATCCCCTTTCGCATACCGTTTCTCTCCAAACCCATGCTTCCTGTCGGAGACCCATTGGCCGGAATATGACTCTCCATCGACCCCGATGAATGTCCCGTGCCCGTCCATCCGGCCGGCCTTGAATCGGCCCTCGTAAGTTGCTCCAGAAGGCCAAGAGAACTTTCCATTCCCGCACGCTCTCCCTTTCTTCCACTCTCCCTCGTACATACACCCATCCCACCACAAGTACTTCCCCTTCCCGTGGGGGACGCCGCCCCCGGACAAGTCCCCCGTGTAAATGTCTCCGTTGGGAAGGATTTTCTCGACGACAACGCCAACCCGGACGCCGCAGGGAGTAGTGGGTGCGTCGGGGCGCGTGGGGGTGACGCGCCGGGAGTTGGGTTGGGATCGGGTTGTGCGGAGGTGGGGGCGAGGAGGGAAGAGGGATTGGAAATCTGGGTCTTGCTTTTCTGAGCTAGTGGTGGTGGTAGTAGAAGAAGGCTGAGGAGAGATGGCGATGAGAGTCTGTTGCATTTTGGTAGCTATGAAGTTGCCGGAAAATGCAGCCACGACGAAGGAGACGGCGATAGCAGCGGCATTTCCTCCGACAAGAATACGATGTAGTGAATAACAGTAGAAATATGTTTGGGTTTCGGTGAAAGTGTGTTGAACTGTTCTTAGCTTGGAGAAACGAGTAGCAAAAGAAAAAGAGAAAAAATGAAAGAGGAAAAAGGAGGAGCAGGGACTCGGACAAGAAAAGGCATATTACCCAACAAAATATAAAAATGAAAATGAGGGTTTTTATTGTGTATGGGCCGGCTCAGTTTTGTCTAGTCGTACAACAACGTGCGTGTCCTATCTGCAGTGAAATATTTTCTGTTTTCTTTTGGCAAAATTACAAATTACACCTTTCGTTTCAAAGTATTTTTTTTTATTTTTTTAGACGAAGATGGAATTTAAATCTTACTATATTTTACCATTAACGAGTTATATTTATTTTGAACAAAATTAATGAATTATATCTTCATTTGAAAAAATTGATTTAAATCTTTAAATATGCTTTTAGTTTATCATTTTTAGAAATTATTAGGTGCATTCGGTACATGTAATTTTACGCTTGTTCGCTCGCAGAAAAAATGGGACTCACACTTAGTTTATCTTTTTAAATAAAAATAGATCCAAATTTAATAATTTGCACCAATATATATGAGTGAGTGATCGTATTTTATATACAACAAGTGCACCTAATAATTCGTTATTTTCTTTACACTTTTAAAAATACTATTCATTTTATGGACTGCCCTTATTTTGATTTTAACATTTCAAACATGTTTTTTTAGAAATTAAAACATGGAAAATATGTTGGAAAACTACACTAGGTTTGAATTTAAACTATAGGATATATTTTGGATGATTTTGAAGTAAAATATGTAAATACTGTAATAAATAGGGACGTATTAAGATAAATTTATTTTTAAAAAGAGACAAAATCAATTCTACCAAACTAATCAAACTGGTCTCGGAAGTTTGAATTCAAGCCAATTGAGGCTCGTAAATAGGAGATTTTATTAAATATGTCACGTACATATAGAGCATTATTCGCTTATAAAATAAGATATTAACGATCTTAATATAAAATACTAAAAAATTCTGCTAAAAAAATTATTCTATATTTAAATTGTTATGTTACTAACGAGTGATGTTCTATATATACCTATTGAGTGTCGTAGCTAATAAATATATCATGAATTGGGTTGGTAAAAAGTGCTGGATAAATAAACTCTTCTAAAATGACTGTAGCTTAAAACGTGGTATGAGTTAAAAAGGTAAACTACGTGGAAAAAATTACTACAATTTACAAAAGATTTCACCTAATCTTTTATAGGTTAAAAGCTTACAAATTAACTCTATAATTTTATGAAAATTGCAATTTTAACTTTTCTAATAATCCAAAAATATATTAAAAAATACCAAATTTAAAAATAAATTGTAAATAAATTTAAACTTATTTTTTTCATTCTCCTAAGCGCTACTATATTTTTTATTATTTTAATTTTAATTTTATAAATATTATAAATGTTAAAATTGCACTTTCAAGAAATTGTAGGGTTGATAATTTGGCATTAAGCGAAATATTTTATAAACTAGAAGATTTTTTATATAGTTTATCAAAATTAAAATGTAATTGCTTTTTTTTTACCATCACTCTGCTCTTTTCTTGATTAAATGTAATTACTCTTCTTTTTTCATCTCTCACTAATGTTAGTTAACAAATCGCATTTTACCTCATCACCAATTAGACAACACACCCGCTAAAGTTTACCTACCTTCTCTCACCTCACTTAAAAATCTGTTATAATTCCTTTTTCAATATCCTTTTCGCTCGATTTCAACTAAAAAAATTAGTCGTACTCGTTATATTCGCTAAATTTAAACTTAAAACTTAAATATAAAGCAGTCAATTCCTTTAGATTAAGGTAAATATTGATTGAAAATATGGATTATTCTAGTAATTCATTTTCTAAAAGTAGAGAAAATTCAGCATATACTCCATCCTGTCCAAATTAAACGTCGTTTTGACTGTGGACAAACATATTAAGAAGGCCGGATGACTCACTATTTAAGATAATTTTGACCCTTACTTTTTCTCGAACGTAATTTTGTATCGCTCGTATATTCGAAAAAAAGTAAGAGGTAAAATTATCTTAAATAGTGAGTCATCCAACGTTCTTAATATGCATACCCAAAATTAAAACGACGTTTAATTTGAGCCGGAGTAAAAAAGAGTGCCGTCTTAGCAGTAACAGTGAGAACTCAGAAGTGGGTTGGATGCATTCGTATTAAAAATAAAAAAAGTATATCAATTACAATATTCGTATAAAAATAAAAATAAAAATAAAATCATAAAATGTGTAGGGTAACACTTTTTGTCTCTTTTTTTCTCCAATTAAATTTTTCTATAAATTATCAATATTTTTTCCCCAAAATAATTCTTACCTGCAAATAATAATAATAATAATAAAAGGTAAACATATTTGATTAATTAGGTAACGTAATTCTTGACTTTTATTAATTAGGTTGTTTTTTCTTAATTTTTCTCCTTTCTATTCTTTTTAGAAACCATCCTTTTATGTCCTATCATGTTGAGTTATATTTAGAACAAAAACTTGGTAAACACATGTTTTCTTATTTTCTTATTTTTGACAAGTATTTGTCTATTTATATCAAGGTTTAGAAAATCGAATCGAGAAGTTGAATTTGGGAAACAAAATCTTTAAATTCGAATCGAAGTCATATTAGATTCAATCTAATTAATAATATTGAATAGTTTTATATACATTTATACCCATTTTTCCTCTTAAAATATGTACTTTTTTATTTATTTTAATAAAAAATTATTAATTTTGAAGTTGATTTCTAAACATAAAAGCCAATTTGACATTTCATAAATCTAGTGACATAATTTATAAACTAAGAAAGGAAAGAAAACAAAAAATAAATAGTTTTTAATTTAAAATATATACAAGTATTTGAAAGTGAATTATGTATAAAACTATTTGAGGTCATTTGAATTTCTTTTTCCCCAATCTTAACGGTTTATGTTGGCTAAATTTTGTCATAAATTTTTCCACCAAATTGAGATTGTTCTCACTGTTAAATAAAAATTATGCATATTTTAAGTTTAAAATAAAGAGAAAAAATAAATTTAATAGGTTAAATCAAAAAATTAATCTCAGTTCGGTCTATTTTATGGATGAATCATATCATTAGTTTTTTACTAGTTCACCTCAAATCTAAATTTTGGTCCAATATTAGATTAGAAGTTCGACCAATCCTCAATTTTACCAATCAGACGACCGACTCGATTTTCAAAAACATATTTGATTCTAGCTAGCTTTCCAATGAAAGGTATTTAGAAAATTACTATAGTTTTCTAAATGACTTTATTCACCGGAAGCATTTGTAAACAATTTCCAACTAATACTTTACATTTTAGAAATCCTTTATTTTCTGTTGCATTTGTTTACATTGGCTCAGTTAATCCATTGAATTCAAATCAATTTTATTTTTATTCATATGTGAATTTTTTATTTTATTTTTGTTGACATGGCGAAACATTTTAGGTGCTACGTTGGAAAATTATAAAAAGAACAAAAAAAGATGATGAAAAAATTATAAAAATCTAGAAAAAAAGGAAATTATTTAAAATTTGTCAATTATTTTAAAATTATAGAAAAAACCTAAAAAAACATAAATAAGTACAAAATTTTAAACTTCCGTAAAAGAAAAGCTTCTTACTTCTCTATTGGCATTTTTTTAGAAAAATCATAAAAGTTAAAAAATCAATAAAAATTACCAAATTATATAAGTAACACGAAAAATAACTGAAAAAAATATAAAAAAGAAGTTGAAAGTATAAGCGTACTTTATAAATATTTTATCGTCAATCCAAAGTTCCAAACACACCCTGCTACTTAAAAAAAAGGAATGAAAAATTAGTGATCCACCTACTTCAATTATATATAAGTATCACTTCTTGTGCTACATTTTATTTGTGCCATCCATGTGTTTGGTAACATGAGAGGATGAGAATAAACTTGGATAAGAAATTTCTTTTTTCGGGAAAAAAGAAAGGTGTCACCTTTCGTATACATGTTTCCCGCACGTATATATATTATTATATTATATACTTCTAGAACAGGAAAAAAATAAAATTAATTAGGTAGGCAGTCTCGTTTAATACCGTTAAATAATGACAACACTAAAAAAAAAAAATGAGATGGGAAAACGGCAGCGTCGTTATCTTTGCGTGGAGTTTGGTTGAGCTAACCAACGATCACCAACGCTCCACGTCGACACAAAACACCCCAAAATTACAGCAGTATTCTTGGATTTCGATGTCGGAGCTGTATCCTGCTCTCATGCAAGCTTCAAGTCTACTGTAGTTACTTCTTGGCTCTATTTATAAACTGTTTCTTTCACGCACGACGCACCCCCTTATTTTCTACTGGCACCCCTTATTTCTTCTTGGCTCTATTTATAAACTCTGCGCTACTCTAATATTTGCGGTGTGCGTACTCTTATCTTCCTCATCCGTCATTTTTTCTAACATCCAATTTATTCTTCTGACATTGTTTTTTTTAAGTGTGTACAAATGGAAGTTGCTCTTCCTCCTTCGTCGTATTTCGACAAAGACACAATCCCGGCCGAGTTCATCCGGTCGGAGAAAGAACAACCCGCCATCACCACCTTCCACGGCCCAGTGCCCGAAATCCCCACCATCGATCTCGGGGACTCGGATCGGGAAGGCGTGATTCGGTCGTTGGTGGATGCGAGCAGAGATTGGGGGATATTCCAGCTGGTGAACCACGGGATTCCGAATGAGCTGATCCAGAAGTTGCAGGAGGTCGGAAAACAGTTCTTCGAGCTGCCGGAGGAGGAGAAGGCGGTGTACGCTTCGCCGCCGGATGCGAAAAGCATTGAAGGATATGGGACTAAATTGCAGAAAGATTTGGAAGGGAAAAGATCATGGAATGTGCACCTTTTTCATAAGATTTGGCCTCCATCTCGGATTAATTACAAGTTCTGGCCTAAGAACCCTACATCTTACAGGTGAGTTTTCCATTTTTGGCAAAATTGCAAGGTACGTGCAAAGTAGTACCTGATCTGATTTATCAGATGAACAACGCTTGCTTTAAATGTTTGAAATGGACCAAACCAAATGGTTCATCTGATCAATTGAGTTTGCTCTAATACGAGATCTGAGTGAAACTTATGCTAATGATGCGATTGGTACACAGGGAGGTGAACGAGGAGTACACGAGGCATGTTAGGGAGGTAGCGGAGGAGGTGTTCGGATACTTGTCGTTGGGTCTGGGTGTGGAGGAGAACGCGTTGAGAGACGGGTCAGGTGGCGAGGAATTGGAATACATGATGAAAATAAATTACTACCCGCCTTGTCCTCGCCCTGATTTGACGCTTGGTGTGGTGGCCCACACCGATCTTTCTTCCCTAACCATTTTGGTCCCTAACCAGGTCCCTGGATTGCAAGTCTTCAAAGATGATAAATGGATTGAAGCCAAATACATCCCTAATGCATTGATCATCCACATCGGCGACCAACTCGAGGTATTTAGCATTTACTAATAACTAGTGATTAATCTTGCGTTAAAATAGCTCCACGTGGATATAATATCAGTAAAATAAATGCATGTTCTGTCGGTCACGGGTGTTCACAAATCGAACCAAATCGTTAAAAGTGGACTTTTCTGAACCAAATTGTTAAAAGTGGACTGTTCTGAACCAAACTGTTTCTAAATAGTTTGATTTGGAAAATCTTCGTAAAGTAGGAGCGTACTCGTGAGTCTAGTCTGGAAAGTCAAGGATACGCTGAAGGGAAATGAGTGATTCTTGGCAGGGACACGTGGTTAATTTATTTAATACAAGTAGGAGAAAAGAATACTACTTTTGACCAAAATAATGGAACTTAATTAAATTTTAGTTTATTCATGTGTAGACTACAACGTTATTAAAAACCAATGACTTATTAATGAAGAGATCTAGTCAACAAATAATAAAAAAATACTCCTTAAAGATACTAAAATAATGATTATTTTTAATTAAAAATAGTGGGAAAGATGGAAGAGTTATTGTAATTGTTGAAAATATAAAAACCATATATATATATCTCATTGGGTAATATTTATTAAAAATATATAAAATGAAAAAAAAATGACTAATTTATTACTCCCTTTGTTCATAATTAATGGACGTGTTTATTGTTTGTACGCATCTCAAGGAGACCGGATGACTCATTATTTGAGACAATTTTGTCCCGAATTTTTTGAGATCAAATAGTGAATCATCCGTCCGTTTTGAAATGCGTGCCGGAACAATACGCGTCCATTAATAATGGACGGAGGGAGTAAGATTTTAAGTATAGGGATCAAATAGAATAGTATTAAGTTGAGGGACTGAAATGTTAAAATTAAGTATTTTTTGGCACACTGATCTGCAGATTCTAAGCAACGGCAAGTACAAGGCGGTGCTGCACCGGACGACGGTGGTCAAAGATCAGGCGAGGATGTCGTGGCCGGTGTTCCTCGAGCCGCCGCTGGAGTTGGAGGTGGGTCCCCTCCCTAAACTCATTGACCAAGAAAATCCTCCAAAGTACAAATCCAAAAAGTTCAAGGATTTCATGTATTGTAAGCTAAACAAGCTTCCTCAGTAGTAGAGATCGAAGAAGAGATGGTTATGCCGTTATAGTGCAGGTGTATGGTTCATTTCTGTAATGCGATGTCGTATTGTTTTTGCCCGTATGGTACTATGTTTATGTCTGCACGACATATGTAATAATACAGTAGATTTCATGTCCATCCATTGCCTGAAAGCTCTGTATTTCTTTGGACGAGCCTATGGGCTTAAAACATGAAGGCCAGTGTCCGACCTTAAGTGGGCCTAATATTGTGAGCCCAGATCCAAACCTCTCACCTTAGCGAATCGCCACCCACTTTTTTAAAACACATTAATTACTACATCCCGTATCGGCGAAATGTAGCGGAAAATTAACAATGTGATATCAAATTCTTAACTTGTTTTGGTGAGTTATATTAGTGAGAATTTCACATTTACAAATCTTCAATCTTGGGAATTCAATTTTTCTAAATTAATTTTGTTTAAAATATTTTAACAATTATATATATATATATATATATATATATATTTTACGTATATGGTTTATTTAGTTCAGATTTTATGCATATGCGATACTTTAGTTTTTAGTGGATCGTTATACCCATATAATTTTCAATCAACAAATTTACTATAATTAGAATTCAACTAAGTTCTATTCAAATCATGCTATCGGACTATGGTCGAAAAAAATTAATTGGTTAATGTAGAGGAATAGATTTTTATGGAGGTAGAAAAAAAGAGAGATACATCGATAATTTATTTTTGTTTTGTTCTCCCGAGTATTGTCTTAATTAAAATTATATTTTTAAAATTTGAATTTCAAACTCTAATTAAGGATGACTATTTTCCAAAACAACCTTCAATGACAAATAAAGGAGTACTTGAATTTTATTAAAATTTTAAAGGAAACAGAACAAAACTATAAAAATTGAAGATCTCCTCACAAAAATAAAAAGCCACCACAACAACAGCACCAGCCACGGCGACCGCGGCACCCTCTCTCTGTTTTCTCATTCCATACGCTTCTCTACGCTACGCTTCTGCATCTCATCATCTTGGGTGCCTGTAAGATTCCTTCCTCTTCTCCCTCTCTCTCGCCATTCTATTTCTTTTATTCCCCCCCCCCCCCCCCCCCCCCCCCCCCCCCCTCCTCTTAAAAGTGAACTCTTTTGCTCCAAATTTCTATTGTGGCGGGAACCTTAATTTGTATGTTGCATGTGTTCTGTTTTCGTTCTACTGCTTTAGTGTTTTTCAATACTTCATATCTGCTTCTGCATTCGTCGATGGAGGCTCCGATGTTTCTGTTTCCCCTCGTCTGTTTTCGTTCTCTCTTTCTAGAAAAAAAGGAAAAAAATATTGATTTTGGATCCTGAAAACTCGGTGATGTAGCGGGTCTAGGGTTTCTGTTTCTTGCAATGGAGAATGTTTACCTGCCTGGTGAAAGAATCTGACTTCAATGATTGGTTCATGAGGGAGTACTAATTTACTACTATGAAATCATTGAACACTCTTTTCAAACTATGCCGGACGCACTATGCGTTCGTTAATTGCAAAAGATTCCCTGCATTGGGGATTCTGTATTAGCAACTAAGGAGGGAGTTAGTTTGTAGTTATGTTGGGTTATGTTGTCTATTTGAGTTCTGGATACCCAATTTTATTTAATTTAATTGTTCAAGATATACTTCATTTGCCTATCAAGTCCATGATTTTATTTGGTGGCTTTTGTGTCTATGCATTGATTTAGTTTGACAATACTAATACTTGTGGTTTGTCCCAGGTTGCAATTTCTTGGGTTTGGCTACTGCGCATGTTGTTCTAGGCTTGTTTAGGTGGGTTCCAACAATGCCATTATTGAAGAAAAAGCTTTTTCCTTTGTCGGAACCACCTAAAGGTTTGGAGCCTCACGAACTTGTATACCAAGTTCGTTTCACGAAAGAGATTTTTCGAGATTATCTGTATCCTTTTTGACCTGGGTTGTGTTAAAGTTGATACATCTATTGTTGTTCCTGGTATAAGAAAGGGAACCCATCCTGATGGAGGCACGCAGAAAAGTTTTATCAAGTGGCAGTCTTTTGTCAATTGACAACCTGTTTGCTGTTTTCCCCCCCTTAATTCAGTTCTCCTACCAAATGAGTCATTTCATTGTGTTTTCTTTTGCTTTCCTTAGTTTGGACTAGGGAATATTTGAACAGGATAAATTTATATCGCCAGAGACTTTGGACGTGTAAAGTTAGTGGGAAAACTAACTTGACTTATGAAGAGGCTTTGGTTTCTGAAAAACACGCATCTGAGAAAGTTCAAGAGATCCCCGAGGAACATGCGGCACCTGCACTACGGATGATACAATTTAGTAAGAACTATCTCCTAGAATAAATGAATGTTTATTAGTTGGATTCTCCTTTCATTTTGTAATCATTAGTCAATTTGGTGATGCTTTTGGAATGTGTATTTACCAGTTTACTTCAAGTTTGGTATATATGTTTCTCTTGTAGTTGGTGGTGCCGTTGTCATGCCTTTGTTTGTGGTCTAGTTTGCAATGGTCTAAGGATTGTGTTATCCCTTGATAGACTTGTCGGATAACAGATGCTTGGATGTGATTGCATTCTTTGAGTGCTTAGTCGACTTTTGTAGGACATTTTCCCTTGGGGCTGATCGTTCAGTGGTTCCATTGCATATGGAGGATTTTGGCATCTTTTTTCTGTTTTGCAAGGGTAAAATAATTCTTAAGGTGGTGTGATGCATTTGGCTCTTCAGTGTGCATGTTTAGGGGGGAGGGATTCCAGAATCTTTATTATCATCCTACCTTGACCAATCAACTATAGGATAGAATATTTTTCTTACTCCCCTTTTTAAACAGTCGCGGGGCTCTCTGGTGGATAATTCATCTTCCTTTTATGCTGTTGAAAGTTGGAACATGTATGATTTGTCCGCTCATCAAGCAACGAGGACGATTGATTTAAGGATGGTATTGGAACCGCCCTTATCTTCACATCCCTTTGTCAAAACTACTTAGTTTCAACTAGCTATTCTTGTCATTGCCATGGAAGCTCATGAGTGTGAGAAGCTCGAAGCCTTGTTGATGTGGGAATCTATGCCGCAAAAGCATGCACACACTGTTCACGACAGACACACAGTTTAGTAAGATTTTTCTGCAAGTTAGTTTTTTGAGATTGTTAAACTTCTTGTTCATCCTTTCTGCGTATTTTATTTTGACTTCGTATGCTTGCATCTTTTGTTTTCCCTTTCATGGTATTTTTCTATTTAGGCAGAAAAGAATCCTACGTGTTTTTTGTTAACTCAACATGTTGTTTTGGTGCTATCTTAATTTCCAATTTTAATCTTCATATTAAATTTTGGCCATCATTCAATAGCCACTTTTTAGTAAGCACAGTTCTTTCCGTAGCCGGGACAAAGCTATATGATAGCACCTATTTTTTCCGTGTTGGCAGTTCAATATATATACACACACAGACACACACACACATAAAAGCATAGTCCTCATCGTAGATGTGGTGGTGAGTTTGAAGCATGTGATTATGTTGGCATACGTAAATAATATCTTATAAGAAGCTCATTTTAAGTATACATGAAATAATGATATCTAGTACAGGAAAGCAAGTTGAGTGCATTCTTCTTTGTTCTTAAAAATACATGCATAATGCCTCTTTTGACCTACAAAAGGCTGTTTTGAGTTTTTTTTTCCTACTTCATAGTCTTACTCAGGTTCTTAAGTTTTTTATTGATTTTTCAGGTATGCTTTCATTGAAAGATCTTGCAGACACAATAGCTGTAAAGTTGATGGAGCATTCACTTATAGGAGCTGAAGTGCATGTAAGGAAGGGTGATGATCTCTGTCCTTGCAAGATATTAAAAGTTTTTGATGGTGATTCTAGCAAAAGCCAGTATGAGGTAGCATGGCTTGATAAGCATAAGAAAATAACTGGAAGTGGAGTGGTGGATGGAGATGATGTGACTCAGAAGACATTTCCCGTGAGTAGAAGAGTTTTGAAGTCTTTTATTCGGAAATCTACCTATCGAAACGGCCCTTTTGTGCTTCATGAAAAATTGGCACAAAAGCATGGAATCTCAAGTGATCCACCACAGGAACTAAAAAGCAAAATTTTCATTCAGGATGGATTAGTCTGTAACAGAAAGAATACAGAAGGGAAAAAAAGAGCCCGGGTAAGTAAAATCCAGATATCTAAATGGTATTTGTGACATGATTTTTATTGATCACGATACTATCATATTCCCTTGTATATCTTGTGCAGGATGAAGAATCTAGAAAACGTAAAAGGAAAGTGGAGGGTGAGAAAGCTGAAGAGAACGCAGAAAAGAACTCTGATGAAGGTTTGTTATGCAGAAGCCATTTTGATTCCTGCTTAAACTAACTCTAGCTTCTTCTTCTTTTCCTATAGTGTCTTTTGGTTCAGTTCTGGTCTCCCTGTATGCCTGTTTTTTGGGGCTAGGAGATTAACCTAATACCAGTTTTGAAAAAGCATGCGAAGTTGCATCTGTAACAGTGCATTATTTAATTATTTGTATATTTTATTGAACTTTGGATTTGCAGAACATGATCAATTGAAGGATGAATCTATCAAATATCCAATCGATGATCTATTGGTGCAGCCTGGTGCAGATGACCCAGTTTTTACTGACCGCCCTTCACCTTCAAGGGACTTCAATATTCCACCAGATTGCGTGGGGAATCTTTTAATGGTTTGGGATTTTTGCACCTCCTATGGTAGACTCTTGAATTTGTCACCATTCTCTCTAGAAGACTTTGAAAATGCTATCTGTCATAAGGGTAGTAGTTTGAGTCTTATTGTTGAAACACATTCTGCCCTCCTCCGGTTGCTTATAAAAGACAGTAATGATGATCTGTTAATTGTGCTGAAAAGAAACCGAAAGCTGAAGGTAAATGTAGAAATTTACTTATGTTATTCTCAGAATTTGTCTGTGTATGCCTTCTGAGTGTGTTTCTTTTGGTTCACAGATAACATTAATAAATTGGACTGAGTATCTATGCGATTTCTTAGAGAGAACCGACCTTTCTGATCTAACCACTTGTATATCAACAATTAAGCGAGGGCACTATGGGCTTCTAGATGCTCAAACTAAATTAGGCATCTTACAACGATTGATTGAACAAGCTATCCAAACAGATACTGTAAAGGAGAAGTTGGATGAGTATATTGATCAGCGACAAGTCCTTGGAGCAACAAGGAGGGAGGAAGCACTGGAAGAAGGTAGAAGGAAAAGGCAAGAGAAGGAACAATTGAAGGCCAATGGTTTTGCTAATGGAGTAATGAATGGGCATAACCTGGAGAGCACAGGAAGCAATCTCCAATCACATGTATCAAATGAGAATCACAATAACCAGAATGGAGAGAGCACAAAGAAACATAAGGGAGAGGTCATGTCCTCTCAACTCAACAATGCACCTGCTGAAATGTAATCCTTGTTTTCTTTCCGTGACATCTATTAGCATCTTAATCAGTGACTAATGCAATTGAATTATTTGAATCTTGTGACATTTGAACAGTGAGAACAACCATTCAGACACTGGATCAAGAAAAGCAGGCAAAAAACATAATATGGGTGGAGGCCAGGAAGTAAAAGGTTTCTCTAAGAAGGAAGTGCTGAAACTTTTGAAGGATGCTGAAAAGGAACCATCAGAAAGGAGGAACAAGGAGCAGAGGGTGTTTATCCAAATACTTTCTTTTGTCCATGCTGTGCATGAACATTCTTTTGCGCATTTGTGAAGACCCACATGCTTATTCACATTTTTTTGATCCTGCAGAGGGAATATTTTGAACGTGAAATGGAGAAACGAGTCATACGCACCAATCCCTTGGGTAAGGATAGAGACTATAACAGGTACTGGTGGTTCCGACGTGACGGGAGGATTTTTGTGGAGAGTTCCGACTCCAAGCTTTGGGGTTACTACAGTAGCAAAGAAGAGGTATTAATGCTCAATTTCTCCCATCCATCTCTCTAATCTCTGTTTTTCCTATGTTAATTATTGCTGGGTGATACTCTTGAACAGCTTGATTTGTTGATGGGTTCACTGAATCACAAGGGTGAGAGAGAGAGGGACCTTCACAAGCAGCTGGAGAAATTCTACAGCAGAATTTGGTGAGTGGTAATTTGCGTGCAATTGTCTATAACTTAGTATTCAAAGGAATCTATCCCCAAATCCTGGTTGGTTTGGGTTCTTTAAGAACAACCTGTTTGCCCTTGGATTTATATTCCTTTCCCTTTGAAGTTTTGTTCCTTCCAAGCAACTGTCCCCTATTATTGGATGGGGTTTTCCAGAGCATGTCATGTTGGACAAGGGTCCAGGAGACAATGGTTAAGGGTTGTGGTTAAGACAGATTATCGAAAAACATCTATCCCGACCTGTTGGAAGAGTAGGCACTGCTAGACAAGATTTTTATTCTTTTAGCTTTGTAATTGGTTCTGGCACCGAAGTTTACACCATTTTTGCTAAGGCTTTAGAGTTGGTGCTTAAAATGCTGACAAATGTTGTGTGCGCACATCTGACATTGTTGCACCTTTTGTTTTGTTTCTGCGAAGCAATTAACTTCCCTTTGACACCTCCACTTTTGTAGCTCGGAACTCCAGAAGAGATCGAAGGATATTGCTAACAAAATTGCATTGGAGGAGGCTGTGCACAGGAGATCTAGTCGTGTTCGCGCTCTGCCTAGAGAGAATCCTGCCAACGGTTTTCTTAGCTATGTTAACAAGTGGAAAGAAGATTAACTGAACAGTCTTTAGGATGACGGTAGTGGCGGGTTATGGTGATAGTAGGGGATTTGTTTATTACTCAATTGCTAAGCTAACTCATTCATTTTCTTGTTGGAGGGAATTTACGGAAGGGAAAGGTTTCATAAAGAGGATGATGGGGTGTTTTTCCAGGATCCATTCCTCTGACTTGAACATATTTTTACCCCTCTTCCTCAAGTTTTGTAGATGACAGTTGTACTTTCCAAACCATTTTATAGAGGTTCATATTCATCTAGCTGCATTATTTTCATATTTTTCTTCTATTTTTTTTCCGTCCGTATTCATTTGGATGACAGAACTCAAGCATCCTAATGCAAAGTTATATTCACCTTTAAAACAAAACACCCAAGTGAGGTTCCATTCAATTTGAATGGTTAAATATCATGCATTCATAAGTCTCGATTGTTAGAGTTCATGACTTCAATTTCATGTAAATAATAAAAGTAAGAAGTCTATTTTAAGGAAATAGGCCATTTATCCAAAATTGTCAGTTAAGTGGTTCAGAAAATCTCTCAATAGATCCAAGTTTTGTACTTCAAAGTAGCAAAATAGGGAGGACAATGACTGGAGTTCAGTCTCCTTATTGATAATTCTTAATCTTTGAACACTTGTATGAAAATATTATTTTACAGAGAAGAACTACACGACCTCAACTACACCTCGACTGATGATTTTTCCTTGGTTGAGATCCTGGAATGCTTTGTCCGCCTCATCGAATTTGTATTTTCTTGTAACGGCTTCACTGAGATTGAAAATGCCTGATTCTGCAAGTTTAACCAACTTAGGAAGATCCTGCCTAGCCCTTCCTCCATAAGAACCAACGACTTGAACATGTTCCATGGATCAACAGGAGTTCATGGAAAGAGAAATAGTCCCAACATTTATGTTAAATAGGCTACAGAATAACCACACACAAAAAACAAAACCAGGCACTTGGAGCAAGTAAAAACAGTATATATTGCAAGAGATGCTACCCAACACAACCGCTCACTAGAGAGAGAGAGACTTATATGAGAGCCATTTTCCGGGAAGAAACAATAAACCATATACACAAGAAAAGAACATTACTCTGCAATGAGTTCACACTGACAAAAGTAGTATTAAAATGGATCAGGTCACTTTGTAAAGAATCCCAGTCCGGTCCATGAGACGGCCCTCATATCCTATACGGAATGGCCTTCTCCGTTCCACTTTACTTGAAAAGGACAGGGGACAGATGTTGCTACCGCTGTCACTATGGAGCAAGACACCTTGAATATTTTATACTGTTTTAACTGCAGCTGTTTGAGTTCTACCACTATCACTACCACTAAAACCTTGTAAGGTTTATTTGAAGTTCAAAAGGGACATGGCATGGCAATTTACTGAAGGTTACACCACCAAACAGACATACTGGAAATAAGCATAACTAAAGGGATCAAAGATCACAAGAAAATAAAAGGACTCCTAACAAATTTGCAACCTCGGTCTTTACTTAAGTAAATCATGGTATTCTAATCTTATCTCGAACATAAATCAGAATATAGTCCATGACGCATTTCATTGACTAAATCTATTTTATCCTTTCAGTTCTGAACTTTAAATTCTTTCTCAGTTTAATTCAGAATCAGCTCTAACATTACTTTAACTCCAAAACCAAAGCGATCCCAGAGAGGAAGAAGTAAAACAGATTTTGAGCAAATAGAAATTCAGTAGGAGTTCCCACAAAAAGAGACACCAAAATAGTGTTATCAGGAATTCCCTAACTACCCAGAATCATATCACAGACCAAAAGATCTATTAGCGTAATACGAATTGTGAAATACAAACCTTTCGACGAACAAGACGATTGATATCTATCTCCCCTACAGCACCAGCCTGTGAGAGTCCAATCATTACAGCCTTTCCTCCATCTCTTACGCTTTGTGTGCACTGTGAGAATGTGAGTGGTTTCCCCAAGGCTTCCACAGCAACGTCTACTCCTCTTCCTCCAGTTATTGCCTGCTTAGGGAAAAACAGAAGAGGAAGAAAGGAATTAGTATTTAAATTTAAAAGATAAGTCAGTTATTGCCTTCGTGCATGACACAGGCATGCCAAGAAAAAAGTTTCTACATGTATGACCTATTGCAACAGGCTATCAGAATGCAATGTTCTACAAAGTGGGGATGAAAGCTGTTTCTGATTAAAGGTTTTTCTGCTTTGTGTGCATAAGTGTCACTTCTCCACCTATACTGCACTAATAAGAAACATAAATAATGTGTGTGTGAATGAACAAATTATGCTATCGCTTAACTTATTATTGAACATATCATAAGTGTAAGTTGCTCAATCTGTTTACACCATGCAAAGATTAAGCAATTTGTCCTGACCTTACACAATTTATGGCACTTCTCACAATTCATGGCACATCTCATGACAGGAAAGCTAATCCTTTAAGAAACTTTGAACTTCAAAAGACTAAACATGAAAGTACATTATATACTAAGCAGTAAGCAGAAACTGATAAAACTCACGAATTAGCACTTATGCTAGCTAGCCATACAATAAATAAAACCAGAGTCCACAAGTCATTTCAATTTTGAACAACCACAAAAGGTAAAGAAGGTTCCAAAGAACCAAAGAAACCAACAATTCCATGAAGGGCGTGATAAAAGTATAAAGAACAAAATGAAAGGTGACATCATCACCAATATCACTGCCTAAGGAAAATAGAGTCATCTTTTTTGTTTCAGGCACACAAATTTTCTTCTTCAAACCCATGTTAAATATTCTATGATCTTGGAAATGAACATCCACTAAAATTAGGAGTTTCCAGAAATGTTATTCTTAATGAAGTACTGTTCTTTTGTCAAAGGAAGCTGTATCCAAGGGCCTCCACAAACACATTAATGCACCTAACTGTTCATTATTTTGAACACAAAAGCAACCAAAAAGCTTTGACAAGAGCACCTCCATTATAAACATGATACCTCACAGAATTAATCAACCATTTGAGTTGGAACTAATGCACCTCATTACTAAGTTATAACCTATAGTAAAAGATAAAGATGCCCTCTAATCCTTTCAATGGGATCTTCTTTTAATGCATTTATCGTGTCAGTGGCACCAAGAATCTTAGCCTTCTGTAGTTTTTCATCCTGAACATCCACAGCAATAATATCAGCAGCACCAAATGCCATTGCTATCTGCAAACAGCTGGAGCATTCGTGTAGTCAGGATTCTGACAGTCAATCCCCACAAATATGAGTAACAAATTTACATAATTAAGTATGAATTTAATTTTAGAATTCACTCCCCCAAAGTACACAATTCAATCTGCGACGAATGACAACAGAAAGAGTAATTCAGTTTAGTTATAGCAGCCTCAAGTTTTACCAATATTTTTGGCTGATAAAAGCTTATATGATTGGAGTCTTTCTTCCAGTTAAGTAGATTCTTGTCACTTGTTAGAATCCATGCACATCATATGAGGAAATTCTACCTGAGCATGAATCAATTGTTGGCATTGACTTCATTTTAAAAAGGAAAAAAAATAATTCCTATTTGCATAGATAAATTTTCAAGAAATAGGTCAGTAGGAAGTTCTTAAACAGATTCATGCAAGGAATTATAAATTGAAAGAAAGCATACAGGGAGTGCACAACATAAGCCCCTTCTCTCTCCACCAGAATAGTAAATTACCATGGAAACAAAAGGACCAAAGAGTGCTCCCAGTCTGCTTACATAGTGTTAAAAGAAACTTAGATTCTGCAAACAGGCATGCCATTCCAGTCATAACTAGCTATTTATTATTTTTATTGACATCTTAATCTTAACAGATGAGACAAAAAGGTCATAATATGAAGTAAAATATGAAATGAAATTCTGATTTCAAATAAGTCACCAGGAGAATTTGCAAAAAGTGTTTCTCTTTTGTGTCTGGGTCTCCTCAAAGAGAAGCATGCAAAAAGGTGGAGATGGAATAAATCACTGGAGGGGCGACCATTAAGTGTCTTTTGATGTTTGTCATTGGGAAAAGGTGGAGGTGAAACTGATAGTACTTAGGAAAACAACCTTAGTGACCTTCTGGTGGTACTGCATGCAGATGAAAAAGGAAGGACCAGGTTTTAGTTTGTCTTTCATGTCATGACAAGCTCATTCCAGCCATATACATTTTGCAAATCTAATGAACTTGTACACTTAATCCTCAATCAGTGCATTTACCAAAAACATTGGGTTAAAGAGCGAATCTGTTGCAACAACTGAGCTACAGAAGAAGTCATAAATAAACTTGGAACTAGCTATTCATATTCATTTGTGGCACCGGAAACCATTGAGTGAACATAAAATATTTGACGCTTACCTTGAGCCAATACCTCCGACACCAATCACAGCACTTGAGCCGCATGGGCCATTGCACCATAAGCAGTAAACACTGCACATCCTAAAATTGCAGATTCTGTGTATGGTAATGACTCAGGTAAGGTGGTTAACCCATGCACCGGAACAACACAGTATTCAGCCATGCCTCCCATGCAATACATGAAAACTGGCTTTCCTACAACACACATCATTTCTTAGTTATTATATATTCCAAAAGCAATGTGTAAATACCAGACATTTAGCAGGAAAGAACAGAAGAAAATAATGTCACCAGAAATGCATACGTGCCTATACAGACATGCAGAATTTTTGGATCATAGACGCCCATAATCAAATATGCATGTAAGTTCTGTGGAGGGGAGACATAAAGAGGACTGCATCAGTTGAATTCATTCGTATAATATTTTCTGTAAATGAGGTGGGACTAAATGTATACAAGGCCTAATGCATAGACTTGCATTAGTGGCAAAAGAGGACCAATTAAAAAGCATTTTGGTGAGCAAGAACAGTAAAAAACTTGCATAATAAAGACATCAGAACTGATACACTCCATGCAACTCATTAAAGAAAGAAACAATATATTAACACTTGAGAAATATTTAGTTTAGATGCAAATCTAGTGTCAGATAGATCCAAGTACCAGTAGTTCGCTAGAATCCAAGCATTATTTCAGAAGAGATCTTCTGTTCAGGAATTATACACATGGGACCAATACCTAGATACAAAAAAATTTGGTATGAACCAAGCAACACTGTGAGAGAAGCACTTTGCTTGTCTATGGTATATTGCAACATTATCCAATGAAATAATGAACATGGAAGATAAGACGGATATTCTAATACTTTTTGTCAAGAACATAAGGCGTTTGAGCTTAAGAGAATAAGCTCCATGCAACTGATCAAAGATAGCACTAGTATGAGAATAAGCCAGCGCTGATTTACATTACATAAAAACCTAGTGTCAAATACACCCAGCAACTCCCATTTTTTGGCTGTAATCTAATTATAATGAGTTCCTTACCACTGTTGCGAAGGAAGAGTCGTGTTTCACCATCACAAAGAGTTCCTTTTGCCCGACTATAAGCAAAGAAATCCTCACACAAATCATTATGTCCCTGTTTAAGGCAGAGTCACGATGCAAATATATAGAAGTAGATTATTGCATGCATTCTACAGAATTTTCACAAAGTCGTAGCGGAGTGATAGCAAAATACAGCCACAAGCCAGAAAATAATAGCATCGCATCTCAAAGTAAATGTCACCTCAGAACAGTAGAAACAATTGCCACAGGGAATGATGAAAGCGCCAACAACACGAGACCCAATTGGAAATCTGAAAAAAATTGCAAGAATTTTGCTCATTACAAATCAGAATCAGTTTAATCTAAAATCTACTGCAACAGGGTTTTCGCCTCTGAATGCTTTTGGTGTCAGTGAGTGGTCCATGTTCAACAACTTCACCAGTTATCTCATGCCCAACAGCGCAAGGAGCAGCAAATGGAAATTCACCCTTTATAACATGGAGATCAGAGCGGCAAACCCCACAAGCTGCCATTAAAAATAGACAATCCAAAACAATAATGGAGTCAACGCTATGAATAGATATGCGGCAAAGAATAGAAACCCAACAAATGCTAAGCAAGAAATCACCTTTGGTTTTAATGAGAAGTTCGCCAGCCTTGGGGCGTGGCATGAGGAACTCTTCAATGGTGAGAGGTTTGTTGGGTTCCCAGAAAACAGCACCGCGCATGGACCCGCCGGAGCTCACGTGATATGAGGCTTTAGATAAGTTGGTACGACCCATGTCGTCTTTGCTACAAAAACCGCCATGGGAGGAGGATGGAGGAGGTGCAATACTGTTCGAGAGAAGGGATGAAGAAGGGAGAACAGATGAGGACAGGAGTTTCAGCGTCTGGGATGAAAGATTAGGAGGGGAAGGAAAAGAGTGGAAATTTTTAAACTTTCAGAATTAAAGGAAAAGAAAGGGAATAAGGAGTAAATAAATCGTAAAAATTTCCTCCTCGTCATAAAAAAATTTCCTCCTTATAAGAAAAAGAAGAAAATTAGAGACTGAGTTTAAATTAGAAAAGAAAATTATGGGTTTAAAGGAAATTTTCTTCCTTTTCCCTTGTGTATAAAAGATGTAGTCATGCAAGAGAATTTCTCTACGAGTTCCCTTCCTTTCCTTTCCTTTTTTTTCCTTAGTTAAACTTACCTCTTTTACTTTCTGCATTTTAGTTCTCATACAAAGCATCAGTTTTTTTGCTCATTCTTCTTGGAATTAAATGAGAGAGACCCATTTCTTGGAATTGGAAATGGAAAAGAAAAAAATTGGTTTTTCAGAAGATGAAAAGAAGAGCAGGATGATAGATTACGAATTAGCGATGGTGGTATCCAGATGGAAGTTGGATTTCACTTCTGAACTTTGATCAGTACAGTGCCTTGTTAATTAATTACAAGTATGGCTTAAGGATATTCCTAGGTTAAATTGGATAATTAGTCCCCTACTTTACTCGTTTGACACGTGTTACTCCCTCCTTATATTTTTTAACATATTATGTCCCGGTGAAATGGTTCTTTCTTTTTTCTACATTTGCGAGAGGACTAAAATATCAATGAGATCGTAACAGTCTTAATAGAGAAATTTAGGGTTAATATATTTCATGATTAAAATTTTTTTTTTCTATCATTTCTAAATGTTTTATTCGTTAATTTAATATAATATATAAAAAAAATTAAATGAGGCAAATTTGTTCAGATTTTATTATTTTATATTTCTTTTATTTTAATTATTTTCTAGCCGAATTTTTCCTTCTTTCTTCTTCTGTCGCCAAATCCAATCCAACCAAACACTGTAGAAATCTATTAATGTAGTCTCTCTATAACAAACAAAGTAACAGGAAAACAATAGAGGAAACGAACAATAATAATAAAAAAAAGGAACAAAAGAAGAGGAGAAAAAGCAGACAACAACAGCACAATACAGCTCAACACACAAAAATTAACCAGGAATAAAAAGAAAAGAGAAGGAAAGAAGAAAAAGAAAGCAGCAGAGACCAGACAGGCACCAATCTATGAGGAGAGAGACTGTTTAGTTTCTTATATATTTTTTGGGTCTTGAAATGTTGAAGCTGCTCAAGATTTATCAGCTCTTCATCGGATTTATCTACCTTCTCTCTCTGTTGCTTGCAGTCTTCTTCACAGGTACAATAATTTCTACTAATTTTTTGTCCTTTACTCATCACTTCTTTGCTTTTAGTGTCTGCTGCTGCTGCTGCTGCTAACATAAACAAATGATAGTAACAATACTGATCCATCGTTTTCAGTCCCACTTGTTTTTATTTCTGTGTTAATTTAATTGAGATCTGATGATGAGTAAATTCTTTATTTGGCTTTATACTAGAATGTTTTAAGTTAGACACAAACAAGCTAACTTCTTCTCCTTGTCTTGCTTTATTTTATTTCTTTTTTAACATATGAATGTTCTCTGTTTCATATGTATGGTGCATGCCTACTTGATTTTTCTCATGTGGGTCTGAGAAAAAGGCTGGCTTTGCTTCTTTGGTTAAACTTCTCCTTTTGTTTTGTCAATAGCAATCATAAAAATTGAAGATCATGTGATTAATGGTGAAATACAGTATATTTTCAATATGTTGGACATCAGTTTCTTTTGTGAAAAAAAGGAAAAAACAAGCTTTAGTTAAGTACATGCTTATTGCTAAGTTGTATGTGCAAGATCATGTGGATAAAGCTAATACAGTATTCATTACAGACACAAGTTATATCAACTTTATCCACATGATCTTCTATGTACATTAATTTTTTGTGATATTTACTCCCCCCTTCTCTTTAGACTAGTTGATTGCAGATTGTTCGAACTCTCATAACTTTATTTACCTTTTTCGAGTTTAGACTAAACAGAAGATGGCAGCTGAGCTCGTCAATTCTGCAACTAGTGATAAACTGAGTGAAGTGGATTGGACCAAAAACATTGAAATATGTGAACTAGCTGCACGAGATGAAAGGTATACCTTGTGTTTGTTTTCATCACTTAAAACAGATGGACTCTTGAACTTTGTACAGTTATATTCTGGCTTGATGCATTTTCCTTTGTTCTTGCTCGATGTTTTAGTTATTGCAATTATGTCTTAGATGTTATATTTATGTTCAAGGATTGTCCACCTGTCCAAATGCATTCGTATTGAGGCAATAGATGTTGAGTGTAGTACATGTTCAGAATGTTTTGCTTGATTTACTAATCCATGCTTATAGAGATAGAAGCAACAAATTGATTGGTGCAGTCTCTTTATTTTCTTGTCTTTCAACGCTGGTGACCTTGGCTTCTGTTTTTGGTTGATCGTCTTAGTTTCTGCTTTAACAGTTCCATGACTCACTTTTTGTTGGTTCAAATGTGCAGGCAAGCTAAAGTTGTCATTAAAGCTATTAAAAAACGCTTGGGGAGTAAGAATGCTAATACACAACTATATGCAGTGATGGTGGGTTGATGCTCTTGCTTTATCATTTAATTGGTCTTGCAAGGCTTACATTGGCACTATTTTATGGATTTCAAGTAGTATTGTCTAACTGAAGCATACTGTAACTGAATGAATACTCTACATAATACTTGTGCTGCTTCTTATATTGTAGGCCTGATGTTTAGGGAAAAAGAAAAATATTTGGTTTAAAGAACACTTATTTGTCTTTTGCTTGGCAGTTGTTGGAGATGCTAATGAACAATATAGGAGAACCTTTCCATACCCAGGTGATTGACACAGGGGTTCTGCCTATTCTTGTGAAAATAGTAAAGAAAAAGGTAGAAAACTTGGTACTTAAATCTGGTCGGTGGTGGATAATTTTATCAATTATTTACCAAAACTAATTATTTTCCTTTTGTCACAGTCAGATCTTCCTGTAAGAGAGAGGATATTCCTTCTTCTGGACGCCACGCAAACATCTCTTGGTGGTGCCTCTGGAAAGTTCCCTCAATACTATACTGCATACTATGATTTGGTGGTAAGTACATATGCAGAACAACTGCAATCCGCTAAGCTTGCATTTTACTACTCACTATCATCTATTCAGAAAGTGGCTAGGTTGAAATGTGGCTCTCTATCACCATTGTGAAGAGAATTATTTGTGGAAATGCATCTGTTTTGAACCTGTGAGGATGTTGCTTACTTTTGGTTCCTGGGGGATGATTTGTGGATATCCTGACAATTGAATACTAACCAACTAAGCTATAAGCTGTAGTCCCATTTAGGTGCCATCTGCTTGAATATTTCATTTTGGGCATCTTTTATCCTTAATTAAGTTCTTTCAAAGTGAAGAAAGATATCAAGGATCTTTATTATTGTTGTGATTCAATTTTGGATTCAAACAAAGTATCCCAAATCGATGCAAAGTGCTTCTGAAATTTCACTCCATCTAAGAGATAATGAATTTGTTTACAGGCTATTATCATATTGGCTGTTGGAAGGTTGGGCTTATCAAAATTGTTTATTCCTTGATTCCATCGGTTGTCTTGTTCCTTAGTAGTTCTCTCATAACTTCTTTTTGGGTACTTCTAACTATGAGCTTTATTAGCTTAGCTTGTCCTTCCAATGGCAGTCTTTTTGAGCACCCAAGAACATCAAACATGTTTTAAGTGCTGCTTTTGTTGCATCAGTCGGTGAACGTTTTATTTTTCCAGAATGCAGGTGTGAAATTTCCACAGAGGCCTCCTGAAGTACCATCTAGTCATCCTATTCCACAAGCTAATAAGAAAACTACACTTAATGGGGAACTTGCTGCCTCCAGACATGAAGTGGTTGCCCAACCAGCAAAAACTGAAAGTGTTCCTGAATCTAGGTTTTTTTCCTCCTTTTTAGTCCTTTTCTTCTATTTACAGTTAATGCATACAAGTGTGGAGAATAGGTGTGCCCTGCATATTTGAGTTTAAATTTATTCCATAATGTATATTCCAATGCATGAGGTGATCGATCTCATCAAAATAGCTCACTGAAATAAATTCTTTCATGGCTTATAAAAGAAAGCAACATTCCTATATTGTTCGGTTGCCTACAAGGCTACAAGGTCCATCAGGTTGTCTTGCTTTTTAGTAGTTTTTGTCACTTTATTTCTTGTTAAGGTATGTTTAGTGGTGTTTCTTATAGGCAATGCTTTATAAATGAATATTTGTGAACGTGTTTGCTACTAAGAAGGTTTTCCCAGAACTGTTGTGTAAAGTTTGTAAAAATAGATAACATTGTTTAATTTCTGCTTTTTTTACTTCGAAGAAATTGCCATTTCTAATTCTGTGGTTTATTCTATACAGTATTATTCAAAAGGCCAGCAATGCTTTGGAGGTTTTGAAAGAAGTCCTTGATGCTGTTCATTCTCAAAATCCTGAGGTACACTAGGGACTGTTGCTACTAATTTAGCCTTATCGTAATTTGATAGGCATTATCTGTTGTGCATACAATTTAACCTAGACAGTAATACCAACATTTATACAGTGTCACTACTATCTTGTGCTTTAATTTGTGCCGGGTTATGTTTTTTGGCTTGAAATTTGATGAAGGCATCTACGAGGGTAGTTGTAATATGGCTAAAACTTTTGAAATCCAAAAAGTTGTCAGGATTGGTGGTTGTTCTAAAGTGATATACAGGCTCAAATATTAACTTTTTCTGAGAGCAATGGTAAATAAACAAATATTGATCAATATATATTCGTATCTAGTACTTATAGTAAACTTAGGGGCCTCTTGTGATCTTAATGCAGAAAAATGTATGCAAACATAACTTCTAAAATTTGGATGAATTCCCATATTTTTTTGGTGATAAAAACATCACTCGCTTATTCCATGTGTGTGTGTGTGCGTGTGTGCGTGTGTGTGCATCCATCCTTCAGAACCAAATGTGCATGTCCTAATGCTCTTGCTCCCACTGCCGAGATTGTTGATTATGAAGCTACTATTGTACTTGATTAAAGTGTGCAAATATGCATCTGACTGATTGACCTTCATACTTTATATCGCTTGGTTGGGTGTTTGTTGTTGTGAAATTCCAATTAACATGTTGCTCTCTTAATTATCTTCTTTTAGGGGGCGAAGGATGAGTTTACTCTTGATCTTGTAGAACAGTGTTCATTTCAAAAGCAGGGAGTAATGCATCTGGTACTGACATCTCGGTAAGCCGGCTTTTTGGGGTCAATATCAAACATCTTCCTTAGCTTTATGAGTAGGCATTCCTTTACCTATACCAGAATAAAAGTATGCATCATAATTGTTCAAAAACAAGAAATGCATGCATAACGGGACCCCACTTCACTTGTAGTCAACCCTGCAGAATCAGTTTGTTATTCTCTTTGTGATCCAGGAATGAAAAGGTAGTTTCTCGAGCAATTGAATTGAATGACCAGCTTCAGAGAGTTCTGGCTAGACATGATGCTCTCCTCTCTGGTAGCTCTGCACCTGCAGACAGGTCTCTTGTTTCTGATAGAACTACTGCAACAGCAAATCACTTTAATCATGAAGAAACAGACGGGGAAGAGGAGGAGGCTGAGCAGCTTTTCCGAAGGTGCGTCTATGTTGATTTCATTTGTCGTAGCTTCTTATGCGGGAGAGGTCATTTTGTGTTTTTTAATTAGAAAAGCATATCTTTCAAGGGTCCTTAGCCGATCAGGCTAGTATGTGTTAGGGGCAGTTGCTATTTGTTATTAGTATACCTAGAACAGATAAGCTTGTCAGAGAATGCTGCTCTGTTTCCTGTTTTAAATTTTCTAAATTGGCAGGTTGCGGAAAGGGAAGGCTTGTGCGAGGCCAGAAGATGAAGGGAAATCAGAAGAGCGTCTACCATTCAGCTTGCTTGGGCCATCCATCACCGGAGAAAGGTTGAATCGTCCCCTAATACGGCCACTTCAGTCAGAGCAGCCACAGGAGCCCACTGCACACTCGCCTCCTGTTGTAATTCCACCTCCACCTGCCAAACACGTGGAAAGGGAAAGATTCTTCCAGGAAAAGAAGGTTGATGGGTCTGCCGTGTCTGGCCACATGAGGGGCCTCTCACTCCACAGTCGCAATGCCAGTAGCTCTCGTAGTGACAGCATAGATTTTAGCGATTGATTATTCCTCCTCAGAGGCACCACGGTTCGAATTGGTTTTTGGTGTGTTCGTAAAAGCTTCTGATATGGAGGTTGGCTTTTCAGCGGCCAGTTGATAGTTGGGTATACAAAGGTTATATAGTTGCAGAACTTGTGTTCTTGTGGATGACATCTATTTTCCAGTTTTTATTTCTGCTTCTGAGAAGTTATTATAATCTCAGTTTGCCCCTTTTAAGTAGTAGGCTGGAACTTTTTATTAGGGAGGCGTGTAAATGGAGATTTATGTCATTATTGGGTGTATTATGGTCATCTTTTAGAAGTAACCTTCTTTTTCTTTTTCTTTTTAAGACTTTAAGACGGAGGGAGTAGAGAATGGAAATTGAATTCCTCCGATTCATGTCCTTCAAATTTGAGACAGGAAAAGGAAATGATGACCCACTTCATTATTCTCCTCTCTTTAAATTTTAGTTTCTTAATAAATAAATTGTGAGATGATGATCTTATGTAATCGTGGGATGTGGAGACATCAGACGTTTCTCTTTTCCTAGAAAAAAATCCACAATATAAATTAATTAGAAAAACTAGGTAATAAATTCTAAAGTTTATAAAACCTTGCATTTTGCTTGTAATTTTAAAACTTACATATTCCTAAAACTCTTAAAAAATCCCACTTTTTACCCTTTTTACAGTGGTTAAAAATTCTAAAAAGAAAGTAAAAATATTATAAGCCATTTTTTTTCAATTTTTTTCATAAAGTGGACTTTACAACATTTGGGATATTTTCCCTTCAATTTATATATTTTTTAGCAATTTTTTCTTTTGAATCTTTTAATATAAGAAAATTTTAAATTGAAACTTGTATAATTTGTAGGATAAATATTCTTTAAAAAATAATACTCAATAACATAAATAAAAAAGAAATGGTAGGTAGTGATTTAGTGAAGAGAACAGAAGCAGAGAAGATAGGAGAGAGAGTGGTTGTGGGTTTTTCCTTTCTGATAAGTCACTCTCCCACATTTCTCCATTAGCTTCTTTTTCTGTCTTTCCAATGAAAAAGGAAAGGAGACAACTTACCAAGAATTTTGAGCCAGGGAAGCTCTGTTCTTCTTAACCTGTAACAGTTTGATCACAAATTGTTTCTAATAAGCTGGTATTCAATCAAACAACCATTAAAAATGGTGAGTTGTGGAGCCATGAACGCTATAACTGCTTCTTCTTCTCCTTCCACTTCTTGGTCTGCTTCTCGCCATTCCAAAGTTTCCCCCATTCCCAGGTGAGTCTGAGCCCGACCCAGATTCTTGCTCCTCTCTCTTGCTCTGCTCTGCTTATCTATTTTGAATTTGGGTTTGATTTTCTTCTTGGGTTATTTTCAGCAGGGCATTTTCACGAACAGTTACCAATTACTCTCAGAGACCTGCTCATGTTGACGCTTGTGTTACTTGTCGTCTCTTCAAAAACAATAATTCCGTCCGATGGGATACTAACAAAGCATCGTCGTCGCCATTGGGGGCATTGGTCACCTCCAATCCTCAACCTGGCTCTGCTTCTTCCTCACTTGTTGGGGATGAAAGGGTGGGCGTGTTGTTGCTCAATCTTGGAGGTCCAGAGACTCTCGACGATGTCCAACCTTTCCTTTTTAACCTTTTTGCTGACCCAGTAAGAATTCAGATGCATTATCTATTTCCTTTGTTCTGCTTTTCCTATTATTTTGGAACTTTATACATTACTGATTTAGCTTGTCCAATGCTTAAATGGTTCTAGATTATAGCTTTGTCTATGTTATGAGTAGCTAGCCAGTCACTTTTCCCCTCTGTTTTTTGTAAGGTTTTGGATTTATCTAGTTGAAATAAGGATAATGCTTTAAATAGAGACGGTGTTGCTGTTTTAGTTTCCAAAAGCTCAATTTTTAAAGTGATAAATTGATGGTGGGGAAAAAGCCATAATTGCCACTCGTTAGCACAACTTTGAAAGACTTCAATTTGGAATCTTTGTTAAGGCATTTTATTCAATGATACTTTCTGACTTCATACGTATCTTCTTACTTCATTATATATTATGTCAGGACATTATACGACTGCCGAAATTGTTTCGCTTTCTTCAAAAGCCGTTCGCCCAATTCATATCTGTTCTCAGGGCGCCCAAAAGCAAAGAAGGTTATGCTTCAATTGGTGGGGGTTCTCCTCTGCGCCAGATAACTGATGCACAGGTATTCTTTTTGCTTGTTCCCTGAATTGACTTGCCTTTTTTAAGTAGCCAATATTTTGTTCTACCCTCTGGATTAGAATCGTTTGTGTGGCTTCATGTGAAGGTTTCCCCATTCTGTCGGGCACACAATTTCAAACATGTTTCTTCATTTATTGCTTATTTCTACCATTTGTTCACTTTCATTGACTGCCCTCTTCATTTAGGCCAAGGAGTTGAGGAAGTCCCTTTGGGAGAAACAAGTTCCTGCAGAAGTTTATGTTGGAATGCGTTATTGGCACCCATTTACCGAAGAAGCCATAGAGCAGGTGATTTAGTTTTCATCTTAGCACCAGTGTCTCCTAGCTGTATCCAGTGAAACACAAGTGACTACAGTAGTGAATTTTGTTGTTGATGTTTCTTCATGGGTTTGTCTTTTGTTTGCCAATGAATAAATAGACTAGGCACACAAGGTTACTTCTGTACGTTAAAGTTTCAGTACACATCATGGTATCAATTTGATGTCGATATGTAGTTTCCTAGTGCAGTTCAAACATCCTGATTTCAAGAAGATTTGTATTGTCTTTGCGTCCCTTTTCTTATCTGCTAATGCATAGGTTATGTTATGCTATTATGTAATGTGTGAAAGAGTAGCTCGTATATAACTAGTATAGTTTCATCATGCTTTTCTATTTTTTTCTGAAAATCTGAACACTATGTTCAGTTTGATAGTACCAGATAGCCAATTTCTACTTGAGTGCTCCTTGTTTTGTTCCTTTTTGTGGATCATTACTTTTTGCTTAGTTCAGCTACAAAAAAGTCAATTTACTGGTAAAAGGATGTATCTGTGTTGCTAATCAACGGTCTTTGATTGCTGCCATTTTCCAGTTCTGACATTCACCTTAATTCATGCTGTAGATAAAGAGAGACAGAATCACAAAGCTGGTTGTGCTTCCACTTTATCCACAATTTTCAATATCTACTAGTGGTTCAAGCCTTCGACTCTTGGAGAGTATTTTCCGGTGATTATAAATAACTTGCTATTTCACTTTCCAACTTTGCCAAAGTGTAATCTGAAGTTGATGCTTTTTTGGTTCACCAGGGAAGATGACTATCTTGTTAACATGCAGCATACAGTGATACCTTCTTGGTACCAGCGTGAAGGATACATAAAAGCCATGGCAAATTTGATTGAAAATGAATTAAAAAGCTTTGGCCGTCAAGAACAGGTACTTAAATGCATAGATAGTGTCTTGTTTCAACAAGATTGATTAAAGCATTCTTTTACTGGTCTCTCTCTCTATCTCATTTATGTAAAAAATGCAACATTACGTACTGAGTTACTGACTCTTTATGAATTACATCCAAATTTCCTCTGTGAACTACAAGTTTTAAAATTTGTTGTTTAGTCTTATGGGGCTTGTAGTTGCCAACTTAAATTGTTTAGGTCTTCAATGCTCCCATCACCCACAGAAAGGAAAAATAAAGATGGTATAAGCATCTTCACAACACGTCAAAGTAGTCCACTGTTTACCTTTCCATAAATAAATGAATAACCAGCTATAATCATAGTTACAAGGATAGGTCAATGTGTTATATATAGTTGTTGATATGGAATACCAGTTATGGAGCTAATGTACCCAGTGCGCTTTCCTTAATGCACAAATATGTTTCTCGTGGTTTGAATTAAAGCACATTTAAAAAGTTGTAACTCTCTATGGAAGATCAATTCGGGAGAAAAAGAAAGAAATCTAGTGGCATGTTGAAGTTTTGCTATCCTATTAAGGGGGTTATGCCTCATGGATTATGGTTGTGTTGGCAAAAGAGAGCTTGCGGGTTAAAAGCTATATCAAACATCCTTGTTCTAGTTTATTCTACCACAATTTTGCCTCCTAAAGACAACGTGAAAGACACTCTTTACCCTACTAAAATGACAATTTTATTCAACAAACACCCTTCGATCCCTCCCATCTGAATACATACATACTTATATTCATATTTGGTGTATTTCTTGTGCTTGTGTTGTGTTTAAGCATCTACTACTAAGAATACTAATTGTTTTCTATATAATTAATTATTATCGTTATCATTAATTGATTTTACATAGATAGGCCTATACTCCCTTTTACATATATATGTGTGTGTATTTCTAGCTCTCTGTGTGTCTTATAAAGGGTTTCATGTGTTGTTTCTGTGAGGTCTAAAGAGGGAATGGTTTGACCATGCTCTGTGTTCAGGTTTTGCTGTAGCAGTAGTAAGCATTTAGTTTTCGTATTTAAGGGTTCATGATGCTTAAAGTAGAATTCTGTTCTGTAGTTCCTAATTTTTTTGAAAGAGCTCCAAAATCATTTATAAATTTTGCGGATAACCTTATTCTTTTTTAAGATTATTAGTTTTCCAGCTTTTGCTTATAGTTTAGTGTTTAATCTTCAAATATGCTCTCTTCTATCCTGTTGTATCTTCAGTATGCCAATTGAGGATATATTTGTGTAGGTTGTGATATTTTTTAGCGCACATGGGGTGCCACTTGCATATGTAGAAGAGGCTGGTGATCCATACAAGGCAGAAATGGAGGAATGTGTGGATTTGATTATGGACGAATTAGAGAAAAGAAAGATCAATAATGCGTACACTCTTGCTTATCAGGTACTTGCTGATTGCTTCATCTGTACCTCATTTAGTGTATCTCTACTTGTCATGGCTAACAAATATTTTCACACCACTTGCATAACATACAATGTAGGCATTAGTTTATAGAAGTTGGTTATAACATGTGCACAATGAAACTAAGAATATGTGGACCTGTAATTTGTATTTATATGCATGGGTATGCATATGGGTGCTATTACAGTTCTTCCTTTGCTTGAGTGGATTGTGAACTAGAGAAATGCGTATTATACCCTTCTCCATTTTCTTTTTCTTTTCTTTTATAACTTTGCTGATTTTGGTATTAAGGTCACTAGTGATCGGAGAGGTTCATATGTTAATTTCAAATCGTTCAATTTTCCTTACCTTTTAGTGATATTTTCTTCTACCAACTGGAAATTTATATGTTGAAGAAGTATTTAGTCAAATTGATTGTTTAAGTGATATAGCCCAGAATTTGACATATATAAGACACTGTATCTGATAAACATGATGTCCCTTGGCGACAATAGCTTTCCAGGATGGACAACGTTTAGACAGATCGTTCAGTGGTTCGTGTTGTTCATAAGTTTTCTTAGGAAGAATTGCTTAAGTAGCTTTATCTTTTATGCCTTCTGGCTAAAAGACGAAATCGACAGGGAGTTGTTGAACATTTTCATTATTAAAGATGTGAGTGAGATTGCAGTAACAAGTTGCAGCTTTAATTTGTCCACTTATTAGTTCAGTCATGAGATGCTTCAAAGTTCTCGATCTATTTGTACATTTAGTGATTAGTATGAAATGTTTCTCAGTCTATTGATATCATTCAATTATTAATCTTCGGTTCCATTTTTATTCCAAGTTGCAAGAGAAGTTAAAAAGTGTTGTTTGTTATCAAGCACAAAGGCAACAGGAAGAAAGGAAAAAGAAAAAGTAGTAAAAGATTGCATTGATCATGGGATGGGGTATTCTCTAAGCTTTTAATTGGTTGTGTTTGATCAGCATGCTTATTTATCATCCCTTATTTTAAATCCTCAAGTTCATACTTTTTCTTTCAGGAATAAGATTGCCATTCAAAAAGATGGTCTGTGAAATTATTAAACGCTTGATTGAATTCATTTCACAATAGGATGCGAAGGATTTCTTTTCTTTCTTGTCATGTTACTTTACTTTTGCAAGATGTTTTTCTTCTTCTAACTTGAACGTTTGAATATCCTTGCAGAGCAGAGTCGGCCCTGTGGAATGGTTAAAACCTTATACTGATGAGACAATCACTGAGCTTGGGAGAAAAGGGGTGAATAGTCTTTTGGCTGTCCCAATTAGGTATATTAGATTTTCTTAATGCAGTTTTTTGTGGTATGTTTATTTGAAGCGGGAATTTTCCCCTAAAAAAATGATATTTGACTTGCAGCTTTGTTAGTGAACATATTGAAACTCTAGAAGAAATTGATGTTGAGTATAAAGAGTTGGCTCTCAAGTCTGGCATAGAAAAATGGGGGCGTGTTCCTGCTCTGGGATGTGAACCAACCTTCATTTCAGACTTGGCAGATGCCGTTATTGAAAGCCTTCCGTATGTTGGAGCTATGGCGGTCTCGAATCTTGAAGCTCGACAGGTACCCTTGCTGTTTTTTCTAAACAATATCAAAGGAGATTCCTTTATTATTATTATTTGTGTGGATACCTTTTGTTTCAAACACATTTTATTTGTCTTTACGTGTGCATTCAGCATGCATGTTTGTGTGTGTGGCTCTGTGAGTTATGCCATATCCTTGTCTAGAGATCATCCATCAGTGCAACTGTAACTAATTTTGGTTCATCTTTGCATGGCATGTGGAATTTTGCCCTTTGGTAGAATATGTACAGCTCGAAATGCTCTGCTTTCCATGTGAAGTGTAAATTATGGACACATCTCTATAGTCTTACATTTTCGCAATGATGATTCTGAATTTTATTTTGCACTTTCTCATTGTTGATTTGGGATTCTCTGCAGTCTTTGGTTCCACTCGGCAGTGTAGAGGAGCTACTGGCAGTATATGATTCAAAGCGTAGAGAGCTACCACCACCTGTGACGGTATGGGAATGGGGTTGGACGAGAAGCGCAGAAACCTGGAACGGTAGGGCAGCTATGCTTGCAGTTCTTGTGCTGTTGGTTCTAGAAATCACAACCGGGAAAGGTTTTCTTCACCAATGGGGTATACTGCCATTGTCCCTATGAACGAAGAGTACGAGCGTTCATGCCCCAATTGCCCACTGTTCCAAGTGTAAATTTGGTTTCTAAAGCGACACCCTTATGCTTCATAGTATGTTGTCAAAGATCTGTTGACACTGAATATGCCGATGCTATTGTTTTTTATGGTCATTGTTGGTGTACTAGTGTAGTTGCAGGCTCTTCAACCCTTCTTTACGGGTCATAGGTGGAAAAAAATTTACCAGTGTTATACATGTACTATCTGTAACTTACAATGTAATTTGACCAGCTGAAAATTTTGTTAAAGCTTGAGGAGCTTTATGAATTACTTTTGCTGTATAATTGATGACAGTACCCTTACAAACTAAAGTATGAATTTTTGAGACATTCTTGTTCTCTGTTTTCATGATTGAATATGAATAATCGTTTTAGTTTTCCTATCTAATTGCACCGATAATTTGCAAGATAATTTTGTCTTAAGCATCGCTGACAAACACCGAAAGAGCAACAACTATCATTACCATCGGTTGTTGTTAAGCGGTATAGAAAAATCATCCAATGAATGAAATTAGTCTCTTAATTAGAACGAGAAGATGAGGAGAAAAAGAGCAACAGCTATAATAGTAATAATAAATTGCAAAACCTCACAAATGGCAATCTCATCGGTGTAAATTACAATCTACTGTGTAAAATTGGAAAAGTTACAAACAGCAGTTGCACTCATCTGTTATAGTTTACAATACCACATTCTTACAAGCTAACATTATTAAGAAGCATAGTTTATAATCAAATATCATTACAAATGAACTGAAAACACCTAAGGTTCATACTTATAATCAAACCTAATTATCTAGTAATCATATGATATAACAAACAAGCTGCTTAACTTATTTGAAACTCTCCACTGGCATGGACCTCCTTCACTCTTTTGTCATATTCATCTTCTTCTTCATCATCATCCACCTCATTATCAATGTTTTCCTCTTCTTCATCTGCTTCTGCTGCTCCCCAGCAAAAGCCCTTCACAGGGGTAGTTGCTGGTGGTCGTTGTCTTGCCTCTGCCACTATTTTCATGATCTCCTCCACGGTTTGAAGAGAAGAAAAGCTTGGGTTCTCCCTCTGGTAATAAATGGCTTGAGCTGATTCAGTCAGCTCCCTAGGCAAGTTCTTTAAAAACCAGGGATGGTTCTTGATTTCTTTGATGCTAATTCTCTGCACAATTGTATACGGGTGGTTAAGAATTTGGTTCTTATAGCTACTAAGAACAATTAGTTCATATAGATAAATCAAAAGAAAGGGTTAGACTCGCGAGATCCTTTTGCGTATCTTAACCTACTGCTAAGGGGAAAAGCACCAAAATCACTCAAATTACAGTCCAGGAAACAACAAATAACGTACCCTGGATGCGCTAGCAACAAATATACGGGAGAGTAGGTCTTTGCAGTCTTGGGAGATATGAACATAGTCCGGGATTTTGTATTGTACACCCATTATTTTCTGTAGAATAGCAATCAAGAGTCAAAATGACCATGACACAAATTAAGAAGCACTACTCAATCCAAAGTCAAAGAGGAGGTGTGGGCATATACTGACCTGAATTGTTTTCCTAAAATTCTTGGGGTCATCTTGGTCTTCAAATGGATATGCTCCAACCAACATCACGTAGAGAGTAACTCCACAAGACCATACATCTGCCATCTAAATTGGGGGCAAAAATAAAAGTGTGAGAAGCATAAAAACTGGACTCCTAAACTCCTCATCTAAAAGTTGAATGCTTTGCAACCCAGAAGTAGCTTGTATGTGTGCAGATTCAAGACCATTATCACAAATTAGTTATGTATAAAAGGGATGGCAGGAGAAACATGAAAAAATTCATCCGATCCTCCCCACCCAAAATAAATACATATATGCCTAACTCTTGAAAAAGACCACTGGAATAATGACGGAGGGACGCCATCCAAAACACACTCATTATAAAGGATGAATTTAAAAGTAAATTTGGTTCACATGCATGTTACTTGGTCCACTCCAACGAATTAGGTATAACCAGTTTCAAAAGTGATGGAGAACAAATAAGGGTTTTATGGAAACCATTGGTCCTATGACAACTAGATATTCGAATTAAAGAAAGAAGGCTATGATAATAATATTTACTTACCTTGCCATCATACTCCCTCCGAGAGAGAACCTCTGGTGCTATGTATGCTGGAGTTCCTACTGTTGACTTTGGCCTCGAATGCAACAAAGAGGACTACACCACCAATACATAATTTTAAAGGAAAAAAGATTAATCAAAAGAAGCCTTCAAATACCAAGATAAGAACGAAAGTGAGATGCTTTGGCTTTAAACGCAAACCTTGGAATAACCAAAATCACAGATCTTCAGGCGAGGAGCTGGCCTTCCATCCAAAAGTGTATTTTCAAGTTTTAAATCTCTATGGCAGATTTGCTGTTGATTAAAGAAAATCCAAAGAAGCACAATTTAAGCATTAACTTTCAATCAAGTCCTGCAATTCTCTTGTAATGGAAGAGAGAGAGCGGATATAGTAATTTGATTATCGTACCATGTTGTGACAATAATGCACACCAGAGATCAGCTGCTGGAAGAAATATCTAGCCTAAAAGAAGACAACCAGGAAGCTGATTAATGTAATTAAAAGAAGGATAACAATAATAGTTTTAAGAATAAGAAATTAAGAAGAAAGTTAATTAGACAACAAACCTCATCTTCACTGAACCTTCCAGCATTACAGATTCTGTCAAAAAGTTCACCACCAGCAGCATACTCCATCACAATTGTCAAATGGGTCGGAGTCAAAACCACCTGCAAATTAAAAAATTAACCAAAATTAATGAAAGCCAATACTAATTAGTATTAAAATTAAGTAGTGACGATTAACAATTACTACAAGTATAATAATAAACCAAACCAAGAAAGAAAAACACAGTGCTTGCCTCTTTGAAGCGGATGATATTTGGGTGCCTAAGTGATCTGTGGTTTATAATCTCTCTCGCTACATTCTCATCAATCTGTAAATTTCAAATTTTGAAGAAAACCCAGATGCCATTACATATAAGCAAAGCTATAAATTGATTTCCTTCCCAGAATTGCAAGGAAAATAAGTGGGAAAAAAGAAGTACCCTTTGGCCTCGTTCGATATATTTCATGGCAACAAGCTCTTTGGTCTCCTTATGGCGGAGAAGCCTCGCCACCCCAAAATTCCCAGCTCCCAAATCCTTCACCACCTCATACTTCTCCATCTTCTTATTCTTCTTCCTCTTGCAATTCCTTCTTTCTTTCCTATCGGCACAGTATTTTATATATATATATAAAAAAAAATCTATGTGTATATAACACGAGAACGTGAAACAATATATGGATCGGAAAGCAGAGATGGTTTAGAAGAAAGAATATAACTTTGCCGGAGGGAGGGAGAGAGCGGGTAAGGTCTGCGTTGGAGAGAGGAGAAAAGATGGAGCAGAGCTGGGTTGATGAGATGCACACTTGGTTGGATTGGAGGGATAAAAAGGTAAATTAAGTAAAGGGCATAAAAGTAAATCGCACGTTAAACTTGTTTTATTGTTTGATTTGATGCTGTACGATTGAAGCCATATATAATAATAATACAACTACATAAGCTTTTGTTTTGCCGCTGTATTTGGGTGTCATCCTGAGCTGCCAGACGCGATAAATTTTTATCACTCGATTACAATAAATATTAATAATTAATTAATTTTAGATGTTTAATATTAATATTTATAATTGTACTATTTTAAAAACTATTAATAATTTTATTCGGTAATAAATAAAGTATTATTAATAATAATCAAATTTTTAATTTTTAAATTAATTAAAATACCCAAAAATATAAATACTTTTGGTAAAATAAAACAATAAAATAAATAACTTGTTATTTAAATAATGAATTAACCAAAAATTTCATAATAAAATGATGAGAATATCAAATTAAATTATCAAATTACTTATATAATTTTCAATTAAACCTTTTGTTTTCCTTTTTGAATATGAAATAAAAGTGTGGTATGGTATGAGCATGATCAAGGAAAGTGAGTTGAAGTGGGAAGCGAGTGACAGCACGTGGGAGTGCTACTACTAGTCGCGGATTTAGGGAGTGACTGAGATGCCCCGGGCCCACAAAACAAAATGTTAGTAGTATTTTTTTTCTTACTTTTTTTGAATTTTTTTTAAAAAAATAAAAATTCTTACTTACAATTAAGGTACGACGAGTAAAAATTTGGTACATTATGATGTACGTACTTCTCCCATTTAAATTATTTTTGTCAGAATGCAATTTAATTGACATATGTCAACATTTGAATGGAAGAGATATATACATCGGGATGTTTTCCAGCTACTCTTCCAAAGCCAGGACTAAAATTGTAACAAAAAATAATAAAATATTAAAAAGAAAGGGAATCTTAAAACTCCCTAAAACGTCATATAATTAGAAACAGAGGGAGTATTATGGATCGATTTAGATCCACAATTCTATGTTGTTGTTTTCGTGAGATTTAATCATTTTCTTTGAGGCGTAGTCTTTTGTTTGTGATGTTTAGTCCTTTATACTATTACTCAATATTCTAATTCATGAAAGGTATCCAATAGATGAGATATAGGATTCAGCTGACAATGAAGACGAAAATCTAGCGTTTGCGCTATTTTCGGAAGAAAAAAAATATGACTCTTATCTTATGTATTATTTTTTGTTGTTAAAAAATTGTATTGTGTAGCATTTATTATAGCTAAGAAAGTCATACTTTTAATTATTTTATATTCGATTAACTTCACGATACTGTCCAATATGTTATCTAAAACTATATTATTACGAAATATTTTATTAGAAAGGGATTAAAATTAATTACTTCTACCAATCAAAACATATGGTGTATCTTCTAAAACAATAAAATATACATATGAACTTTTAGTGTTTTTTTTCTCTCCTCTAGAACTAAAAAGCCTACCCTTCAATTTCAATGTTGTAATTGATGTGGATATTTGTATATTTAGTTTTCAATAGGTCAAAATTGCTTGTCATGTAGTATAAAACACACCGGCATCATTCCATTTCATACCATCATCAATCACCAGCGTTGGTTGGTTCCTTAGTCTCTATCTCTCTATTTTTTTCTTTTAATCATATCATGTAGCCTTTTTTACTATTTATTTTTGTATAATTTGGTAAATTGGTGTGAAATAATATTTTTTTTCTTTTTATTTTTTTATAGATTTAGATTTAGATATTAACACCCGTCACCCCTCACCCGGGGGGAGTAATATCTATGTGCTAATGCAAGATAATTAATTAGATGGTGAAAGAATGTGGAATTGTGGATGGATCTCCAAAAACGGCGTTGTGGGAGGAGACGGAGACACTGGACGGCGACGATGTTGACTAAATCCACCCACTCACCCACGACCATGTGGTGCCCCACTAGTCCCACTAGCTACAATGAAGGCACTTTTTCTTTGTAAGATAGAGTTAATTTAATTTTTTAACAACAAAAAATAATACAACGCAAAATTTGAAAAAAACCAATCAAATCCTCGCTAGTTCTAATTAGTAGTATTTGACTATTATTCATTACATGCAAAGCACATGGAGCAAGAGTGGAAGGCCATCAACGTCATTAAATTTGGAGTATTATTTACTATTCTTATCTATTTCGGTAACAATTACTTAAGATGCATGAATCAATTAATTAAATAAATAAATAAATAATTAATATATTTATTATTTATTTTATAGGCGGAAGTGAAATTTGAATCTTAATTCTATTTTTAAATAATTAATAAACTATATATTTATTGACATCACTGCTCTTCTCGATAGGTGAATGAAATTCGCACTTTTGTTGCTGAAAAATGACAACCCTTGCCTCAATTCGAGGCTCCCGCCCAGGTACCGTTATTATTAATTATGGGCACAAGTACTCGTACATTATTCTTCTGAGCTACATATCTTAATGATTTTTCAAGTTGTGAGACCAGGAATGAGACCTGGTCGGATCCAATATTTCTTATTTCTAATCGAATTATAATTAAAATAATTCAGTCGGATTTGAATTCGGATAAATTTAATTAACAACTGATCATGCTGTCCATAGATCAAATTATTTCGTGTATTTCGTGTATTGGATTTCACTTGACCGTCTACGGCTCCATTGCCTGTGCTCGGGGTAGAAGTTTTGTATAAATGTATCGCCATGCTATTAAGTATTTTGATTTAAGTTCTTTTCTTTCTAAGAGGTGGAATAGAATAACCCGGTTGAAGCGTAATGATCATTCGTCTTTGATAATTTCAATTCGAGTTTCAATTTTACACAAAAATTTTAAATGTTTGAAGATTTTGGTTCCAATTTCATAAAAATGGGAACATTTTGTTCAAAATTTGAATTGTTCAGTTTTTCCATTTGATATCAAATTTTACTAACCATTACTGAACAATAATCAACTAAATTTGAATCAAATCAAATTGGATCAAAAATCGAATTCAGATAAAATCGATCAGATTTGAATAAATTCGCTCACCACTAATCGTGAATCCAGAAACCAAGTTGAGGCACGGACTTGTAAATTTGGTACGTCTACTACCATTTCAATAAAATTATCACCATAACTCGTTTCAAATTCGAGTTTTTTTTTGTCGAAAAAAAAGAAAATTGTATAAAGATAAAAGTAAAACTCTTTATAAATATTGTAGAGTCAATGGCTACTCAACAACATTCATCACTCTTTAAAACCCAACATACATGCTTAGGAATGACTAATTTTATGTTCGAAAATGAGCGTAGAGGATAACAGCAGAAAGCGAAAAATAAAAATAACTAGCTCGTTCTTCTTTGGCTAGTGTTTTGTTATTGGAACATAATTTTTATAAAGTGTCGATAATTTCGGACTCGAGCCGTGCAAGACCTCAAAAAGTGGTAAAAAGTTCTCTTATAAGTTTTAATACAACTGCATACCTGTGCTCGAACTTAAAATCTCTAGTTAAACTAAAACAACTCCTTACAAATTAATCTACATTATTGTGGGTTGTGGGTTGTTAACTAGTTGATAATGCTATAATAACTGTAAGTATTATGCTCATTAATCTTACCTGCACATTGATCAAACTAAAGATAATCTACTACCTACACGAGGGTTCAAACTCACGTATTGAGGAGGCACAGGCCCAGGCCCAGGCCCAGGCCCAGGCCCGTAAACCATGAAGGTTTACCCCTCCGTGACTCCACTGTCTGAAGCTAACTTGCTACACTGAGTTGCTACAATTGACACATCGACAATTTGTAAATCTAGTAACAAATTCTTAAAATATTAGCATTACTATATTTCATCACAAAGCGTCAGTATAAAAAAGGGACATAAGAGTCGCAAAGAAGAAATAAGGGATAATATGGTTATTACAACAAAAAGAATTACTGTTCTATTTTCCTCTATTCCATATATTTATTTTTATTTAGATTTAGATTAGGAGTGAATCAATAAAACCGACCAAAATTCCTATCCCATGCCTCATTGGGCCATAGCTACAAGTCCTAAGTCCATTCATTACTTCCTCAAAAGCCCAGTGGGCCACTTCCTTTGTGTGGTGAGTCGGCCTTCTTCTCCTTTTCATTTTTGGTTTCCCTCAAAACTTTTCTATTTTCAAACGTTATATACTAATAAATTCAATAAAATCTCCTTATTTAGATGAATCATTTCTTTGAACATAAAAAAATTGCTTAAACACTTACTCAAAATCTCACTTATAGATTTCTATTTTGAAAGGTTTTTTTTCTCTCGAAAAAATCATCACAATATATTTAATCCATACATATCATGAAAGATGGATACAATTTTTTTTATTGCTTCTTAATATCGATAATATGTTAGAATTTAAATTATATTTTAATTAAATTAAAATATTCCTGTAAAATTTTAAATGAAAAAATTGATTGTAACATTACTCTAGAGACACGTAATCTCATCTTTAATGCTGGTGTGTGTACATAATTGGGTTGGGACCCAAAAGAAGAAAAGAAGAAAGAACCATTTTTGTCCAATCAAGTCCATTGATTTTTCTTGTTCACAACAAATTATATTGCATGCGCATATACACGCATGGGCTTTTCATGGTAGTGTCCTAAATGGGCCATTTGCTTCTTTTATGAGGTGTCTCAGTAAAATTCTTATTTGTTCCTTATTGGAGTGGGCTAAAAAGATTCAGCTTTGATAAACCTAGCATAGAGAAGCTCTATTCCACAAATTTCTTACAGGAATGCCAAGTCAAAGTATGTTATCTACAATTAAATATTGTGTTTTTGATAAAATGACAAAAAATCAGGAGCGACTGAAGTAGAGGAAACTATGGATGAGAAAACTCTGTCATGGGCTGAAGAAAGGAGAGAGATACCTGGGAAAATTTTCTGAAGATAGAAAAGAATGGAAATTCCATCCTCATTTTCAACCCGCAGTTCAGAGGAACTATTACTGCATTCCTAAAGCTCCTTATTACTGCAACAAAAAAGACAAACATCTGTAATTCAATCTATCTGATTTTAAAATATGATGAACCTGACCATGGAAAGTTGAGAGAAAAAGCATCTTCGGTTTTTCGATCTATTCATCTGTTGCACATAGTATTAGATGGTTGTCTCAAATTTACAAACCTTGATTAAGGCTGAAAACCTTTTACCAAAAGTTATCAGGACTCCGGAGAATTATTTATATACAAATTGATTGTCAATTTCTTAATTACATATGGCTTTTCCGTCTCCTCTCCAGTCCAGATCTATCTCATGGACATTCACATATGGTACACTCTCTTATCGGCGGTTGTCGGCGGTGTGATGGGTGCACGGGATCGATTGGGAGAGGTATCAATTAATCTACTATGTCATGCATTCTTCCTTTAAAACTAACAGAAAAATTATGTTTGCCCTTTTCAATAACCACCATTAATGTTGTCTTTTATTCAATACTGACTCTATGCAGATACGCACCCTTGAAATGGTGCACAGACGTTTTGAGAGCTTTCCTGAGGCCTTTGTTAAGAATCTCGTTTCTCCACAAGCTAAAAGGTCGCTATTTGTTTGTCTGTGAATGAGAAGTATTAGTAGTTCTAAATTCGAGGTCTGTTTGTAGACTTCATGAAAATGCTGCAAACATACAGATTGTGTTAGAATTTCTGTTATTGAGAACATTAGTGTTCTATTAATCTATTTGCCATGCCTAGGCATGAATGCAATGTGTACCGGGAGGCTGATGAAATTTTATCTAGTGTCATAGGTTCTCTCTTTTAATTATTTTCTTTGGAGAACTGTTGCTTTCAGATTATATGCAATGACAATCAATTCATGGTTTACATTACAGTTCTAGTTTTTCTCTGTCATCCTTCTTTAGTAATTTATGTAATGTAATGTGATTTTATGTGCAGGATGCCATTCAATAGACAAGCATCTCAGGTTAGTTGCTTATTCCAAGCAGCCATTTTAAATCTCAACTAAGCAGTGAAAGTTGTTTTTATTGAATTAATACTAGTTATCTGAGGCAACATATAATTGCTTCTTTTTATTTGATCAACGGAGTGCATTGTAATACAAAAAACAGACAGTGAGGTAGGAATGGATGTACTAATTTTATGTGAGGAGTGTATGTCTGTGTGATGGTTTACATCTAAAGGCAGGTTTAGTTTTCTAGTTCTTCTCTCATGGTGGCAGCTTTATCTGTTTGTCTCTTGTTATTTTGCTTTAGTGAATTTCGGTACAGCATAAAGGAAGTTTATTTGTTTATTAAAAGGACCATTTATTGATTCCCTTTTCAATTTGCGTGAAGTAAGGATTTCGAAGAGGTGAATTAAAAGTATTTGTTTGTTTGAAGAGTTGTGTCTTTAATCTTCAAGTTGCCTCTTATTCTTTTGTTTGGAAGGTATCTAGTGTCAGAATGTTCAATGTTGTGATGATTTGATGCGTGGCATCATGGTTGAGTTGATGTATTTGGTTGGTCTAGGAATCTCAAGATATGAACAAAACATATGCTGCAATGTTTGCTCCTTTCTGGAATGAAATAATCAAAAGTTTGCGTGAAGAGGATTACGTTAGCAATAGGTAAGTGACTGTGGTGTCTTGTTGCGTACCTGTTAGTTACCTTTGGGGTCACTCTTTGATTGTTATGCTTCCAGGGAGATGGACTTGCTTTCTATTCCAAGCAATACAGGAAGTCTAAGATTGGTTCAGTGGCCCTTGTTTCTTCTCAGCAGTAAGGTGCTGCTTGTTACTGGTCAGCTGTAGTACTTTATCAATGATGGAATCTAACCTCAAGCACACTAAACTGTTAGTTTACATAACTCTTTCAGATCCTATTGGCTGTTGATTTGGCTTTGGATTGCAAAGATACACAAGCAGATCAGTGGAACAGAATTTGTAGGGATGAATACATGGCATATGCAGTTCAGGAGTGCTACTCCAGTGTTGAAAAGATTTTACACTCGTTGGTTGATGGTGAAGGGAGACTCTGGTATATCCTGGAATCAGTTCTTTTTTTCTCCTCTTGATGTTTTTAGAGACACCTGCAGATGTTCATTATCTTTAAGCTTTGTGGTCCTATATGGCAGGGTCGAAAAAATCTTTCGGGAGATCAACACTAGTATATCGGAGGGTTCTCTTCTCCTTACATAATTACATTAAAGCTTGCAAAGCTTCCTCTTGTATTGTCAAGATTTACTGCACTAACTGGACTCCTGGTAGTCTCATTTCTTCCATTTATGCTCCTTTTAGTTAGGAAGTCAATTTCTGAGTTATACTTCTAATAAAGTATATGATCCTTAATTCTGGCTCTTGCTGGTTGCTATATTTGGTTTAGTTTGACTGCAGCTTGAAGTTCAATCTCCTTTTCCCTGCCTTTGTTTTTCTCTTAGTATTTTATTTATGCACTTCAAGATTATTTCTATACCGTCTGAATTTAATTTGGTGAAACAAAATATATTGATTGCATTATTTATTACTGCCAATAAATGAATCTTCATGTAGTACAAGATGATCTACTGTGTTTAGCATTTAGATGTTTTTATAGCAGATCCATATGTTCCTGTTGCATTAAATAGTGTTACAGGCACCACGGATTAAATATGGTCTCTATGGATATATTTCCTTTTGCACAAAGCTATGCATGTAACCTTGTCATTCTTGAAGTTTATGTCTTGTGTGTCCGTACTGCTGTGTAGAGTTGCTTTAAATTGGAAGTTTTAAGGAAAAATCCATGCATTATGGTCTGCTCACTCCTTCTTAATGACTGTTAACTTGTCTCAGATACGGAATGAAACACCTGAGCTGACAAAAGGTGCTGCAAATGCTGCATATCAACTTTATGAGGTTGTTACACACGATCTTCTGTCGCCTGATCTAGGGTATAGCTCCTGTGGCCATTTTTTTCTGTCATTTTTCATTTTCAGTTTTCTCTTCCTTTCTTCTTACAAAAATATGTTTAGTCTCCCTCTCCTGTTTCCTTAAGTTTCCACTGGTCTTTTAAGGGCTGCAGAATGTAGGTTTCAGGAAATCCGATAACTTGTTTTCTTTTAGTTGAATTCACGACTATTCATGCTGACATCTTTTTGCTACCATGTAGTGGGTTTGATGGCTTCTTTTTACAAGCTTTGGTAGTCAGCATATGGCCATTAGTTGTTGGCAACCTTTCCTAATCTTTTTCCTGTATTGCTTCTGAATGTCTACGGTCCTTGAAAATTTGAACCCACAAACTAGAAACAAAGTGGAATTGTTGCCAAATTGCAATTTATTTATTCCTCCATGTGACTTTAGCATGACTTTACACAGTTTAATTTAAGGGTGTCGCTTTTTATGTTAAATTTGAATGCTACAGAGAACAGCTTGATACATGGAACATTTTAGCCAGAGCAAGAAATGAAGGGCGGCTCTTCTCTAGGATAGAGTGGCCAAGGGCATGGACGGATCCAGCCCAGGCGAGGGTAGGTGGCTGCCCACCCTGGGCCCGTCCAAAAAAAAATTCAACCCACTTACAAGGTGTCAAAGAGGGCCCATTTTTTACAACCCTACACATTTTTTGCCTACCCTGAGCCCAATTTTGTCCACACTCCCTTTACCCTTCCTTCAAGCCTAGGAGCCGGAGCATTCACTGCAAGTTTTTTTTGCACTTGTTTATTTATTAGACCATTTGATAATTAAATCAAATTAATTGCCTTATTGAGTAAATTGATACCCAATCTGTTGTTAAATAATTAGTGCTACATCTCTAGATTAATTACATATCCTCAATTTCACAAATCGATTAACGGTTTGCTCCAATTTTGCATTTTAAATTAATTAGCCAAAGTTTCGTATTTTTAAAATTAAATTTTGGTCGTCCATCAATCGAATATTTCGTACGAATGGGTGAATCGGCGATTGATTTTAAAATATTTTAGTCGACTCCGTTTTTCATTTTGTGGCTGTTGGTCGGGATCAAATATTTTAGCCTTAATATTTGTTTTTGTAGATATGGACAAATATTTGATTAAACCATCTACTCAAGCACCATCAAATGTTGGTCCAAATGAAAGTGAAGAACAACTTGCGAAGAAGTCGAAGAAATTTTTAGAAGTTGATTTGAAAAATCTTCCTGCTGATCCAGGTATGCGGCCTTCGATTTTAGAATACAATCCTAATGATCGGGATCAAATTCGTAGAGTTTATATGTTGAAAGGTCCTTGTCAACCAAGAGACATAGAGTGGCATGCTAATTACAATCCTAATAATCGATTTGATGAGAGGAATAACGAATTACTCCTTTGTGTGGCATGCTTAAATCCAAGAGACTCTTTTGTTGCTTTCAATAAGGAGAAATTGCTTCAATTGACTCAATTTTATCCTAATGAGTTTTCTAGAGTTGATATTCTTACTCTTGATAATCAACTTGAGAATTATATTTTGGATATGCGGTCGGATGTTGGATTTTCAAATTTGAAAGGTATTAATGATCTTTCCGAAAAGTTAGTTGAAAGAAGAAAACATATTGTCTATCCATTGGTGTATTTACTCTTGAAGCTAGCTTTGATTTTACCGGTTGCAACTGCGACAGTGGAAAGGACTTTTTCTTATATGAGCATTGTGAAGAATCGACTGCGGAACCGTATGGGAGATGATATGTTAAATGATTGTTTGATTACTTTTGTTGAAAAAGATGTTTTTGATAGTGTAGAGAATGAGAGAATCATTCAACGATTTCAAAAAATGAAAACTCGCAGAGAACAATTGTAAGAAGTACGTATATTATATGAATTAATTTCTTTCTATATTGTATTCTTATTTATCTTTTTGTTAAGTTATCTAAATATTTGTTATTTAGTGACGGATACAAATACTCTTAAGCATTTGTTCAATTTTTCGTTTAGCTCGTTTGGTTTCCCTTTAAAATACCCCAAAAAAAATTTTCGGGGACGCTGCCCCCGAACCCCTGCCCCCCTGGAAATCATTCTTGGATCCGTCCCTGGCCAAGGGATCCAGAAATTGTAAGCAGAGAGAAACCGCCTCCTTTTTTGGCTCTAGTTCAGTTTTGCTGTTTTCATTTACGCCATCAGAATTTCTGTTGGTGCAGAAGGAGCAGGTGAAGCGATTGCACCTTCTTCTTACAGTAAAGGATTCTGCAGCAAATATTCCGAAGAATCTTGAAGCCAGAAGAAGATTGCATTTTTTTACAAACTCACTGTTTATGAACATGCGTTCTGCGAAGCCAGTATGTGAGATGATTGTTGGGGTTATTTCCAATCGACAATCAATTTTGCGCAGCAAACAATCTTATCCCAAGAATCAACAACCCCTACCAATCAAAAGCAATCAAGAAAATAACACAAAGATTTTTAACGCGGAAAACCTCAACAGGTAAAAAACCACGGGACCAAGCCAGTCAATCCACTATATGATGATCAATGTGTACAACCAAGTAAAATCCCTATCTCAACTATAGGAATAATCTGACATACACCACTATCACCAATAGTACCAATCAAACAATATAATCAATCAATCAATCCGAGAAAAACAAGAGATATGAGAATAGAGAACCAAAACCAGATTGCCACTGCTTCAATCGGGACAGGATTTCTACCACACCAGACAACTTCTCACCGATCAAACCGTTCAGATTGAAGAACCAAAAGTCATGCACCTGATGTCCAAATTTCACCCCGATCCAACGGTCAACGAAGTCGTTACGACGATTCTCCCGCAGCTGCACAGAGTTTGGCGAAATCTGTTTTCTCTCTTCTCTCTCACAGGATGCTCAACAGCAAACCTCTCACAATCTCTCAGGATGTTCAACAACAATCCCTTTTACAATCTCTCTTGTCTCTCTCTGTCTTTTTTCACAACCTAGCCAACATATATATATATATATATATATATATTAGTGGACAACCTAATTAATTAGGTTACACAATCCTACTTCAAGTCATACTCCAATCTTTCCTTTTTCTAATCAAACTAAAACAAATAGCCCCAATTGGGCTAGGCCCACAACAAATCTCTCTTTCAGCCAATATGAGCTGGACTCCAACAATCTCCCCCTCCAGCTCAGCTCATATCATGGGGGAATCACCAATCTTCATGCAATCTGAGTAGGAGCCAAGTTCGCTTTCTCACCGGTCAACACCGCAAAGCTAACCCTTCTCCTAGGTAACTTTACCTGGCCATCACAATCATTCAATTTTTTGTAAGTACCTTGTACTTTCTCTTAACTGCGGTTCCAATCAATCGGTAAACATTGTTGAAAGCGAGCTCCCCCTTTATGATTACATCTGCTCCTTTGCTTACCCTCATCAATCTGTCTCTCGCTGTGTATCTATACCCGTGAGAATCCAATCTTCCAAGAGAGATTAAATTTCTTTTCAACTTCGGCACATATCTCACATTGCCGAGAGTTCTCACCAATCCATCATGCATCTTAATCTTCACATTGCCAATACCTTCAACCTCTAGTTTTTCATTATTGGCCAATGTGACAGATTTATCATCACAATCACCAAATGTACTAAACAATTCTTTGTTAGCACAAATATGAAAAGAACATGCAGAATCTAAAATCCAGGAATCTTTTACCTGTTCCTCACTTTTCTGCACTACTAACAATTCAGCATCATCATCCTGAATAGTTGCAGTATCACCAATCTTTTCTTTACTATTCTGCAGTTCTTTCAAATAAGTCATCAACTTCTGACAGTATGCTTTGATGTGACCCTTCTGGTGGCAATAGTAACACTCTTTCTCACTGTAGTCTGCCCTTGGTCTTGAACTGGATCTGTTTCTTCCATAGCTAGAAGAAGCACCTCTTCCTCTGTTTCTACCACGATGATCCTGTCCACTCGGTGACCCTTCTGAAATCATTAGTTTGTCACTACTATTTTTGTTCTCCACTCCTAACAACTTCTCATTATCTATTAGGAAAGTTGTCACATCCTCCTTCTTCAAACTTGTCTTCCCTGCTGTAAGGGACTGCACCAGTGACTTGTATGACACAGGCAATGAAGAAAGAAGAAGTATCGCTTGCTCCTCATCTTCTACTTTCTCCCCTGTATTAAGCACTTTCGTCAACATCCGATTGAAATCCGACAAGTGCTTATGGATGCTCATACCTTCATCTATCTTCAACAAATACAAGTCCAACTTTAGACTAAGTTTGTTTGTCACAGACTTGGAAGCATAAATACTTTCTAGCTTCTCCTCCCACATTCCTTTTGGTGTCTGCTCCCCCATCACAACATACTTTATTGATGGAGCTAATGCTAGCCTGATCTGACTGGTCGCCTTTTTCAGGGCTGTTGCCCAATCACCATCTTTCATTCCTTCTGGCTTCTTATCACCAAGAGCGACGTCTAGATTCTTCATAGTCAACAAATCCATCACAGTTGTCTGCCACACTGCGAAATCATTCTGTCCATCAAAAGGCTCAATCTTTGTGTTGTCGGTCATCTTTCAAACCTTAAGCTCCGCTACCAGTTGTTGGGGTTATTTCCAATCGACAATCAATTTTGCGTCCATCTTCAACGAATATAAGTCCAACTTTAGACTAAGTTTGTTTGTCACAGACTTGGAAGCATAAATACTTTCTAGCTTCTCCTCCCACATTCCTTTTGGTGTCTGCTCTCCCATCACAACATACTTTATTGATGGAGCTAATGCTAGCCTGATCTGACTGGTCGCCTTTTTCAGGGCTGTTGCCCAATCACCATCTTTCATTCCTTCTGGCTTCTTATCACCAAGAGCGACGTCTAGATCCTTCATAGTCAACAAATCCATCACAGTTGTCTGCCACACTGCGAAATCATTCTGTCCATCAAAAGGCTCAATCTTTGTGTTGTCGGTCATCTTTCAAACCTTAAGCTCCGCTACCAGTTGTTGGGATTATTTCCAATCGACAATCAATTTTGCGTAGCAAACAATCTTATCCCAAGAATCAACAACCCCTACCAATCAAAAGCAATCAAGAAAATAACACAAAGATTTTTAACTTGGAAAACCTCAACAGGTAAAAAACCACGGGACCAAGCCAGTCAATCCACTATATGATGATCAATGTGTACAACCAAGCAAAATCCCTATCTCAACTATAGGAATAATCTGACATACACCACTATCACCAATAGTACCAATCAAACAATATAATCAATCAATCAATCCGAGAAAAACAAGAGATATGAGAATAGAGAACCAAAACCAGATTGCCACTGCTTCAATCGGGACAGGATTTCTACCACACCAGACAACTTCTCACCGATCAAACCATTCAGATTGAAGAACCAGAAGTCGTCGTGCACCTGCTGTCCAAATTTCACCCCGATCCAACGGTGAACGAAGTCGCTGCGACGATTCTCCCGCAGCTGCACAGAGTTTGGCGAAATCTGTTTTCTCTCTCCTCTCTCACAGAATGCTCAACAGCAAACCTCTTACAATCTCTCAAGATGTTCAACAACAATCCCTTTTACAATCTCTCTTGTCTCTCTCTGTCTTTTTTCACAACCTAGCCACCATATATATATATATATATTAGTGGACAACCTAATTAATTAGGTTACACAATCCTACTTCAAGTCATACTCCAATCTTTCCTTTTTCTAATCAAATTAAAACAAATAGCCCCAATTGGGCTAGGCCCACAACAAATCTCTCTTTCAGCCAATATGAGCTGGATTCCAACAATGATACCATTTAGGTATGCGTTTTTTATTATGTATACTGGTTATATTTATTTATTTTGTTTCTAATGTAGTTTTTTGTACGGGAAAATGCCAAAAACGGTACCTGTACGTTGGGCTTACGACCAATTTGGCACCTGTACCTTTTTTTGGTTTTAAAAGGTACTCGTACGCAACTAATTGATCACATTTGGTACCTGCGGCCGTTTCCGTCACCAATCTACCGTTATCTAGTCTACGTGGCATGCCACGTCATCCACTTCAGGCTGACATCGCTGACATGGCACGCCACGTAGACGAATCCTTTTCCTCGTCAAACGACAAGGCTTCTCCCTTCTCCTTCTCTTTTATTCTTTCCTTTGGAGACCACGACCTCACTCTCCTTTTCTCCTTTTTCTTTCTTTCTCCTTTTTCTTTTCTGTTTCTTCACCTAAGATTGGGTGTTTGGATTTTTGGTCAATTGAAGGGTGATTGGGTTGATTTTAGTGGGGGTGGTTGTGGGAGCAGCGATGGCGACCGACGGTGGTGATGATGGTGGTTGTTCGTTCAGATTTGAGAGATGATGATGATTCTGTCCGGCAGAGGGGTGATTGAGGGGGATGAAAGCGCTGGTCGGCTGTAGCGGTGGAGATGGACGCAGACGATGGTGACTGGCGGCGGTGATGTGGAGGAGGCGCTGGTTTGGCGGTGGCGGAGAATTGGTATTCGGCGGTGATGATGGGTGATTGGTTCGGCTGTGGTTGGTTTTGGGATTTGGGTTTTGAGTTTTTTGGCTTGAGGCAGAGGAAGAGATGGCACGGCGGTGCTGGAGGCCGGAGGTTCGGTGTGGCTAGTTTTGGGCTTTGGGTTTTGATTTGATGGAGCGGCTGGGATTTAATTTGGCAGGGCTTTTTTGGATTTTTGGCAGAGGAGCAGCAGTTGAACTTGGAGATTTTGCAGCAAGGAATGTTATATCTAAGAATTTGGCATTTTTGCTCTGCTTTACCAGCTTCTGTGCTGGAATGTTCTTCACTTCCAGGTAATCCTACCCGACGTCGTAAACAAATTTTGATTTTTTCGTTATTTAACTTAATCCTCGTTTTTAATTAAATTGAGTCTGTTGTTTTAAGCTGGATTTTTTTGCTGTGATTGTATTTTTAAGTTTATGCTGTCTAGGGGTTTGTTTTGACAAAATTTGGGCCATTAATATGGCCGGATTCTTCCTTGCTCGCCGGCGAGCTAAGGAAGACGATGAACAGTGCAGGTAGGTGAGGGAGATTTTGATGAGATTCGTCTACGTGGCGTGTCATGTCAGCGATGTCAGCCTGAAGTGGATGACGTGGCATGCCACGTAGACTAGATAACGGCAGATTGGTGACGGAAACGGCCGCAGGTACCAAATGTGATCAATTAGTTGCGTACGAGTACCTTTTAAAACCAAAAAAAGGTACAGGTGCCAAATTAGTCGAAAGCCGAACGTACAGGTACCGTTTTTGGCATTTTCCCTTTTTTGTACTAATATGTTTTTTCTTTGCCTTCTGTTTGAGAATAGTTCCTCTGAACTGCGGGTTGAAAATGAGGATGGAATTTCCATTCTTTTCTATCTTCAGAAATTTTTCCCAGGTATCTCTTCTCTCTCCTTTCTTCAGTCCATGACAGAGTTCTCTCATCCATAGTTTCCTCTACTTCAGTCGCTCCTGATTTTTTTGTCATTTTATCAAAAACACAATATTTAATTGTAGATAACATACTTTGACTTGACATTCCTGTAAGAAATTTGTGGAATAGAGCTTCTCTATGCTAGGTTTATCAAAGCTGAATCTTTTTAGCCCACTCCAATAAGGAACAAATAAGAATTTTACTGTTGGTTAAAATGAGTGCCACAGTATATAGATCAGATTCTGAAATTCTCATTTTATAAGTTTTGCTGTTCCTTTTTTTCCTCCTTCTAGTAAAGTTATTGGTGTAGTAAGAGTAGACTTTAATTTATAAAGTCGGCAGTAAATATTGGGGTGGGTTTGTTACATTTCCATGCGAGCTTGAACAGGATAAATGTGACGAATGTTGAGAAGTTTCCTTCTGTTATTGGCATTTTCTTTTTGTTGCAACTGTCACTATTGCTATGTGATCTGTGAATCCAACTAGATGCTGTACTCTGTAAGGTTCTAGTTGTCTTTCCAAATCCTAACATTCTTCTTCCATGACTCGTCAATATCGTATTGGGTCATTGTTTATGTTTTAGATGAATGGGAGAATTTTTTGGAACGGATTGGTAGAGGTGAAGCCTCCGTCCATGCAGACCTTCAAGGCAGTTCTAGTGATTTGTTGGAACTACGGTTTTGAGTATCATATAGAGGACAGACACTAGCTCGTACTGGCAAGTATGTTTATATTATTATTGTAAGGTTTTCTATATGTGAATTGAAACGGGATTTTTTGGAGTCTACCATGACTATGTAGAGTAGAAATAGGATTGGTGGCATTCTTTACGCCTAATGATTTGTTTTATTTCAAAATGCAGTTCGTGGTATGATGTATTACAGAAGGGCTTTATTGTTACAGAGTTTTCTAGAAAGAAGATCAACGGGAGGTACTTGCTTCGGAACGTTCCATAGTTACTATTCTTATTTGAGGTGTACTTACTTTTCACACTGTACTTGTAGTGGATGATTATTCCCAAGCAGACTTCATCACTGCTCAAGGTTATGAGTTCTCCCGTGAAGCACGAGCACAAGCAGATTTGAAGTTTACATATGTGGTATCATGCCAGATTTATGGCCAGCAGAAGCAGCGAAAGACGCCAGAGGCAGCAGATATTGCTCTTTTGCTACAGCGGTACTATCTTTTTTCATTCTATGTTCTTGTACAATTTAGTGCCCTACATCTCTAAAGTGGTATCTTGTTGGATGTTTCATATGTTTGATCAGGAATAGGATACACCTCTTTATCACCATATATTATAACATTTCTTCTTTGGCTGTATGGAAACCAAGCCCAAAGATCTTTGGCCCATTTCTGCTATAAAGAGCATCAGCTACTTGAGATTTTTGTTGGCTTTACTCTCTTGCAATTATGATGCATAGTGAATCAATTTTTCTTAACACTTATCAGGTTGAGTACAAAATGTTATTTGTTCAAGTTGTTGTTTGTAGGAATGAAGCACTTCGAGTTGCCTTCATACATGTAGAGGATATTAGTGATCCTAATGGAGATGTTACTCAGGAATTCTATTCGAAGCTTGTCAAAGCGGATATAAATGGAAAAGATCAGGTACACAGTTGCTCCTTGTAACCAAGTTTTGCTTTGAAAAGCAAAATAGGATCAATGCCACCATATGATTGCAGTATCTGCATTATGTTAAATGATTAAGTAACTGGGAGAAAGTTCACTATTTTGAAAGGGACTGATCAAAACAACTCCATCATTTACTGATGGGTATTGTGGCTTTTGATTTACGTATTCAAAGGCAATATATGAGCAATGGTGTCATGTAACAGCAAAGTTTCTGTCGTGCTAAACGCGTGGGTCACTGGAAGCAAGTTCTGCATTATGAAGGAGACTTGTCAAATTATTCCCACCTTGACTGATACATTATTTATTTTTACTTGGTTTCACTTATGCAGGGCATATTCTGACAACCTTGCATTCATTTTTTTTCAAGTTTTTCCACTCCCTATAAGTTTAAAATAACTTGAATCACTATGAAAACTGCATGGCTCAAAGTTCTGAAAGTCGACTAACGAGGTTTTTCAATGGACATGCTTTTCCTAGATGCATTAGATACTGGGATTCATTCTTTGATTTTATTTCTCGTGTTTTTCCTGTCTGTTTGCTGTGGCCATTTTAATTTTGCTTCAATGAGGGCATGGCTTCATGGAAGTGATGTTAATGGGCATTTTGACTTTATTTAGGAAATTTATTCAATCAAACTTCCTGGAAATCCAAAGCTTGGAGAAGGAAAACCTGAGAATCAAAACCATGCTATAATCTTCACTCGCGGTGAAGCTATTCAAACTATTGATATGAATCAGGTAGCGTCTATGTTCATGGTTTTTGCATGCTTGTGTATTCAATTGTTGTATTACGGGCTGCAGACGTATGGTTAAGCCATATATGGGAATGTGATTATTTTGTTTCTGTTGTCAGTTCTCTTTTTTTCTTTAAAGAGATTTTGCTATATTTTGAATAGCTTTGTCATTCTAGCCCTGGCATAATTGCATGATGCTAATTACCTGTCATTTAGTTGAATTGATGAGCGTGCCTGCATTTGAATTATTATATGACCTTTGCTGATTATTCAATCACCCTTTCAGAAAGCAAATTGTATTAATTGCAGAATATGTTAGTCAATGAGTTTATGCAAATATTCATGGATGCTTTTGAGATTTACAGGCATCTGCCTCACTAGTTTTCCATTTTTATATGGAATCACGGGTGCTTTGAGCAATCTGTATTGCTCATTCTAACATCATTGATGGATATGCTCTTGTCTAGGACAACTACCTTGAAGAGGCAATGAAAATGAGAAATCTTCTTGAGGGATTTCGAGCAAATCATGGCATTCGGTCTCCGACTATTCTTGGTGTGAGAGAGCATGTTTTTACTGGAAGGTTTGCCACACGGCCTGCAATACAGTGGCTATTATGTTTTTTGTTTTTTTGGCACTTTATCATATTTAACTAGGTTTACCTCTTGTTATATTTTTTGGGTGTGTATATGCAGTGTGTCATCCTTAGCCTGGTTCATGTCCAATCAAGAGACTAGCTTTGTAACACTGGGACAACGTGTGCTAGCTTATCCCCTCAAGTGAGTGTTTTACAACTTACTCTTTCCATCTAAAAGTAGATTTGAGTGATATTATTTAGTTTTTTTTTCTTTTATCCAAGTTGAGAGCCTATGCTGATCCTGTGCAAATGTTGAATTGGTAGCATTCCTTTTTGTTTGTTTGTTGTTCCTTTATGAATTGCTTTTTTCAATATAATGAGGTAGTTCCTGTTGTCAGTGCTAGGATTGTGCTTTGCAGTTATTATTGGTTGCCCTGCATTTCTTTTATTAACTCAAACTCCTAAACCACAATGAATAAACCAACAACCAAAATACTATAGGGCATCGCCAAAGACACTAGAAATGAAAAGTATCTGAAAAGAGTGGTGTGCAGTATGGATTTGGAATACATTTCCTGTCATTAAACCTAAGGCTTAAATGGATCTAAAAAAGGCATTTCAGAGGATTTCTCAAATCCATGGGTCGAGTTTGGGTAATTGGCAGACACCCCACAAGTTATTAGCATGCCCATTCCTTCCACACCTTTTTTGGGAAGCTTCTGTTCTCAGCGAATGAATCTTTGCTACTATTTGATTTCTGTGCACTAAGTTGGTAAAAATGTTCTCAACTCCTCATGATATTCAGATATGATGGGTAACCATGTGAAACTTTGTTTAAATGTGACAAACTATTGTTTTTGTTTTCTTTATGTAAATTTTAACCTTTTTTATCTACCATGGACTTGTACTTCCAAATCTGTTACTACGATTTGTTTTACTGCTTCTGCTCCGCTGTAATAAACTGTCCATTTGCTCGAGATCCAGCACTAGTGCTTAATGAAAACACACAGCAGCCATGCTTTGTGGATGGTATTGTTTTGCGCTAAATTTATCGGAAATTCATCATTAAGAATTATGTTGAAACGTTTTTTAGTATTTCTTTTTTCCCTGGTTTATATGGCTGAATTTTGTTCTTTGCTCAAAGATTTGTGGCTTTTTATTAGGTTTTATGTCTCAGAATTGTGTTTGAATTACTGCTGTCATATCGTCCCTCTCCCCTTCCGATTTCCTTTCATTGACTGTTATGTAAATATTTTCTGTTTCATTTTGAAAATATCTTGCAGAGTCCGAATGCACTATGGCCATCCAGATGTTTTTGATCGAATATTTCATACAACTCGTGGTGGCATTAGTAAGGCATCACGTGTAATTAATATAAGTGAAGATATTTACGCTGGTAAGTGCAAATATCAAAATTATTTTTCAGCTTTCCCGCTTCTCGTACTAGAGCAGCTCATAGCACATGAATGGTACTAGTGGCGCAATGGAAGCATGTCAATGAGTAACATTATATTTACAAATGGAGAGATGACATGAAATAGCTGTTCCCTAGAAATCTTGCTGATGGATCCACTTTTAAAAATGCAAAGGATAGAAATTTTTCTCAGTGAATTGTAAAGGTCGTCGAGGAAGATAAATTGTTCACTTACTAGCTGATAAGAACACTATTAAGAGATGCACACATATGATGCATGTGCTCCATTGGTAGTTATATCGCCCCACCAGAATTTTTTTATTTAACTTCACTTTAAAAAAAACCGAATCTGAGTTTATCCTTTTTATGATGATTGACTGGTTGTTACAATACTGACTAAGATTTGTCTGTTAAAGATTCTCAAGAAACTAAAACAAATTGATGCAGGTTTTAACTCCACACTACGGCAAGGAAATATTACTCATCATGAATACATTCAGGTAGCACACTGTGCTTCCTGTTATTTCTGCTGATCTTGAGAAAACTCTCTTCAACTTTTCTTGATAGCCTGCTTTATATAGGTTGGAAAGGGGCGAGATGTTGGGTTAAACCAGATTGCCATTTTTGAAGGAAAAGTGGCAGGAGGAAATGGAGAGCAAGTGCTAAGCAGGGATATACAGGCTTGGCCAACTCTTTGATTTCTTCAGAATGCTTTCTTTTTACTTCACCACTGTCGGTTTCTATGTCTGCACAATGGTATAGTAGCTTTTGCTGCCTGTTGGTTGATTTTCTTTTTAATATTTTGATCTTATTAGGGTGAGTAATTTATTGGATGTCTAATGAGTGTTCGAATTCAATGCAGATGACAGTCCTTACAGTATATGTATTCTTGTATGGAAGAGTTTACCTGGTAATTTGCCAAGCTATTTTCCCCCTAGTTTGATCATCTGTTGAGTGGTTTGTCTATCTCTATTCCCTAGTTGTGCCACCCCCACAGAGCTGAGCTCCTACCTTTGTGGTTTCATCTTCTGCTTCCTGTCATATGTGTTATACATGATGCTTACTATTTGTAGAGGTCACTTGTATATGCTTGCTTATAGTTAAAACGTGAAAGTTATGTTTAGAAAAACTTGGTGGGACTGGTTGAGGGCTTAGTGACTTTGATTTAGTGTTGCTGTATCACAAAGCCCACAGGCTTGAAAAATAAAAGGCTAGGATTTGAAGTCTGCAGGGGTTTTCTGTCTGGCTTGGCTCAAGGAATAATAGGTGCATTTGATTGAGAAGGGTTTCTGGCATGTGTTATTTCCACTTATTGTTTGAATCCAAGCAAAACCACTGGAGCTAATGTAATACTTTATCTTAGTAAAGTAAGAATATGGTTCTTTCTTTCTGACTTCTATTGTGCTACCAAGGCAAGCACCAAAACCAGTCAGTCTCATGTCCTGTTTGATTTTCTTCAAACTCAGTCTCATGTTCATGACTGTTTCAAGCCACCTTTATGTTAATCTTTCAGGCTTTCATATTAATATGCTTCCAATATTGATCCTTCAGGCTTTCTCTGGACTTGATAGTCAAATTGCACGACAAGCAAGGAGATTGGGTAATACAGCTTTGGATGCTGCCCTCAATGCTCAATTTTTGGTTCAGATTGGAATTTTTACTGCTGTGCCCATGATAATTGGTTTTATACTTGAACTGGGATTGCTGAAGGTTAGTCCTTACTATTCCCGTTGGTGTTCTTCAGATTGGTTCACTCTAACCCATTATTTCTAGTAGAACTTTATTTTTTTTTTAAAAAAATTAGCTGGATCTCTTTGTAATTCAGTATTCGGTCATTGATAGTTTCTATTACAATAATTGATCTGTATTTCCTTTTAATGGGTTTTTCTTCTCCCAACTTCTCAGGCTGTTTTCAGTTTTATTACAATGCAACTTCAGTTATGTTCGGTCTTCTTCACATTTTCATTGGGAACTAGAACTCATTATTTTGGGCGTACAACTCTCCATGGAGGTGCCGGGGTATGTTTCTTTCTCTCTCTCGGTCTACTCATACACACACAGTAAACTTGGAAATAATATAAACTACAATTTTCACCTACAGTACAAAGCAACTGGTAGAGGCTTCGTGGTCCGTCACATAAGTTTGCTGAAAATTACCGACTTTACTCGAGAAGTCATTTTGTTAAGGCGTGAGTGATACTTATTTGGGATTTTCTTAGTTTTATCCTTTTAATAGTATCCACTTCCTATGTGAGGAAGCTGGGTTGGGCTTGATTGTTTTGTTATAATGAAAGTCAACATTTTTATGTCTCAGGCTTGAAGTGGCACTACTTCTTATAGCTTACATAGCATATGGGTACACAGATGGGGGTGCTGTTTCTTTTGTGCTGTTGACTCTAAGCAGTTGGTTTCTTGTCATCTCGTGGCTTTTTGCTCCTTACATATTCAATCCCTCAGGTTTTGAATGGCAAAAGTAAAGCTTCTTGTTATTTTGTATTTCTTTTAAAACATAAAAGATGTTTGACTTTTTCATTTTTAATACTATTGATTTTGCTAGACCTTAGTTGCCTACGAAACCCTCTGTTCTTCTGTTCATTAAACAGGACTGTTGAAGATTTTGATGATTGGACCAATTGGTTTCTGTATAAAGGTGGAGTAGGCGTGAAAGGTGATAAAAGCTGGGAGCAATGGTGGGATGAAGAACAGGTACTACTACGTTTTTGTCATAATTTCTTAGCGTACCTTGAAGAAGAAATTCTTATATGATTGGATTTCTTCTATTTCTTCTTTTCTAGTGCTTGTTATGCTTATTGTAGTATTTAAATTTTGATGTTGTTTACTTTGTCTTCTCCAGAGGCATATACATACTTTGAGAGGTCGTATACTGGAGGCAATATTAAGCTTGAGGTTCCTCGTGTTTCAATATGGTGTCGTATACAAACTTCATCTGACTGGAAAAGACACATCTATTGCGGTACCCTCCTCTGCTATGCTCTTACATTTTACCTGTAATGGATATTATCAAAAGGCAAAAGCAGCAGTAATAATAGTTTAGCTTTGACTGAAGTGCACCAGTTCTTAGGCAGCTGTCTGTGTTAGCTATGGCATTTCGTTCAGGATATTTTTTCTTTTTGTATACTGTTTTCATGCCATTTGTCACGTGTTTTTGGTTATATGCATACAGTGTCGATGTAATGCCCTATGAGAGCCTTACTAAATTAGGTTTGAATAAAATGTTTGATATTTGTTCGTTTCTTCTTGACCTTGACTGTTGCTTCTTTTGTTGTTAGATTTATGGCTTCTCATGCGTTGTACTTGCTGCTATTGTCGTGATATTTAAGGTTTGCTCTACATTTTTTATGAAGCACTGTCGACCTAAATATATAAATATATGTATATACAATAATTATCAAATGTTTCCTTTGCTTCATTGGTTAAAATTCTTGGTTCTAAACAAAAGGGTGGGGGTTCGAATCTCCTCCCACGCAATTTTTTTTTAACTCGCTCCTCCATCTCCGACCAAATCCCTCCCTCGTCGCTCATTCCTCCATCTCCCTCGCTCCCTCGCAGTCGCGTCGTTCCCTCCGTCGCTCCCTCGCTCCCTCGCTCATTCCTCCATCTCCCTCGCTCCCTCGCAGTCGCGTCGTTCCCTCCGTCGCTCCCTCGCCGCCGCGTCATTCCCTCGCCGTCTCTCTCTCGATCCGCTCCGCCGCTACCACGACAACAACCCACGAAGAACATGAACTCAAATACTGAATCAATCAATGTAAGCCATTAGATGCATGTTTTAAATTTCTGAATATGGTGACACAAAGCTGGCAAACAAAGAAATTTTCAATCCAGTAGATGCATGTTTTAAATTTGCTTCCTTTTGCAACTAAACCCTGGACCAAACTTGCTCATGTAAAATTGTTTGTGTCTCCCGACAGACCTGCCTCTCATAATACTCCCTTCTATACTGGATGCAAGTTTCACAACATTGACAACCAGTAGTTACTCTTTCGTTACTAGATTGTTGTAATTATTAACATTATTTTCTACTGGAAAATGCAAATGATTGAACATTAACTAATTGACTGATGGAATGATGAATGATGGTGTCTATTAATTAATTAATTAGTAGTTCCTTAATCTTCCACAAAAGATTGAATTTTTCTGGGACTTTTACATTGTTTCTGTAAATTCTGTTTTTTGGATTGTGGCTTTGAGTTCAATTGGGGGGATACTGCCTTCTTTTGCATGCTGCAGCTCCTTAATTATGGATGTTTTTTGGATTGTGGCTTTGAGTTCAATTGGGATTGTCGGATTGAGTTCACGGTTTTTGTTTGTAAATTCATTATAGATGTTTTTTGGATTATAGGTGAGTTAATGTGTTGCAGAATTGATGGCCTTGAGTTCAATTAGGTTGGCGATTGTGTGACTGAAAAAAAATTGTTTGTTTTTTATTGAATTTTTTTATATAATGTATTTTTTAATTAATTATATTAAAAAAAAAAACGGGAACCGGATCGAACTGCTGGTTCAGGCCGGACAGAACCGTCCGGTTCCAGGCCCATCAGAACCGGACATTTCCGGTTCAGTCCGGTTCCAAGCCCAAAACCGAACCGGACCGGTTACACCCCTAGGTATTGTGGCTTTTGATTTACGTATTCAAAGGCAATATATGAGCAATGGTGTCATGTAACAGCAAAGTTTTGGGTAACTGGAAGCAAGTTCTGCATTATGAAGGAGACTTGTCAAATTACTCCCACCTTGACTGATACATTATTTATTTTACTTGGTTTCACTTATGCAGGGCATATTCTGGCAACCTTGCATTCATTTTTTTTCAAGTTTTTCCACTCCCTATAAGTTTAAAATAACTTGAATCACTATGGAAACTGCATGGTTCAAAGTTCTGAAAGTCGACTAACGAGGTTTTTCAATGGACATGCTTTTCCTAGATGCATTAGATACTGGGATTCATTCTTTGATTTTATTTCTCGTGTTTTTCCTGTCTGTTTGCTTTGGCCATTTTAATTTTGCTTCAATGAGGGCATGGCTTCATGGAAGTGATGTTAACAATGACCCTTTTCCATGGTCTGCTTATTCATTCAGAATGTAAGAGATGTATGTTGGGGTCAAGAGAGTTAGAGAACACATTTTCAGATATTGTTTGACGGAAGAATTGTTTCATTTTGCTACGCTAATACTTTTGTTAGCCAAATTCAAATTGATCGGTTGCCATCACTTAGGAGAAATGTTTTGTAATATTATTTTGGTTTCCTAGAAAAGTAAAAGGATAATTTATAAACCAAATTTTATTTACTTTTTGGAGGTTGACCTGTCATGTAGTTTTTTCATTCGCTCTCCCATTCAATGTGGGCTTGCGGATTTCTTTAATGTGCAAAGTTTCTTGACTTTTTAACAATGGATGATTTGGTTTAATTGGTTGTTTTCTGTCTTCTATTCCTTGGGCAGACTATGGCGCATTCTGAAGCTGTGGCAAAAGAAAAGGAGCCAACACAGGTTAGTGCTGGTCCATGGAAGCCGAAGATTCTACTTGCTGCTAGTGGAAGTGTAGCTGCAATAAAATTTGCAAATTTATGCCATTGCTTTTCTGAATGGGCTGAAGTAAAAGCAGTTGCTACCAAGGCTTCTTTACATTTCATTGATAGAGCAGCACTTCCTAAGGATGTAACTCTTTACACTGATGAAGAGGAATGGTCTAGTTGGAAAAAGATAGGTGATAACGTGCTTCACATCGAGCTCAGGCGGTGGGCTGATATAATGGTTATTGCTCCACTATCAGCAAATACACTTGGGAAGGTAATAAGCTTTGCAAAACTTACAAAATTGATTTCTCATACTCATGGATGTATACCACATAATTGGTCACCTTTATTTTCTTGCATTTGGGGTTTGATTCCTCTTCCCCTTTATGAATGATCCTATCCTATTCTGTTAAACTGTGTGCGTAAGAACAAAGATTTTGATGTATAGGCCTTGATTTCAAGGTTTTTCTTTAACAGTGAGACTATAATCACTTTATAAGGTAGACGTTTTAGATTGTCTAACAAAAATAATTGCACTGAACTTAGCAGTCTGATGATGTGATTAAAGCCGGTGCCTAAGTGATCATTCCTGTGCACTGACTGTAATTTAGTTGTAAAATTACCAGCAGCCTTTGCACTCTCTTATCATTTATAAACAGTGAATAACATGGTCTTTCTTATTTTGTTATTTCACCAATGCAGATTGCTGGGGGGTTGTGCGACAATCTACTCACATGCGTTGTTCGAGCCTGGGATTACAGTAAACCACTTTTTGTTGCGCCAGCCATGAACACTTTCATGTGGAACAATCCTTTCACAGAAAGACATCTCATGTCTATTGATGAGCTTGGGATTTCCCTGATCCCACCAGTCACTAAGAGACTGGCTTGTGGGGATTTTGGGAACGGTGCAATGGCTGAACCTTCTCTCATCTACTCAACCGTACGACTCTTCTTGGAGTCACGGACTCAACCAAGTGACGGTAGAGTTAGTTAATTTGGCGAAAATTCCTGTTATGTCATTGTCGCCCCTTTCGTCCTGTGGTGGATGCTTTGTTGTTTTATCTTGTACCACTATACATAGGAACGCTTATCTAATTGGTTCTTTGATTTGTTGGACTGCTTGTGTACCTCGTTAACTACGTAATAGATTCAGTTCAGCTTTTGAACTTATTAGTTTTCCATAAATCAACTGAGAGAGTGTCTATTTTATTCTCAATGTGCAATTGTCATTCCTCGCAATAATTTATAGCTGCTCGCGTGGATTTTTTTCTAACATAGATATCGAGAACTCTAGACCGAGACTTCCTTACTGTGCAGAGCTGCATTGATGGCACGGCGCGTTTACCGTTTCAAGTTAGTGCGGTGGTAGAGGTAGTTGCAAAATTTAAGCAGCCTATCAAGGCACCGCAACTTAGTGATGGAAAATTATGGAAGTGAGCAATTTTCGACCTCAAAATCCTCATCTTATTATACCAACAAAAATCACCTTGGGCAATATTTTCTTATTACCAAGAAAGGAGTTCGATGGTTGAATAAAGTGGCACATGCTTCATTTAAGGCACCAACTAATTTTGCGACCAACTACCCACCCCATCTCTACCTTAAATTCAGAACTTCATAATTCTTTTCAACCATCAAGCTCACAACAACAACAATGTCTCGTCTTTTATTAAAACCAAGGAAAAATAAATTAAATTGTTCTGTTTTAAACTTTTTATTAGAAGAAAGTACCATGTGCATTTGTTGCCACATTTATTTGGTGGGTATCAAGTTCTAAAAATGTTGTTCAAATTGCATTCCCCCTCATGAAATAAAAGAAACTAATAATTTTAGTGATACAGAAGAAAGTTAAAATGAGATTTTTTTTTTTAAAAAAATTCGGTGAAAAATTTGTAATTCAATGATAAAATGCAGGTTCTATATTTCGAAGTCTTGAGTTCGTGTCATTGGAGACTCATAGGTTAAAAAAGATAGTATAGGCCAATTTGTTTATATATAAGAGAGAAGATTATGTTTTGATTTGGAGTATGGTCTGCTTTGATTAGAGATGGCCTGCTTAGAAGGCACACCATATTTTGTATCCACAAAGGTCGGGCTGGCATTAATGCCCATATAGGCCATACACGAGTCAAGAACCATGACATCCATTTTCTTTTTTGGTCAAACTATAAAGAAAAAAAGGCTAGAACCAAACTGTATTGAATTTTCTGCAAAATAAGAATTGATATTTCTGACATATTTGCCACTCACAAGTCACAACTATATATATAGTAGCTGCAATACACCAAGACTTAAAAAGAGCTGCAGTAGCCCAAGACAAAAGCTGAACACAATGCATCATCTTACCTCTTCCTTGCATTTTTCTTTCCAAATAACAACAATCACTATCTTGATCATCATTTCTTCAACTCTCGCTTCTTCTACTCCTATAACTGATCGGACAAATTATCATCCCTTCAGGAAGATTTTTGCCTTCGGTGATTCCTTCACAGACACCGGCAATACCAAGTCTGTGACAACCAACCCATACTCGGATGGTCGGCTAGTGATCGACTTTGTTGCTGAAACGTTGTCTTTGGGGTGAACTTTGTAGCAGAAATCCAGTTTGCAGACTATATATTTCCTGCCTTTGATCAGGCAAGTACCCTTATGGTTGCTATGTGTCATTTGGCTCCGTATTTCCTTTGGTATACTTGAGAATTTTCCCCTTCATAGATTGTTAACGAAGCAGCAAAGTTCAGATACCGGAGCGGGAATCAGTATAACTGTGGAGGTAAACTTATCTTTATAGTTTTAGATAAGCAATGTTTGGCCCCATTTTGTTTCCTTCATTCCTTTTATGACGAGGTTAACGTTTCTCCCCAGGGTTAACCATCCGAGCTCCTTATGGAGCTGTGGGACATGGAGGGCATTACCATTCACAATCCCCTGAAGCATTTTTTTGCCATGTTCCTGGTATCAAAGTATATTTCCTCCTGGCATTTGGTTCATTTGAGCAGCTATGTTTGCCTTTTGTTTTGGTGTGTTAGGACGGGGTAGCTAGCTTTGATATCCAAATAAGTTCAACTACTACATACTTTATAGGTGGTTGTTCCTCGAAGCCCTAAGGAAGCGAAAGGATTATTGTTGGCAATCTATACGCGATCCAAACCCTGTTGTCTTTTTTGAACCAAAGGTACTTCATTTCATTATCCTTAGAATAACAATTGGTATGTTATTTATCAATTAATGATTTTGGTGCCATCATCATACTGTTGGATTTTCAGTGGCTTTATCGTTTGGCAGTAGAAGAGGTTCCTGAGGGTGATTATATGATACCTTTGTCAGAGGCAGAGGTATGCTTCTCCTGGCTTGTCATTCTAGATTTGAGAGTTTTACATCTCAAGAAAGTTTCAATGGCAATATTCAGGTGATCAGACAAGGAAGCGACATAACACTTGTTGGTTGGGGAGCCCAACTAGCTGTTATGGAGCAGGCCTGTATCGATGCTCAAAAAGTAAGCGATTTTACTCCCATCAAACTTCCTTTCAATGATTTATATCATACAGAGTGTCTTCATTAATCAGATTATGTTATTCACAAAAATTTGCTATGTTATGACACGCAAACTCTGCATCTCCAATATTGCATCTTTTAGTCTCTAGATATAATTTAAGAATTATTGCCAAGAAGCCAAGTCTATCTCAGTCAGCTTCAACTTGGAACTAAATGTCCATGTGTATGGTTTTCAATCATCTCGACAATTCTGCTATCACACTTTCCTGCTGCTAAGAAGTACGTTTGCTATCATTTTTTCTCTCACTTCAAGAGCATTGGGATTTTGCAGGATGGAATTTCTTGTGAACTGATAGATCTCAAAACTCTATTGCCTTGGGATAAAGAAACCATAGAGGCTTCTGTCAGAAAGACCGGAAGACTTCTTGTAAGTATAATACCTCTTGCGGATTGTGCTTCCAAATGAAAGGGTGGTGAAGTAATTAGTGTCGCCTTCTTGCATTTGTGTAGATTAGTCATGAAGCTCCAGTTACTGGAGGTTTTGGCGCTGAAATCTCTGCATCTATTGTTGAGCGGTGCTTCTTAAGGGTAAGCATTGAGTTGCAGAACATGAAACTCATCTTTGAATACACATTTGCAAGAAGATCCTAAAGTTTATCCTATCAGTTTAAGATCTTATTGTTAGAAGAAAGCATGACAAGGTTTTGTCTTTGGTTTGGCAGTTAGAAGCCCCTGTAGCCAGAGTTTGTGGTCTCGATACACCTTTCCCTCTTGTTTTCGAACCATTTTACATGCCTACCAAGAATAAGGTAAGTTTAGATCAAGTACTGTTCAGTTGAAGTATTCGTAGGAAGAGTCTTGTCCTAACGCAAAAAGTGCTTGCTTTTGTTATTTGGATGCAGATACTCGATGCCATCAAATCAACAGTAAACTATTAGCATTATAGTTAGCAATGCGATTGACTCTACTTCATGAAGTTGTGGATAAATAAATGCCAGCCAACTCAACAAGCAAGATTCATAACTCCGCATTCCAGTTGGACGATAAGGTACTCTCCAGGATTCTCTCCTCTTCATCGGCTGGGATCTTTTGACGAGCTTGGAAACTATGTCTAGAGGCTATGGGCGGCTGATGAATAACAAAGCGAAGTGAGGAGAGGCTAACCTAGCGCTAGTAAGAATAATACCATTATGTTTCATCTCTCATCTCTCATTTCTCGCTTTGTTCACGTAAGATGCTAGTTGCTGTACCCTGTTAATCTTGTTGCACCTATTGTTCAGCTGTCAATAAATTGCAACTCGTGTTCTTTATCAAAGAAGGAGAAATTAATGATCCCGATCCACCCACTTCCAAACTAAAACAAGTTGGCTAAAATATGTGATTCATTAGAGGATGGTACCACATTCACTGCAAATTAAAAGCCTTTCTTTTTACCAGTTCCTCAATATATCCTTTCTACCACATTCGAGCACTGTATTCTTAACCGTTAATTAAGGATAGACAAGTCTCTTATTCTCCTGAATCCTAATGCTGCATCTCAACCAAAAGAATAACTTGCTTTTGACATTTTCATTAGTCAACAGAAACCAATGCCAAGAAGCTTCTAACTAAAATGGAAGAGATATTTCTGCTCAAGTTCCCTTCGCTGACTTTCTTTTCTTTTACCAATCTCTACAGTAGGAGTTTATGCAGGAGAAACGAACATGATTAGTGTTACTAACACGGCTCTCTTCCCCTAACTTACTAAGCACGTAGCCTTCATATACAGGTGATACCCACCTTCTTGTTTTCTATACATCCGTTCTTGTAAGTTCAGATTAGGTACTCATAGTACATCAAGAATAAAGCATCAGGGATGTCCCTTGGCAGGCTGTTTATGTAAAGATAGAACCGCAGCATGTCCTCATTTAACACGGTTTTGGTGTCGACCACATCGTTACTGCAAGTGAGGACCCATAAGTCACTCGAGTTCACTCGTTTCAAACTTCCCCGGCAAAACGGGCATGACTCTGATCTCATGTTCCTGCAGAAAAGGAGTACTAGGTCTGAGTTCGTGTCCTGTAACTTGCATTCTTATCTATGAAGAAAAGAAGAAATGAGGCGAAAGAAAAAGGAAAGAGTTGATGCCTTATATACCAGTCATGATAGCAGTTATTGCACATTTCATGGCAGCAGCTTGGTACAACAACTTTTGTGCAAGGCTCCAAGCAGATCCCACATTCATCTTCCCTTTGTACGTCCAAATCTGAGAGTTTCTTCCCATCCTCCAGTAGTCTCCTACTGACACTTGACGCGTCGTCGAAACACACATCAAAAGTAATATTTATATTCCTGATAAGCTATATGCACAAATTAATGTATATAGCGGCAAGTCAGGGTCGAACCACAGGGAAATGAAACACTAGATTTAATCTTGCCCTAGATGTATGATCAGGATGAAAATGCACTAGACAGAAAAGTAAATCTGGGGGGGGGGGGGGGGTTTGGTTGGTTAGACGAGCCTAACCAACGATGACAGTTGATATCGGTGCAGAAAACGTAAATAAAACGGAAATGATAAAAAAATAGAAGAATAATAATAAAAGCGGTGCAGACAAATAAACAAACGGTGCAGACAGACAGATATAGCAAAGAAGAAATTAAAACAAGAAGAGATAGAATATCAAATAAGAAGGAAATAACGAAACAGGTAGAGACAATAAATCAAGTAAAGGGAAAATCCTAGCAGGGGTAGACGGTGGATTGCGTCGAGGGCTAGTCGGTCATCGGTGCAAGGATAGACTGTTTTCACGCCATAGACGTGCTATAGGAATCCTGTTTTCACGTGGATTCCCTACTTCTCTTCTTAAGAGAAGTCACTCCCAAGGTATGCTTATGGGAGCGACCGTGACACTGTGCCCAAGGTACGCTTATGGGTCATACACGCAGGCCCGTGAAGTGGAGAGAAGACACATCTAGGGCTAGACACTGAGAAGTCAGCCCTAACCGGTTTCTTGCCCTAGCCAGATTGGACCAAACGACATGGTGACTCTGGACTAGGTGACTACTCTATTCCATGGCCTCACGTTAGTTATTACCATGGAAATGACAATATTCATGAGAAATATGCAAATAGATGATCAAACTACCAACAAACCTTACATGAAATGACAATAAAATGGCAAGAAAGCGGATATAAAAGTGAAAACGTTTTAAGAACACTTTGACCTCCTAACTATCCTCTTGCAATCCTTAAAACACCCCTGCCAAGACTAAGAGATTTAGCCACTCATGCTGGAATTCATACACAAAATGGATGGAGAAAGCAACATAAACAGAGAAGAGGTGCAGATGAAAACGAAAATCTAGAGCACTTAATTAAAACCGGCCGGAGCTTCAAAGCTCCGGCCAAAATCTGGAAAAACAAGAAGGGAACAGATCCCAAAGTTAGAGAGAGAGAGAAAAACGGCTACAATGATTCAAAACCCTAAAAAAAGGAAAAACTCCCCTAAAGTCCTAAAAACTAAGGTTTATATACAAGATAATCCCACAAGGGGACAAAATAGGACAGCTGGTTGGGGAGGAAGGAAGGAAGGGGCGTCCTTGACAGCTGGCGGAGGGAATATTGCATAGAATCCCGCTAGAATCTTTCTGGCATTTTTTGTCAAGCGTCAGCCTAGACGAGGAGCGTCATCTAGGGCAAGACGTAAGATATCTTCTAGGGCAAGACGACTTAGCTAGGGAATATTCTGGAATCTCTTTGGCATCTTTGGTCAAGCGTCATCCGAGAAGAAACATGCACGTGCGTGCGTCTAGGCCTGGACGTAAGATATATTCAGTAGCTCATCCAGGTCTAGACGGTATAGAGGCGTCTAGGTCTCAACGACAAAACTGCGTCTAGGGCTCGACGATGAAAGATCAGCAAAAATGCATCCAAATGGCGCGCTTATCAGCAAGTTTCTCCCTTTAGTCCAAATCTACAAAGTGGTTGGAAAACAAGCCAAATTAGTAGTATCAAGTGTGAAATTAGACCTAAAAGAGAGGGAAAAACATGCATAAAAAGACACCATATCAACACTCATCTCCAAGAGATGACCTTCTTCCCATGTCGTTTCCAACTCCAACGAATCACTATGAAGATGCTGAAGTGATGGTAATATTATGACGCAGTGTCGATTTCAAGTCAGTCAGGCATTGCTCAAAATGCAGCTGATTCATCAAGAATAGAAACAATCTTATCATATTCAGAATTTCACAGCTCACTCCATCTTGAAAGCAAAAGTCTTTCTTGAAAATGCACTGGGGTTAGGTGATGTACTTAAATTCCAGAAATGCTAAATTCGCAAACTTTTGCAACAAATGTGAAAAATTCCACTTTCCATTTATGTATAATTTTCCAAAAGCAAACCCTAGAAGATGCTAAAGATAAAACATCAATATCAGAATTAATGAAGATGATAACAAGAAGTTACCCACCATAGAATTCCCTAATGGTTGCTTTTCTTCCACACGAAGACCTCTTTGGTTTTCCATCTGAGCATACCTGAAATATAAAGAGTTGTTCACCACACCAGATTTTAAGAACTCTAGTCTTCATAAAAAAGAAGTAAAGCCTTAATCAGGCAAGACAGAACAAACCTTATAAGTATATGAGAATGTGGAAAAGGTTTAGATAACTTGAAAGCAGACATGTGCAGGAACAATCCATCCATTGGAGTAACAACAGAAAAAAGGGTGCCAAGTGGTTGTAAACCAGTTTCATTTGAAGGCAAGAACCCCTGTTGAAATATGCATCTGCAACTGAGTTGGCATTATGTTTACCAATTTAAATTTGTTTGTTATTTTTCAGATAGTGGAGTCCTAGTTTTTAGGCATGATAACTAATGGTTAGTTAGTTGATGTGTAGTGGGATAGTGTCTCCTTCTTAGTAGGATTTTAGTTTCTTTCTCTATGTATTTAAGCAATGTTCATTCAATCAAATAATATCAGACTTTCAAGCAATCTTCTATCTTCTTAAAACATTTCTTTTGCACCAACAAAGTGGTAGCGGAGCCCTTATTCCTAAGGGACTTGTGGGACTTGTGAGAGTACTATCTGAGTGAAACCCAAACACCAAAACTACCCACCTATTTCCCTGAAAAGCCGTCAGAGATGTCAGAAAGTTTATTTTCAGCAGGTAATCCACCTGTTTTTGATGGAGAGAATTACCAGGTTTGGGCAGTGAGGATGCAAGCTCACATGGAAGCTTGTGATTTTTGGGATGCCGTAGAGGAGGACTATGAGGTTCCTCCTATGCCTGACAACCCAACAATGGCTTAGATCAGACTTCACAAGGATAAGAAGGTATTGAAGTCGAAGGCAAAAGCTTGCTTGTTTGCTGCGCTTTCACCAACAATCTTCAACAGAGTCATGACTAAGGAGTCTGCAAAAGAAATATGGGATTTTCTGAAAGAAGAATACCAAGGAGATGAGAGAATCAAAGGGATGAAAGTCATGAATCTCATTCGAGAATTTGAGATGCAGAGAATGAAGGAATCAGAAACTGTCAAAGAATACTCCGATAGGCTTCTTAGCATCGCAAATAAGGTCAGATTGTTGGGTTCTAAATTTACTGATAGCAGAATTGTTGAAAAAATTCTGGTAACAATGCCTGAAAAGTTTGAAGCAACCATTGCTTCATTAGAGAATACTAAAGATCTGGTGCAGTTGCCTTTGGCAGAATTATTGAATGCATTGCAGGCACCAGAACAGAGAAGGTTAATGCTACAAGAAGGGTCTGTAGAAGGTGCACTACAAGCGAAATTGCAGATTGGTGCTGGTGGTAAATACAACAAAGCAAAATGGAAGAAGAATCAGGCTAAAGAAGATGATGTTGATACTACCAGTAACAATTCAGGAAACAAAGGAGGGAAATTTCCTCCATGTAGGCATTGTGGAAGGAAGAGTCACCCTCACTACAAGTGTTGGAGAAATCCTGACATGAAGTGCAAAAAGTGTAACAGGTTGGGGCATGCTGAGATAATTTGCAAAATCAAAAACAATCATCAAGGAGCTGAAGCACGGCTTGCAGATCAGCAGGAAGATGAAGAACTCTTGTTTGTTGCAACTTATTTTGTGGGCAACTGTTCAAGTGACGGTTGGCTGATTGACAGCGGTTGTACAAACCACATGACAAATGATGAAAAGCTCTTTAAAGAGCTTGACAAATCTGTCACCTCAAAAGTCAGGATCGGCAACGGTGACTACATTGCAGTAAAAGGGAAAGGGACAATAGCTTTTGAAAGCTATTCAGGTACTAAAATCATTTCTGATGTGCTTTATGTACCTGAGATTGATCAAAATCTGTTGAGTGTTGGGCAGCTTCTCCAAAAAGGGTTTAAGGTGTTTTTTGAAGATAAAAAATGCCTTATCAAAGATGCCAAAGATCAAGAAGTGTTCAGGGTGAAGATGAAGGGAAAAAACTTCACACTCGAGCCGAAAGATAAGTTGCTGAATCCTGATCACCTAATTGATGACATTCCTGTTAGAGGTACCAGACCACTTTCAGATATTTATCAAAGGTGCAATATAGCTATTTTTGAACCAGCTACATATCTAGAAGCTGAAAGGGATGAAAAATGGGTTGCTGCAATGAAGGAGGAGTCGGCCATGATTGAGAAAAATGATACATGGAAGCTCGTTGAAAGACCTCATGATAGAAAAATCATTGGAGTCAAGTGGGTCTACAGAACTAAGCTTAATGCAGATGGATCATTAAACAAGCACAAAGCAACGCTTGTTGTGAAAGGCTATGCTCAAGTCTTTGGTGTAGATTTTTCCGAGACATTCGCACCGGTGGCAAGACTTGATACCATCAGACTTTTGATGGCAGTTGCAGCACAAAATGACTGGAAAATCTTCCAGTTAGATGTCAAATCGGCTTTTCTAAATGGTTTTTTAGAAGAAGAGATTTTTGTTGAACAACCATAGGGCTTTACGGTAGAGGGACATGAAGACAAGGTCTACTTGCTAAAAAAGGCTCTCTATGGCTTGAAGCAAGCTCCAAGGGCTTGGTACAGTAGAATTGATGATCACCTTTCAAACTTAGATTTTCAAAAAAGCCTAAGTGAATCAACTCTTTACATCAAACATACTAATTTTGATGTTGTGATAGTCTCCGTGTATGTTGATGATCTTTTGGTGACAGGAAGCAGCTCTAAGGTGATTGGAGAATTTAAAAGGGAGATGATGCAAGGCTTTGAAATGACAGATCTTGGAGAAATGACATTTTTCTTGGGAATGGAGGTTAACCAATCTCAAGATCAAGTATTTGTATGCCAGAAGAAGTATGCAAAAGAGGTTCTAAAAAAATTCAGAATGGATGATTGCAAGAGCATGAGCACTCCAATGCATCAGAAGGAGAAGCTGATAATAGATGATGGAGCTGAACGGGTAGATGAAACCAGCTATAGAAGCTTGATCGGTTGTCTGATGTACCTCATAGCAACAAGACCGGATATTTTGTATGCTGTCAGTGTACTTTCCAGATTCTTGCACTCTCCAAGTGAAGTACATATGAAAGCCGCAAAACGGGTGCTCAGGTACGTTAAAGGAACACTGAATTATGGAGTAAAATTTGGCAAATGTCATAAGTTCAAGCTTGAAGGCTTTTCTGACAGTGACTGGGCTGGTTCCATCGAAGATATGAAAAGTACTTCTGGATATTATTTCAGTTTTGGCTCCGGCTGTTTCTCTTGGTGCTCCAAGAAACAAGAGATTGTAGCTCAATCAACAGCGGAGGCAGAGTTCATTGCTGCTACAGCTGCTGTTAATCAAGCTTTATGGATAAAGAAGATCGTTGGCGATCTTGGTTTGGAGGAGAAAGATAGCACTAAGGTATTTGTTGATAACCAAGCTGTTATTGCTATCTCTCATAATCCAGTATTTCATGGAAAAATCAAGCACTTTAATGTGAAATTGTATTTCTTAAGAGAAGTACAAAAAAGGGGTGAAGTCACCCTAGTTCACTGCAAAACAGAAGAACAAGTTGCAGATATCTTTACAAAAGCACTATCGGCCACCAGGTTTGAGTTCTTGAGAATGAAACTTGGTGTTTCCAGCTTTTGATGCAAAGAGGAGTGTTGAAATATGCATTTGCAGCTGAGTTGGCATTATGTTTACCAGTTTAATTATGTTTACCAGTTTAAATTTGTTTGTTATTTTTCAGATAGTGGAGTCCTAGTTTTTAGGCATGATAACTAATGGTTAGTTAGTTGATGTGTAGTGGGATAGTGTCTCCTTCTTAGTAGGATTTCAGTTTCTTTCTCTATGTATTTAAGCAATGTTCATTCAATCAAATAATATCAGACTTTCAAGCAATCTTCTATCTTCTTAAAACATTTCTTTTGCACCAACAACCCCACTTAGCTCTTGGTATCGACGCTGCCCTGCAAGTGTAATTTCAAGGTTCAGCCCACAGTAATCTTAGTTCAAGACACAAGAATGGCATCATTCGGAATCCAAGATTTCGGTCATACTTTACCAAGAATCTAAGCTAGTTTAGAAACTAAATTATTGACAAGAAAAAGGCTAACTCCACATTTCCTCAAATGTTACACCATGTACAGTACAATGTACCACTTTGGCAAAATACCCAAGCTTGAATTCATCAAACATTGAACAGAAACAGTGAGCTATAAATTCTCAATATGCCCAAATGAGCCTTGAACTCAAAAGAATCCCTTAAATGCCAAAGCCACAACATTGAAAGCAGAAATTGATAAATGAAACAATTGACCTTACAAGTTAGTTTCACAGCAAAAAGATTCTAACTTTTACAACTAAGAACCCCAAACTTTCCAGTAATTCCAGCAAACAGAAAATAAACCAAAAAAATCCAAGAGAAGTTACAAAAAAAGAGAACCCTTACAAGGCATTAGCATGTTGAATATCAGCCTCAATGACCTTAAGTGAGTCTTGGCAAGATGACCTAGAAGCCAGCTCATAATAATACTCCATCATCTTGCTTTTTGGTTCACCCCTCTTTACCAAATTTCCCCTAGAATGATCAAAAGAGAAAGAATGAAGACCCAAAAGAAGAAAAAGAAAATGAGTAATGCTAATCGGCACATCGAGATAGAACACAAAGAAAATAAGAAGTGAATTGAATAGGAGTTGGTGGATTGGACTCAACTCCCTAACAAATGCAGTTAAAGCTTGTTTTTTTGTTGAACAAACAAAATGCTGATCAGAAAAATGTGACCAGTGATTTAAGCAATTATATACATGAGAAGGAATTGTCAACTGAGAGAGATAAATGGAGAGATAGGTAGGAAGGTGAGGAGATGGAGGACTTGGGGCTTGTTTGACGTTCCGGTTATAGCTGGAAAAGTTCAGTAGAAAAAAGTTCAGTCTGTAAAAGTCAGTTTCAGACTTTTGTAGAACGGAGTATGCTGTTTGGTAAATGTTTGTTAAAAGTTCTGTGGGGAAACCAGAAGTTGTTTTTGGTGTTTGGTAAAAACTGTTTTAAAACTATGGTTGGAATGTAAAATGACCATAAAGGGCATAATTTATTTCAAGTTTTAGAATTAATTTTTTTAGTATCTTTATATATGTTTTTAATCAATTTATTTATAATCTAATATCTACCACCTAATATTTATCTAATATCATAAATAAATTAAACTTATTAATACCATAAAAAAATATAAGTTATTAGTACCATGGTTTAAAGCATTATATTAAAAAATTTGCAAACTCTATATAGATATTTTTAATCAATATATTAAAAAAATTGCAAACTCTATATAAATCCTGTTTTTCTCAACGGAAAAAAACCCAACTACGGAGTTTATCACTAGTAGCATTGTCATTATCTACTCCACAATCCCTTACTACTACACGATTTTTCGATCCTCTTTGTCATTTTAAATTATATGAATAACATTTTAAATTAATATATAGTCATTTTAATCTTTATATATTTTGTATCGTAAAATGTAAATAAAAATCGCGTAATAAATTGAAATGTAGTGAAAAATGAAGGAATGTAAAGGGCATAAATTCATTTCAAGTGTTAGAATTAATTTTTTTAGTATCTTTATATATGTTTTTAATCAATTTATTTATAATCTAACATCTACCACCTAATGTTTATCTAATATCATAAATAAATTAAACTTTTTTTAATCATAAATAAATATAAATTTATTAATACCATTAAAAATTTGAGTTATTTGCTATATGATTAACATCATTTGCATATAAAACCCCATTAAAATAAATCTATTAATACCATTAAATTTATTAATACCGTTAAAAATTTATTTACACACATAACTTGCTACATGATTAACATCATTTCATATAAAACCTCATTAAAATTTATTGGTATACACCAAACTGATAAAACAATAATCCCAGCCTAGAGGGGGTGAATAGGCAATAAAAAATCGCATTTGAGGTAAATATGAAGAAGAGAAGTTTGGCCGGAGTTTGAAATGTATTTATGTACATATTAGTAGGTGTAAGGTAGTAATGATAAGTGTGGTAGATGGAAGTAGGTATGCATTAAATTAGTAATTAAAAGCATCCAATTTTGTTTTGAAAATACTTAATTTATTTTTAAGGACCTATATAACAACATATCAATAAAATTTTGTTTTTCTCAACTGAAAATAAATCAACTCCTTGCATGAGAAATTTGGCGATTTTAAAAAATCCTTAGCGTGATTACTCTAAGGGCTTAGCGTGATCACGCTAAGGAAAAAATGCTTAGCGTGATCACGCTAGCTACTGTTTTTTATTTCCATACAATTTTCAAAATACATTTTTCAAAATACATTTTTCAAGGCTCCTTTTTGCATAAAACCTTTTTGACAGGCATTACTTGTAGCTATTACAAAACCAAAATCTGCACAAACCAAAATTTTATCTATTTAGTTGTAGCTATTACAGAACCAAAATCTGCACAAACAGTTACTTAGCATAGATGCTTGCCTGCTGAAATTCTTTTGCAAACTTGTGCATAATCTCCTGCATTCTCTTTTCAGCAGCAACCTGAGATGGGTCTCTTAATCAACACCAAACGTTTTGATTCCCCTTTGCCAGCAGTGGTGTAGAATTGCTCAACTTCAACAACTTTTTGCTAAAGCTGCATGCAAAAGAGGGACTTCAGCAGAAAACCATAATGCAATTAACCACTCAAGCTGCATCAATCTGGGGGGGAGGAAACAAGAATATAGGACTTCTCACGATCACAAATATCACAAGTTGCATTGGCTTGCCTCACCCAGCATTCAGTGGCAAAACAAATGGCATCGTTTAGCCAGCAAAATACAGGCATGCATTGTTGAAAAAATACAATAAGATCAGATAAAAGGCACATTCTTTTCATCATATCTCTAGTAAATTTAAAGCAGGACATAAGAAAATACTATGGCATTAATCAACATTCCAAAATCCATTGATCTGACTCCCAGAAAATAACCGCAATTAGATGTTATTATGTTAAGCAACCATTGAAAACCTCACCTCATTAACTTTTGAGTAAATCTCATCAATGCTGCAGGTAAACGTCTCCAGTTCCGAAGGATATCTTTCGCCATGCCCTGGTCCCAGTCCCTCAGCTCTGATGCCTAGATTCGACTCCATCATTGGGTTCAATCTGTTTACAAAAAAAGAACAACCAAAGTACACAAACAATCAGATGCCCTGAAATATCCCATTCCCACGAATCAAAACAGAAGCCAAGAGCTAAATTTCATAAGAAAATGAAACAAATAAACAAAATGCCAAGCTAAATTTCTTTAAAAAACCCTTGTTGATTATATAGGTCCTTAAAAATGACACTCAATCTTTGTATAATACTGCTTCTAATCTGAGAACCAAAACAGTACATTTGTTTGTCTGCAAAATTCCATAGATAACTTGTTGAACGATAATGATTTTCCAGATCAATTAGTTCAATACCAGTAATCCCATAACACCTCCAAAAACCTATGAAGATTCATATGACATTAAGCTAATGAAGTAGCAGGATAAAACCATCTTAACCCCGACCCACGAGTATTAACGAGAACCCTCAACTACGAGCAAAAGCTAAAACTGGACACGGAGCTTCCATGCTACAGAATCAACTTCTTATGGAAGATCGACAGCAGATCAACTCTCCTCTCTATTTAGTGTTAGTTGACATCTATGGTGATGTTTTAATAATTTCAATGATTACTATAGATGGGAAAATCATTAGGCTTCAAGAGTGAGACTGACCATCCTAAAACTCCTGAAATGGGAGAACAAAATGGCTAATGGAGCAAAAGTGGAAAACAATTTGATATGGTGAATTGGATTCATATTTGCTTCCAAACAGATTCTACATGAAAAACAAACTGCTTCACCCCTCACTAAAATTGCTATCCTGTCCTTCAAATTTGGGCGAAGAGATGATGATTATGCCAACAAAAATCTGGAAACTTCACTCAAAATTCAAGCATAGTAAATAAAAGATGAATCAACCAATCAATCAAGCGAACAAAAGAAACCAAAAACTTGAATAATTGAGTCTATAAGTCTCACTTACCACATGCTTTGCTGGGTATCTCTTCTCTTGCAAGAAGTCACCAAAATTCACAATCTTTCCCTTTCCCAATCACCAAAATTGATTCTACGTTGGTTTCTATGGAAAGAAAAACCATAAAACTTCTGTTATAAGATTGACGGCAGCTCTACCGCAAGGAAATCCATAATATACAGCTCTGCTTCTGCTTTTTAATACTCCCAATAAGCAGCAGGCTTTGCTTGTCATTGGTTTAATGGAATTAATATGGTCACCATCTATTCTACAAAGCAAACAAAACCCAAAAAGCGACACACTAAAGTCACAAAAGAGAACATTATCGTTAATAATAATCTAACAATGACTGAAAAAGATTGCATCTTTTGTTTTCTCCTTTAAGAGAAAAATAATCTTGGGCTCTCTCTCTTTCTTTCTTTCTTTCTTTTGTTTTTGTTTCTTTTTTTGAACACTACAGTCAACTGGCTCCAACTGGGTGGGACTGCTGCTCAAGAACAACAAGCACAGTAGCACACTCCCATGTCACTCTAGTGTAGCCTACTCTCACTTGCCCACCGATACCTAACAATTATCAACATGATTCCCTCACGAAAATTGCATCAGCCTCAAAAGTCTTAGCAACTTCAAGCTAAGCAAATTAGGTAAGAAACCCACAACAATCATGGCCATACCAACTCCAAAATACCACTCATGCAAGCCAATAATCGAAAACCCAGCTTCCAGTAATTAAAGGAGATTGCGTTGGACTTAAAGATTAAAAGGGAATTGAAAGAGAGGATCTTTTGGCGTTTCCAGTTGAGGAACTGGGCCTGTGTTATGGAATTACGGCTTGGCTGCTCGCTCGACAGCTTCCCCTGCACCCCTGCACCCCTGCAACAAGGTCGGCGTGAGGCTGCTACGGCGAAGAAGAAGAAGATCGGGCACGGGAGCGGCTGCGTGAGGCGAGAAGAGAAGATGAGCTCAAATGAAATCCACGGGCAGATGAGGATAAATGAAAGGGGTATTTTTGGGTTTCCAAAAATTCATTAAATGAAGGAGCTCCTTCCCGTGTTTTGCCGAAACCTTTGGTTTCAGCCACTGGAGCTTAAGAGAGCAGTGATTTTTAGGTTGTTTTCTTTGCTTTTTTAAACCAATTTCTTTAGAAGTTGGTTTAAAAAAAGTGTTACCAAACATCTATTTTAGTTTTCTGGTTTGGGAAACTAACTTTTTGGTACCAAATCAAAATGCCAAACACCTATTTGGTGCAGAGGGTTTTTGAAATTTGATATATTTTTTTTGGATTGATTGAAATTTGATTTTTAATTTTGTGGCAGTTAGGATTCTGTCATGGTTTGACTATATATATATATGCTCTCTTTTTTGTGTTCTGTGTTATGCTTTGGTTTGTGCAGTTTTAAGGACAGTTGCTTACTTGCCAGTTCTCTCCTCCAATCAGGACCTCTGTGTTTCTGTGGTCAAACTTTTAAAGGATATGGAAAAAATCATATGCACCAAACCTTACTTTATCATTATTGTTAGTATATTTTAAAAATATTTTGAGTAATTCAACGTCTTTTTTATTTTTTAGTTTTTTCTTCAACCGATATGAATGTAAATCCAAAAAATTCAAATTCAAGACTCAATTTTCTATTTTCTTAAAAGTATTGAGTTATAATCTCCGATAGTGTGTTCTTTTTGTCTTTGTTTACGTTTTTTATTTTTTTTTAAGAATGTAGAGTGGATGATTTTTCTCAATCTTTTACTTAATCTTTGATGCATTGATGGTAAATTATATAGTTTACAAAATATTTCACTTAATCTCCTATATTTAAAAAATGTGCAATATAAACTTTTTAAATACATAAAAAATAAAATAAAAATAGTAAAAATTAAAGGAAACATAAATTTGGACAAAAATGGATTTAACAAAATGAAAAAAAAATACCTATTTACAATTTATTTTTTAATACACAAGTCCTAATGATATTGTATTTCTCAAAATGAATTAAACATGTTTTTGCTTTTAAAAAAAAATTTAATTCTTGGTATTGTGCCCATTTTACTACCCCACAAGGACACGTATCTCTTAGACTACCCACAACAGGGTAGCAAATTGGGATCATTGACAGCCCTGCGCGCGCTGCCATTGGTTGATTCTTTTTGTTTTTTTTCCCCACTCATTTTATAAATTGATTTTTTTTAATAAATACTGAAAATATTTTTATAAAAATTATACCATTATTTTTAATTTTTTGAGATCTATAAATTGAGACTAGGTTTGTATTATTTGGACATTAAAAAAAATTCAAGTTTTTTACATTTTTTTTCTTTTTTAAATGCTTCTTTTCATAATAATTACTCAAAATAATTTTATACCATTATTTTTACACTTATTTTTAATTTTTTGAGATCTATAAATTTGGACACTAAAAAAATCAGAATTTTTTATACTTTTTTTTCATTTTCTTCTTTAAATGATTTTTTTCATAATAGTTACTCAAAATATTTTAAAAGTAAAACATATTTGAAAATAAAAACACACAATTTGAAAATAAAACTCACAATTCGAAAATAAAACACACAATTTGAAAGTAAAACATACAATAATAAACTAGTTCTCAAACAACTCCTTCACTAGCATCTTATACATATTTTCATCTGGAATAAATTTGGAACAACCCTCGATTAGATTTAAAAAAATTATTTCTCATGTTTACCAGTTTATTTTGTGTGTTTCTCAAGTTTACGAGTTTATTTTGTGTGTATTTTCTTGTTCGTTTGCAATAATCTAAGTCGATATTTGATTTACTGAGTGATAAATAATATCGTGGGTTATTCTTAAAAAATATTATATTATTTATTTTATTAAAAAAAGTAGAGATTTTTTGAAATCTGAAAAGAAATTATGAAATTTAATTAATTTATATTAAAAAATCATTATTTATTATTTATTATATTATAAAAAGTAATTATTATAGTAATTATAAATTTAATAAGAAAAGAAATGAAAAATATGGTGGGGTATATGATAAATGATGTGGAAGGGAGAGAAAGTTTTTAACACCCTAAATAATCCCCTGCTGTGAGCGCGTGGGTGTTAAATGCTTTTTAATTGGGTGCTAAGTTGATGTGACAGTGAGAGAAAATAAATAACACCCTAAAATTTGATCCCCTGTTGTGACGGTGTAAGAACAGAGAATACAGAGAACTGCAGAGATATGTATCTGATCAGAGATGCATATTTAATATTTTGCCTTAAAACAGAAAAAAAGAGAACTCAGTTCAGTCCTTGAGTTGTCTGCAAAATTGCTAGTACGAAGGTAGAAACAAAGCAATGCTGATGAAAGACCAAGCATGTTATTACAAGGAAACCCACTTCCTTTTTCAGCCCAAAGAGAAAAAAAGGACTCCACTTTCTCCTTCAACACCTCTCAATTATGTTCTTCATCTTCAATACCTTATCTCCATTGCCATTGCTGCGTTCTTACCTTATTTCCTGCTAAACCTCTTCATTCCTGTCTTCCCGCCCTTCTTTTTCATCCACTTATTTTTCTCCAACCTTACTTTGTCTGTTTTACATTTGCCTGTTCCATTTCTAGGTAATTTCATCAAGCATGGATTTTGGTTTAAGTTATGGAGATGCTTTTTTTAACTAGGAACTTTTAATCTGTTCAAAAGTCTCTAACTTTATAATAATGTTTACAGGTATGTTTTGTTTAACTAGGAGCTTTTAAGTTATGTCTTTTTAAAGTTTATAGGTTGTTTCGTTTCTTGAAAAGTAGATCATAATTTGTTCCTTTAATCTGCTCAACAGTCACTAACTTTATAATAATGTTTACAGGTTTGTTTTGTTTCATGAAAAATTTAGGTCATAATTTGTATATTTTTATCTTATTTGTGTTGTTTCTCTGATCTTTTAAATCAGGATACTTCAGCTGAGCTTTAATAGAGATGGTTTCCAACCAAGAAGCGTGTGATAAGTGTGCAGGAAGACGTTTGCTGGTTCACCAGAAAGGGGAAAACTCAAAATCTCCAATCTCCTCTTTCTTTAAAGTCATGATAGGCTCTCGGTTTTCCGAATTTGTGGTAAGATCACTCTATCAACCAAGAAATCAAGACCTTTATATACCACAAGGGAGAAAAAGGTGGCATTGTAATTTATACCTTTTAGGGTTTGACCTTGGTTAATGATTGTGCCATTACCATGTTTTGATTAACTTGCTATGCAGTGTTTTCCGAAATAACACCTTATTCTAGAAGCTAATTGTATGGTTGTTGTTTAGGAGGGCTATTAACCTATTCCCTGTTGCGACCTTAATTTCGAGGTCCTTGTACTGCTTGCTTGATGATATCTAGCCTACCTTTTTGCGTAAATCATCTCATCTTGTGTGCTTCTCGAGGATGCGTTAGTTGTTAGCAAGATCATGCCCTTATCTTTTCTAGCGTACTTAGCAAGTCTAGCATTCAGCAGATAGTGCACAAACTCTGCTTTAACATTTTCAGCAAAATAAGTACATTTGTAAACAAATGCTGAAACAGATGGCAGTGTTAGATTGAATTGTCACATTATTTTGTTAGTTTTACATAAAGAGGTTATTCTCTGTTGTTAATAGTGAGCTGTTCTTTTCTGGTTATGGAGAACTATGAAAGGAGTACTCATTTTTTTCCAAAAGGATCTCGTTAGTTTGCTATTTGTGAGAAAGGGACTTGTTTGTTAGTTTCAGAACGCTTTTGGAATAGAAAACCAAAATTCCATGTATTGTCTTCATAACTCATTTGCTGTTTCATTCATCTCATCTGACAGTCAAGCGACTCCATTTGTTTCAGTTCCTTTATTGACAATCTGGTTTAATTTTGAAATTTGTTCGTGTCATGTGCAACGTCCATCTGCATTAAAAAGACATTCTTGGTGTGCCATTATGAGCTAATCACTATAATCGTGCCGTCTAAAGAGACCAATGGTCTGCACTGATTGAAGTCATTGATTAATGCTAAAACAGTGGTACATTCTTGGCATTCTTTTGCAGTCCCTTCCTCCAAAATTTGCTGCTACTGTGCGAAAACTGATTGCCCAAGAGACTTTCCTTGAGAATTCAGGTGGCCTACGATGGAAAGTGAAATTCTCTCGAGTGGAAGGTTCCCTTGGTTTCCAAGAAGGATGGAATGTGTTTGCAGTTGACAATAAGCTAGAATTTGGAGATTTTGTGGTGTTCAATTACATAGAAGGATCACACTTTTTTGTCCAAATATATGACAACAGTGCGTGTGAAAAGCCAGACTTGACTGTAAGCAGAAATCAGAAGAAAGGGACTACAACTACAGAGAAAACTCTTACTGCCAAAAATGGCCCGCATCCTTCAGTCGATAAAGGTACACTGAAGAAACAAGAATCAAGCAGATGTGTTATGCCCAAGCCAGATTCTGAAGTTAGGCAACGTCACAGCAAAATGAAAGGCTTGAGAAAAGTTCAAGAGGTCACAGAAGATACTTTGAACAATGAAATTAGCACCGGAGATGAGTTCACTGTGGAGCCAGTTTACGCAACCAAAAGAGATGTTGCTGGTAAAAGTAGAGAGTTGCAAAGTGATGAATTTGACTTGCCTACATTGGAGAGATTGATAAATAACCAGTGCAACGGTGGAAGCAAAAAACTCACAGTTGGACGCAAGAAACATCCAAAGAAGGTTGTTGCATCATCTAAATCTACAAGGGAAGTTGGCTTCTACGATAAAAAAATGATCTTAAATGCATCTGACTATGAGTCATGGGAGGAGGATGATCCAGAGGAGAGGAGTAAACTGGTAGCTGTTTCTGATAAAAAGTTGCGCAAAAAGGAGATTACTAAACATGAGTTGTCTACATCAAGATGGATGAATGCAAAAGGTTCAGAGAATATATTGAAGAATCCCAATGAAGTACGTAAAGGACGCCAGATCACTGAAGGTACCCTATAACAGCTAACCAAATTAGTTTCTTCTGTTTGCAATTTTCATTTGTTCTGTTTTTTTTGGGTACATGACTGTAAGTGTTGAAATGCAGTGTTAGCACCGGAACCTATCATAATCGAGCGAGCTTTGGGTTCAAATTTTCCAAGTGGATGCACCTATAACATTCATAGAGCTGTGAAACCTGGAGCTCCTGACATAGTTTGTCATCCTTCAACAAGTGCATACAAAGTCCCCTGCTCAACAGAAGCCGGTGGCCAACCTTTCCTTGTACGTTTCGGTTTCTCTAGCATTTCAGCTTTACTTTTGCTGTCACCTCAATAGGTAAAATGACTTCTAGTAGCACTATCATATAATCTGTCAGTAACTTTGCATGAATGACTTCTAGCATTAGTTCCGTACCTAGCGAAAGCTTCAAATTGTAACTGAACTAACTGATGTGAATTGTAGATACTCTTCGATCGGATCTAAACTCTATTTGCTTATCCAACTCTCATTCTATTTTATACGTTGTAGTTAGGAATTAATGGTAGAACATCCTTTAATTCTTGATTCTTATTCTTTCTGGTAGCTTATCCACATTCCTTTCTGAGTTTATGCAGGAGTTGCCAATACCATTGCCAGTTTCTGATGAGGACGACAAACCAAAAAAGGGTAGCAAAAGGAGACTTGTGCTTCTTAGGGATCAATACATTAGACTGTGGCCGGTGCTCTATGATGCTTCATCCCCAATTTTGATGAGTGGATGGGAAGCTTTCTGCAAGGCGAACAAAATTCAGCCTAGAGACCTGTGCACCTTTGATATCGAGGATGGAGCGAACAATATATACGAAGTCTGCATTGACCGGAACTAAGATGAGGAAGAGCATCCTATTCCTATCAGTTTCCATGCATCAGCCTGTCACTGCATTAGGTTAATGTATAATATCCAGCTAAAGTTGTAGTAGTATGGAACTGAAGCAGCCATTGCCTATGAGAAAATCTGAGGTACATTGGTCCAGCATAAGTTTTTTCCCTTTGAACAATTCTCTATCTTAGAGTTATGAAACACATTTCTTGCAAGTACAAAATTCAGAAAATGTTTTTTGTTTTTTCCTTTTAAAGTTATGATTTGCATATAGATTATTAAGGCTCTGTTTGGCGTTGCAGTTCAGGCTGGAAATGGTCAGTGGGAAAATGTTCAGTGGGGAAACGACATCTGGGAAACGGAGTGTGCTGTTTGGTAACAAAATTGTAAAAGTTCAGTGGGATACCTGAGGTGTTTGGTAAAACAGTTTTCCAAAACTATGGTTTAGATGTAAAATGACCATAAAGGGCATAATTCATTTTAAGTGTTATAATTAACTTTTTTATTATCTTTATATATATTTTTAATCATTTTATTTATAATCTAACATCTAATAATATTTATCTATATACCATAAATAAATTAAACTTATTTAAATCATAAATAAAGTAAAATTTATTAATACCATAAAATAAAAAATTTGAGTACTTTGAAATTGCATAGTTGACTACTCTTAATTTTTGTAAACATTAGTTCATTAATTGATGCCAAACAATTTTGATAAAAGAAGTTGATAAAAAATATTCAATCGTAATAATAAATCGTATAAATTCTAGCATTAAGAACTAATGTTTGGTAAAAGTAAATGCATAAAAAACATGTCAACCCTACGAAAGAATTGTGTTGCAATTAAAAAGTGAAATCCACCATAGTAAAAGTAAAGTAGACGTTATAGCCTTACCGTGATCACGGTTAGGTCTTACCGTGATCACGATAGCTTACCGTGATCACGTTAAGCCCTTACCGTGAGCTACGGTAGCCACTGGAAATAATTGGCCATTTGACACAATCCTTAGCGTGATTACGGTAAGAGCTTACCGTGATTACGCTAAGAGAAAAATGCTTACTGTGATCACGCTAAGCCCTTACCGTGATTCACGGTAAGCACTGTTTTAAATTCCATACGTTTTTCAAAATACATTTTTTCAAAACTTGTCTTTGTATAAAACCTTTTGACACTATTTCTTGAGGTAATTGAACATTAAACAAGTGTTAGTTTCACATGGAACATGACAAATGAAAATAAATTGCTCCCAATTAGCGATTTCAAATGCTACCAATTAATGACCAGCCAAACGAGCTTGAAAATCAGCCACAATCAAGCATGAAAATAGCCATAAATAAGCATGAAAACGCAGCCAGAAAAAGCATGAAAACCCCAGCCATTCAAGCCTATTTTGGAACAACATTTCAGCAGCAAGTACACCTCAATTTGACAGCATTTCAGCGACATAAATTAGACACGAAACAAGCTACGATTGGACACTAAAAGGGGTGCATTTTGACAGCTAAAAGAGCTACAAAATGGACAGCAAAACATGTGTGAATTGGCAGCAAAATGGGCATCAAATTGACAGCTAGAATGAGCTTAATATTGACAGTAAAACATGCATAATTTGGCAGCAAAACAGACACTATTTCGTCATCAAAACGAACTCTCAATTGACCGCAAAAATAACATGAAAATGGAAGCAATTATTAGTGCGAAATTGACAGCAAAATGAGCAAAGATTGACAGCAAAGTGGCGTGGTTTTGGCACAAGCACAAGCACCCATTTCGACAACAAAATCAACAGCCTTTCGGCAACAAAAATGGACACTAAATGAGCAACGATTCGTCAACGAATTGACAACATTATAAACACCAAATTGGCAGCACATAAACACACATTTTGACAGCTAGAATGAGCTGAATTCAACACTTAAATGGGCATTATTTCGGCAACAAAAGGCAAGCTAGCATTCATCAACCAAAACAGCCATAATTGAACATAAAAATTGGCCACAAATTAGCTATGAAACAGTTCTAACATTAGCTATAAACAAAGAACCAAATCATGCAAACTAAATTCCAAATCATGGTAACTAATTTGACAGCAAACAGACAACATTTTGACAGCAAATAGAGCACTATTATGACAGCAAAGTAAGCATACATTTGACAGCGAAAATGGTGATTATTTCGGAAACAAAGTGAGCTAACATTCAGCAACAAAACGAACTATAAATGAATACAAAATTAGATTGTCTTCGAGCTGAGTTTAACTCAATAGCAAATCAACGATAACTAAAAATAAGAAATAAATAAATAAAATTTCACAATCTTCTAAAACAATTACACAATAAATGTCACAGGCATCAGTATTAACAAAGAACTTGGCATCAGTATCAGCCGGAGGAAAATAGAAGTAAGGATTACCCACGGCCAAAGCTTCAAAATCGGGTTCCATGGAGGAAGAAGAAGCAGCATCACTTTTCTGACTCTTTGAAGACGGTTTCTTTGGTGTATTAGTCCTAGCACGCTTAGAAGAGGATCCTTTGGCCATATTGAGTGGAGATAAAGAGGATTTTGGAGTGAAAAATGGATTTTGGGAGTTAGGGTTCCAAAATGGGGATTTTATGGGTTATGGAGATTGAGCGATTAATCCCTAAAATTGACACATGGGTTTTGTTTAGGATTGAATGAGGAGTGTTTAGCTAAATTTTGGCTGGATTTCGTCGTGATTTGAGCAAGAAATCGAAGAAGTCGAATTTTGGAGAAGGAGAGGGAAAATGGTCGGGCTAGAGGAGAGAGAAAAAGTCTGGAAAGTGAGGAGAAGAAGACGTGAACAGTATTTTTTTCAATATTATATACCAGGTAGCATCGTAATTAAACAAGAATAGAAAGGGTATTTTTGTCCAAAAAAATACAAACCCCTCCATCCCGCAAACTCCTTTTTTTCTGGTTTCTCCAATGCTCCAATTTCGGCCATTCTCGAAATGGAGAAAATGCTGGTTTTGGAATCCAAAATTTCTAATTTCATCTCCCCAACTGGTGTTTACCAAACATCTTTTCTCCATTTCAGTCCGGGAATGCTGGTTTCGGTACCGAAACCAGACTCCCAAACACAGGCTAAATCTGAGTGGCACTCCACCTGTCATTCTTTTAATAGGAAAAATCTAACCTAATGAAACATTTTTTCATAAAGACGTAATTTTTCGGAAGTACAAAAATTGGAGTTTTCATTTCATTTTAATAAACAAGAGTTTTCATCTAGTGTTTTTAATTCTCCTTGGTTACTAAAGATGCAAAAATAATTTAGAGTTTTAAATCCAATGGCCATGATACTAGTTTTTTTTTTTAAATAAAAAAATATTAATAAAACAGCTTAAGGTAATGGTAATGGGCCCACACAAGTGTCCAATCAGAGAAAAGCCCGCCCATTCCCTCAAACTCAATACTGTATGCAAAGGTGACGCAACTGCTCTACTGCAAAACAAATAAAATTAGTACCATCAGAGATTGAAGATAGAAAAAGAAACACAGTTCTCTCCAATGACTAGTCGACAGAAGTTCTTGCAAGAAAATATCCAATTTCATTCTAACCCCAAAAGGGAGGGACTTTACTTTTTCCCTTTTTTTGTTTGGAGAAAGACTCACTTTTTTCAGTTTCGCACACCATCACTCAACTAGGTTGTTCTTCACCTATACTCTACCCCATTGGTAATTATTTTTGCGATTTCGGAAATATTTCTTGTTCCATGAGTTAAAGTTTCAATCTTTTTGTTTTTGGTTTGGTGGTTGTCTGTTGCAGAAGAGAGTAAAGTTGTATTCAAGGGAGACTGAGTTGGAGCAGAGATGGTTCCCACTACAAAATGTTGTGAAGAGTGTGCCAGGAAACGCTTACTGCTTCACAGGAATCGGAGAAACTCAAGTTTTCCTGTCTCTTCTTTTTTCAAAGTCATGTTTGGCAGTCGTTTCTCTGAATTTCTGGTGAGATTACTCTATTTTTACTTCCCTTTCTGCCTGCTGATAAAACCGATTTTCTGACCTTTTGTCAAGAATAACTCCAAACATGTTGAAAGAGTATGCTTAGCGTAGAGATTTTTGGTTTTTGCTGAACCGGGTGCCTATATTTCTGTGTTTTTCGCCATTTACTTTCTTAGATTTATGGTATTGTTGTTAATGATTGTTAGTGTTGGGCATAATAAGATTGGTCCTAGGTTTCAAACATCTAAAGTAAGGGTTGTCTAAAAGTTTTGCAGTATCTGCTACTGTTTGCACTTTTACAGAAAGACATATAGCTACTTTTGTTTCTCATTTGGCTGAATTAGGTTGTGAGTGGAAAGCATTTTGATTGTCCAAGAAAGAAAATGTTAGGGAAATGAGGAGTAACGAATGTGCCATTGTGTAACGAATGTGCCATTGTTATGATCTGATTAGCTGTCTTTGATATCCAAAATTAGCTCTTTCAACTAATAGCTAACTGTGTTGTGCGCATGTGTAAGGATGAGCAGAAATAACTAAATCACTTGATGACACATAGGACTAGGAGGGCCACTTATCATGCAACCCACTTACAAATTACTTCTCAATGATGTTGTTGAACGTAACTTTTTATTGTCAATCAAGTCGCGTTTTGTGCTTCTTGAGAAACTTCAAAAGGAAACTGCCTTTCTAGTTAATTGCAAGTTTCAGCGCTGTTTCCTTTTCATCAATAAGATGCAAAAATTGCATATCGAGAAGCAAATATGTTGGTTTTGTTCCTCTGGTTTTTGCTGAGTTTTGCAATTTCTAAACTTGCTTTGTTATGCTGATTTCTTGTGTTTGGGAATTGTTTTTCCAGTCCCTCCCTCGGAAATTCGCTGCTTCTGTTTCAAAACTGACTGGTCAAGACACTATACTTGATCAAGTGGCTCGAAATGGAAGGTCAAATACTCCAGAGTGGAAGGTTCTGTTGCTTTCAGAAAAGGATGGGATGTGTTCGTGTCAGACAATAAGCTGGAAATTGGAGATTTTGTGGTGTTCAATTAAGTAGCCGCGAGATCATACTATATTGTTGAAACGGAGAGACAGAATTTTATATTAGGAATGACACAATTTAAAAATTCAAAAATGTAATTTCATTAAAAAGAAACAAAAAATAACAAAGGTTAACTAGTGTTACCTGTTCCAAATTGACTCACAATTGACCTCTACGTTTATCCATTTGTTGAAAACATCTCATGATAACTTCGTTCACCAAAGCAGCAGATATGTCCTTTTCAATAAAATTTGGAACAGGTAACACTAGTGTTCCGCCGCGCCGTCCAACTGTCCAAAGCTACCATCGGTTTGAAAGAGAGACAAGTGAGGGAAAATAATGGGCTGCTGCGTTGAGTTTTTTGAGGGAAAACATACGCTTTTATATGAGGGACAGTTATTATAAATACTAAATATTAGGGTAAATACTAAATAATCAGCGCACGTGACATGGCTGTTCCTGCACCGCCCTTGTTCAAACGTATGATAAGAGTGGGTGTGAAAAACTGGATACCAATGCGGTCACTCATCCTCAAAAAATGCTAGCAAACAGCCTTTCCTTGTATGTTTCTCACTACTTATATTTTAGCGGCTGCTATTTGATAGTTGTAGCTTTCAATATTTGCTTTCCTTTCTGTACGTTTTCTTTTGAATTTTCGTCATCGGTCCGCAGTGAGATTTGTTCGGTGAGTAACATGATCTGTTGATAAATTTACACAAAAACGGGCCAGATACAGTACATATTTTTCAAATGCTGAGATGTTTTCGTAGTTTTCGCACCTTTCCTCCGGGAAAAAGCCTGCATTTTGATTCACATGTTTCTGCATCTAGCGAAAAACTGTGCACTTCTTGCTGTGATTGAACTAACTGAGCAGAGTTATAAATGAATCTTGGTTGGATTTATAACTCTTTCACTCATTCTAGCCATGTTGTATGATATATCTTGTTCGTAGTTGTGAATTACTCTTAGAACATCCTCTCTCATTCTCCAAGTAGCTAATTTACTTTCCTCCCCGAGTACATGCAGAAGCTACCTACTCCTCTGCCATCATTTTGCCATGACAAACCAGGAAGCAATAAAATCGTCAAGGTTGTGCAGCTCAGGGATTCTTCCAACAGACTTTGGCCGGCACTATATAATGCTTCAGTGCCGAGTTTGATGGGTGGATGGGAAGCGTTCTGCAAGGTTAAAAACATTCAGCCTACAGACCAGTGCACCTTTAATATCAAGAAAGATTTGGAGGATGAATACGAAGTGCGCATTGCCTGCAACGAAAACGGGTAGCAGCATTGTACTGCTTGCTGCAGTATGAATTTCTTGTTGAGTTTCTAGTCCTTAGTACTTAGCTAACTTCTCAGTCCATGAATTCTGAAGAACATATGTGCTTGATGGATTTTTATTGCAAAATGTTGACTTTAGGACATGCATCATAAGTTTTCCATTTATATGTTGAACTTCTATGCAAGTTGATGAGCAAAACAGGATATTGTTCTTTAATGTCTTAGATTATTTACAGATATTATGTAGTAATTGTCCATTAGATGGAAAAACAATACTGATTACATAATGATTAGTCCTAAAGAAAGAAAAGTAAAAGGGTAAACAAGATATCTTTATTCCGATCGCTACTACATAACAACTAAGAGTCTGTTTGGGATTGAGTTTTGCTTTTCCTCATCACATTTGATGGCCAAAATGCTTTCTGAGTTTTGTGGTTGGAAGAAACAGAAATCAACCCCAAACAGACCCTAATAGGCACTAAACCCTAAACCTCAACTGGAGAATTTGCAGCAGATGTAGCAGAAACTTGATTATGTTCCTTAATTACTGTTTTCTTGGTCTTGCTTAACCACCCTACTAAACTCACACCATAATCATACAAACTGAGGGCAATGTACACCCCGATCCCACCAATTATCCCGTTCGCTATCGAATAGGTCAATGGCATGAGAATTATTGTCAAAAATGCAGGAACAGCTTGCTTCATGTCAACCCAATCTACATCTTTCACCACCTTCATCATCATCACACCAACTACAACAAGCGAAGGTCCTATAGCCCAAGGAGGTACATTGGTCAAAAGAGGAGTGAAAAACAAAGAGATGAAGAAATACAAACCTACAACCACAGCAGTTAATCCTGTCCTACCACCTTCCCTAATTCCAGCCGATGATTCGACATATGTTGCACTCGTTGCCACCCCTAACGTCGATCCGATCACCGTCGACCCTGCATCAACTAAGAATGCAGTGTATTGCCTCTCAAAATTACCATTCTCATCCAAAAATCCTGCAAGTCCTGCCGTGGTGTATAACACTCCTGTGGTGGCTAATATGTCAACATACAACAATGTGATTAATGCCACCCATACTTCACTTTTGTTGAAATTAGTGAAACTCATAACCCCAGCTGTGGATTTGATTTTGTGGAAATCCACCACTTTCTTGAAATATTTGTAATTTGTTTCACCAATTGGAGTGCGAGGAAAAGATGTAACACTAGTTCCTCTAATCCATGACACTAATGTGACAAAAATAATACCATATATCATACTACCTTTCACATCCTTCATCAGCCCATAACATGTGATCAAGAACCCGACCGACCCGAGCCAGAATGTCGGGCTTCGCATGACCCCTCCGACGCACTCTCCGGTCACCGGATTCGTCCTCGAACACGCCGCGACAGTCACCAATGTCGACGGGTCAGGCCCAACAAGGCCCAAACCTTGATGACTCTGTAACCCCACGAAAGCGATAAAAAGCCCGATACCAGCCGCGGTAGCGAGCCGGACTGGCTGTGGGATGAGCGTGGCCAGTTTTTCTCGAAGCCCAAGAGCAGGTATCACAAGAAACACACAACCCTCAACTAAGATCAATGCCATTCCAGTTTGGTATGAGATGGAGCCAGACCCGTGAAAGCCCACCAAATTGTAGGCCATATAAGCATTAGGGCCCATACCAGGAGCCAACGTCAAGGGTAAATTGGCTAGGACACCCATACCAAATGACGCTACCATTGAGGACACAATTGTAGCAACAATAAGGTCACTTTTGGTCTTGTCAAGGCAGTTTTGGTACCCTTCATTAGGGCTAAAAACGCAATCAGGATTAGGAGTAGGATTAGTGGTTTGATTAGCAGGAGCAGGAACAGAGCAATCAGAAACAGATGGTGGCATTGACAGTGATTATGTAAGCCATTGTAAGAAAAGTGGCCGTACCTGCCCGGAATTCTTTGGTGAAACAACTCTTTCTTTCCTCCAATTTGAAGTTTGTCCCTATCTTGCTCCTTGAAACCGCACCGTTTAAGGATTCCTCCATCTTTTGCCATGATTTTGACAACCCAGAACACATTTTTGGGGGGTATGTTTGGTTTTGTTCAGTTTGATGGGAGATGGTATATGTGGAAGGTTATTATATATATAGCCTCTTTTTAATTAAGAAAAAAATCAGAGTGGTGTTGGTACATCAGTATGTTGGGTTGGGGATTATTATATTTTTAATAGTAGTAATTTTGGTGGCGTGAATAAAATCTTTGTTGACCTTACGTGGATAATGGATTATGGTGGCGTGAATTAAATACAAAAATACAAAGATATGATCATATGATCATATTGTTTTTTAATAATAATAATAATAATAATAATAATAAAACAAAACCTATATAATTGAACCACACCTTGCAAATCCTTTCTCGTTACTTGCAAGATTCCATTAACACACTTTAAATTGCACCAGTGCCGTTTCTCTTTTTCCTCTTTAATATTTTTTAGTACTCCTAAGTCCTAATAAAGAAAGGAGAAGATATAGTCATATGATGGCGAAATCACTACGTTGTAAGAATTAAAGGTTTCTAAACCCAACCTGATGACCAATAGCTGGATTTTCCAATCGAACTGGCCGATTCAAGCTGGCTGGGCTCCCTTTGTAAGACGTCAGTCGCCTTAAACAGGAGATCTAATGCATCCTCGTTTTGCAAAGATTGCCATAGAGACGCTCATCAGCCAATTAATCTATAATTTTATTACAAACAAACATTGCTCATAGGATTAAAATTATTTATTTTTTAAAAAAAATCTTGCATTGCATGAAATAATAACTATTTAAATGCGAGTTGGGGGAATTCAAGCTACCTGCGGGTTCTTCTTTTGAGAGACAAGGGAAAAAATTACAAGTAGAAAGAAAAAAGAATTGAAAAGAAACTGCAATAGGTAGGGTTAGGGTTTGGCATCTACATTCCAGAAAAGGAATTAAATAGAAAAAGATGGTGGGAAAAAAGGAAGATTAACTTTTGAAGAGTAAGATCCTCTTCCAAGCCAAAACCAATGAATGCATGAAGAGGCGGTGAAGCCAATCACGCCTGTAATCTGTTTGAAAAAAAGAAAAAAAGAAAAGGACCGTTACTTCCAGCTACTATTTCAGTTACATAAGGCTGTTGGACTGATTGTAAAACGGATACTTATAATGGGAGCTTTACAGCTTGCCTCACCTTCTTTATTCATCACTTTTACAGTTTAGTGCTAGCTTACCGATTGCTAAATACCAGCATTCATTGTATTCCTGGTTAAGTGATAAAATACTCGTCAAAGTTTAAAATCAAGTTTTCTTAACATTTTTACAGATATTTTAATTCACTAAAGACACATTATTGTTTTTGCTTTCTCATTTTAGGAATTTGATTACATTAATATTAATACAGCTTATAAATAATTCATTACACTATTTATACATTGAATGTAATTATGTCCATTCATGTGTAATGAGTTAAAGCACCGTTTTGCACTCTTTTCTTCCCTCTTTATAAATAACATCCTCCCAAAACCCCTAATCACACAACACACAACAACCCACATTCTCCATCCCATCTTCCTCCATTCTCTGCCATTATCAAGAATCTAAGCTATTTCTGTCAAGAATGGCTGACCAAAAGCAAGAAGACGTCCCAAAACTTGAACAACAACACGAAAAAGATCAAGCAGTGGTGGTCACTGATGTTCCAGAGCCAATTCAGCCCAAAACCATTCCACCACCAGCAGCTGTGGTGGAGAAAGAGCCACTTCCGGTGCCGGAGACCGAAGAGGAACCACCATGTGAAAATGATGATCACACCCCACAAGCTGTACAGGAACCAAAAATGAGCAGTGAAGATGGTGTTGACAACACCATCAAGATTCCTCCAGTTTCTGCTGCTATTGAAGAAGAGAGTAGTACTAAAATTGCCAACCTTTCAGATTCTGAGAAGAAAGCCCTTCAAGAACTGAAGAAAATGGTGCAAGAAGCACTAAAGAATCATGAATTTGGCACTTCAGCAGAAGAAGCAGTGACAGAGGAACCAAAACAGAGCAAGAAAACAGAGGAAACCAGAGTTGAAGCAGAGGAAAAAGCTGATGCAGCAGAATTGGGAGACCAAAAGAATCAGATTCTTGTTGGTGATGAAGAAAAGGTTAGTGTTCATGATTCTGTGGATGATGATGGCGCCAAAACTGTGGAGGCAATTGAAGAAACCATTGTCGCAGTTTCCTCCTCTGCTCCACAGGAACAGAGTTTGTCTCAGAAGGAAGAGTCAGAACCGGCAAAAGGAGACACTTTGGAGACCAAACACTCTGAAAATGATCATAAATTACCAGAGGAAGTGTCCATCTGGGGCATAAAACTGCTGGAAGATGACAGGACTGATGTGATTCTGTTGAAATTTCTCCGAGCGAGGGATTTTAGGGCTAAAGAAGCACTCACAATGCTGAAGAACACGATTCGGTGGAGAAAGGAATTCGGCATTGATGAATTGGTTGAACAAGAATTGGGTTGTGACCATGGTTTGGAGAAAGTGGTGTTCATGCATGGATTGGACAAAGAAGGACACCCAGTTTGCTACAATGTGTTTGGTGAGTTTCAAAGCAAGGAGCTTTATGAGAAAAGCTTTTCTGGTGAGGAGAAGAGGCAAAGGTTCTTGAGATGGAGAATTCAATTCCTGGAGAGAAGCATCAGGAAATTGGATTTCAGCCCTGATGGGATTTCTACAATCGTGCAAGTGAATGACTTGAAGAATTCACCAGGACCGGCCAAGAAAGAGCTTAGACTAGCCACCAAACAAGCACTCCAGCTTCTCCAAGACAACTATCCTGAATTTGTTGCAAGACAGGCATGATTCCTGATTATTTTGTTCGATACCCGACCAATCGCAGTCGAGCATGGTCGGGCTAGTTCTCTATACTCGAACTAATGAATTTTTTTTGTTTTGTTCTATTAGATTTTTATCAATGTGCCATGGTGTTACCTGACAGTGAACAGAATGATAAGTCCATTCTTGACACTCAGGACAAGAAGCAAGTTTATCTTTGCCGGGTCTTCAAAATCTGCAGATACCCTTTTCAGGTTGGTGATTTCTAGCGCTAAATCTTTTTTCTTTTCTTCAAATTAGACATTCCTTGGAGCTAAATTTGGGTTCTTAAATTATAATTGTAGGTATATATCTGCTGAGCAAGTGCCTGTCAAGTATGGAGGAATGAGCAGAGGTGGTGAATTTAGCTCAACAGATGCTGTTACTGAGATATCTGTCAAACCTGCGGTAAAACATACTGTAGAAATCCCAGTGGCAGAGGTTGGTTTTTCTTTCGTACTAACTCTAAAATGAGCCAATACATATAAATTATACATTCTACTTAAATACATAAATTGAAATAGTGTCATTAGATACCTTATTTGTCCTTTACGGGCGGAAAATTATTCTCGTTAGAATATGATTAAGAGTTAAAACTTAACAGTGGATGACTCTATTAGCTATAATCATTTCCCGCTAGTGAATTCAAGATCTGAATTAAAAGTGGAGGTGACATGACCCTTATACGACCTTAATGTGTGTTTTATTGCAGAAATGTTTGGGAAGTTGGGAAGTGAGAGTGGTGGGATGGGATCAAGTGAGGTATGGAGCAGAATTTGTGCCAGCTGCTGAAGGAAGCTACACAACAATAATCCAAAAGCCAAGATTGGTTGCAGCAAATCAAGATGAAATCATTTCCAACAGTTTCAAAATTGGTGAACCTGGAAAACTTGTGCTCACCATTGACAATACTAGCTCAAAGAAGAAGAAGAAGTTCCTCTATCGCTTCAATTCCAAGTCTTTCTCTGATTAAAGTCAGAACATTAGGGGATATTTTGGGCCAAAAGTTTCATACAGCAACAAGCAAAACTAAGGATTTGAATTTGGTCACAAACATATCTCAGTTTTTAAGAAAATTAATGTTAAAATGTATATTATATCTGTACTTTGCTTACATATGTACCAAGTTTTGTGTTTGGAAATATTTATTGATCTTCTAATGAGAAATTGCATTCAATTTTTGGTTTGTAACTTTTTATTTATTTTTTTCTTTCTCAAATTGTATTGGTAATTTTCTAACCGGTTGAATGATACTTTCTCCATTTTGAAAAAAATGACGTTTTAGAGGGAAAGTTTTTTTTTTTTTTTTTTACGAAGGGAGTAGTTGGAATAGTGGACTTTGCTTTATAATTTCTGACATGCCATCTTGTTTTTCCCACAAATTTGAATAAAAAATTGAATTTTTGTGTTTCTTTCTGTTTAGATCCATTACACATTTCCTTTTCTTTTATCAATTCAAATCACATTGATTGTAATGTTGGGTCCTTCCCCTCTCGTGGGATTCAAATGATGCAAAGACAGGACTTCAAATTCAGAATCGTTAGATGCGATCATACCATTATTAATGTATTGGATTTGTTACTGATAATCTGGTATACGGGGTGGGAGTTTGATAATACATAATAATACTATGAGGGTATTTTAGTACTTTACTCCACTAAATATCTAGAGGGGCCTTATTGTACTTACCCCAATAAATATCTGCAGGGACCTTATTGTATCCTGGTCATATCATCTTCTATAAAAGGAGGGTCAAAGGCAGCAGGAAGGGGTAAGTACTCGCGCACCACTTACCGTTACTCTGTCCATACACACTTTCTTCCACGTCAATCTCACTTGACCGTCGGAGGCTCTACGCCGGGGGGGCCACCCCTCCGGCTATTTGCAGGTTACGCTTGAGGCAATTCTACTACTCTACCACCGCGGCTATTGACGGCATAAGACCTACCCCCTCTCACAAATTATCATTTGGTGCTCTCGTTGAGAGTTTGGATTCTTAAGTAAGTCTACCCTGAGATCCAAGCTCACCTCCCTCGCCATCAGGAAAGTATCATCTAACCCCACAAGCGAAACCTCAAAAAAAAAGAGGGAAAGAAAAGGAACAGATCTGGAGGGAAAGAAAAAGATCATATCTGGAAAGAAAGAAAAAAGAGGGGGAAAAACCATGCTCATCGTCGTTTTATTCAACCAACCATGATTATTGTCACAATCATGTATCTATCAGCAGCTATCGGCCAGCAGCTAACGGCCAGCAGCTATCGGCCAGCAGCTAACGGCCAGCAGCTATCGGCCAACAACTAACGGCCAGCTCTATCAGCAGCTATCGCCCAACAACTAACGGCCAGCTCTATCAGCAGCTATCGCCCAACAGTTAACGGCCAGCTCTATCAGCAGCTCTATCGGCCAGTAGCTAACGGCCAACTCTATCAGTAGCTCTATCGGCCAGCAGCTAACGGCCAGCTCTATCAGCAGCTCTATCGGTCAGCAGCTAACGGCCAGCAGCTATCGGCCAACAGCTAATGGCCAGCTCTATCAGCAGCTCTATCGGCCAGCAGCTAACGGCCAACCGCTATCGGCCAGCTCTATCAGCATCTCTATCGGCCAGCAGCTAACGGCCAACAACTATCGGCCAGCAGCTAACGGCCAGCTCTATTAGCAGCTCTATCGGTCAGCAGCTAACGGCCAGCAGCTATCGGCCAGTAGCTATCGACTAGCAGCTAACGGCCAGCAGCTATCGGCCAGCAGCTAACGGCCAGCAGCACTGACAGCCAGCTCTATCGACCTAAAGGTACGCGTTAAAGCAGTATGAAAGGAGCATCACGCCTAAAAAATAGCCTTCACCGTTTGTTCAAACGGGCGACTTGGCATCCCATCTCCGTTTTAATGTAAACGGGCGAATGGAGAGAGCTTGCGTTGTCAGCTGACCGTATCTCGTTGGTCGGTCGACCACGGTACGCGTTAAGATTCCAAATAGCCTTCACTGTTTGCTCAAACGGGCGACTTGGCATCCCATCTCCGTTTTAAGGTAAACGGGCGAATGGAGAGAGTTTGCGTTGTCAGCTGGCCGTATCTAGATGGTCCGACGACCACGATACGCGTTAAGATTCCAAATAGCCTTCACCGTTTGCTCAAACGGGCGACTTGGCATCCCATTTCCATTTTAAGGTAAACGGGCGAATGGAGAGAGCTTGCGTTGTCAGCTGACCGTATCTAGATGGTCCGACGACCACGATACGCGTTAAGATTCCAAATAGCCTTCACCGTTTGCTCAAACGGGCGACTTGGCATCCCATCTCCGTTTTAAAGTAAACGGACGAATGGAGAGAGCTTGCGTTGTCAGCTGACCGTATCTAGATGGTCCGACGACCACGATACGCGTTAAGATTCCAAATAGCCTTCACCGTTTGCTCAAACGGGCGACTTGGCATCCCATCTCCGTTTTAAAGTAAACGGGCGAATGGAGAGAGGTTGCGTTGTCAGCTGACCGTACCTCGTTGGTCTGTCGACCACGATACACGTTAACACAGACCTGTACAAAAAATCCCAAGGTACGGGTAAAATCATATCTTTCTCATGTGTGCTCATAATTTTCTTGTTGATAGCTCGATTTGAAGAAAATTGAAAGGACTAAAATTCTTATGCAGAAGTCTACGTGATATTTTCAGGTTATCTAGGCCCTATGGAGCCTCAAAGTTACGCCACAGGTTTGGGCAAACTAGTTTCTTTTCCCTTGACAGCTATATCGTGCTTCGGAAAACAATTCATATCTTCTTCATATGTGATCCGAATTTTCTTGTTGATATCTCGATTTGAAGAAAATTGAAAGGCCTAAAATTCTTATGCAGAAGTCTAAGTGATATTTTCAGGTTATCTAGGCCTTATGGAGCCTCAAAGTTACGCCACAGGTTTGGGCAACTAGTTTCCTCTCTCTTGACAGCCATATCGTGCTTCGGAAAACAATTCATATCTTCTACATATGTGATCCGAATTTTCTTGTTGATAGCTCGATTTGAAGAAAATTCAAAGGCCTAAAATTCTTATGCAGAAGTCTAAGTGATATTTTCAGGTTATCCAGGCCTTCTGAAGCCCCAAATTGACACCACTGGTTTGGGCAAATTGTTTCTTTTCTCTTGACAGTTGTATTGAGTTTCGGGGAAAAATTCATATCTTTCTTATATGTACTCCGAATTTCCTTCATGATAGCTCTATTGGAAGATAATCTAAGGGCTACAATTCTTATGAATAAATCTAAGTGAGATTCCGAGGTTATCTGTGAGCTCTTAAGCCTCAAAGTTAAGTCACAGAAAGGTCTTTCGGCCAGCAACTCTAATGGCCAACTCTTTCAGCCAGCAGGTCTTTCCACCAGCAAATCTATCGGCCAAGGCTATCGGTCAGGTGTCTAACGGCTAGGTCTATCGGCCAGCAGGTCTTTCGGCCAACTCTAACGGCCAGGTCTTTTGGCCAACATATTGTTTCTTTTCTCTTGGCAGTTGTATTGAGTTTCGGGGGAAAATTCGTATCTTTGTCATACGTGCCCGGAATTTTATTGTTGATAGTTCGATTTTAAGATAATCTAAAGGGCTACAACTCTTATGAAGAAAGCTAAGTGAGATTCCGAGGTTATCTGGGCGCTCTTGAGCCTCAAAGTGACGCAACAGCCAAACGGATTGGTCAAACGGATTTCAGACCAACGGATTGGTCAAACGGATTTCTCAGTCAAACGGCTTTCCGTCCAACGGATTGGTCAAACGGCTTTCAGACCAACGAATTTCTCAGTCAAACGGATTTCTCAGTCAAACGGATTTCAGACCAACGGGTTGGTCAAACGGATTTCAGACCAACGGATTGGTCAAACGGGTTGGTCAAACGGGTTGGTCAAACGAATTTCAGACCAACGGATTGGTCAAACGGTTGGTCAAACGGATTTCAGACCAACGGATTTCTTAGTCAAACGAATTTCAGACCAACGGACCGGTCAAACGGATTGGTCAAACGGGTATTATTTATGCTTATAAAGTGACGAGCAAATTACTTCATCCTATACCAGTACTAACAGTCATGCTTTGCCACTTAAAATCTCGTAAATTGCCCTATCATTTTTATGACTGCTTCTTTGGAAGCCTTGACTTACTTCTCCTCAGGAAACGGAAATGGAGCCCTTGGTAAACACTCGGGCTGGGTTTTTGGTAGGCATGATAATACATAATAATACTATGAGGGTATTTTAGTACTTTACTCCACTAAATATCTAGAGGGACCTTATTGTACTTACCCCAATAAATATCTGCAGGGATCTTATTGTATCTTGGCCATATCATCTCCTATAAAAGGAGGGCCAAAGGCAGCAGGAAGGGGTAAGTACTCGCGCACCACTTGTCGTTACTCTGTCCATACACACTCTTTCTTCCACATCAATCTAACTTGACCGTCGGAGGCTCTACGCCGGGGGGCCACCCCTCCGGCTATTGACGGCATAAGACCTACCCCCTCTCACAAATTATCAGGGTTCTTCTGTAATTGCGTTGGGTAGGGTGGATCTGCTTGCGGCGAGGTACCTGAAAAAGCACCGGAGGGGGCCTCTGGTGTAGAGGCTCCGACGGTCAAGCTAGCACAGAGGTAGTGCGAGTAATGAAGGATTCTAGTGAGTAGTGCAGTGTCCAGCTTACCTCCCGTGAGCGGGGAATGGGGGGGTATTTATAGGCCTTTCTCTCTTAAGTCGGTGGGACACGTGTCGTCAAGGAGCCGAGTCCGCTAAAAGGACACATGTCGCGCCCAGACGCATCGGGTGTCCGTTAGGCCATAAGCTGACCGTTGGCCCCGAGAAACGTACTGGCCTGGCTAGGAAGGGGAGAAAAGTCTATAATGCCCCTGAAGTCTGGTTATGTATTATCATGCATAAACGACGACGAGCCCGAGTGTTTACCAAGGGCTTAGCCCGATATCTGCCCGTTGGTTTCTCAGGGCCGTTGGGGCAATCTACCGTCGGGGGTGGTTGGAGTATGCCGTTCTGTTGGGGAGCTATCTCCCGATTGTGGGTGGGACCAGTGCACTGTCCTACCGTTTGCCTTTTAAGGAGAAATGAGTTGTGAAGTTTTCGGGTCGTTGGTCCTTTCGGGCCGACTGTTGGTAACGTCGTGTCTCATTAAATGCGGGGCAGAGGTAATGATGGTTGGATGCGCGTGTGTGCTTGCGTGGCGCCCGATCATTTCTTCTCGGTTGGATCAAGTTTGAAATTTGAGGAGGGACGTTTGGGCTGGTCGAGGCGGCCTGTCCTTTCGTGAGAAAAAGGTGTTTCCAAGGGTTTCCTCTTCCACGTGTCACTTATCATTTGTGCGGTGCTCTATACAGTGCTCCACTCTCCTTTCTTTCCAGGGAATTACGAAGCCTGCAAATTTCAAAGAAAAGAAAAGAAAACAGAGACTCTCTTCTTCTTCTTCCTTGCTCATTCTCGATTTTGTGTCCCCTTCTTTCTTATTTTTATTTCATTGCGGTGCCCGTTGCTTCTTCTACCGATGTGGACAGGCCTATGTCCGCTATTGAGGCCAAGATTGCCGTCACCGAATCGGTGATAACCGATCGAGTCGAGTTGGATGCCGAGTTGATAAAGTGCAACGGGATCATGACGGACAAATATACGGCCAGGGTTCCTGGGCCGGAGGTTAGATTGAACACTAATTTCGTCGGGAATGACCGGGTGCTCTATACGAAGATTTTTAAGTATGGGTTCCGTCTTCCTGTTCACTCGTTGGTTCGCGAAATGTTGACTGAGTTTGATTTGAACCCGGCGCAGATCCCTCCGAACTCTTGGGCCGGTATCTATGCGTTTATCCAAGTGTGCGTCACCAACGGTATCTCGCAGCCTACCCTTGGGCTTTTGAGGCATTTCTTTCAATTGGGCATCCGAAAGGGTTGGGTTTCCATTTTCCCACGGAAGTCCGATCCTTCGGTTAAGTCTTTTACCATGCATTTCCAGAAGTTCGACTCATCGATTAAGAACTGGGTGAATTGCTTCTTTGTTCTTGAGATGCCCGAGTCCGCTTACGTTTGGAGGTCGGGTTTCAATCGGCACGTTACTGATGCCCGATGGGTCAAGCCTCAGCCGGGTGAGCTAATGCTTGAAGAGGTGGCTGCTGTTGAGAAGCTTTTAGTCGCTGTGAAGCAACCGTTCAATACGCGGAACTATGCCATTTGGAGGCCGATAGAGCTGTGTGGTATTGGTAAGTTTTTCTTCTGTGATTTCTTTGTCTTGTTTATCCGATGGTGTCGTTTATTGCAATGGGATGACCATGATTGTTTCTGCAGAAACGAAGGATGATGAGGAGGATGATCGGGAGTCCTCGGTGCCTAACAGGGAAAGGGGGCCCTCGGTGTCGGCGGAGCGGGAGGAGAGCCCTGAGATTTCTCTTCGGAGGCGGAAGAGGCCTACTGGGGAGACCTCTTCGCATCAAACGGGGGAGCCCCTTGCTAACAAGAGACCTAGGTCTGCCCGAAAGGGGGTAGTTGCTGTCGTTCCTCCGCTTTCGATCACTCCTCCTTCGCGTCCTCCTTCGCGGAGTTTGGTCGATGACGTTGGTCACGACGTTTTTGACCAGTCGGAGGGGTTTACCGGTGAGAGGGTGCCGGTGGTAGAGGATATTGGGCCGCCGCTGTCGGATTTTACTGTGATCTCTACTACTCCCCTTAGGTTCTGCCCTTCCGAACCATTGGGTACTCCTTTGCCTTCGAGTACATCTGCTCCGAAGTCCTCCTCTGTTGTGGCCGATAGGATCGCCCGTTTGCTTGAGAAGAAAAAAGAAGAAGGAGGAGAGTCATTCGCCTGCAACTGCGGAGGTTTTGGGGGCGTCTGCCGAATGGGGAGGGAAGCTTAATCCTATCGTCCTTGGTGTGGACGATGGCCAAGTCTCGGATATTCTCGCAAATACGGATGTGGAGCCGGACTTGCAGGGCAATCCCTTCGATGTTTCATCCCCTGATCCTTTGGCTGGTAGTAGGTCTGGTGCCTGTTGGCCTTCTCCGAACGCTCTTTTATCGGGTGGGGGTGGCGGTACTCGTTCCCTTAGTGATTCTGCTTCGGCGCCTCTGCGCCTTCACTTTACGCCTGCGCCACCTCTTGCCGAGATCGCTCTACCAGACGGATATTTGCAGGGTGCGCAGCCGTTGAATACTGAGGTTCATCTCTCCACTATGGGGCCTGGCGGACCTGTCACTCATACTTTGGATGTGAGGGGTATGGCGCAGCAAGGCCTTCTGGTGTTGGGGGTGGCTGATCCTTGTGTTAGGGATCTTCCTCTATCGATCTTTTTCGGGGAGATGGTCGGTCTGAATTATGAGAGGGACCAATTTGGCCGAATGACCCTGGGACGTCAGCACGCCGAAGCCCGGGCCAGTTTGTTTTCTGCCTTCTGCCAACTCCGCTATCTGCAGGAGAATACATCCGATAGGATTCGATCCTTGATGGACGATCTTGGGAAAGAGAGGCAGGATCATGTAAGTACCCGGGCCAGCTGTGATCGGATTAAAGCGGACCTTGGAACTCTTCGAGCGGAGGTGGATGGTGCCAAGGCGAAAGCATCCGAGCTTTCGGGTGTCTATGAGCAGTTGGTAGAGGTGCAGGGAGAGAGAGATGCCGAAAGGGGGCGCTGTGAGGACCTTGTCCGAGAGAATGAGGGGCTTTAACGAGAGTTAGCTTCGGAAAGAGAGCGGGCTGGGAGGCTTCAGTCGGAGCTGGATGTAGTTCCTCCGAGGATGGTTGCTCTCCGAGACGAGGTCGTCGATGCCATGCTGACGGCCTTCTCCGAATGTTATGATGGTCCTGATTTTGAGCTGACCAAGGTGTCTGATCGCGCTGATATTCTTATCGTCGCCATAGATGTAGGGCAGTCCAGTGCCCGTGGTGGGTCTGATCAGCCTCCCTTGCCCGATGGTGGGCCGCCCGTTCAGCCTCCTCCGCCTGCCGGTTCTTAGTTTTCTCTTATGACTTTTGTAATTTTCCATTTTTGTCTGGACATCGTTTGAATTTTCATCGGTTGTAATAATGACTCTGTCTTTCTTTTACTTGCATTCCTGCTTTGATGTGAAATATTGTGGGATTTTGGCCAAGTTTGTGCTAACTGTTCCGTTGCTCTGAGCCTTTCGTGCTTAGGCCTGCTGTGTCCGAACGTTTAGCTAGTGTCGGGAGCCGTTTGTCGGCACTTTCTGATGTTTGGTCTGTTGGCCATTACGGATATTACCGTTGGGTCCACTTCTCGAGGTGGTACTTGTGTGTTTATACATGGGTTCTTTCCTCCCTTCTCTCTTAGTTGCCTCCCTTTTTGCTCCTTGTTACTTTGCTTTATCTTTCCCCTTTTTCTTTCTCCGGTGATCATGGATGACTTGACCAGGAATTATCTGTCCGCGAAAGTCTGCCGTGTGAAGGGTCGTGTTGTGGGGGACATCTCTGTCGTGAGACGTATGTTGGTGCGGATCTCCGAGGATATTGATGAGCTGGATAGGGCGCTTCGTCCCTTAGTGGGTCTCCGGGATACCGTGTCGGAAGCAGACTTTGATGCCCTCACGGTGGTTTCGGGGGCGGCGGTGTCAGCGTCTCATATTCAAGTTACCATGGCCGCTCTAAAAAGTCAGAAGTCTCTGTTGCAGTGTTGTTTAGAGGGGATGAGAGGGGCCGCTTCCGACTTGCCCTTAGCTGATGCTGCCATCGGGGGGATTCCTTCTTCCCCTCCTCATGATGATGAGGATGAAGCTGCTTTCTCTGGTTAAATGCCTTTGTTTTCCCCTTTGTAGATGTCGTGTGGCTTTGTAATAAAGAGGAGTGTTTGTGTTATTTCCGTTGCTTTGAAACCCGTTATGCTTGTGTTATTTCTTTCCTTGTCTTTTATCCTCTCTGTTGTTCTTATGGCTTTCTTCGTCCGATAGCGAGTTCTGCCGATGGTGAATAGTTCTCCCCTAGTGTCTTTGCTTTAGCCTGTGGCGGTTTCTGAATTTTGCAGCCTTTCAATAAATGTTGGTTACTTTCCAAGCTGGTTGCGTTTTTCCCAGGGAGTGTCGCGTGTTCCCTTGGCGTCTTTATTGATGGTCATGCCTTTTCAGGTGCCTTTGTAACCGCGTCATTGATTGTCAGGCTTTCTATAAATAGGTTGTGCCTTGTTTGGTCAGACTAAACCTTTGTTCTCCTTTCCTTCCTAGTCTTTTCTTGTTCCTTGCCGTCATGGACGAACAAACCCTAGGGCAGTTTTTGTTTTTTCTTTCCAAGGTGAAGAAGAATTCTCTTCGGGATTCTTTTTCCGTTCATGAGATGATCCAAGCCACTGAGGAGGAGATCCGTGGTTTGGAAGGTATTGCGGATCCCTTGGTTGCAAAGAAAGGGTTGGCCATGATGGAGGATTTCAAGGTGGTGGACACCGTAGGTAGCGCTCTTCTCCATGTGGAGGTCTCCCTTAGCATGCTTCGGAGCAAGAAGATTTTCCTCGAGAGCTTTTGCGCGTTCTGTCGCCCATTCCTGGTGAGATTGGGGATGTTTCTCGCACTCTACTGGATATTCCTCTTCTCCCTAGTGATGACGAATAGATTGTAGATGCCGTATGACCCATTTTTTCTGAATAAAATTGCTTTCTGTTTTGGATTTCTGCATTTTTTGTGTTGATGAATGTTGTTCGGTCGTTGTAGACCTTTGGTGCGCTGTCGGTTGATGGGGCAGTTCTCTCCGTCCGCCTGTTTGTGAAAACGTTTGTGTACAGGTCTGTGTTAACGCGTATCGTGGTTGACGGACCATCTTGATACGGCCAGCTGACAACGCAAGCTCTCTCCATTCGCCCATTTTCCTTAAAGCGGAGATGGGATGCCAAGTCGCCCGTTTGAGCAAATGGTGAAGGCTATTTGGAATCTTAACGCGTACTGTGGTCGTCGGACCATCTAGTTACGACCAGCTGACAACGCAAGCTCTCCATTCGCCCGTTTATCTTTAAACGGAGATGGGATGCCAAGTCGCCCGTTTGAGCAAACGGTGAAGGCTATTTGGAATCTTAACGCGTATCGTGGTCGTCGGACCATCTAGATACGGCCAACTGACAACGCAAGCTCTCTCCATTCGCCCGTTTATCTTTAAACGGAGATGGGATGCCAAGTCGCCCGTTTGAGCAAACGGTGAAGGCTATTTGGAATCTTAACACGTATCGTGGTCGTCGGACCATTTAGATACGGCCAGCTGGCAACGCAAGCTCTCTCAATTCGCCTGTTTATCTTTTAACAGAGATGGGATGCCAAGTCGCCCGTTTGAGCAAACGGTAAAGGCTATTTGGAATCTTAACGCGTATCGTGGTCGTCGGACCATCGAGATACGGTCAGCTGACAACGCAAGCTCTCTCCATTCGCCCGTTTTCCTTAAAACGGAGATGGGATGCCAAGTCGCCCGTTTGAGCAAACGGTGAAGGCTATTTGGAATCTTAACGCGTATCGTGGTCGTCGGACCATCGAGATACGGTCAGCTGACGACGCAAGCTCTCTCCATTCTCCCGTTTTCCTTAAAACGGAGATGGGATGCCGTCGGTTACCCCTTTCATAATGCGTGCTTGACACTTGTATTTTTTAACATGGTTTGGCATTTGAAAGCCTACGTCCACGGTGTTGTTTATTTATGTAGAGTTGATAAGCAATACACCCACTCTTGGGTGATATAGCTTTAAGTGGGATATATTCCAAGAGTTAGGTAGAGATGTCCCGTTAAGCTCTTCTAGCTAATAGGCACCTTTGCCGATTACTCGGACGACCCGGAAGGGCCCATCCCAGTTGGGGCAGAGCTTTTTTATTATTGGGCCAGTGGCTTTCTTGCTGCGCAGTACCAGGTCGTTTGCCTTTAGCAGCCGTTCCTTGACCCTTCGGTTATGATATTTGGCCATTTTCCTCTTGTAGAGTAGTGTTTTTAGCAAGGTTTGCTCTTGCAGTTCTGGCAGTAGGTCGAGTCGTTCCCTTAGTCTGTCTTCGTTCTGCTCCGTATTGAAGTAGTCAATACGAAGGTTGAGGGCCCCGATTTCTACCGGAGTCACGGCCTAGGTACTGCACGTTAGGGGGTTTCTCCCGTGCTGGCCTTGATTGTCATTCGGTAGGCCCACATGACGTATGGTAGCTCATCTGCCCATTTCGTGCGTGCTCCTTCCAAGTTTCTTTTTATTCCGCCCAATATAGTTCTGTTGGTGACTTCCGTTTGACCGTTGGTCTGGGGATGAGTCACGGAGGAGAACCTTTGCTCAATCCCGAACTCATCGCAATGGTTTTTGAAGTAACCGCTAGTGAACTGCGTGCCGTTATCGCTGATTAGGACTCTCGGGATCCCGAAGCGTAGGATCACTTGATTTTTGAAGAATTCCCACGTTTTTTCTTCTGTGATTTTTGGGATGACCTCCACTTCTGACCACTTGGTGAAGTAGTCCACCGCTAGGATCACAAATTTTAACTGCGGGTGGGCCTCCGGGAATGGCCCCATGACGTCGATTCCCCACTGAGCAAACGGGCAGGGGCTGACTATTGCTGATATCTCCGTTGCCGGTTGCCTTGGGATTCTTCCAAATTCTTGGCACTTCTAGCAGGTCCTTACGAAGAGGTCGTAGTCCCTTCGGATCGTTGGCCAGTAGAACCCATTGCGGAGGACCTGTGCTGCCATAGTCTCTCCGGAGGCATACATGTCGCAGATGCCCTCATAGATTTCCCGTAGGGTGTAGTGCCCTTCTTCCTCCGATAGACACTTGGCTGCTGGATGTGAGAAACATCAACGGATGAGCTCTCCGTCGAACATAGAGCATCTCGCCGCTCGCTTGAGAATTTTCATTTTTACCGAGGGGTCGATCGGCAAAGTGCTGTGTTTGAGATATTTGATGACGGGCGTGCGCCAGTCGTTTTCATCCTCTTCTATGCATAAGGTGAGTTGTTCCTCCATGAATGAAGGAGTTAGGATTTCCTCAATCATAACGTCCTTTGGGATGACGACGTTAGGGTCTGCGGCCAGTTTTGCGATCTCATCGGCTTCGACGTTTTCCTCCCTCAGAATGTGTTTGATATTTACCCGAATGCCCTGTTCCCCGATAGATGCTAGTTCCTTTCTGGCTTTTGCGAGGTATCGGATCATTGTGGGGTCCCTTGCCTGGGCCTGGCCGTTGACCTAATCAACTTTCAGTTTTGAGTCGCCGTATAACTCTAGATGCGGCTCTTCGATTTTGTTCTGCTCGCGTGCTGCCGCTAGGTCTTTCCTGATACACATGCCAGCTAGAAGCGCCTCGTATTCTGCTGCGTTATTTGACAACTGTTTTGAAATCCTCAAGGCGTAGCGCAGCTTGAGCCCTTCGGGTCCGGAAGCAATGATGCCTGCCCCGGCCGAGTTAAGGTTTTTGGCTCCATCGATAAAGATGGCCTATCTGTCTCCCTCTTCGGGGTAGGGTGGGTCCGTGTCTTCGGAGTTGGTCATTTTCGGTTCAAGCGACGACTCTCCTGAGAATGTGCATTCGACGATGAAATCGGCCAATGGTTGCGCCTTGATCGATGGTCTCGATTAGTATTGGAGGCCGTGTTGCTCTAGCTCGACACCCCAGATGACCATTCGGCCTGAAGTTTCTGGCTTCTTGAAGATTTTTCGTAGCGGTTGGTCTGTTAGGACAATGACCGAATGCGCCTGGAAGTAGCGCGTCATCTTACGGGTCCCTTGTATTAGGGCGAGGGCTATCTTCTCCACTCGGCTGTATCGCAGCTCAGCGTCTTTTAAAATTTTGCTGATGAAGTATATAAGCTTGTGGATGCCTACTTCATCCCGCACCAGAACGACGCTGATTGCCTCGTCGGCTGCCCCGAGGTATAGGAAAAGGACATCTCCCTGTTCTGGCCGTTTGAGCAGCAGGTCGGATGTGAGATAATCCTTCAGATCTGAGAAGGCGTTTTCGCAATCCTCCGTCCATCCGAACAGAGCTTTCTTTCGAATGAGTTTGAAGAAGGGGAGGCATCGCTCGCCTTGCTTGGCGATAAAGCGACTTAAGGCTATCGCTCTACCCATGAGTCGCTGGACCTCGTTGATATTCTGAGGGGATATCATGTCGTGGATGGCTTTTAGCTTAATGGGGTTGGGTAGGATTCCCTCTCGGCTGACGACGTATCCCAGGAATTTCCCTGTCTGGAAAGCGAACATGCATTTGTTCAGGTTAAGCTTCATGCCGAATGCGTGCATGGTTTGGAAGGTTTCCGCTAGGTCGGTCAGGTGGCTCTTAAAGCTCTTACTTTTCACCAACATGTCATCGACGTATACTTCGAGGTTTCAACCCAGCTGGTCCTTGAAGATTTTGTTGGCCGTTCGCTGGAAGGTTGCCCCTGCGTTTTTCAAGCCGAAGGGTATGGCGCGGTAGCAGTATGTTCTGGTTGGTGTTACGAAAGCCATTTTCTCCTCATCTTCTACCGCCATCGGAATTTAGTGGTACCCTGGATTTGCGTCCAGGGAGCTCAGGAATTCATAACCGGCCGTTCGGTCTACCAATTGCTCGATTTGGGGTAGAGGGAAGCAGTCTTTTGGGCAAGCCTCATTTAGGGAGGTGAAGTCGATGCACATTCTCCACTCTCTGTTTGCTTTGAGGACTACCACAGGGTTGGCCAGCCATGGCGGGTACTGAACTTCTCTGATAAAGTTTGCCCGTAGGAGTCGGGCTACTTCCTTTTCTATGGCGTCAGCTTTTTCTCGGGAGAAGGCTCTACGCTTCTGTTGCACCTGTTTGGCCTCTGGGTTCACATTTAACTGATGCTCGGCCACTTCCCTGGATATTCCGGGCATGATAGTGGATGTCCACGCGAACTCCCCTTTGCATTTGTTCAGTAATCGGGCCAGCAATTATTGTTCCGCTAGATTCAGCCTTTCGCTGATAAGGAAGTGTTCGTCGGGCATCCCTTCAACTGGTGCCGATATCATGTTCTCCAGTGGTTGGGTTCGTCTCTCATCGTCCCCCGCTTCTAGGGGGTCGTTGGCTATACAAACGTACTCATCGCATGCACCGCCTATCATGGTGAGGTAGCACTCAGCGGCTATCTTCTGGTCGCCTCCGATGGTGACAACGTCGTCCCATGAGGGGAACTTCATCTTTAGGTGTCGTTGGGAGATGACGGCCCCGAAAGTGTTCAGGAAGGGGAGCCCAAGGATGGCGTTGTAGGGCAGGTTGAGGTCGATTATCATGAATAGTTGCAGCTCTGACCTTCGTGAGGTATCTTCCCGAAAGTGCACCGATAGGAAGGTGACCCCCACTATCGGAATAACGATCCGGTCAACCCCGATGATGGGTTTCTGGCAGGGCGTTAATTCCGATTCTGGCCTTTTCATGACCTCGTATGCCCCTAGCGAGAGTAGGTTAACCGCGCTTCCGTTGTCCACAAGGGTTCTTCTTACCCTAAAATCTTCCGCGAACATCGTGACCACGAGAGCGTCGTTCTGCGGGTATCTTACTCCTCGGCAGTCCTCCTCGGAGAAAGATAGCGTCATTCGGTCCAGGAAGTCAAAACCGCCATCGTCGACCGTTGGTAGCGGGCGTTTTCGTTTATCGCCCACGGGGGTTTCGGGAGGGTTCACGGCCCCTCCTGCGATGAAATTAATCATGTTGTCCCCATTCTCGGACGTTAGCAGTACCTCTCTCTCTTTTGCACGGGGTATCAAGATGGTGTTCGGGCCAGTGGCGATTTGCCTTTCGTTGCGCCCTAGCCCCAGGGTGGGCGTGTCGTTGGCTGGCTGTGGGCGTGGGTCGTACTCTGGTAAGTGGCCCCCTTCTATCAGCCGTTCGATGGCCGATTTCAAGGATCGACATCCTTCGGTATCGTGGCCGATGGCTTTATGAAAGCGGCAATAGAGGCCTCGGTTGCCTCCGACGACGTCGCCGGGTCGAGTGTAAGGGTATCGGATGGGTAGGCCCTTGCTCTCGATAACGGCTAGGACTTCCGCGCTTCGTCCTAATGAGAGGCTGGTTTGGTGCGTCGTATACGTCTGTCTACCGGGTTGGAGGTTTCTCTCCCTCCCCGTGTGTCTCCTCTGTCGGGACTCGGCTCTTCGGGCCTTATATCCCGTGGCTGGGTATTCCCTCGTATTCCCGGCTGGGGTGGCTGCTTCTTGTGCCGTTGGTGGAGGGGAGAGTTCTCTGCCTTGTCCTCTCAAAAAATCTTCCTCCTCCATCTTGATGTATTTGTTTGCCTTGGCTCTCAAAAGGTCTAGGGTTAGTGGGGGGTCGGTGGTGAGTATGTCTCCTAGTTTGTTATACCCGCAGTTCCTTCTCAATGCCTCTGTCGCAAAGTCGACGGTGGCGTCAGCCGTTTGACCAAGTTCCGCATTGAATCGCTCTAAGTATGCCTTAAGGGATTCGTCCTGTCCCCGGATGACATCAAAGAGTGCCGCGGAGGTTTTCTTTAGAGGAATTGCCGTGCTCAGGAATTTTCTCTCCAATTTGGCGAAGTTGTCGATCGAGCCTGGTGGTAACACCTCATACCACGTGCTGGCTATCCCGGCCAGGGAGAGTACGAAGATTTGGCATAACGCCTCGTCTCTTGAGGTTTGGAAGGCGACTTGGTTCTTTACCTGCGTTAGATGGATAACGGGGTTAGTGAGGCCAGCGTAGACGTCCGCTGGTATCTTAGTCCGTCGGTCGACCTTATGCTTACGGACACGGTGGGTCAAAGGGTTTTTCGGATTTCCGTCCCGTTCCTTCCGGCCGCAGGATGACACGGATCGGGGACGTTCTTCCTTCCTGTCAGCAAGGTATCGTTCCTGGTGGTTCTGATGGTGCTCCGGATTGGGTTGTCGTCGGGCTGGGGACCGCTCCCGGCTCCTCCGCCCTTCGCATGACATTGGTTGTACGGGTCATATTCGTCGAAGAGGCTGTCAGGATAACATCTCGGCGCAAACGGAGGAACCGTTGGTGGCACGTATTCTTCTGTCAGCCCGGGAGGATGGGGCACAAGAGTCGTCGGCTGATAGTCAGCAAAGGCATGTGGGCCTGCGGGGAAAGGCTGCGGAACCGGGGGAATAAGGGGTCCCGGGGGGGTTTCGCCTGTTGGGGAATCCCTGCGGCTAGTATGGCCAGGATCTGGTCTATCCTTTGGTGTAGAAGGGTTGTCTCAGAGCGGAGAGGGATGGGGTTGAATGCGCTAACTCTAGGTACCCCCGCTGCGGGGGCGCTGGTCCCTGTGCCGGTAAAGGGGTTATTCCATTGATAAGCCGTTGGCGGGGGCGAGTTGTTGGCCTCGAACCTATCGGCTATCGCTGTCGGTTGACCCACTCCTTGATCAGCAGAAAAATCCAGTCGGCGGCCTAAAGGCGCCGTTGGGGCCCTTGGGGGTGCCTGGTGAATTTCCGACCGTGGTGCACGGGGCGGATTTGCGTAAGTCATGGAGAGGTGTCTCAGTTTCCTCGAAGGGCGCAAAGGGTTGGGGGTTCCGGGGGGATGTCATTTGGTAGAGCGTGTTGTTTGGCGTTGGGGTAGGTGGGCCTGGATCTCAAGGTAGGCTCACTTAACGATCTCAGACTCTCAACGAGAGCACCAATATGATAATCTGGTATACGGGGTGGGGGTTCTTCTGTAATTGCGTTGGGTAGGGTGGATCTGCTTGCGGCGAGGTACCTGAAAAAGCACCGGAGGGGGCCTCCGGTGTAGAGGCTCCGACGGTCAAGTTAGCACGAAGGTAGTGCGAGTAATGAAGGATTCTAGTGAGTAGTGCAGTGTCCAGCTTACCTCCCGTGAGCGGGGAATGGGGGGGTATTTATAGGCCTTTCTCTCTTAAGTCGGTGGGACACGTGTCGTCAAGGAGCCGAGTCCGCTAAAGGGACACGTGTCGAGCCCAGACGCATCGGGTGTCTATTAGGCCATAAGCTGACCGTTGGCCCCGAGAAACGTACTGGCCTGGCTAGGAAGGGGAGAAAAGTCTATAATGGCCCTGAAGTCTGGTTATGTATTATCAGTTACCGAACTAATTAGTTTGTTAGGCGGTCATTCATTGTTAACCCACAAGGCATACGGACTCAAAAAGGAAGAAAAGGTTAATCACTAATTATCATTTTACAGGTAGATGAAACCGCAAACTCATAAAAGCATGAAATTAATAAAAAGCAAAGGGCAAAAGGAATCCAATGTATCCACCACCACAACACTTTCTAATTTTTTATTTTTTTTAATTCAACTTTGGGTCAAATGGAAGGCTAAAATGTCATTCTCTGGTCTGGCAAAGTGAGAAAGCAAAAGGGCAAGAGAGTGTGCATGGTTGGGTTTTGGGGGGAGGGAAATCATGTGGTCGGGCATAGATAGAACCAGTCTCAATCTGTGTAATTATTTCTGGTTGTCCAAAAACTGCAATAGCATCTTAATCCAAAAAAGAGAAAAAAGAAAATTAGAGTGATGTTTACCTGAATTTACCGCAAGATTTAATCTTCTATTGACCATTATACTCCTCTAAGGCCCAATCATGGCCGAATGGATTAGTATCGGCCAGAAAGAACAGAGAGAACACAAGTAAAGACTGAAAAGAAAAGAAAAGAAAAACATGCATAATTGAGTTGTTGGTGTAAATGGTGTCATAGACATATACAAAAGACATAATTTCTAAGAGGAAAAACATAATAACAAACTCGGACTCAATACCTAACCCCTCTTTGTTTTACAAGAAATCCAGAAGGAGAAAAAATTCCGCCTTCACAAACAAAGAAACTTGAACTTGAATCACACATGTATCCTCACCACAATCCAAAAGGCATAGTAAATAAACACCCATGATTAATTGGTACATGTGTCGCAAAAACTTTGAACTGCACACAGCTCATTACTACCTTCCCCTAATGTTATCCTACAAGCGAAGGAAGATAGTTGAGAATAAGAAAAAAAGACTTGAGTTGAGCCCCAAAAGAATTTTGAGCCACTAAGTTCATACAATAGTTAGCAAGAACAGCATGAGTGCCACAACCAAACTCAATCTCTGCTTATAACATCCCACCAGCTGTTCCGCACCTCCATAATACGGCTGGATCATTACCGGGAACCTGCAAGTCCTTGTCGATGGATCTGTTTTGGTAATTGTCGAAACATTGAACTTGCATGCACCGTCGAGCTGATCATGTATCTGGTAATAACTGTTAAATGCAAACGATATGTTTCCCCTAGCATCCAGACCTCCGCAAGAAGTCCCGTACCCAAGGCTCGAGCAGTCCGCCAGTCCACAGGCGTAGCTCACGCTCGGAGGAATTGAAGGGTCATCGAGGCTTGCCGAACTTTTCATCACACACCATCTCCTCTCTTGGTAGTTCACACCTCTAGCCTGAATTAAATTTCCAGAATTTGCTGTCCCGAGGTTGAGAGTATATTTTGGGAGCCCGTCATAGGTAAAAATACCCCAATGGCGTTCAAAGTTCCCAGGTTGAACACTTTTAGCATCCTCGTCGATCAAGCTGAATAAATATGCATTAATAGGGTCAGGTCTCATTGGGGTTCCCTTCCCAGATATAATCCGTTGCATGAAACCTTGGTTGAACCGTTGAGCATACTGTGCATTAGCATTTCGATCTCCATCGGTGGGCCATCCAATCTCCCCAACAATAATAGGCATGGATCCAAACCCATTCTTTTGTAGAGCATGTACAAGAGTATCATAGTTAGCATCAAACATGTTGTAGTAGCTAGTCCCACCATCGATCAAAGGAGTTGCATTGCCGTCAAAGAAAGCATACTCAACTGGGAAGTCAGAACTAAGATAAAGGCTTAAGAAAGGATAAATGTTCACCGTGAATGCAGAATTACTGTCGGCCAAAAATTTAACGATGGCAATCATGAGATCACGGATATCTCCCCGAAAATCTCCACCAGATGGAAAGGTATTTGAGCTCTCATAGACATCAGCATTCAAAGGGCAAGTAACCTTTACTTTCTGTTGAAGCCCGGCTTTTACCAGGGCAGCCTGGATATTCCGAAGGGCAGGGAAAGTCGTGTTGAGAAATGATCCATTATATGTTGATAGAAAAGGTTCATTGCCAACAGCCACGTACCTGTTTCAGGTGTAACTAGATAATAAATAAATCGGTATAAATAATGTGAAGAGAGCAAAGTAATCTAAGAGCTACAAGAGGAAGTCTTATACGCCTCCATATGAGACAGCAAAAGGCACATGAAAAATTGCTACTTATTCTCTATTTTTGTGGCTAACCATATGCTGCCACTAGATAAGAATTAGCAAATCACTAAACATGCAAGAAAAGCAAGCATAGCAATCCCACCTGAAAAAGCCTATCATTCCAACATAGGATTAATAAGTTAATGTTTGAAATATAAAGTTAAATGTCCACCATTAACTGACGTATAAAATCAGCAGTAAGCTAAACTCTTAACTGATATAATGTTTCACCAGAAAAGAATGTAAGGGGGGGTCCAAATAAAGGTGACAAAAAACCACCCAACAAATATGTGATCCTCATAAGCTCCACATTATCAAACAGACCAAAACTATGCCAACGTTGCAATGAACCAATTCATAATTATGAAAATAATCTTACAAAATATATGGTCTTTGAACCATTTCAAATTACTCTTCAACAGTTGAAACTTTTCAGATAATTTATTTTGTATCTTTAAAAATATTATTCATAATCTAATTAATAAAAATTTATTACAAATGGTTCATGAGCCTAAATGAGACGGCTCACAAGCCTTAACTAGCCCAACTTACATGAGTTCAAACTTGGCTCATTAATCAAATGAGCCTTATTGAGCAAGCTTACACAAGCTTTTTTCGACCCACGACATCCTATAATGATAGTAAAATGTTGTATGATGCAGTGTGATCTAGCATTGTCATGAACAACAAGGAAAAGAGACAAAAAGGTTTTCTAATTCCCTTTTGGCCCATCAATCATCAAGGTATTTTAATTGTAATGTTGAAAGCCAGATATAACATACCAGCAGCCAAATTTAATAATATAGATCTAAGAATTTCAAGCACATTTAGAAACAACAAGCAACATCCTCCCAGCATTTTTTCACTTGAAAATCTTAATCTCCTAACTAACTATAAGAATAATGTCGAAACAATTCAACTTCAGAACAAAGAGAGGTATGATCAGAGCTTACGTGATAGAAGCACCATCATTGGTCAAATGTTTGGAGACATTTTGGGAAACCCATTTCTCAGCTGCCTTCATGCTAGTAGCCAAAGTAAAAAGCATTTCGTTTGGGATACCCACCATCACATCAATCCCAGACCCACCAAGAGCTCTCAACGCATCATACTCGGCATCAAAAAGCTTAACTCTTCGAATGCCATTGTCCTTCAATAGCCTCACCACAGTATCTGGGGGCAAAGGGTGGCTAGCTTGCGTACCCCAGTTGGCGCCAACGCCAGGACCTGGAGCGTTTTGTGCACCCACCAATAAAAGCAATGAACTTAATCCAAGTAATATAAACAGCTTCATCTTTATCTTCTTCAAATCAGTAGTCACGCCCAACCTTCCTACAAATAGGTGTGATGAGATCCGGTGCAGTTTTATTCAAGAATTTCTTATAAAGAAAACCCAACATAAACCAAGCCTGCAAAGTCATTGAACAAGAAATATTAAAGGGGAAAAAAACTAAAGAGGCAAAACCTGAACAAAAAACACTAGGGACTCAGCTTGGTTATATAAAAAAGGAAAAACTAAAACTTCAGCTCGATGAATTTTACAATGGGACTTAAAAAACTAACCACTGGCGCATTCCTGATACACCAATAAAATTCAAACTATAGACGTGAAACCTGAAGAAAACACTATTAAACAGGTAGTAAAAACCAGTATAATCCTATCAGGCAGAGAGACCATGAATTTAAAGTTTCTGTCATGGGAGAAGTGACTGAGCAATCAGCATGCACATATGCAAAACAGCCCCCACATATAACCGAAGCAAGTACAGATTAGATATGATTGATACTTGGTTGAATAACATGTCTTCGATTATCCTTATTTCCCTATTACACTATCGGGACTGGATTTTGTTGTGCTCATTTCCCTCACCAATTTCTCTATGCAATTTGGAATTGCCACCATCAGTTCCTTGCCTCTTGTTTTCCCCACTTATTTTTTCTCTGCTGATCTCTTTATACTAAAATGCCATTTTTTGCTATTTACCACATCTTCATTTTGAAAATGGAAAACCTATTGACTTCTAGTCACTCGAAACATTCCTGATAATTATAATACAATCACAATACCTCTCGGAGTAGTGTTCTTTTACTTCTTCCACAAGACTAAATATTGATGGAAAATTGGTTGGATGATTTGAACAACAGGGAGCTGTGACCTTTATTGTTTTTGCATGGTGGTTGCTCTAGATATCAACCCATGACCGGAAGACTTCGGTATATATGTTTAACACAGCTCATTAAGAACAATTAGTACATGATTAACATGGACTGATCAATGGATGACAAGCTCACAGGTGTCTTATTACTTCTTATATTTAAGTGAAAAATATCCCTTCTAGTAGTGTTTCCTTAGCACCAAAACAAAATTTCAGGGAACTGAAGGCCAAACTGAAATTCTAGGAAATTGGAAGCATGGAAATTTTTTACCATATGCAGTCAGCACAGGACTTAGAATACTAGGAAGTAGAACAGCCAAGAACAAGATAGTTAATTTTCCTTAAATTTCATAAAATTAATATTGTTTAAGAAGCAGGTACAAAGTAAGCTAAGGCAAAACTAATTCTCTGCCCAAATTAGTAACTATAGATATTAGATATAGATGCATGGTAGTTGTTGCCCTAACCTATTCTATCACATCTCATTAACTATGCAAAAGTTAGAACAACAACTCTTACCAAACCAAACAACTAGCACAAATAGTGATAATAGGGTTATCACATAACAAACAAATCATAACAAAATCCATCTCACGAGCATAATAACAACAATACTTTAAATTTAAATAAGCAAGAAAAAAAGAAAGAACAGTTCTTTAAACAAGAAAAAGAAAAAGAGCAATTCTTACCAGTTGGAGGAAACCAGAGGAAGAGGAAGAGGAAGAGGATAGAGGGGCCAAAGGAAACTAAGGTCTACTGCTGTTGCTGGTGGTGCTCCTCATCCTTGGGGGTTGGAGGGTCCAACACAAGAAAACCAAGCTAAAAATCTGGATAAAATCAGAAGTTGGATTTGATGTATTACTGTTCTTATATTATTCGAAAAGGAAAGGAAGAAAAATGGGATATTTTGAAATTATAAGCACTAATATTATTGGCACAAATCAGTGGAAGCAAAAACAAAAAAAGAAAAGGAAGGTAAAGCAAAACAGGGTTCAGTTCAGGGAGGCGTGTACACGTTTATTGATGAGAGCATTTACTAGTAGTACAGTATATTTTAAGAGGAGGGTTTTGATGGTACAACTCCACCTCACTCCTCACTGCAAATCTTATCTTATAAAATAAATAAATGCTCCAACAGCATTAAAAAGAGAATAAAGAAATGAACAGACTGAAAGGAGAAAACTTTATTGCAGAACAGTGTTGAAGAAAGGATTAGGAGGAGGAAGGAGTGGTGGAAGAGATCAGATGGCTGCAAAAAAGAAAGGAAAGTTAAAGGTGGGTTGTGTAAAGGAAGTAAAGGTCTGAGCTGAAATTGGTGTGTTTCTAGAGCAAGAACCTGATTCAACAAACAAGTGGACAAAAAACTACAAATTGAAACAGTACCAATAATAGTGCAAATACAAAAGTTGGGTTAATTTGTTCAAGTATTAATTACACAGTATACTAAAAGACAATTAAAATGAAAATGAAGGAAAAAGGAAAGAGATGTGAGGTAACCTTACATGGGTACTGTTCCTCTGTCGTCATGTCATGTGTCGAGTGTTGTTCTTTTGTGTGTTGTGTTTTGTGCTGTGGAGTTGAGAAGAAGTTCAGGAATCTTTTTAAACATCCTCATCCTACTACTACTAGAACAATCACCATGTTCTTACACACTTTTTAAACCCACCCGACTCGACTGGGTCATCCGGACAGCATCCGCCCGACTAAATTAGGTTGCTTTCTGGATAGTATTCTTATTAAAACTATCATAAACTCATGTATGACATAAACACGTGGGTGTTTTAGTTTAATTATTATGTGTAGAGGAGAATTACCTTATGGATATATTTTTCTCTCTTAAAAAATCAATCGCGGGCCAAGACCCAACAACCCAACAACCCATAAATAAATTGTATGCGTCGTGTGGGTCTTCCCTATGGTTAGAAAATAATGGCAAAATGACAGCTTAACTGTTTAATTGACAACAAGCTGATCTCATGTTTCTTGTTTAAAAAAAATCAAGAAACCATAGTGTGTACTGTATATATATACCAAAATATTTATTATCCGCACTCTAACTTTAAAATGGATTAGTATCAATGTTATGGTTCGAAACATAATTATCAGAACCAAACCGATTATTATTATCGCTCAAGATTTTAGATTAATGGTTTAATGATTCAATCGAATCGCTAACTTAATACAATAATAAAATGCATAATTATACTAGAAAATAAAAAAAACACATATAAAAACTCTCGTGTTTGCCAATACCGTGGGCTGGAAAAAATAGAGACTCGGGAGCCTTAGCTTGGCCCAAATATGGATGATTCTTTGCGCAGAGCGTAGGCCCTCCCTCCCTAGAGACTTAGAGCATCTTCCCAGCTTTCACAACTTCTTCCTCTGCCAATTAGGTAGCATCGGCTTTAGATTATTTTATTTTTTATTTGATGACATTTTACCCTTCTCAATTTAATTATATTATTTAAGCACGCTTTATAGTAATTGTTTGTTTAATCACTCATAAATTTATGTTTTTATTTAGTTACTCTTCTGCGTCGTAAGTGAATGATGACATTATTCAATTTTTTTAAAAAAAAATTAACACATAAATACTAGAATATCATTACGTGTCATATGTCATTTAATAACATTATGTTTTATCCAAAAAGAAAACAAAGCCACACTACGTGCACTACTATTACTTTCTTGTCGGACCATGCGAACAGCGAGTCAGTGCCAGCTTCAACTTGCGTTTCAAATTCACTAAACAAGAAAGGAAAAGGAAAAGGCCAAAATTATTACAAATTCTCCGTTTCAAAATCGATGTCGTTTTAGTCATTATTTTTTTATTTCGGTTCAGATAAAAATTTAAAGAATTTGTTACATTATAATTATATATTAAGCTAAAAATATATATTTTTTAACCTAAAATGTTTTTTATTTGCCTCAAAAAAAATATAATTTGAAACGAACGGAGTATTTATTAAAGTAAGAAACATGTTCGCTTTATAACTTCAATCATACCCCTACGAATAAAAATGATGCGATATAAACCCAAATGGCGAGTGCCAAAATGCTCATCAAACTAATTAAGATGAGATACTCCGGGCTGTTCTTCTTGCTTTTGCTCTGTGTCTTGGCTTCTCGTAAGTGATCTCTTTATTTTTATTATTTTCTTAATTTTTTGTTTTTGATCTTCTAATCATTGTTAATCGATCTTAAGATTCATTAAAGCTAGTAAAATTTTAGGAATTAGTAATGAAATAAAGTAAAAGTTATACGGTACTTTTGTTTGGGTGATGGGTGCAGAAGAGATGGTGGTGATGACGGCAGAGGCAAGGACGTGCGAGTCAGCCAGCCACAAGTTCAAAGGTACATGCGTGAGTCGGACGAACTGTGCCAATGTCTGTAAGACCGAGGGCTTCCCCGACGGCCACTGTAGAGGATTCCGTCGCCGTTGCTTCTGCGTCAAAAATTGCTAGTTGAATTCGCTAATTTAAATATCTTGCTATATGCGCGCAATTGCTGGTACTATTTGTAATAATGCGTACTATGTTTTCTCTGTTGGAATTTGGACAACGGGACTAATGTGTTAGTACCGTTCGTACACTCTGGAACATATGGGCGCATATATTATGTGTGTACCGTTATATAATATATTGTTAACATAAAATTAATTGGACCAAATTGATGATCTAATGAAGTTAAAGGGTCCAATCGTCTAATTAATACAGTTTGGGGGCACATTCAGTATTTGTGCAGAGTCCCGGGTTAATTACAATTGTTGATGGGTCAATTTGTAATTAACATAAGTTAAATATAATTGGGATTTGGTCCCTAATGGAGGTTGCCATATATAAGGAAAAGTTCTTCTGTTTTAACGCATAAGGAAAAAGTAGGGTTTTCTTTTAGAAAAGAAAAACAATAGAGCGTTATCAGAAAAGACAAAGAACGACGGCTCCCCATTCAGCCCTAAGACAACAATCCACCAGAAGACCTTTGTTCTCGGATTTCTTCAAGATCATGGCATCATCATCAGGTACTCTTCCGCATTCCGTTATATGATTCATGTATTAATCGAATTGATTTGTTCCTACACTGTTGTTCATAAGGTTAAGAACAGCAGTGAACATCCTTTGGTTCTAACAATTGGTAGCGGAGCCAATCAATTTTGATTTTGCATGAATTACAGCCATGATTTGTGTTGGATTGATTGATTGAAAAATTGGGGCTTTAATTTAAGAACCCTAATTCTGAAAAAATTGGGAATTGATCAATTAATTATTTCAGGAATTAATTTGAAATTAATTGAATAAGTGTGGGATTGATTTCGGCCCTTTCCTGTCACTGTGCGGTTATGGAATTGATTCCGCCATTAATTGCTTTACTGTTATTAATTGATACTCCCGTCCCCAATTAAATGTCGCCCGCATTGTAGATACGCATATCGAGGAGGCCAAATGACGCATTATTTGACCCCAAAAAAATTCGATTTTTTTCTCGGACGTAGGAAAATGATTAACGTACACTCGAAAAAAAGTACGGAATTTTTTGGGGTCAAATAGTGCGTCATCTGGCTTCCTCGATATGCGTATCAACAGTGCAGACGACATTTAATTGGGGACGGAGGGAGTATTAAATAGTGATGTTAATTGATCTCAATTGTTTGCTTGTCTGCATATGGGAATTGGTTATTTAAATAACCAATTGCATCAGTAATTGATACTGCAATTGAAATTGATGTTAATTAAATTGTAATTGCCGACATCATGTGTTATTTGGAATTGCAATCGCAATTGGAACGGGATCCTTGTGGAATCCCATTTGATTACAGTAACTAATTTGTGGTAATTGGTAATTATCTGTTAAAGGGATTTGAATCCCTTGGTAATTATCCCGTTAATGGAATTTGCAATCCATTAATTAATTAATTTTAATTAGATAATTACCAATTCCTTGCGGTGAATTCGTTGATCAATCACAGGTTGACATTTAATTGATTTAGCTTATTTGGCTTGATTGGCTTGGCTTGAATTTGTATACGTATTTGAATACTAGTTAAATACGTGTTTTAATATTGATTGATACGTATTTTGATGTTGTATGAATACGGGCTGTCACTATTTGTGGGTACTGTTTGGTACTGTTCACAATAATGTTTGGTACTGTTCACGGTACTGTTTGAGTGTTGTTCACGGTACTGTTTGGGTACTGTTCATCAGATCATAAGGTTTAAGATGTTCGTCGGGTTTATATAATTGATTTAAAGTGTGGTGTTAATAATTTTATGCGGATAGTTGTCGGCTAAAATGAAGATGACTATTTGGCGGAAATTATAAACACGATAGTGATGAATCTCAAGACCTATAGCTATTAAGAGATTTATGCGATTGTTTGATCGGCTAAAATGAAGATTGAATGATTGGCAAAATCATGTTATACGATTCACACTGAACAGAATAATACTAAGGAAGCTTTTAAGTTTAGCTTGTTTTGTCTAACTCGATTAATAAAAGTAGTAAAGTCACAAAAGTGACCTCTGCTGCGGATATTACCGAGTTAGACATTTCAAGTGTGGTGTTAATAATTTCATGCGGATAGTTGTCGGCTAAAATGAAGATGACTATTTGGCGGAAATTATAAACACGATAGTGATGAATCTCAAGACCTATAGCTATTAAGAGATTTATGCGATTGTTTGATCGGCTAAAATGAAGATTGAATGATTGGCAAAATCAAGCTATACGATTCACACTATGACAGATTGATTAGCTGTGAGTTGTGCCTTTAGTCAAAAGACTAGACACAATGTCATATAATTAATCTTTTTGATTTATTCAATGTGTTATTCATTAAGTTTATTGCTTTCATAAAGTTTTATTAAAGTGAGCTGATTAAGTGTTGTGTTCTTTCGGATATGAACTCAGCAGGCTCGGTATTTGCCAAATTTGAACAGTGTACCACTGTCATCTTCCAGCAACTTCAAGTTATGGAAGAGAAAGGTAGAGACAGCACTGTGTTGTATGAATAAGGATTTGGCGCTCTGTAAGGATTGTCCTAAGGTACCAGACCCTTAAAGTTCTGATAAGGGACTCCAGGCTTTTGAGGACTGGCAACAATCAAACAGAGCTTGCCGTTTGGTCATACTCAATGTTGTCCCTATGTCCATGCAGAGTACACTGGAAAAGGAACAATGCCAGTAAGATCTTAGAGATCTTAGCTAGTCGTTATACTCATACAGAGAAGGCTGAGATTAGCGATACTATTCGTAAATTCTCAACCATAAAGTTCAGGGGTGATAGCGACATACGGGAGCATGTTACATTGAACAGTGCTCACCTGGCAACTACCTCTTCATCTGGTTTTAAGAAGAGGAAAGGCAAAGAGACTGCAGGGCCTAATTTTCAGAAGAAACATAAAGGCTCAAACATTGAGCATAAGGGAATAAAATATTTTTTCTGTAATAAGGCAGGCCACTTAAAGAAGGACTGCGCTGAGTATAAAACTTGGCATATAAAGAAAGGTATGTCCTTGTCTCTTGTCAATACAGAATCCCTTCTGGTCTCTGTGGCTAAGAACACTTGGTGGTTAGATACAAGAACCACTAAACACATAAGTGTTTCTTTACAGGGTTGCAGAGTGAACCGGAGGCTCATGGAAAGTGAGAGGTTTCTCTATATGGGTGCAGGTGATCCAGTATCGGTTGAAGGCATCGCTACTTTTGGGTTAATCCTATGTACAGGTTATATATTAGAGTTAACAAAGACTTTGTATGTACCGTCTTTTCGACGGAATCTGATTTATGTTTCCTTGTTGGACAAAGAAGGTTATGTTATCAGATTCCGAAATCATAAAAGTCTCCTTCGTTTTAACTCTACTTTGGTTGGAACTGGTGCATTGATTGATTCTGATAACTTGTATTTATTGCATACAGTTGACAACAATAATGAATGTTATGTTAGCGAGTCCAGAGGGATTAAGCGTAAATTGCCAACTGAGGATTCATTCAGGTTATGGCACAGACGGTTAGGTCACATCTCTGCAAGGAGAATAGACCAACTTGTGTCAGATGGAATCCTCGAAGCACTGGATCACACAGACCAACAGGTTTGTACTGAGTGCATAAAGGGCAAAACCACAGACAAGAGGAGGTTTGAGGCTGAGAGATGTACAGAAACTCTAAAACTGGTACATACAGACATTTGTGGTCCATTCCTTACGGCATCTTGGAATGGTCAACAATACTTTATCAGTTTTATAGATGATTTTTCTCGATACGGATATCTATACCTCTTAAAGGAAAAATCTGAGGCATTGGACGCTTTCAAGTCTTTCAAGACCGAAGTTGAGAATCAACTCGGCAAGACTATTAAAGTTGTCAGATCAGATCGTGGTGGTGAGTACTACGGTCGATATGATGGATCAGGTGAACAACGTCCTGGGCCATTTGCCCAATTTCTCGATGAGTGTGGGATAGTTCCACAGTACACCATGCCGGGGTCTTCGACCATGAATGGTGTATCTGAAAGGAGGAACCGTACCCTTAAGGATACGGTAAGGAGTGTGATTGTCAATACCACCTTACCTACATCATTCTGGGGAGATGCCTTAAGAACTGCAGTCTACATTCTCAATAGGATACCAACAAAAGCGACTAACAAAACCCCATATGAGTTATGGACTGGCCGAAAGCCTGTCCTAAAACACTTAAAGGTTTGGGGTTGTCCAGCAGAAGCAAGGCCTTATAGGCCTGATGAAAGGAAGCTGGACTTAAGGACTGCTAGTTGTTATTTTGTTGGTTATCCGGAGAGGTCACAGGGGTATAAGTTTTACAACCCTACTACCCGAACAATTTTTGAGACTGGAAATGCCCGGTTCTTTGAGGATGTTGATTTTGGGGGGGGAAGATAGAAGGTCAGATGTCGTCTTTGAGGAGGATTCAGATATACCTCATCCTCATAAAGTTTCTGAGGGACAGGATGAACTTATTGTTCTGATTCCTGCTCTTATCCCTCAGAGAGCAAGAAACGACCTCATTAATCTTCCTGCAGGACCAGGACTAGATCCACAGGTTATACCTGAGGATCATTAGGATGTCCATGAGGGTCCACAACCGGATCAAATTCAACAACCTCAAATAGTTGAGGACCAAGCAGAGGCAGATATGTCGTTAAGGAGATCCACTAGAGTGAGAAGAAATGCGATTTCAGATGATTATATTGTATTTCTGCAAGAACATGAGGATACCATTGACTCTTTGGAGGATGATCCGCTAACCTTTAAAGAGGCTAATAGTCGTTCTGATGCTCGAGAGTGGATAAGGGCCATAGGGGATGAACTCAAATCCATGAAGGACAACTACGTTTGGGAACTTGTACCATTGCCTGAGGAAAAGAAACCGATAGGTTGCAAATGGGTTTTCAAAACCAAAAGAGATTCTCAGGGCAATATTGAGAGGTACAAGGAACGTCTTGTCGCGAAAGGGTTCACCCAAAAGGAAGGAATATACTATAAAGAGACCTTCTCTCCAGTTTCATCGAAGGACTCTTTTAGGACTATTATGGCACTAACGGCACATTTCGATCTTGAGCTACACCAAATGGATGTAAAGACTGCTTTCCTCAATGGGGATCTTGAGGAAGAAATCTACATGAGGCGACCAGAAGGACTATCCTCCAACGATGGTAGTGAATTGGTTTGTAGGTTAAAGAAGTCTATCTATGGGCTCAAGCAAGCTTCCCGTCAATGGTACTTGAAGTTCCATAGTGTTATTACTTCATATGGTTTCGAAGTAAACGCTGTGGAGGACTGTCTGTACCACAAGTTCAGTGGGAGTAGATTTGTATTTCTACTGTTATATGTGGATGACATTTTGCTTGCTACTAACGATCTAAAGCTTCTTCAGGATACTAAGGCTTTCCTCTCAGATAACTTTGAAATGAAAGACCTTGGGGAAGCATCTTTTGTGTTGGGGATTCAGATACACCGTGATCGTTCACGGAGTACCCTTGGACTATCATAAAAGGGTTACATCGATAAAGTACTAAAGAGATTTAGCATGCAAGATTGTAAGTCGTATGATACTCCTGTCTCCAAAGGTGAGAAGTTTAGCCTTGATCAGTGTCCTAAGACGGACTTGGACCGCAAGTTCATGGAGGGTGTACCATATGCTTCGGCTGTGGGAAGCATCATGTATGCACAGGTTTGCACCCGTCCAGGTCTTGCATTTATTGTTGGTATGTTAGGCAGATACTAGAGCGATCCCGGAAGGGATCATTGGGTTGCAGCCAAAAGAGTCTTTCGATACCTACAGAAAATGAAAGACTATATGCTCACATACAGGAGATCAGATCAGCTAGAGATCATTGGGTATACTGATTCTGATTTCGCTGGATGCCAGGATAGCCGGAGATCGACTTCAGGTTATGTCTTTCTTCTGGCTAAATGAGCCATTTCATGGAAGAGTGTGAAACAGTCACTTGTTGCATCTTCCACTATGGAGGCTGAATTCGTAGCTTGCTATGGGGCATCCAGTCATGCTATATGACTGCGGAATATGGTTAAGGAACTGCGAGTTGTCACTGGTATTGAGAGACCATTGAGGATCTTTTGTGACAACCGGGCTGCTGTGATGTACTCCAACTGTAATCGGAGTTCTTCCAGATCGAAGCACATTGATATAAAGTTCCTTGACTATAAAGAAAGGGTTCAGAGCAATCAAGTTAGCATAGAGTTGTTGGGTACAAACGCTATGGTTGCGGATCCGCTCACTAAGGCATTGACACCTGTAACATTTAATGGCCATGTATCGAGTATGGGTGTCATTAAGTTAGATGCCTGAGATTAGTGGGAGTTTGGTTTGTACATTTTTTGTGACTCATATATGCGATGACTGTGTATTATGTTATTTCACAGTTTATGGACATTGATTTTATTCAATATATGCTCTGGATTCTTGATCTCATAAAGTAAAGAGGATCAGTTGGAAATCTGACAAGTATAGATCACTTGTAATTTCCATGCTGCACATGCACACTGGATCCATGTCGTTAGTTAGTTAGTACTCGTAATCATTATAAGTTTAGTTGCTTGGACTGCGACGACTGCTCTTTTGGTTCTTGTATTAATGAAGCTAATGGACCGGATTGAATTAGACGGATATATGCTAGCATTTGGGGGTTAACATATGATTGTATGACAAAAGGTGGTACTGACGAGGGTTGTCGCGTGCCCTGCATAAATAAAAAGATTACAACTGGTCACTAAACTACAAATGAATGTAGATAGCGGCAAGAGGTTCGAACACAGGGACAAATCGGTCCAATCTTTATTGCTCCTGCAAATGACAATAATCAGCAAAGAGGTGAGAGTATGATGGGTTGAGAAACAAAAAGAACGAAAATGAGATTGCATAAAAGAAAACAGTAGAGAAATAAAGAAATACAAAAGAGAAAGAAAATCCCTAGTAGAGATCCTTATGTGGTGACAATTCCATGCTTGTTGATCATTGACAAAATACATTTTCGAAATGGTTTCATAGAAGAAGTTGCGGAACCAGCTCACACTAGATTCCCAACCTGCTACAAAAGTATTTAAAAGAATCACTTCATTTTAAACACCCTAATCTTCCTAAGTTCATCCTAAGATTCTAACCCGCCACTTTGCCTTGGCTATGCAGAGCCTTCTACAAAGGAATCAGAATACTTATGGAAACACTTGAGAGATTGATTAAAGACAGTGAGGTCCCTCTTCTAGACAAGGGAATACTTTCATCATCCACGAGTCTGGTCTAGTCTGGCACTTGACCCAGCTGTCACCTAGGTCGGCCCTTCTCAAGGCCTCGGGATGGGATGACCGCCTAATTCAATTCCTTCTATCAGCTTAGACCAAGCAAATACCCCTCATGCCCTGCTGATTTGTCTACAACTGTTCTCTAAGAGTGATTTAATCACAAGAGAACTGACTGTAATCATTCAAATCAAAATCCAAGTTGGCCAAACTCAAACTTAAACATGAATAAATTGGAGTTAAAACAAGAAGGAGAGAAATATGAAAAACGTTTTTATTTAAGATCAAAGAGTCTCACAACCTACTGGAATCATCAACCACAAGATCCCTACCAGGAATGGAGGTTTTTAGTTACAAAACATAATGGAAAATGATACAAGAAGTGGAAATCCGAAAATACAAAAAGCTGGAAAATCTGGAAAATGGGAGAAATGCTGATTTTCTCCTCACGTTCCTCCTACTGTCCTCCTACGTTCTTGTTCTCTTTTCAGTCCGAAATTGCTACCTTAAATCGTCCTTCCCTCTGCCTGCACGCTCCTCTCCCAAGTCAGTCAACACTAGCTCACAAGCTCCCAAAATCTTGTCTTCAAAATGCTTGTACACTAGTGGGGAAATTCTCTCCAAATCAAGAAGAATGTTTGTTGCATTCTTCCAAGGAGTTGTAAGCTCAAGAGAATAACAAGGAGTGGCCCAAGAATTCTTGTGTCTGATAAGAATGAGTCCCAAGAAGACAAGAAATGCACTAGGGAATAAACAAACGCGGCACGCGAATTTATGGCGAGTGCAAGTCCAGCTGGAATTCCGAAAGGTTGCTTCTTGTCGAGGCCTAGAGACGAATGGACCAAATTCAAGGCAGCAAAGCTGAAAACGGGACTCCATCACCAAATGATTGATTTAAGCTCTAATCTTCAAGCTTTCTGCTCCTTTCCTTCAGATTGATGCTCCAAAGGCTGTTTATTAAGAAAGGAAGCAAAAGGACTTAAAGTAGCATAATTACCATCTCAATTAATAATAAAAGAGAAGATAAAACATCCATAATAAACCATCAATCATATTCCCCCACACTTAAACCATGCTTGCCCTCAAGCATGAACTAAAAACAAAATACACCCTCTGTACAGAGAATCAACCCCTGGACTAAACTCATAAGAACACTTCAAAAACCAACTCTTTCAAGCAATGCTCAAACACACCAAACATCACAAATGTGCAAATATTCAAATAGTGGTATGATAGCATGTTGTTCAACCAGGAAATAAAGCCCTAGAACTACTATCTTCTCCTCCTTCGACTCTAAATCCAATCACTACCACAGACACTCATGCAAAATAATTTAAAAGCACATACAACAATTAAAGAACAAAAATTAAAACAAATAGTGAGCCAAAGGCTTCTTTTATTCTATTTTTTTCTTTTTATTCTCTTCCTTCTTTTTCTTCTTTTTTTTTTTCTTTCTGCTTTTCTATTTTTTTTCTTTTTTTTCTTTCCTTCTTTGCGCAATCTCCACCTTTTTTTTTTTTTTTCTTTTTCAACTTCCTTCATCCACAACCCTTTTTTCTTTTTTTTTTTCTTTTTTTTTTTTTCAAACACATACACAAGCAGACCTTGATTTCTCACCATGGTGCTATGATCGGTCCAACCAAAGGGAGTTAGCACACAACCGACTGGAAGTTTCTCCAAGATGGGATGATGGTGCCGAACCACCAACATCGTGCAATCCAGAGGGCATGATGAGAAAGCACACACAAGAAAATTTAAAGGGTACGCAAGCAAGCATAATTAAAAGACTTAGCAGCAATGAGAGGATAGGATCTTCATCCCTAGGCCTTGGGATGAGAAGACAGATTAGCTCTAGCAAGGTATTTTCTAGGACAGCAAAACTGATCATACATCTATGTAAATAAATGCACAAGTTGTAAAGCCAGAAGTATTCAGAATTGCAAGATGGAGTTGATAAGTCAAGTATTTACATGAGTTCAGTTTTGGGATTTCAATTCTATACAAAAAAGGGTGAAACACAACAAGAAAAGAAAAACGACTCATGCATAAATGAAAACAAGCAGAAGCGCATGCAAAAATAATTGAACTAAACATGCGCCAAAAACAAACAGCAGAAAAACATGCATAAAAACAGAAAAACAAACATGCACAAAAACACAAAAAAACACAAACAAACACGAAAGTGTCTCTCCCCCCACACTTAAAGGACACATTGTCCTCAATGTGAAAGAAAAACCACACAACAAACAAGCAAACAAACAAACAGAACAGAACAGAAAAAAGAAAAAGAGAGGGAAAGAAATGATAAAACCCGGGGCAATGATCATGGTAGGGGAAGAGCTGGAGGCTTCGGTCAGCTCGTCTCGAGGCCTAGAGGAGAGCCGAAAGGCCAGCACTGGAAAAAATTCCAGAAATCCATTATTATGCAGAAAAAACGATTAACTAGAAATAAAAACGAAAATAAAAAAAACGACAATGAAATGAACATGGGTTGCCTCCCATGCAGCGTCCCTCTTTATAGTCTTGGACTAGACATTGAGCGTCACTTTGTCAACCAATCCTACATAATGCTTTGAATGCACGAAGTTTGATGAGAATAATCTCATTTCGTGCATGGTCTCCTACCAAAGAAATCTGCATGCAACCATAAAATGATTCAAATTCTGGTTCGGGTGCATGCATAATAAAAAGATAATATTGGTTGTGAATGGAGGGTAATTCAATAAATGGATCAATATAATCAAGGAAATTCAGAACTTCCCTTTCAAACACAACCGTTTGTGGATTCTCAACCACTTTGATTTCTTCCTCAATCCTCCTCGCATCCTCCTCCAGCTCGATGCTACAACAAGTGTCCACAAACTTCGTCTCCTGCTCCAGTGACATGCTGGAATGAGTTTGGGTCTGATTGGACTGCTTTGACTGAGTGGCAACTTCTGCTGAATTTTCTGGGCTTGTTTCTGGTTCTGGGTCGTTCATCTCAAGGCCTTGAGATGAAGCGACCTGCTCGGGCAGATTTTTGTTGCTCACAAAAGAGGCAGTGCTGGCATCAGATTCCACGTTTGGTTGGAAGTTTGAAGGTATGTATCTCTCTCTTTCCTTCTCAAGTGCAAGTTCTCTCATTTGCTTCGCTAACCTTGCTAAATTCTCCTCTGTTTCCTGCATAAATGGAACTAAGATTTTCATTAAAATTTCAGAAACATTGGGTACTTGGCTAGGTTGCGGAGGCTGGAAATATTGATAATTAGGAACTGATTGCACTCCATAATCAGAACTTTGTTGGTTCCACCAAGTGGGATAAGGAGTAGATATGTATGGATTATAATTTGGCTCATATCCCCACTGTGGCGGACCAAAACATCCTTCATGGCTGGACACATCTCCTACACCAAAACTTTGAGGAATAGGGGCTGATTGAGAAAAATAATTGAAATTGCTCATAAAAAAAAGAAAACTGAAAATTGTCACAAACAAGAAAAATGAAAATCAGTACACCATTGTCCCCGGCAACGGCGCCAATTTATGACGAGGGTTGTCGCGTGCCCTGCATAAATAAAAAGATTACAACTGGTCACTAAACTACAAATGAATGTAGATAGCGGCAAGAGGTTCGAACACAGGGACAAATCGGTCCAATCTTTATTGCTCCTACAAATGACAATAATCAGCAAAGAGGTGAGAGTATGATGGGTTGAGAAACAAAAAGAACGAAAATGAGATTGCATAAAAGAAAACAGTAGAGAAATAAAGAAATACAAAAGAGAAAGAAAATCCCTAGTAGAGATCCTTATGTGGTGACAATTCCATGCTTGTTGATCATTGACAAAATACATTTTCGAAATGGTTTCATAGAAGAAGTTGCGGAACCAGCTCACACTAGATTCCCAACCTGCTACAAAAGTATTTAAAAGAATCACTTCATTTTAAACACCCTAATCTTCCTAAGTTCATCCTAAGATTCTAACCCGCCACTTTGCCTTGGCTATGCAGAGCCTTCTACAAAGGAATCAGAATACTTATGGAAACACTTGAGAGATTGATTAAAGACAGTGAGGTCCCTCTTCTAGACAAGGGAATACTTTCATCATCCACGAGTCTGGTCTAGTCTGGCACTTGACCCAGCTGTCACCTAGGTCGGCCCTTCTCAAGGCCTCGGGATGGGATGACCGCCTAATTCAATTCCTTCTATCAGCTTAGACCAAGCAAATACCCCTCATGCCCTGCTGATTTGTCTACAACTGTTCTCTAAGAGTGATTTAATCACAAGAGAACTGACTGTAATCATTCAAATCAAAATCCAAGTTGGCCAAACTCAAACTTAAACATGAATAAATTGGAGTTAAAACAAGAAGGAGAGAAATATGAAAAACGTTTTTATTTAAGATCAAAGAGTCTCACAACCTACTGGAATCATCAACCACAAGATCCCTACCAGGAATGGAGGTTTTTAGTTACAAAACATAATGGAAAATGATACAAGAAGTGGAAATCCGAAAATACAAAAAGCTGGAAAATCTGGAAAATGGGAGAAATGCTGATTTTCTCCTCACGTTCCTCCTACTGTCCTCCTACGTTCTTGTTCTCTTTTCAGTCCGAAATTGCTACCTTAAATCGTCCTTCCCTCTGCCTGCACGCTCCTCTCCCAAGTCAGTCAACACTAGCTCACAAGCTCCCAAAATCTTGTTTTCAAAATGCTTGTACACTAGTGGGGAAATTCTCTCCAAATCAAGAAGAATGTTTGTTGCATTCTTCCAAGGAGTTGTAAGCTCAAGAGAATAACAAGGAGTGGCCCAAGAATTCTTGTGTCTGATAAGAATGAGTCCCAAGAAGACAAGAAATGCACTAGGGAATAAACAAACGCGGCACGCGAATTTATGGCGAGTGCAAGTCCAGCTGGAATTCCGAAAGGTTGCTTCTTGTCGAGGCCTAGAGACGAATGGACCAAATTCAAGGCAGCAAAGCTGAAAACGGGACTCCATCACCAAATGATTGATTTAAGCTCTAATCTTCAAGCTTTCTGCTCCTTTCCTTCAGATTGATGCTCCAAAGGCTGTTTATTAAGAAAGGAAGCAAAAGGACTTAAAGTAGCATAATTACCATCTCAATTAATAATAAAAGAGAAGATAAAACATCCATAATAAACCATCAATCAGTACTATAAGGAACGCATATTGTGTAGTTGTTCAAGTGAGAGATTGTTGGAATTTGGACAACGGGACTAATGCGTTAGTACCGTTCATACACTCTGGAACATATGGACGCATATGTTATGTGTGTACCGTTATATAATATATTGTTAACATAAAGTTAATTGGAGTAAATTGATGATCTAATAAAGTTAAAGGGTCCAATCGTCTAATTAATACAGTGTGGGGGCACATTCAGTATTTGTGCAGAGTCTCGGGTTAATTACAATTGTTGATGGGTCAATTTGTAATTAACATAAGTTAAATATAATTGGGATTTGGTCCCTGGTGGAGGTTGTCATATATAAGGAAATTTTTTTCTGTTTTAACGCATAAGGAAAAAGTAGGGTTTTCTTTTAGAAAAGAAAAACAACAGAGCGTTATCAGAAAAGACAGAGAACGACAGCTCCCCATTCAGCCCTAAGGCAACAATCCACCAGAAGACCTTTGTTCTCGGATTTCTTCAAGATCATGGCATCATCATCAGGTGCGCTTCCGCATTCCGTTATATGATTCATGTATTAATCGAATTGATTTGTTCCTACACTGTTGTTCATAAGGTTAAGAACAGCAGTGAACATCCTTTGGTTCTAACAATTGCTGGTACTATTTGTAATAATGCGTACTATGTTTTCTCTGGCTAGTTTGCTTGGAGAAATGTTTTATGCTCGTTTTCAATACGTGTGGTATTTGAATTTGTTCTCTTCTTTTGAAATCGTTTATTGATCTTGGAGTTTTTGTTTCCGGTTCATATACACATTTTCCATGAGAAGTACGAAAAAGTAATATCAACATTTTTACAACGCCATTAAGACCATCCACACCAATGTGTTTTTGGTGTGGGTTTTGGGGTGTTTTTACCCACAGCAATGGGCTTTTCGAGTGTCTTTGGACAAAGGCACGCGAGCGGGTGTCAAAATTTGACACCCGCGTTTTCCTGACAGTAGGGTTCCCACTGTCAGGCCATTTTTTTTATAAAAAAAAATTGAGTTGGACGAATGGCAGCGCACGCGTGGCGTGCGCTGCCATTCGCCGCCGGATCCTTTCTTTTTCTTTTCCCCTCATTTTTTAAATGGGGTTTTTCATAATAAATACTGAAAATAATTTTATAAAAAATATACCATTATTTTTAATTTTTTGAGATCTATAAATAGAGACTAGGTCTGTATTATTTGGACACTAAAAAAAATTCGAATTTTTTACATTTTTTTTCATTTTTTTCATTTTTAAAAGTTTTTTTTCATAATAATTACTCAAAATAATTTTATAAAAAATATACCATTATTTTTAATTTTTTGAGATCTATAAATTGATACTAGGTTTGTATTATTTGAACACTAAAAAAAATTCGAGTTTTTTACATTTTTTTCCTTTTAAAATGCATTTTTTCATAATAATTATAAAAAATATATCATTATTTTTACTTTTTGAGATCTATAATTACTCAAAACACCACATGACATTTGAACGAAATTATTGAAATGAACATACACTTTCACAACCCACAAATTATTCAAAATAACACACAATTCAAAAATAAAACACACAATTCAAAAATAAAATACACATTTCGAAAATAAAAAACATAATTAAAACAGTAAAACATACAATAACAAACTAGTTCTCAAACAACTCCTTCAGTAGCATCTTATACATATTTTCATCTATAGCATCACGATTTTCTTTGGACTTTAAGGACATGAACATCTCCATCTTCCTAACACGTGCATACTCCAACATAGCTGATGCAGTACTAGCCCTGGATTGTGAAAGGTTTTCACGAGTATGGGCTAAATTAGATAACTCCTCCTCAATAGCAACCTTTGATTTTCTAGAAGTTGATGATTTGTTCGATGAAGCTCTAGCTTTCTTCTTTGTTGCATCCTTACCTTCTGGACGTACAATGGAAGGAGCTGAGGAATCAACGTCATCACCACCACTTTTTCTCTTCGATCCGCTACTTGCAGATTCATTTGCTCCTGGCATATATTTGGGTTGGTCACGAACCAACTTCCACTCTTCCAGCAAGGAAAACTTATTACCTTCGCACTCTTGATACAACTCTAGACCCTTGGCTATATAGTCATCATCGGACCAACCACTACACCTCACTCTACATGCTCTACTGTAATAACCAACAAAACTACATATTTTTTATTGATCATACGAAAATGACTTTTGCACTGCATCACAGACCTCTGTTTTCCACCTTGGAAGTTTTCATTAACATAGTCAGCAATTTTACCCCAGAAAGTATCACCCTTTTGATTTGACCCCAATTCACTATCATTACTAACGTGGAAATAACCAGTTAATAAAGATTTGTTCTCTTCCGTGCTCCAAATGTCGTAACCTGATCTCTTGGTTGATTGCTGGGATGGAGCAAGAAAATTGAGAGGGGTATCCCCATCAACATTTCCCATAGATATTTGTGTGGAAAATTCTGGGAAATCAGTTGATCCACTACTGAAACGGGGTGTGTTTGGCTCATTGGGTTGTTCACTGTTTGGATAGCGCACAGGAGCGGGAACATAGCTGTTTCTAGGAACAGGTTGATAGCCATAAGGCATATAAGGATGATTATACGGGTATTGCATGCCAAAATTTGGGGGCATCATATACTGTGATCCAAAATTAAGCTGCATCCCCGTATTCTGAGAATTTTCTAGGCATTGAATGTTTGGGTTCGGAGGTCGCATATTTGGATTTTGAGCTTGGTTAGGGAAGTTGTAATTTGGAAAGAAATTAGGATTCTGAGGATTTTTTGGGCATTGAATGTTTGGGTTCGGAGGTCGTATATTTGAATTTTGAGCTTGGTTAGGGAAGTTGTAATTTGGAAAGAAATTATAATTTTGCGAAGAATCCATGAAAAAGCTTCAAGATTGTAAAAGACTCATATTTTTTTTGGTGTCCAAATGACACAAATACAAGCTCTATTTATAGATCTCAAAAAATAAAAATAATGGTATTTTTTTTTTTTTGTCCAAATGACCTCCACTACCTTCTGATTTTATCATGACAAAACACCACACGTGATGGCTCATATTTCTATATCTTATCTTCAGAATGAATTATTGACAAAACACAAGACTCCAGATTCTGAAGAGATAAGAACGTCCCCACCTCCACTACCTTCTGATTTTATCATGACAAAACACCACACGTGATGGCTCATCTTTCTATATCTTATCTTCAGAATGAATTATTGACAAAACACAAGACTCCAGATTCTGAAGAGATAAGAACGTCCCCACCTCCACTACCTTCTGATTTTATCATGACAAAACACCACACGTGATGGCTCATCTTTCTATATCTTATCTTCAGAATGAATTATTGACAAAACACAAGACTCCAGATTCTGAAGAGATAAGAACGTCCCCACCCCCACTACCTCCACTACCTTCTGATTCATTATAAAAATGGTATTGCACATCATATGAAAACCACTTAAAACTTTTCAGTTCAAATCTTTTTCTTCTTATCATCCAATGGATCTACCCCCAGATCCCTTCAGACTCGAAGAGATCTAACAACAATGGGAGTTTGAAGAATCTATACTTGATAGGCAACAAGAACTTCTTGAAGAGCTGCAGAGGAGAAACAATCAATCGCATAAGAGAAAATCTATAAACAGGGATCATGCAGCTGCCCATCAAAGGCTCATGGCCGACTATTTCGACGAGCCATGCACTTACACTGAAATGCAATTTAGAAGAAGATTTCGAATGAGAAGGTCACTATTTCTCCGAATTGTAGAAGCTTTATCAAACTACGACAACTACTTCACTCAAAGGCGGAATCATGTGGGCAAGCTTGGTTTGACGCCTATCCAGAAGTGTACAGCTGCCATGCGTATTCTCGCATATGGAGTCGCCGGGGATGCTTGTGATGAGTATGTGAAGATTGGAGAAACCACTGCACTTGAGTGCACTCGTAATTTTTGCAAAGGAATAATTGCCTTGTTTCAAGATGAATACTTAAGACGGCCAAATGTGGAAGACGTGCAAAGGTTACTCCGAGTTGGTCAGGAGCGTGGTTTCCCCGGAATGATTGGAAGTATCGATTGCATGCACTGGCAGTGGAAGAATTGTCCTAAGGCTTGGCAAGGGCAATTTACTAGTGGACACAAGGGCACGACAACAGTTGTCCTCGAGGCGGTGGCGTCCTATGATTTGTGGATATGGCATGTTTTTTTTGGCTTGCCCGAAACATTGAACGACATAAATGTACTAGATAGGTCACCAGTTTTTGACGACATTGAGTCTGGTGAAGCTCCAATGGTGGACTACACTGTGAATGGCCGGCAGTACAATCTTGCATACTATCTTGCCGACGGAATCTACCCTAAATGGCCTGTCTTCGTCCAGTCAATTCAATTGCCCCAAGGAAACAAAGCGCAATTGTTTGCCAAACAACAAGAATCATGTAGGAAGGATGTGGAACGTGCATTCGGGGTACTCCAAGCACGTTTTTCCATTATTCGCCAACCAGCTAGGATGTGGGATATCGATGTCTTAGGTAAAATAATGAGGGCGTGCATTATTTTGCATAACATGATTGTGGAGGATGAACGAGATACATATTCACAAAATTGGGAAAATATCGACTTTGATCAGTCGGATAGTCCCGGGTCTAGCTCCTTGTTCAATGTGCAAACGCAAGTGCTGCCTCAATATGAAGTGCATGTCCAAGGTCGATCTGAATCATATATTCATACTAGAGCTGAGCTACGTGATAGAGCACAACATATTCAGTTGAAAAAGGATCTCGTCGAGCACATCTGGAATAAATTTGGAACAACCCTCGATTAGATTTAAAAAAATTATTTCTCAAGTTTAGGTATATTTAGTGTGTATTTTCTTGCTTGTTTGCAATAATCTATATATGTTTGATTTACTGATTGATAAATAAAATCGTATGTTATTTTTAAAAAATATTATATTATTTATTGTTTTAAAAAAGTCTAGATTTTGTGAAATATGAAAAAAAATATGAAATTTAATTGATTTTTATTAAAAATATATTATTTATTATTTATTATATTATAAAAAATAAATTATAGTAATTATAAATGTTAATAAGAAAAAGAAATGAAAGTTAGTGGAAAGCTGATGTGGAAGGGAGAGAAAGTGAATAACACCCTGAAAACACACATTGCTGTGAGAAGTGGGTGTTATTTAAAAATTTGGTTGGGTGTTAAGCTGATGTGGCAGGAGAAAAAGTGAATAACACCCAAAATTTGACACCCACTACTGTGGATGGTCTAAGTCACCAAATATTGTCAAGAACCGACCCGACATGTCGAAATCATTCAAATCTACTGACAGTACAAGAAAATATGGAATGTTGTCTCACTATTCGACTCGTAGATTGGGCAAGTGAACTGGCCCAACTATCAACCTTATGGTCAAGGCCCATTATTAGCATGGGCTTCCACGTACGCCACAAGTGAACTGGCCCAACTATCAACCTTATGGTCAAGGCCCATTATTAGCAAAACTCAGCACCCATGTAACATGTTTGTGAATTAAGCAAGAATTAAAATCCATGATTTTTTTTTTTAAAATCTAGAATTATTTATGAATTAAAAAATTGAAAAAATTAATAGTTGATCCCCTTAATTTTGCCTCTCATTATTTTAATAAAATTATTAAAAAAATAATTTCCATTTTTCTCAAAATTTTAATTAATAAATTTGAGTTTTATTTAAAAAAGAGAGTGCATATCCACATTACTTTTGCTTTACTAATGAAGAAATGGGACGCATTATTATGTCGTGTCCCACCAAGAAGAAAATGAAAGGAAAAAGACGAGATGATACATTATCATGTCTTTAGTCTTTTTAATTACAAACAAACCAAACCACTCTCCTGCCACTTCTAGCAACTTCTACTTCATCTTTCTATCCAATAAAGCCACCTGTAATCCACCATAAGTGGTTCACGTTAGTATATATAATTTGACACTCTTATTTTTTGAACAATGAATTCACAGACTTGATCATTATTTATGAAAAAATTACGAGATATGAACATTAATCAAGTTGTTATTGTTGGATGTTGTAAATAAAATCGAAAATAAATATAAAAAGAGTTGATTTACTAATCAAATGAGACTTTTTATTATTTAGACTCAAAACGAATAATATCATTTTATTAAAAACGATATATGAATTTTTATTTTTCCAACAAAACGATAGAATTGCTGCTATATAAACCCAAGTGGCAAGTGCCAAGACGCGGGACTCATCAAATTGTTTAGTCGCTAGTCAGCGAGTGAATTAAAAGGCTAATTAATTATCAACAAGATGAGATACTTTGGTTTGTTCTTCTTGGTGTTGCTATGTGCCTTGGCTTCTCGTAAGTAATATCTTTATTTATTTATTTAAATTAGTTGCATATATTATACTAATGAATTAATATGTTTAATTTGGTTGTTGATGATGGGTGCAGTAGAGATGGTGGTCGTGCCGGCGGAGGCAAGGTTGTGCGAGTCAAAGAGTCATAAATTTAAAGGTCCATGCGTAAGAAGGAATAATTGTGCCTATGTGTGTAAGACCGAGGGCTTCACCGGCGGCATTTGCAGAGGATTCCGCCGCCGTTGCTTCTGCACCAGACACTGCTAATTTAAATTCATCTTTCAGTATAATAAAGCAATCAAACATGCTTTGGCCCCAACGGAATCTAATGAGAATAGTCTCAGATATCGAACATAAAAATAAATAAATAAATAATAAAGCAATTTTTATTAATAATTGTCTCGGTTGATTACTAGCTGCTGATATATGGTCTGTGTATATTAGCTAGCTAGATAGCCATTAATGGCATAATCTGTGATAAATGGTGTGAAGCGTGTTTCCAGAAATTGGTGTCTTGTATATTAATATGTTCTCTACTTCTGAGATGAACCTGTTTTATGTATTAGTGATCTTGGAGTTCTTGTTTTTTTTGTTCATATAAATTTCAATTATCTTGGAGCTTGTCATTTTAATTTGAGTACATAATCCAAAAATATATGATTAATTTCAATATTTTATTTAAATTAAGAAGGAAAGAAAACAAAAATATAAAGAAATTAAATACTTTTTTATATTTTAAAAGTAAAAAAAATATAGGTTTTTCTCAATCTGGTGAAAAAATGTAACAAATATATAAATTTTATCTTTTAAATTATTTTCTCATATTTATTATATTTTTTCCAAAATTGTATATATTTCAAAAAAAAAAAATCGTTTCTTTTGGATTTTTTAACTTAAAACTTAAAAGGGTTAGTTCCACGTGGCTTAAGAACTAGAGAGGAGGATATTTTTAATTGATGGGATCATTCACATGGGCTTGTGGGCTTGTTTTCTTTAATGGGCTATGAGAAAAGGATATGCAAGTAATTAACCTTGACATCCGGTTCCACTGATTTCACTCGGCTCGTGATTTTTTATTTTTTTTAATAAGACCGGTTCTACTTGATAGCGGTTTAATTTCTTTAATTACACGAAATGTTTCAACAGGATATGCTCGTCCAAAACACGTACACGGCGATGACTATTGTAATTTGTATCGATGGGATTTTTTTAATTTCCGACCGGAACATCCCTTCAGAATCGGTTGGATATTTGAGTGGTGCTCACTCCTAAACGTTTCTAGTTAGTTTTAATTTTTTTTTATCAGTTCCGTGACAAAAACGACTTTTACTATCTTTCTTACAAAATGAGCCCATACTGAATTGTGTTTAAGAAAAGTGATGTAAGTTTTTAATGATATAATTTATTTATATTTTATTTTTTTGATTCTGCCGACACACTACTGACATCTATAGTGGTACAGATACACGTGCACCAGCAGCAAGCAGCAGGCTATCCAATGTACTTACTTTTGTGGAAGGAGAGATGGACGTTTGCATCGTCGTGACGTGTCACGCATTCATCACGACCGTGGCATGTGATTTATCTGATCTTCACCAGAAGCTGTAATAAATTACTAGTTCAATTTTCAAAAATGAAATTGGAAAAGTAAAATGATTTTGTCGTTTACTTACATCCTTTTCCACCGACAATTAGATTTGTTTGTGCGTGTGCGCATATTCTTTTTCTTTGACTAAAATGCTCCCTCGCTATTTTTTTAATTTTTTATGTTAGACGAAAAAATTGAATAATACCTAAAAAGATAAGTAAGAGAATTTATGGAGAAAAATGAACGTATAGTTTATTAAACTATTTGATATTCAGTTACTAATATTAGATGACACTATGTTGACTTATAAAAGAGAAAGTTGTAATATAATTACATATCCATAATCTGAACGTCAAACTTCGGGTTAATCATAACAATCCTATATTATTTGCTACTTATAATTCGAACTTGAAACTTCTAATCAATCGTAACAACCTTAGCTAAACAGCACATTTACCACTGAGAACCAAACATGCCTTTAAGTAGCAAACTCTTATCACATCTTCTAACTATCCAGCTGTATCCCACCCAATTTAATTTTATCTTCTTTTTACTTGTTTTTTAATAACAGCTGCTGCTATATATACCCCCATAAGGCCGTAGTATCAAAACACTCCCACACGCACTCAAACATTTCTCTGAAATAATTGTTAGAGAATTGAAGTTGATCAGTATGATGAGCAAGATGAATTACCTTGGGCTGTTCCTCTTGCTGCTCTTTGTGCTCGCTTCTCGTAAGTCCCTTAATTAATCTCCTTAATTACTCTTTAATGTCATTCGGTGGTTTTGTTAAACTGAGTATAATGTTAATGGGTGGTGCAGATGAAGTGGTTCAAACGGAGGCAAGGACGTGCGAATCACAGAGCCACCACTTCAAGGGTCCATGCTCTAGGGACTCCAACTGTGGTTCCGTGTGCAGGACGGAGGGTTTCACCGGCGGCAACTGCAGAGGGTTCCGCCGCCGCTGCTTCTGCTCTCGACATTGCTAATTAATTTGTCTACAAACCTTACCGGCGTGTCCTACTACCTAATGTTGCATGCTTTCATGCATTGCAATTTTTAATAAAATATTTAAGGGTACTAGCTCTTTCTTGTATGTTTAACTAGTCGCTGGCTGGCTAATACTAGCTATTAGCTAGCTAAGCATAGTTTGTAATAATTATTTAAATTTGAGTGTTAATCTTATGTGTCAAGATTGGATCTTCTTGATTTTAATATCATATATATGATATTCTAATAAATAATTAAATAAATAAATCTGTTCTAAATTAAGAGCAAAAGAGAGAAATTTGGAAATACAGCAAGGATATAATTAATCAAATAAATACTAATATTACTGCTAATTAACTTTAATTCACTTTTGACAATGAGGTGTAACCTTTGCTATTAGACCCGTTACAATTTAGATGGTCACGGCCGAATGGCCCCGGATTATTGGTTGCTAATCTATGAAACATAGATACTCGTGTCTCTTATCAGTTGTTTTGACACTATTATCTACCGACACTTATACAATTTCTGGGCACTTAATAGTTAATAGGATACGTATACAACCTACCTCCTGTCTCGGACGTTACCATTTCTGGAAAACTAAAAAAACACAAATCCCTTTCTTCTTTATCCTCTAGCCACAGCTGTTTTATCCCTATTCAATTACCAAAATTTCTACGACTTGAGAACACCAGTTTCTTCAATCTGGGTAAAAAAACGATGAGAATTCATCTAAATTATAACATCATTTTCTCCATTTAATTAGTTTCTTTCACCATTCAATTGGAGGGTTTTGGCACCACCGTCCCTAACATTATTATTTTCATTTTAATTGATCCGTAACGACGACTTTTGTTCATTTCAATTTTTAACGTTATATCCGTTAGTCGCCAATACGGTCGTAATATATTAGTATTTTTTCTGAAAAAAGTGTCTGACGCTAGGCTCCAATCCGACTCCTTCTTATTATCTAAATAAATAGGTTTAGTAATTAATTATTTTGTTTTTAAAAAATGAATTAATAAAACTGAAATTAAAAAACCCGAAAAGAATAGATTATTAAAAGCGGGACCCACTTGTTTTCTAATTTTACATTTCAATCCGCTGTAAAATTAATTCCCATTTCAACCCTGCAATTAATTAATCCAATCCAAATCTTCCGGCCAATCAACCGAATCACCCAATTCAATCTTCTTGTAAATAAATTTAATACTCCGACCAACTACCGAAAACCAACCCAAATCCTCCAGCCAAACCGCCGGCCAAAACCCGAATCAAACACCACAACCACAATCACCCACTGCCGACCACCTTCGGCCGCTCCATTGCTATCCACCCCATCACAACCGCACCAACCTTTATTCTCTTTTCCTTTCTTTTTTGGTTTGGATTGGTTGAGGGGGGCGATTGGGTTTTGGCGGAGACACTGTGTGGTGGATCAAAGTCTAGTGTTTGTTTCGGCTGATTGAGGAGGAGGTTCGGTGGAGGTTTAATTTGATGTTTGTTGGTTTAAGTTTGGCTGGCAGTGGCGGTTGTGAGGTGCGGTGTGTGGCGCGGCTGGAGCCAAGGATGAATAGATGGTGATAAAAATAGGGCGGAGGAGAGGCGGTGGTGGCTGGTGAAAGTAGAGGAGAGGTGGTGCCGTGGTGGTGATGGTGGTAGATGATCGACGATGAAGATGATTCCGTTGATGCAGAAAGAATGGATTTTTATTTTTTTTGGGTGCAAACAAACCAGATTTTTATTTTTATTTTCTAATTTTTAGGTTTTTTTTTAAAAATTAAGTTTTATTAGTTTATTAATTTCTAGGTTTTTTTTAAGTTAAGTTTTATTAGTTTATTTTCATAAAAATAAAATAACTAATTAAGAAAAATATTTTTTTTAGATAATAAGAAAATAAGAAATCAGAAAAATTTGAGTTGTGGGTCTCAGTCGTCAGATACTTTAACGAATTTAATATTAAAATATTGAAGATAACGACAGTTAGACTCTGTTATGACAATAGGGATTTTGGGCGACTAACGGATATAATATTAGGGATTGAAATGAACAAAAATCGCCGTTAGGAACAAATTAAAATGAAAATAATAACGTCAGAGATCTCGTGGTGCCAAAACCCTTCAATTGGATATGTTATATTTAACTAAATCAAAATATCATGGACTTACCTAGGGCTGGCCAAAAATTCCGAGACCCGAAATTCCGATTTTTCCGACCCGATCTTTTCAAATTTCGGAAATTTCAGAAACAAATTTTCGGGTCTCGAAAATTCGGGTATCGAAAAGCGATACGCGAAATAAATATCGGGGTCGGGTCGGGAATGATTTTCCAAAGTTCGGGTACCCCGAAAACCCGAACTTAGGAAATACTAACATATAGGCTATTATTAATTTATTAGCCAGCCGACCCAGCCCACTGCTGTTATTTTGCACCCTTTTTCCTAAGTGACTAAGGGTCTGTTTGGCGTTCCGGTTGTGGTGGGAAAAGTGCTGTGGTAAAAGAACTTCTGGAAAAGCTAGTATGCTGTTTGGTAAACATTTTTTAAAAGTACTGTGGGAAACGAGAAGTTGTTTTTGGTGTTTGGTAAACACTGCTTTCAGAACTATGGTTTGAGTGTAAAATGACTATAAAGGGCATCAGTCATTTTTAGTGTTTTTTATTTACATTATTTAATTTAATATTTTTTTCTAAACAAATAATTTAACTATAATTTTCTAAAATATGCAATTTTAAACTTTTAACTATAAAGGACACAATTTGTTTCAAGCATTAAAATTAATATTTTTTAGTATATATATAGATTATTTAAATCAATCTATTTTTTTTAAACAAATAATTAACATTTTAACAAATAAAGTTAAATATTGAGCACTATTTTAAAATTTTACATATATAAAATCACAATTATCTATTCATCATTAATCTATTACCTGTTGAGTTAGTTTTTTATGCGAATACATCAATAATATTTTTTAAAGGCATCAGTCATTTTTAATATTATTTATTTACATTATTTAAATCAATTTTTTTCTAAACAAAAAAATCAACATTTTATTTATAACAATATTAAAAAGTTTATTAGTAGAAGGAAAAAGGTATTAAATATGGAACATTATATTAAAGTTTTACATATATAAATCACTATTACCTATTCATCATTAAGCTATCAGTTATTGAGTTGCGAACTACAGACATAGGTAACATTCCACTATTATTGCCTTCACTCTGCATACTTTCGTCACCCATATCCGGGAAAATGTCTTGTGAAACTCCATCTGTATCCGGGAAAATGTCTCTTGGCACATAATCTGGATTCCCATCCATTTTTGTAAAAGCCGGATCATTAAGAGATTTTCTTCGTATAAAATTGTGCAAAGCCATAGAAGCGATTACAATCTTAACTTGCGTTGGAAACGGATACGAAGGCATGTCACGTAATATTTTCCACCTTCTCTTCCAGACTCCAAAAGTTCGTTCTATACAACATCGTAATGAAGAATGAGCCCGATTAAAGATTTCCTTACGACCCCTTGGTGGTTGCCCTTGTTGAAAATCAGGTAAGTGATACCTTGTACTCTTGTAAGGTTTCAAATACCCATAAACGTCAGGATATCCAGCATCTACCACGTAATACTTACCTAATTTCAGGACAAAATTAACGTAATCGCAAATGTCAAAACCAAAAAATGAAGAATATGAAGCAATGAAAGGAATTTCGTTAACCTGGAGGTGGTATAGGGAATTTCCATTCTGCATTGTTGAGTACAGAATTGAAAATGCGAGTATCATGGGCCGTGCCTTCCCATCCAGCGCAGGCAAAAATGAATTGCATATCAAAACTACATACTGCCATGACATTTTGAGTGGGGATGCCTTTTTTGCCAATGTATCTAATTTGATCTTCTCGAGCTACACAAGCATATACATGTGTTCCGTCTATGGCGCCAATACAATCCTAAAATAAATTTTAATCAATTCTTAGTCGTATTACATATGCATAACAAATATGTAAAAGTAAAATTTTAATGATAAAATTATTCTACCATACCTTAAAATGTGGCATATATCTTGTATCATTAAGTATTTCTGTCGGGATACTTCTGAAACAACCAGGACGAATGATGTGCTCTGATAATAAACACACAGCATTTAATACTTCATTAAAAATTCTACTAACCGTTTCACCAGAGTGTTGGAATCGTTCACAAACGTGTCTATTTGAAGCACCTAAGGCGATAGTATATAAGAAGAGACAAACTTTCTCAAGAGCGGACATTCTTCGTGACGACTCCAACTTATAATCTGACAGTAATGTACTCGTTAGCTCTAGTAATGTATCCTTATCCATCCTGAACATATTTACAGAGCGTAATTCCCTACCAGACAACACCTCAATCAACCATTTCATTCCCGTTTGGTATGAGGTCATACACGGTTCTTTATATAAGTACTGACTATAATATGAACAAAAACCGTGAGTCGTAACAGCAACTAAATCCCAATAGTCTTCTTCTTCAAACACTTCACGTTCTTCATCCATCTATGGAAGACAATTACTAGCTTCCCAGAATCAGATTTTTAGCCTGCGTGGTAAGAGATTAGTCAATTCAGGAAATACAGTTTTCTCTAATTACTTAGAGAAATAATAATAAAACTTACCAGATTTGTTGTGGTTGCTTTTGGATAAGAAAGAAAGACCGAAACGCAATTAACTTCTACAATTTATATAAATTCTTAATTAAATCATTTATTAGAGACTTTTTGCTATGTAGAACGAGAAAAATGTACTTTTGTAATAAATGGTTAATTAAGGTAGATTGAACAATTCAGATTTTTAAAAATACTAGAATAAAGGACAAATTAAGAAACAAAATATTCAATTTGCCTAAATAACTAAGCTTGAATTATTAAAAATAAAAATAAAATGTAATGCTAGAAATAGATTATTACCTTCCCAGAATCAAATTAAATAGATGCAAACAACAATTAATTAACAAGAAGAAGAGAGAAAGAAATACCTTCGTGTGCCGCGTTCGTTGTTTAGGGTAAAGAACAAGGTTTGGCTTCAGGAAATAAAAACCTTACACTGTCCTCAGTCATGTGCTATGTTTAAAGGGGTTTGGCATGTGGAAATGGTCAAGGGTAAACAACAATTAATACGAAGGCATGTGGTAGGTGTCAAGAGGAAATAATTAATTAAGTTTGGAATCTTATTCCGTATGAGGTTGAAGGCATCAAACAACTGGGAGGAATCTAACAGCTTGTTTGTATAGTTTTGCCTCCACAATACAACAAAAATACAGGCTGTGCATGCAAATGTTTGACCATGGATGATAAATGTTTGTTGTCCCAATTAAAAGAAATTCTGCATCATACAGATCCAGTGCTATGTTTAAAAATATACAGAGAACACAACACAAATAAAAAGAATTCTTCGATGCATCCTTAAATCCTCAAAGCATCCTTAAATCCTCAAATCATGAAACTAAAAGTGTCTTCCTTTCCGCAATTATTCAACCATCTCATACATGATAACAAATACACTACCAATGATAATTCACTACTAAACATGCCCTACATACTCTTATATGGCCCTTTATGGGTGAAATGATACGTGAGCCAGCTGAACTTGTTCTCCTCTGATCCGAGTTCAAAATAAACCTCCCTCTTTGCTTTGGCTTCTAGAAATTCCGTCGCAAACATGAACAGGTCACTCTTCATGTCGATCCCTGGTATAGTTTTTATGTCAGCAACAGCAGCTCTCAATGAAGGGACTTCAGGTTCGATAACCCTAGAGTTCACCGTTGAACTCCTAGAGGCCACCGCAGCAACCAAGGTTTCGAGGTGCTTAGCGAACATTGCTGCCCCCCCAGATTGCCTCCTCCCTCTCTTGGCACCATTCCCAGAATTGTTGTTCCCCCCTACTTCAACATTTCTTCTCTTATTATTTGCTAACCTCGGTTGAGTATTCCCACCCTCGAAAATCTCCTCTAGATTGTCTTCGTCAGGATTCCACTCTGTTGAATCAGCAACGCCTTCAACACCATCTTGTTGGTCCTCCGCAGGGGTAACGTTCACATGAAAACTTCCTGGAGCCATAGCATACTCTCCGGTGGCTACAATGGTGGAGAACATCAATTCTAGCTTCTCTTCCAGTTCAGGTTCTATTCCAGCCACTCTGAAAGTTCCAAAACTTGGGTTAACCTACATAATTCAAGAGATTCAGAATATTCTATCAGACATCGATTATATTATACAAGCAAACCAATAGAAAGAACGATAAACTGACCTTGATTTTGTCTTCCCACCAAGTATTATCCGCAGCAATAGTGTTTTTTTCTGTATCCCATCCTAACCCAGTCTCATTATGCTTCAAATCTTTCCATAACTTATAATCTTTCTTCAACGCATCCCATTTGTTCTTCAGTTGTTTTTGCCCATAATTGCAGCCTGTTTCTTTGCGGAACTCAGCGACTACAAACTCCCAACCTTGTTTGTTGAAATGTGTGTGTGGCCTGAACATTTTCTCAACAGCTCGAATGCAAATGTCACAGAACGTATACACTATACCCTTGTGCCAAACAGCTTTCGGAAATCTACCTCGAGGTGCTTGGCTTTACATCTACAACAAACATAAAACTTTAGCAATAAGGGCAGGGCAGAAACAGAACAGGGCAGATACAGTTAAAAGCTCATGCCTATCAAAGGTAAAAAGAACAAAACAATTTTAATGTTAGTGAGCATCAGCTGGAATTGGAGCACATTTCATGAATAAAAGAATGCAAACTACTATTAAAACAATGATAGCTTTTTTGTTGTTTAATTATACTCCGTTACTTATAAAAATAAATTTTAATAATTGAGCCCTACTCTACTCGGTCCCTATCAAACGCAACTTGGCCTTAATTCCCATTAATTAATTACTATAACTTAGTATTATTAAAAAACAAATTAAAGGGCTGAAAAAGAAAGGCATTAAAATAATATGGTGCAAAGGTCCAATGGTACAAGACCCATGTGATTTGATGAAACCATAGCAAATTCAATGTAGGTGTTTGGTAAAGCATAAATAAAAATCATGATGCATCTACGTTTAAACAAACAATTTGCCATATGCTAAAAATAAATAGTAGTGTAGCAACTGTACCCACTGGTAGACAAAACAGTATAATTAAACGCATCTATTAACGAGAATTTAGGCCAACATCCGATTCATGAGACCTTCAATATCTATGAACCTCAAACTGCTTAATCTTATTAATTACTATCACTAAAAAGTAGACATTCAGATGAAAGAATCATGGTTAATGATGGCAAAGAGCTGCTTCTGGAAGATGGATGGGACTTGTTGGATGAATGATGCAAAACATATTAAAGGCATCTCTGTAAATTGTGGGATGAGGAAGGGTACTTGAAATAAAAAATCTCGTCCTAGTTACTATTTGGGTTTTGATTACCAGTTTTCTATGTTTGATCTGATGGGCATCCCTAGGTCAAATAAACATTTTCAGACATTTTCTGGCTGCAATAAAAGTATACGGCTTCAGTGTTCAAATATAGCATAGCATAAAAGATCATTTCCCCCTCTTAAAAAGAAAGAAAAAGCAAGAAAATGGGTATATAATTCACTATTTTAACTCATTTATTCATTATTTTTACTCTCCCTCTCTCTTTTCTACTATTAGACATCTGCTGAAGCTTTTCTGGACATTTTCTCTATCAACAGCACAAAAATAATGAACTTAAAATTAAAAGCATCTTGTAGGCCAGAGGAGAATGGTTGTGGACAAACATCAAACACCTCATAGACTCCCCAATTAATTTCTGACTAAACTCGATCAATTAGATCCTAACCTGAAAATTAACATCTAGGGTATAAAAGAGCCAAGATTCCTTAGGATTTGATTTCATGGATTCATAAGCAGTAGTATAAAATAAATTAAAAAACTGGTTCACTCGCCTCCGAAGATCTAAATGTTTTATTGGGTAGTGCTTTTTTCATGTCTCAAAATTCAGCATTTCTTCAACACCCAATCGATTCAGCAACAATACCCATAAACAATTTCAACAGCATTTTAATTTCAAAACTATGAAACACCCATACGATTTCTTCGAAAACACAAGGAGGGAGGAGGACCAACCTTATAGCGGTGGCGGTGGCTGCTGAGGAGGGAGGAGGAGAAGAAGCTATGTCGGGTTTGCAGTGGATCTGACGGTCGCGGTGGCTCTACCGGTGGCGGTGGATCTGGCGGTGGCGGTGGCAGTGGCTAAGGCTTGCGGTGTGAAGGAGGGAGAGTTTGGAGGCAAGGAGGGAGGAGGGCTGAAGCGTCGGGTTAGCAGTCAAGGTGGCGGTCGCGGTGGATCTAGCGGTGACGGTGGATCTGGTGGTGGCGGTGGCTCTAGCGGTGGCGGTGGCAGTGGCTAGGGCTTGCGGTGGCAGTGAAGGAGGGAGAGTTTGGAGGCAAGGTGGGAGGAGGCTAATGGAGAATTGTAGGGTTTGTAAAATCTGTGTGAAATGAGTGAGTGTTGAGGAGTTAGATAGTATTTTATAGTTGGTATATCTGTAAATAAAATGAACCCAGTCTCACTTTTTTGTCCAAGTGAGTAATTATACTCAGCTTCGCGAGAAGCTGAGTTCCAGCTTCTGTCACTGGTACTCTTTTCACCAGTGGCTGCAGCAGGAAATTTGTGAAGGATTTAATAGAGCTTTTGAAAAGCTCTATTCCAAAGCTCCCTTACCAAACACCATTGCCTCAGCTTTTGGGTTTCAATAGAGCTTCTGCAAACGCAACCGTAACCCCAAACGGGTGCTAACCCTAAGTTCCTAACGCAGCATCGCTTTCTCTCATCTCCCAGACTCCCTCTACACCCATCAATCGTCTTCTTCCTCACCTCACCTCCATGGATCCATCGACCGAACAGTAAAACACCATCATCTTCTTCCTCAACTCCATTAACCGTACCGAACCCATAAAACGTCATTGCTTTCCATCGTCTTCCTCCATCGATCGAACCGTAAAATACCATCATCTTCCTCAATCGACCGACTGAACAAGCTCGTCTCATCAAGGTACTTCCTTCCTTCTGTTTCTTTCTCTTCTTTTTCATGTTAATTATTTCTTGTATTCCTTATTTCATTGGATTTAGTCTGTATTTTGTAATCTATTGGAGAAAAGAAATTCAGTGGAGAAGAAATTCAGTGGAGAAGAAGGGTGTAATCTATTTGATGCTTGGTTAACCAGACTTGATTGCTTTATTATTGTTGTTGATTGATCTAGACTTGAATTTGTTGAAAAATTGACAGCTTTGAGATGGATGTTGTGTTTGTTGGACAAATTTATTGGAACAATTATTGAAAAATTGCTGGAAAACTGGAATTTATGATGTAAATTGATTTGCATTCGGAAATTTTGGAAATTTCGGAAATCCGAAGATTTCCGAAATTGTAATTTGGAAAGTCGGGAGTCGGGTACGTAATTTAGCATTTCGGGTCGGGATTGGAAAAATAAAAATCGGAATTTCCGATAATTTCTTGTTCGGGTCTCGGAATTTCGGGAATCCCGACTGGCCACCCCTAGACTTACCAATTGGTCATCACCTGGAAACCCACATTATTCCTCTACAACCAAAATAAAATAGGAAGTCAAGAAGGGTTCACCAATACAAAGGGGCCAAAGATGACCAGTCTTTATTGCCGTGAGTGATGACCGGGCGTAAAGATGTGCGCGACGGTACGAGTAAGAGCAGCGCTTGTGGGAAGAAGAAAAGAATTTCTCCTGAATAAATAAAACTAGATAAGGGCCGCTCTTGCTGTAGGAGTAAGCTTGTGTAAGGTTTATGAAGCAAGTGTGTTTCAATCTGGTTTCCAGTTTATCTGCTGCTTCCTTGGTTACAGATTCTTCTTGCGAATCACGTGCTGCTCAACTTTGATCCCCACTTACTTAATTAATACTACTCTCACTTGGTAATCACTGAGTGGGTAGGCAACGATTGACCAGCAACTGAACATCACCATACCAACCATGTCTTTTTCCTCACTCTGTAGCTTCACCTCAAATCCAAAAAACAAGAAAGGGGATGACACCAGATCTGCCCAATTACACAATCAGACAAAGAGGAAGGAGGAGAAGAAGGAGATCAGCACTAAACCTGTTCTTGCCCCCCGTGACATGGTCACAGACATCCTGCCAAATCTTCCCTCCAAGTCTCTTTGCCGCTTCAGGTGCGTTTGCCAGAGCATGGTACAATCTCATCTTTGACCCTCGATTCATTCAATCTTACCGTCTTCGTCAATCCCAAAACCACCCGCTCTTACTGTTCTACTGCCGCTTGCCACAATCAAACCCTATTTGGTTCTCTGCCTGCTGCCACTGCCAGGCATGTACGGAAATCGGGGACCATTATTGCTCTGAACCCAACAATTATAGGGATGCTTCAGCTCAAGAAATTACTCACCACTTGATCGCGGACAGCTACGACGGTGAGGTCTCTCATGAATTCGCACCGAGTTTCAATGAGAGGTATGGTGATTTCAACTGTCTCCTCGGGTCATGATTTGGTTTGTTTATTTAGAAGACACATGGCGGACTTTTTTGTATGCAACCCCAGCACCCATCAGATTGTCAGGTTGCCGATCCCCAGGAACCCATATTGTCTGAAACACAGGTTCTATTTTTCGCTTACATTTATGCCCTCAAGAAATACTTATAGGTTGGTTGATGTGTTCCATACATTCCTTGATGTAGACAGGAAGTCTGAATGGTATTGTTACTTACTTTATATTAAAAGTGATGATGATGGGGAATGTATTAGAGATCATCGTTATTCCTGGAAGAGCATTGGTGGTGCGAGCATCTTTGGGTCACCGCCATGGAGATGGTCTCAGTTGGCGCTGGTAACAAATACCGATGGAGCGGTTTATTGGTGGATCAAGTCTACGACGTGGCAAACCGGAACAGATACTCTCATTGGATTTGGAGACGGAGAGATTCTTGACAATCAAGTGGCCGGAACAGCAACCGGAACTTTCTGTCGGTCCTGGAGTTTCGTTTATTGGATTAAAGGGTAGGTTATGTTTGGTACACTCTGCTACGGAAGCTGTGATTGGTGGTGGCAACAATTATATGGATATTTGGATGCTGTGAATTCTTTGTGGACAAAACAATACAGCATTCTTCTTCCATGTTTAGATGGGTCTTATCAGTTCTTGCCTCTTCATCTTGGGGAAACAGAGATGTTGTTCGAAGCAAAAAATGGGTAAGGCTCACTGAAATAGCAAAACAGCACATTGTTTGCTTTAAACCATGCAACGGCATTCCACTTCTATGGTACAAAAGACAAAGATTGCCTTTTTCAGAATGCTACCTTAACATAGCATAAACAATTACAAGAACCAAGAAGCAGCAGGTGTGTTGTAAACTGTTTGGAATATTATTTCCACCTAAGGATGCATGCTAGACCAAGGTGAATCAGTTTTGCAATTAACAGAGATAGCAGGAATGTATGTGCAATTAACTTAAGAACCTAATAAACTTTCTTGACTGCTGAATGAACATAAGGTAAGAATTAGCCAACACACCAATTTCTCTGTTGTTCAACTTCACAATCCATTCTGAGATAACATCCTGCAATGTTCTTCCCATCTGTCTGATACACCTCTCAGTGAGCTTGAAGGAAAGAGAGAAAAGAAGGGTCTTATCAAGCTTCAACAAGCAAACGAATACTATTAATTTAATGTTCAGAAATGGAGAAATCCATACATCTTGTTCATGCCGATTTTTTTCATGTGCCAAAAATGGAATCCTAGAAATGGTGCGTTCTGAGATCTGAAAAGCACCCATGTAGAGTTGCTTACATGATCGCAGTGCAGGAATGGCAAACCCTAGGAAAAATACAAGACAGATATAAAGAAGAAAATAAAGTAGGGTCACATACAGATTTGAAGGTCTCAAAACTACACATGGAGTGAGTGTCACTTCTGTTAACCCCTTGTGCATGCCAATAAGCGCCACAAAATGCTCTATCACATCCTGAACCTGCAAGACAGGATGGAAATCAGAAAGGATTTATAGCTACAAGAAGTAACCAATTCAGCAAATTTCTTCATGAAATTGGTTCTGCTTCCCAAAATGCTCAGCAACTACTACGGTTTGAAAAGCCCAACCAGTTTCAAATTAATAGACTTGTCCTACTTCTACAGTGCCCCTTTATAATGGGAAATAGAGTTTCAAACCAAGGAATGATAAAATAAAAATGACACTGGAACCCCATCAGAAAGTAAATAGGAAGCACGAGATTTGAACATACAGTGCTGTGGCACACCAATGTCCACTCTTGATGGCATCATTCCTCCGCAGTGTTGACATTGTAAATGAACTGTATTTTGGTTGCATTGGAATCCACTGAACGCAGTACCTGGTTGTTGTAATTGAACGAGTTAAAAGAAGATAAACATGGATCACAAATTCCTCCTTACAAAACTATTTAAAACTGAAAGAACAACTTCCACACTTCAAATTACGCTTGCATGGAATATTTACACTACATTTGTGGCAAATAGCAGTGATCACTGGACACTAATATGATCCTGTTATATTTTTTAAAATTTCTCAGAAAACAAGAAATTTCATTCAGTCATAAGGTTTTACTCAATAAAAAAATTCAGTCATAAGATCTGACAAAGCCAAGACTGTTCAAAATATCCTCATAGAACTGTTGAAGTATCCTCATATAATAGCCTGGGTAAAATGGCCATGTATGAGCCTGGATCTTTGTCTTCATTGGTAACTAACTTTCTGTTAGAACTGTAGAAGTATAGTAATCCTTCTCTAGTAAGCATTTCATTCCCCCCCTACAGAACAATTCTCTACTTAAACTTCTAGAAACGTGCCTATGACAATAAAACCAGATTACAACTTGTTCAGAAACCAAAGCTTGAATCCAAATTTATGCATTAAACAAGAGTATCAAACCCATGTTTAACAACCATGAAATCTAACTCCAAATTTATGGGTTAAGAGAAAAGAACCTCCAACAGACATCAAGATCCAAGAACCTAAGAATATAGATTTAAAATGAAGAAAGAGTAAAAGAGAAAATCCAAAAGAATAATACTGAAAGAAGGGATTGCCACCAAGCAAAAGATGTCAGGGATATCCCCAGTTTTGGCTGGATTTTGGAGAGCACTTCTGACAGACTGGAGAACATTGCAAACAAAGACAGGAGAGAGCAAAACTAGGCTTTTTTAAGAATAGCATCCTAATAAAAATAAGCAGGACCAGCAGTCATGTATCCTTTTAGAATAACCGGTAGTTACTTATTCTAAAGAAGGTTGAGCTTTTATTTACAGGTTTACATGGCAAGGTGGAAACTTATTCCCATACTTGTGTAATGCTAAGAAGGGGAAGCTTATAACAGTCGCCTGCTTCTTTAATTGAAAAAAATAAGAAGAAAGATGTCAACTAATTCATGGAAAATATCATTTTACTTTTTAACTTTGATTCACAGAATATGGGAAATGAAAAATGGACGCCTTCTTTCAATGGGTATGCAGGGACAAATACCCTTAAAAATGGGTTCAACATAGGGAAGAAACCATTTCTAAACAGACAATGATAAGTGATGCATTTACCACATTGAGGACATGGGAGCACCATATCTTCACTTGCCTCGTCCAAAGTCGGCCGTGGCCTCTTCCTATGATGCTTCTTACCAGCTTGGATAACCTAATACACATCACAAGAAAGAAACTTGCAACTAGAGAACAAGTCTTTTGACACCCAAAAGATACAGCTATAATCTATGAGCACAGCTGAAGCGAAGCAAACACATTAACCAACTAGAGGCCCAAGAATTTCAAACAAATCAAAGAAGTAATACTTCAGTTCAAAATGAAAGCCAATAATTTTTCACACTTTGGAGAAAACAAATTAACTCCAAGATCATATTCAATAATACCACAATCTGCGCACTGCATTACTGTAATCACCCTTTATCTTAACTAATAAAAAATGTGCCAGTAGGGAAAGAAACAACCAATTTACTCTCCATTTACATTCTTACTACAGTGTGTGCCAAAATTGGAGTGTAGATGGACATGCATTTGTTACAGTGACCATGCGAAAGGAAAAAGAAGAAGGTTAAAGGCGACGAGAATAGTCAAGTGAACCAGAAATCCCACTCCATTACCCTGCTGAATTGCGAGACATCATATAACTGTGCCTTGGTCATCTAATTTCTTAATGTGCTTCACAAACTTTCAAGTGTAAAAGTAATATGCCCTAGATAACAAAATTGCTTACAAGATTTGATTTTATTGACGCGTATGAATCCAAGAGAACAAGTTCTTCAGCTGGCCGTCTCAGGGAAGAATCGGCTTGGAGTATATCCTAGGAAAAGAAACCAGCAACTTAGTTTCCAAACGATAAAGGCATGCTCTTAAACCATTCAGATACTTATCAAAATAACAAATACAGAATTCTGATACTAATAAGAAATAAACAGGTATGAAATGAGATTCAGCACAAATCCATGAAGGGGAGAGGAACTATACCATGTGCAAAAGAAACTGCAGGCTACCTATTTTGCTATAATTGAACTCCTTAATAACATTATTTCCACAAGCAATATAATGATTCTCAGGAATTATCAATAAGCTTCTAAGGGAAGGAGTGAGTGAAGTATCACCCTCTATAATGTAAGGAATGAATAAGCACAAAAAGAATAAAGATTCAACATGGTAGGGTTGTAAAGCATGAAAATAATTGAAATTCTGAAAAGCAAGGTAATACCTCCTCTATGCTATGCAAGAAATGGTTTCTACCAACAAACTGTACAACAGCTCTACAATGAGGACACAAAACATTCGCATGTCTCTCTTGTGATCTCCTTAACCACTCCGAGAAACATCCATTACTGAGTACAAGGGAAAAAAAAGATTACAAATTAACAAACTGAAACACAACGCCATTCTTTGAGTAGCAAGTAGATAATAAATCACAAACCAGAAGTTATGGAGGCAAGGAGCAACAGTAACGACGTCGTGCCATACGTTTAAGCAAATGCTGCATTTAGCATGCTCAGCATCTATGCAGACCTGCACGGGGAAAAAGACAGAGAGTGAGAAAATTCACATTTACCCATTGCACACAAGATGACATTCAAAGATGACAACTACTATTAGTTACTCACCTTAATTTGCCTAGTACAGGGTTCTGGGCGAGGCATTACTTTGAATCTATAACTCAAATACCCTGTCAATGTCACAAATAAAAAATGACATAGGATGCAAAAAGTATCTGGTTAAGAGATTACTAGTAAATGGAACAATATTTTTTTAAGAAAAAAACCTAGGTGGAATTGTCATAAAATCAGGCACTCAATCACATGAAATTGTTTGATTGCAAGAGCAATTTCTTTTCATATCATTGCTTTTGCTTCTTTTTCTAAATCAATATAAAGCTAATGCAGTTCTTTCATGTGTGAGTACGAGTGTGCGCGTGTGAAACCAAAAATAATAAAATAGCAACATAATTTGGGTAAATAAATGGAAAGTGCACATGAAGGAAGCCAATTTTTTACCAAACTTATATTACGTTTATCAGAAGTAGATAACTCTGGAAGTGGTGGAGTGGAAACCATAAAAATATAGAAGAACTCATCCGGCCAAAGACCAATTGAGCAACCATAGTAAAATACATGAAAAAATGACAGATAGTCATAAACATTGTACTGCATGTTGAGATACTCAGAAGCATTCCTAATTGCTATCATTGACAGCCATTGTTATGGTTTGAAGAAAATTAAAATAAAAGCATAGAAAGTTCAACTGAAGTTCAAAACTTGGATAGGTGAATGAAGATGTGATGTAAAAAGAAGCAGAATGAAAGTGAAGAAAATGCTCAGATTGGAAAGTAACAAAAGGTCATAAGAAAGTAAACAGAGGCAGACCTTTTCTATCAGGGCATGGAACAATTTCACTTCCACAATTGATAACAACATCAGCTCCATTGTCGACAGGAACTTCATCAACAAGTATCGTGGTTGAACTGTATCAGTAGCCCCATCAATTTCGGCGTTTATACAGTTACAGAGTCCAAGTACCACATAATAAAATCCCTTATCTAACAGAAACTAATCCAATAAATAATTTTAACACAATAGAAATTGGAAATCATGGGAATCCATAACTAGTACACGTGTTGTATATATAGCTAGTATCAATGCCAAGAGTATAACCAGTACCACTTTGAACTACTTGAGAAGGCCAGTGAGCTTCAACCATTTTTCTAATAAATCAGTCAACATACCCAAAAACTAATATTTTAGCCTACAAAAGGGAAGTTAGCATGTCAAATCTCTCAAAAGAAATGGATTTTATTATCCTTCTCAGAAAATGAGAGTAACTTATCACAAGAGCCAAACATTCCGAAACAAGAGCCCATGTCCAGACCCAGACTATGAGATGAGGCATTTCAAAAAATGAAAAACATTAAGACCTTACTGAGAGGTGGTGAGACCCCACTACTTCAATTTTTAATAGGAAAGACAACACAAAAAATCATGTTCAAGTTCTACTTTACAAAGAAAATAACTTAAATAAAGTTTGGGCCAATAGTTTTTGCAATGATGCCTAAGTTCCAAACTGGTAAAGCAACAACAACAGAACGTGCAACTAGACAATCTATTAAAAGAACTGCAGACCACCTCAGATTTTGAAATATAGCAGAACGTTGATCTGAATTCCTTGTTATTTTGCACCATTCATGTTTTTCTTGAAAAGATGTAAGCTCAGAGCAAATTACCACCTCATTTAACCTTATCTCAACCTCAGAATATCTTGCTTCTGGCGGAACTGTCAACACATAAACATCAATCAATATCAGAAGCATAAATGCAACTGGTTGCAAGATGGAAAGAAAGAGAGAGTCTAAAGCACTGGTTGTGTGAACTCCAACAGGAACTATAATTTTGACTTTACCATAATTCTACATATATGCGGGGTCAACCATCCTCAAACCATTATAGCATCCTTAGTATCAAAACGAGATAACATTCAACATTGTATAGCGAAATTTCACAGGCATTGATCCACAATGTAATTGGGTCTTGAACAATTAAAGGCATCTACTTTCAATATGGGTGTGAGGTGTCTACTGAAACAGATTCACTAGTAAATATGATCCACGGCCAAATGCATCTTAGTATCAAAACAAGATAACATACCCCACAATTTATTTGAGTGATCAAGCTTAGCTTTAATTTTTTATATCACTCAATTTCTTGATTGGGGGGGAGCACAATTTCGAATTCACCTAAAAATAGTGGGCAAACCCCCTTTGATTTTTGATTAAAGAACAATTTATAATTACTAAACTTGGTAAGAATAATAGAATAATATTGCGGCTTAATTTGAATTGAAAATCTCTTAATATAGCCATAATTTTTTTTTTCTAAATTCAAATTAGAGTGTTGAATTATCTTTTTCAAGAAGAATAAAGAATGAGATTAGTCCAACAGGTACAATGAAAACTTTTTTCATCCAAAGTTATGAGCTTTAAAAGAATATGTGTATGACCCAAGCAGTGAATCATGATTTAAAAGCATGAAGCATTATTTCATAAGGCATTAGATTTAATTATCAGGCTCCTTCAGTCCTTCTACGAAATATCCATTGCCAATCAACGCCATGTTTCATGTTTTCACATCAAATGAGCAGGGTACACCACAAAGATTTGTCACCCCATAATCCCAATTGACTTTAACTAAGTAAAGTAAAAGGCAGGCATGCATATGGAGATGAATGAATTATCAATAACATCCAATACGGCTTCTGATTATTAATAGCAGTGATCAAATAACAACAATTACATGAAGTGATGAAATTGAATTGACATGCAGCAGCGGAATGCATATACCTATTTGTTAAGAAAACAATCATACATACATGCATACACCCACAAAGAAAGATAAGCGGCGTTGTTAGCGGGCACAAGGAGAAGGTTGGATTGAATGATCCAAACCTTCAGTCGAGTGATCTTTGTCGCAATTTAAATGAAACAAGCACATGTCCATACACGAATGCCAAAAAAATAAAAACTCTTCAGATTTTATTGGTTTGACAGCATAGAAAAATCCCATTTCTTTTCTTGATGGCAAAGCATAAAGATAGAGAAAAGGGGAAAATTGGGTACCAAGTTTAGCCCAGACTTCTTGGGTCAAGGAGGAGGAGGAAGACGGCGGCGGCGACGACGACTTGGCCGCGGAGCATTCACCACCTTCCATGACTCTTTCTTTCCCGTAAACCACCTGCTTATGGTTGAAAATTGAAATGGGTATTTTGTAGTTTACTAGTACTAGTTTTTGGTTGAAAAAGATTGCTAAGGAAGGAGAAGAAGGAATCTGATCGTTTCAATCAACCCTCCATTATTATAATTATTAATTCTATTAAATTATATATATATATATACTACTCACAGCCTAATCTCATAATGCGGTTAATTATACGTGAAAAACCACAACTTTTCAAGCCATCCATCATCGAGGTTAGTTTTCTTAATTTGTCTTGATTGATTAATTAATTAACTTTTATTTGTAAACTAGTGTAGTCAAACGCTGTACATTGTCCTCTACGGATAGAGGAATACATAGAGAGAGTTGAACATAGTAAAATAAGAAATTGAAAGGTTCGTTTGGAAATTTCCCAAAAAGCTAATCATAGGCTCTTCTCTCCATCGGCCGACGCCGTCACTAAACGAAGTCTCCAGTTTAACGTGTAGTCAAACGAAAACGACGCCGGCACTAACGAAGTCTCCAGTCTAACCGGTACACCAGAATCCAGAATGGTGATGAGAGGAGAAGCATTGAGCGACTCGAAAATCGTTCGCCGGAGACGCACTAATGCTGAACGCTTCCGCCGCCGAAGTGAGGAAGAAATTCGAGGAGAATCGTCTGGTGATCTCCAACGCCGAGATCCAAAAACTGTTGGAAGAGGCGCGAGAAGCCTCTCAGTTCATAGCTACCCTGATCGTCCAAGCCAAACTCAACGAACGAGGCGGCTATGGTACACACCATCATCATCATCATCATCATCATCATCATCTAATATTGTTGTGTTGTTGTATAATTGGTTCATTATCAGTGTGGTTTGTTGCTTGAATTTTCTGCCATGATGCACACCACCTGTTTGTTAAATTGATGTTCCTATGCATTGCCTTAATTTGGTTGTTGCAGAGGTGAAACCCAGTCAAGAAATGGCTGGAGCAACACTGGAGATTCCATCTGAAGAGATTATTCGGAAGTCTGCATGAAGAGATGTTTACCTTTTTTCACGCCGTTTCAATTGTGAAAGTTTTTGGTCATTTTCATTTCTTTGTTCTGCCACCGCATCAAACTTCCTTTCTCATCTACCGCTACTTTGCTGCCATCAACAAACAAAACAGATCCTTTGTACGACTCAAGAGTCATGGAACCGGTTGTTTTTTATGTGATCTTCTCCATGAATGCGTCCATGGATTCTCGCAGTAGTGGGTCGAAGCACCGGCCTGCATAGACAAGGTCAGCATACTCGAGGGCAAGTGAATCTTTAACCTGCATTGTCTCCCGATCAAAAGTTAACGACCCCAATTCACGAACAGGCGGTGAAGAGAATGGTTCCGCCAGGCTTCGGCTACCAACGAGTCGCCATGTTTGCCACCAATGCTGTTGAGAGTAGAAAGAAGAGAAGCTGGGGAAAGCTCTTGCCCGTGATACTATCCGGATTCGGCTCATCTTTTGAAGTGGCAATGACCTTCTTTAGCAAATCAGTAATGAAATCAGAACAGTAGCAATTTAGCATACCAGACCAACATCTGCAGCGAAGCAAACAACTTCACAAGAAGAAATTTGAATGTTCAATTATTTCCTTTTTTACAATTATACACAGTACTACAAATTGAGTAATCTTGAATAAATACCAACAACTAAAAAAGTAATTAAACAATTATGCACCCATTTCATTTCAAACTGCACCCATTTCAGACACTTCAACTGCACCCATTTCATTTCAAAAATGGCCAAACACAAACTGTGCCAACAAAGGCTTCAACAGTTTCATTGCAAGAAATAATAACATCAACTCCCAACCTCAAAAAGAACCAGAACTATAATAAATATGAAGCATTCAGCTATTTGTCCCTGATGATTCTGCAACATCCTCTATTCGTGGTTTTGGGGCTACTTCTTCGACCATTTTACCTCTATCTGTCGTTCCATCCACGGCCCTGTCCAGTCTTTTCAGCCAAATGTCGTAGTCAACCGGGTATGGAGTTCCACAAAGGCTATCAACATAATCAGCAAATGCCTTCAGAAGAGTTGAAACATCACTCAGCTGTTGCTGAATTGATCGCGTCGCCCAGCTTGTCTCCCTCCATTGCAAGGCGGATTCGATAGAATCCTGCTGCTGCATTGTGCCGCCACAGACAAAAAAGAGGAGGTAAATGAGGCTCTCAGCATCAGATGATGGGCAGAGTTTCCCATGCTGTAGTGCATGTGATGAGGAGAACTGTAGGTTTATAGCTGGGCTGTCCCTGTCTTCCAGAACAGCACGTCCCCATGAAATTGGAACGTACAAGAATCCATTTCTTTCCCCTTTCGGGTCAATGACACGAAATATGTTCTCCGGACAAAAATCACCATGTTGGACACCAGCAGCTGCTGCACTTCTTAATGCAGTTAGGCAGTCTCGACAGCAGCGAATAGCTTCCTCGGAAGACAATGGGCCATCCCGAGCAATTATGAAAGAAAGTGGCTCCCCAACTGGAGATGTCACAAGTATTGGAGTACCACACCATGGATGGTTACAACGACCTCCAGGGCACTGCTTCTTACAGGGACCGGAGTGCAAAACTCGGCCAGAGGCAACAATTTTTGGCAGATATTTGCATTCACTTCCTTGGTGCTTTAAAATGTTCAATACTTTTGTTTGCCTCTGGACTCGGTACCACAAACTCATATCTTCCAAACATGGCTCTAGTCTAGATGGGTGTGCTCCGACGTATAGAGTCAATAACTCCACTGGAGAATCTTGAGAAACAGCACTATAGAGAAAGTGATTCCCTCTTAGCAAAGAATCCTGTATTTGAAAACTTTTATGACCCAGCTTCGGGTCATCCAACAGCAATATATCTCCTTCCCTGAGCTTCAAACGTGATGCTTGCTTTCTAATTGAAGGATCATCACTTTGGTCAACTTCTTCAATCTCTTCTTGATGTGATGTTGGTTGGAAGGGTACTAGTGCATTTTCATTTTCGATAAGGCGGCACTCTACCCTACGCTTCTGAAGTCGAAGACTATGATCAGAAGCCAGTGAGGCTATGGACTTTCTCGGCAAACCATTCCACTGGACCATAGAATAGAAAGTTGCCAAGATTACTTGTAGGGTTCCCAGGTCACCCCAATTTGCATTACCTAGTTTGTTCCAGACCTGGTCAACTGAGGAAACTTCAACTTTGGCATGACATTTGATCCATTCAATCACAGATTCGTATGGATTATCTGATTTTACTTCAAGTCTGCCAATGTCACCCCCAAGCTTCACCACCGCACCAAATTTGGAATCAAAAACCAAAATAAAAACAGGATCATTAACCACTGCACTGAACTTACTCAAATTCCTAGCGATGAGTATATGAATGCCATAAAAGAGGGCTTCGCATATGCTGGTGGGGGATAATTTTACTTCATTACCTGACAATATATCTGGTCTAAATAAGGTAAACTCCACCACTTGATCCCAGTGAACTTGCATGTCATTTCCAGTTTTTGCTAACAAACCTAAACCACAGAGTTCTTCAAGCCTTCCCCTTGATATTGCCTTCTCGACAGAATAAAACTTTGATCCAGGATGACGGGGACATGATAAAAAAAATGGCAATTGTCCACTTTTGTGCCAAAATGTACGCCACAGTCCATTCACAATAGTATGAAGAAAATCTTCTATGGCCAAATACTTGTCATCTTCTGAATCATCAGAAGCATAAACAGAGCATGGCATACGAAATAGTTGCTGAAACAGGACGCCTTCCAATGCTAAATCAAGCGTGCACAGTTCCTCAATTGAGAAGGGAGATCTGAAAGACCCATCCTTGCTACGCAAGTCTTCATGAGAATTTTCTAAAACCCAATCTTCAAGACCCTGTATAAATAATTCAAGGTCCACAAGTTTCCTTCCACAGTCCTTTAGTGCCTTGAACATCCTTCTAGAATTAGGAATAGGCTTGCTAGTGGAAATGTCAGATAAACTTCTGGTGGACATGCCTGTACGCGCAGAAATCCATGTTTATTGTCATTGTATTGTTTGTCTTTTTGGGTCTTTTTGTCATTGGACACTCACATATAGCAAAAAAGTAATAGCCCATTATTACTTACCAGAGCTAGATTTCCTGAAACTTCCATCCAAGCTGCGTCCTGATGATGAGTCCAAATCATTTTGAAATAAACCTGAGCCGTAAGAATCTGATTTATAACATATAATAGACGAACAGTTCATGGGCATACGGCCAAAGTATGCTTAGGCCCTACCTATATGGACCTGCAGTGATATACTTAAACCACATGCAAATTAACAGTACTTTGGCAGTACTTGATTCAACATGTTGACATCCTCTTAATCTGAATGTTTTAACCTAGATACCAATAGAATCCAGCAAAACTTTGATAATATCTCATAACCACCTTTGGGGTAAGGAATTAAAAGTAGCATTTACTCATCATCCCAAGCCTTCTTCAGCTATAAAGATGTTTTTTTTAGGTCAGTTGTGGAGATATTACAATTTTTGTGTGGTATAAATACACAAACCAACGCTTAAGTTTCTGTAAATCAACTTTCACATATTAACATGGCTGTAAGCAAATGTCAACTAGAAGGCAGAGTTACTAATGAAGTGCCCATCCATTCACTTCACTGAAAAGGAAAATGTTACCAAAATATAATGGAAAGTCTTTGTGAAAGATCATAGGATTTCAATTCGAACCTGATGTTTTCTTCCTGAAACTGCCATTCAAACTTTTACCAGGGGATGAATCTACATCATGTTCTTGCGAGCCTGAATCACGTTAATCATTAAATTAGTTCACGAAATAAGTTGAGGTATGATGCAAAATGAGTTTTAAGCGGTACAGAAGTATGTAGCCCTTCAGCCAAATCATACATCAAAATCTTATAAGCTAGTCACCAAGCTCATCAACTGGGAAAAAGAGAGAGCATAAAAGTACATTTCAAATACTAAAATGGCTGCCAAAGAAATTTGTACCGACTAACAGCAGACAAAGATTTTGACACATGAATCAGGTTTTTCACCCCATTCTCAGCAATCAAACTATGCATCCAATACATGGCTCAGAAAAGTTAAGAGGCAGACAAATGCTCAACTGAACTATTGACAAAGCTTCATCAGATGATTTCACAGAACCACGTACATGCTTCAATTATATGAATCGGTCATATCCTACAACCTTCCCTTTACCTTGAAGCTGAAATACTATTTCAAATGAAAATGGGGATGTTAACAAATGGGTTGGTGCAGAAGCACATGGTCATGTTAATGAGATTGTAACCTACTATCTCATCAAGCATGCTTTAAGTGACAAGAGAAGAAAATTAATTCACAACAGCTGAAAAGGAGTCGCATGGCCCATTCATGAAAAGCAGGAAGCTTGAAATCAAGATGGCAGCAACAAATTTACATGGATTTGAAGATTGGAATGACATCGCAATATAGGAGGAATTACCATCTTATTGGCATGTGCATTTCCATTTATTAGGCTACTTTCATGGACCAGCTTATACCAGTGAAAATGACCAAGTCCTGATCAGTTTTCACGAATGATGTAATCCCAAGTAACAGCAGCTTTGTGGAATGGTTATATTATACTATTGAAATGCTAAGAATCTAAACATCTGCCTAGATTTGTAAGAAACAAATAAAGTAAAGATGCCAAATCTGCTCAGTTGTCAAGAATTTATATGGCTAAAACGATGCTGCTAATTTTGATGCTCCAACCACCCACAAACTAGTTGATGGAAAAACTATTCAAAATTGCAGCTATGTTTAAGAGACTTTGGTATTGCCAAATAACAGTGTATACAAAAAGAAAACAACAACAGAGAAATGGACAAACAGATAACTAAACAAGGAATTCTCTGTTAATTATCTTATCACATAGTTTAGCAACCACTTACATAGTCTAATACAATGGGTGCACAAGTACATTGATCCAGTTCCGGTGTGATACCTATATAGCAGCAGAAAGTATCTGCCTTTATGCAATATTTCATACAACAGAATGTACATATAACATGCAAGCTGTGTGTTTGGTGTGTACATAACAGATAACATCAAGTTCAAGCCAATAAGTACATTTGTGTCTATCCTGAAAAATCAAGATTCCAAATTTCCACCAGATATGCAATCTAAACAATACCATTATTATATGTTAAGCACGAGTTGGGTGAGTAAAGTAAACAACAAAAAATGACAACGAAGAGAGAATAATAATGCAGAACGAACAATGAGCTCACCTAACTTCATGGCTTATCTGCAACTCCACCCGACCAGATGGTAGCTATTCTGAAGGAAGGAATCCTAAAGTACAGATCTTTGAGACTTTTGATACAAAAAGAAAAGCTAGAAGCACAAGCATTTAGCAGAAACTTGTTTGTTCCATGGCTAAAATGGGACCAAAAAGCTTTTTGATGGAAGTATGAGCAGAGATAGGGGCAATGCGGAAATGGGCACCCAACAAAGCCAAAGGAGACAGACCCACGATGGATTCATCTTCAAAGACAGAGAAAATGGGGAAGAAAAGGGAAAGCTAAAATCGAAGAAGAAGTGTGTTGTTTGTTTCAGTGGCAGAGGCTGCAAAGCAAACAAGCAAAACAGCAAATAAATGTATTTCTATTTTGTTTTTAGTGGTCCCCATCCCAGGCACTCTTCCTTGGCAATTGGTCCTACTCACCATCACTTCGCAGCTCTCATTATGTATTTTAATTTTTTTTATTCCTTTTTAATTGTTTATTAATTATATATTTTCTTCTTTTGGTAAATATATTGATTATATAATTCTTGGCATTCACCTATGGTTGTTTTGTCTCTGTCCAAAGGGACAACAGGTGTTGTTTAATGGTAAATTATTGATTAATTATGTTGATTAATTTACCAAGAAGGTTAAAAATTAAGCTTTTGACTAGGAAAGTAGGTTTTGTTAGTGTTAGTTCAACATAATATTACAAGGATAACAAGTTACTAGCAATGATTCAATATTGCTGCATTGACAAGCATGCACTTTCTTTTTAAAACAGTCATGCGTACACATGACATTATGAAAAAAAGGAAACAGTGAGATTTTGCCCATTATGGTGTTTAGGCATTTACAAAGTATGGCATACATGGTAATGAGTTTTAATATAGTACTTTAGAATTTTTCTTTCTTCTCTTTACTAAATTTTCTGACTCTTTCTCTCTTTTTCTGGTGGTTCGTGTCTGAGATGAAAGGTGCTTTTTTTGATTTATCACAACTTTCAATTTAGGATGATGAAGTGTAATAAGTTATAATCAGTAGAAATTTTCTTTAAACCATCCACGCGTTAAATTTAACACTTCTCTCCTGCCACATCAGTTTAACATTCAACCAAATCATCAAATAACATCCATTTTTCTTTTAACTTCACACCAGGGTATTTTTCAAGGTGTTATTCACTTTCTCTCCCTTCCAGATCATTTAATCATATACCCCACCATATTTTTCATTTCTTTTTCTTATTAAATTTTTAATTACTATAATAATTATTTTTTATAATATAATAAATAATAAATAATATTTTTTTAATATAAATTAATTAAATTTCATAATTTCTTTTCAGATTTCAAAAGATCTAAATTTTGTGAAGGATCCATGAAAGAGCTTGAAGATTGAAAAAAAACTCAGATTTTTTTGGGTGTCCAAATGACACAAACACAAGCTCTATTTACAGATCTAAAAAATAAAAATAATGGTATATTTTTTAAAATTATTTTGAGTAATTATTATGAAAAAGGGCATTTAAAAAAGAAGAAAACGAAAAAAAAAATGTAAAAAACTCTGATTTTTTTAGTGTCCAAATAATACAAACCTAGTCTCAATTTATAGATCTCAAAAAATTAAAAATAATGGTATATTTTTTATAAAATTATTTTCAGTATTTATTATAAAAAAAACTCATTTAAAAAATGAGGAAAAAAAAGGAATAATGCGGTGGACCAATGGCAGCGCGCCACGCGTGCGCGTGCAGGGCTGTCTGTGATACGGTTCAAGGATCGCACTAAATCCTAGGGTGCGTTAATGGCAAGAGGCAAGCTTGGATTGAGTAAGAAGAGAAGCGTGCGCAAGAAGAAAGAGCTTGGGTGAGCTGGATTGGTTAATATTAGTATTATTATTATTTCCTTAATTGCTAGATGAGTTAAGATTAGTGTTATTATTATTTCCTTAATTGTTAGAGTTTAATTATAGGTAGAAGTTCTATTCCTATTATAATTAGAAGTTGTAAATTGCCTAGGCATGCTTATTATTAATAAAATTCAGATCAGATTTTCCACATAAACACCTTACCAAATCCCCGCTTCATTATTCTACCATCTTATTGTCTCGATCTCCGGAGCAAGTCGTACTTGTGTTTTAACTTAGTCGTGGCGTTACAGGGATAACGTGATAGGTGCGGCTAGGGCTAGCAAAGCGTGGCGTTTACAGGGATAAGTGTGATAGGTGCGTGAGCTAGTGTGTGCAGACCAAAGCGTGGCACTTACAGGGATAAGTGTGATAGGAGCATGAGGGTTTGTTTGGCGTTCACAGGGCTGATCGTCATTGCTAATATTCATAGGGCTGAATATTGGTTGCTAGCAATCACATGGCTGATTGTTGGTGTTGCTCTCGTTCACAGGGTTGAACGTTAGTGTGTGCGTACTACAGGGCTAGACGTACATCGGCGGGCGTACTACAGGGCTAGGCGTTCGTGACAACCTTGACTTTGCTTAAATAGGGATTTGCAAGTCGTTAACCTCGATTAGTAGTATGGCCTGCTAATTGTTTCAAGGAGGAGTATCTAAGGGATTTTCGTCTAATTCCGCGCACCAAACCTATAAGAGAACAAGATCATTCACTTATGCGCGTCTTGGCCTAGCTAGGATTGTATCAGTCTGCACGCGCACGCGTGGCGCGCTGTCATTGGCCACCACATTATTTATTTATTTTTTTTAAAAAAAAACTAACAGTGGGGGGGGTGCCACTGTCAGAAAAATCCGGTACTAAATTTTGGTATCCGGACTATCCTACGCGACAATAGTCCCTCCAAAATTCCATTGTTGCACCAAATAATCCCTCCAATAATCCATTGCTGCTGATGGTCTTAAGACTGTAATTAGATTCTATGTTGATTTTAGTTACTAGTTATCATTATTTCATTCTACACTTTTTGTTGAGACAGCAAAGATTGATCTAGTGTGAGTCACTTCTTCTATGAGTGTTGGTGTTGTTTTCTTGATACTCTTAATTGCTTGTGGCTTGCTTAACACTTTTGGTCCTACACTTGTGTGCTCACCAAAGAATTATAAAAGTAGTGTTTGCAATCTTCTTTCATGCTTCTAGCCACTATTTTATAAAAGATTTTATCTTTCTTTTTTTCTCTATAAAATGTGCAATCTTAGTTGTATCTACATCTTTCATATGTATTGTTGCAACATTTGTAACAGAAGATGATATTCCTCATATCTATTATGAAATGTCCCTCAATCTCTACATCCATTCTGTTTTCTATCTCGTGAAGAAAAGAGATGATTTGTACAATCAAGTCGTTGGAGCCTATTAAATTGTTAGAGTTTTGAGCTGCCTTATTCTAGTTCTCTATGTATAAAACTTTTCTTTCTCTTTCTTTTCCATTTTCTCTATTGATTTTATTAATATTTTGTAATGTTTTCATTTTATGGAGATGTTTAAAATATGCAATTTGAAGAGCAAAGTAATGAACACTCTTAAGAAGAAAATGATAAGGATGTTGAGGAAGCTATTGATAAGAAAGTTGCTGAAGATGATGAGGAAAAAGATATCGATAAGTAAAATCCCCATTAACTAATAATCATCTAAAGCTTGAAGTGTTGCAACAAAAAAGTAATTTTTATGTAGGGGTGTTCATCGAAATTCCGATTCCAAAATTTTGCTTGTTCGGAAATAAAAGTTCTGAATTTTGGAATTTTCGTTCCGAAATTTATTTCGGAATTGAACGAAATTTGTCCAGGAATTCCGAACTTTCCTAAATTTCGAAATAACCAAGCCTTTTATTTTTGGGGCTTATCAATTCACTGCACTAATTCTTTCTTTTTCTTTTAAAAAAACCTTTCATTATCTCCTCCTCTCAAATCTCTACTTCCACTCATTCCTCTCCTCCCTCTTTCTTCCAACTTTTTTCTTTTTAATTTCATCAATCCCTTTCATCTCCTTGTTCTATTCTTTCATTGCTATGTCTCGAGTGGTTGTGCAGATCGGGTGCCCTAACAAAACAGCAATCTTAGTGTATGCCTTGCACTTATGTGCTCACCAAAGAATTATAAAAGTAGTGTTTGTCATATTCTTTGATGCTTCTAGCCACAATTTTATGGAAGACTTTTTTCTTCTATAAAATGTGCAATTTTAGTTGGATCTACATCTTTCATATGTGTTGTTGCAACATTTGCAACGGAAGATGATATTCCTCACATCTACTATGAAATGTCCCTCAATCTCTGCATTCATTCTGTTTTTTCTCATGAATAATAGAGATGAACTGTACAATCAAGTTGGTGGAGCCTATTAAATTGCTGGAGTTTTGAGTTGTCTTACTCTAGTTCTCTATGTATAAAACTTCTCTCTCTTTCTTTTCCGTTTTCTCTATTGATTTTATTAATATGTTGTAAACTTTTCATTTTATCGAGATGTTTAAAATATGCAATTTGAAGAGCAATGTAATAAACACTTTTAAGAAGAAAAAAAACGATGAGGATGTTGAGGAAGCTACTAATAAGAAAGTCGCTGATGATGATGAGGAAAAAGATATCTATAAGTAAAATTCTCATTAGCTAATCATTTAAGGCTTGGTGTGTTGCAACAAAAAAGTAATTTTTATGTGTTATATTAAGGTTTTATTATAGTACTTTAGTATTTTTATTTCTTTCTATCCACTAAATTTTCTAGTTTCTAACTCTTTTTTTTATTTGGGTGGTTCATGGTTGGGATGAAAAGTATTTTTTTTTTAGTTTTCTTTTTAGTCACAATTCATAACTTAGGATGATGAAATGTAATAAGTAATGGTCATTAAAACTTAAGGTTTTAATTTGGTTTTATATTGATTTTAACTATTAGTTATCAAGTAAAGTAGGATTGTTCTTTTTAACTCTTTAAGCTGACGTTAATGTTAATGTTAATATCAAATATCAAATAATTTTCTTTTTGTTACCGTACTAAGTAGGAAGGACAAGTGGACAACCACAAAGATTGTTGAAAAGGAAAAAGTAATAAATACGAGATAAATACAATTTCAGTACCTACAGTCTAATTGATTGACTTTTTTTAACCCTCAATTTTTAAAAAGTAGTATTACATCCTTCCACTGTAGTTTTATATTGAATTTCAGCCCTGACCCTAACGCTATCCAATTTTTCTGTCTGTTTGCATACGTGGCGTGCCTCGTGTCACTGACTGCTTACGTGTCATGCCACGTAGGCATGAGCCAAACGAGTTGCAAAATGCCAAATTTTGCATAAAATGGGACTCGAACCCACGACCTCATAGTTTCTTGCGCACTACCAACTGAGCTATACCAATTGATTGTTAACATTTTAATGAAATCTCGCTATTACCTTCCATGTTTTTCAACAAGAACACCAGCAAAAGATCATAAGTGGGGCTCGAACCCACGACGTCATGGTTCAAAGCCATGCGCTCCACCTACTGAGCTGGACAGCTTCTATGTTAACATTTTAATAAACTCTGACTATTATCTCTCATCGTTTTCAACAATAACACCAACAATATGATCATCTCTCGACCCCAGCTTATTTTAAATTATTAATTTTATGTTGTTAAATATTTAAATATTATTATAAAATTATTAATATTTATGTTTTCAAAGTAAGATATATATGTTTTATTCATATATTTATTATATATAAATTTAGTTATGGGTGGGCTATTAGTACTATAATTATTTATTCGCATTTGTTTTATATATTTAAATTTTAATGGACAAATTGATTATAACTAATAATTAGAAGTACTAATAGCCCACCCATCAATTATTTATTCCATTAAAATTTATTAAAATGGGAGGTAATAGTTAGATTTTATTAGTAAAAATGTTTGTGCTGCTGTTATTGTTGAAAACATGGGAGGCAATAGTTAGATTTTATTAAAGTGTTAACACATAAGCCATCTAGCTCAGTTGGTAGAGCGCAAGGCTCTTAACTATGACGTCGTGGGTTCGAGCCCCACTTCAGCTCTTTTGATAGTGTTCTTGTTGAAAAGCATGGGAGGTAATAGTCAGAATTTATTAAAACGTTAACAATCTATTAATCTAGCTTAGTTGGTAGTGCACAACAAACCATGAGGTCGTGGGTTTGAGTCCCATTTCATGCAAAATTTGGCATTTTGCGACCCGTTTGGCTCATGCCTACGTGGCATGGCACGTCAGCAATCGGTGGCATGACACGTAAGCAGTCAGTGACACGTGGCACGACATGTACGCAAACGGACGGAAAAATTGGATGGCGTTAGGGTGAGGGCTGAAATCCAATATAAAACTACAGTGGAAGGATGTAATACTACTTTTTAAAAACTAAGGGCTGAAGGTACATTGAGAAATATGGATGAAGCGCATCTAAACCATACTGTAATTGTTTCATCTATTGGAGTGGCAGATGTTAAGTCCAATAAATTTTTTAAGTTTTAAAAATGAGAAAATAAAAAAAATTTGTGTTACGAACTTACGGGTTTATTATAACACTTATTTCTTTTTTATCCTAAAAAAAATTCACCATTAAACTCATCTTTCAAAATCAATTTTTTTTGGACATTTCTTCTTCGATTTTTATTATTTTGTATAAATTATCAATGATCTTACATCTTGAAAATAAAGTGATCAACATATTAAAAATTATTTTAAATCTATTATTGTTGTTATTATTTTTTAGTTGAAAAATCTAGAATATACTTTTGATAACAACGAGATATGGAAGGGCTTGCAAAAAAGAGAGGGTGGAGGGGGTGGGGGAGGTAGTTATGCAAAACTTTGATTGAACTTGATTGAACAACGGAAGGTAGCATGAGATGACGATTATAATCGCATATTTTTATTAATTATTTACATACAAAATTTGAGATTATGTTGTTTAATGAATTAATATAATTGTGATATATATTTTTTTGTTTATTTTGTTATCTTAATAAAATTCTTAATTATTTTAAAAAATTTATTTTTACACTAGATAACAAAATAGGTGGATGAATATCTAATTCTTTTAATTCCGATAGTTTCCGTTAAATTAAATTATTCATGAAGTAAAAATAAATTGATGAATTATAGTAAATATTTAGTTATTTATTTATTGATTTTGACTAAAATGTACCGACGGTTTGAATAGGATTGACCTATTTGGCTTGTGAGATCCGTGAATCATCCATTAACCACTCAATTGTCTTTACACCAAATCATACTATTTGGCTTGATTGATCCATGAATCGTCTTTCTAAAGATGATTCTATTTGAGTGATGATTTTTTTTTTAAATAAGCTGGAAATGATTTATTAGCAAGCCACAGGGAAAGTGACTGAAAAAAGAAAGGAAAGAACAAGAAGTACATTATATTTCAACTAATAAATTTGTTAATAGTGTTACAAAATAATAATAATAAATAAATAAAAGAAGGTAAGCAAGAACATGAGTGTGACCCGCAGGCAATAAACAGTTCCCTTCTTTTTTTGTCTTCATAGGAAATGGTAATTTTGGGGCAACCAAACTACACATATGATTTTGATTTTTAGTTTTTTTTTCTCGAACGGAAATGTTCGTACTAATGTACGTTAAGAAGTGACTATACATTACTTTACTTTACTTTACTAGAGGGGTTTGTCAATGTAAAGAAGTGACTATACATTATTTTGCTTCACTAATGTACGTTAAGAAGTGATAAATGTATGGTCAATGGTCAATGTCTTGTAAAGTAATGTCACTTCTTTACATTGACAAACCCCTCTAGTAAAGTAAAGTAAAGTAATGTATAGTCACTTCTTAACGTACATTAGTACGAACCCCTCTTTTATTACTTCTACTTTTCTCTTTATTACCCTAGTTATGCTCAATGTATGGTAATAAGTGTATGGTCAATGTCTAGTAAAGTAATGTATAGCAGTAAAAGTGAATGTATGGTCAATGTCTAGTAAAGTAAAGTAGATTTCCTTCCTTATTAGATCCGGTTAATTTTTACAAAACAAAATAGTAAATATTGTGAAAACTGGAAAAAAAAATATGCTCTGTAGGAAATAAATAATTATAATAAGGTATGTGTCATTTCCACCATCAACATTTGACAAACTGGCCCTAAATTGCAGGCGACGTGTCGTGTCAGCATAAAAGATTAGTAAACACTGTAACAGACACTACAGAACCACTCCAATGAAAAAAATCTTGAATTGTGCTTTGTCTTGAGATTATACGGTGAGCAAAAAAATAACAACATAATACTAGATTTCAATCCCTAAAAAATATTATCTTTCAAAAAATTCCTAAAAAATATTAAGAATTTATATTCACATTTGGACCCACCCACCATTCATTTATTAAATTTTACAAATACTAAAATAAAATTATTTTTTTATTTAAAAGAGATAAATATATAATTTTTGTTATTTTGTTTATTGTTAATCAAACCCCAAATATTATACTAGAGTTTTTCAAATTTACTGGTCCAGTCCCTTATATTTATTTTATTTCCAATCTTGTCAAGTATCATCTCGACATCTTTCAGTTAAATGACTAATTTTGTTCAAGTATTATCAGTAATATTGGAGCTACCGCTCATAGCCCTTTATGTTTTTTAAAACTTCAATTTTAGTTCATTTATGTTATTGCATTTTTAAAAAAAATCCTTATATCTGGCCCATGCAAAATTGAAATTTTCTTGTATACTCTTGATTTTTATTTTTTTATCCTTGTGCATTAACTTTGCCCCCAAAACTCGAGCACGAAATTTTTATTAATAGTAGATAATTTTTTCACTATTTGACCACAATCAATATTAATAATTATTTAATATTAAATGAACCAATTAATATGTAAGTTTAATATAATCGTGATATGTATAAAAAAGTTTTTAACCATTAAATATAAAATTTTAATGACTAAAAAAAATTTCCTCTCAGAATTATATGTAACATTGTACTCCATATTCATCTCTGTATACAAAATGCTTCTTCTTCTTTTACCAATGCTTCGGGTATTACTCTCCAAACTTTATCATCAATAATACACTATATTAACATTTTAATGTACAAAGTTTAATTATTTCAATAATTTTAAAAATATACTAGTATTATATCTTTAATTATATGTCTTTAACTCAGTATGTTAATTAGTATTTTAATGTACAAAGTTTGATTATTTCAATAATTTTAAAAATATACTAGTACTATATCTTTAATTATATGTCTTTAGCTCAGTATGTTAATTAGCTTACTATATTAATATTTTAATGTACAAAGTTTGATTATTTCAATAATTTTAAAAATATACTAGTACTATAGCTTTAATTATATATTTTTAACTCAGTATCTTAATTAGCTTTGAGTAATCCCACCAGTCAAGGCACTGATTTAGTGGATCAGTCAAGGCACAACCTGAATTTATTGCCTTTTCAGAAAAAGGTAAAGGAGCAATTGATGTTACATTGGCTCTTTTACTGTGGAAGAACTGTAATACTTCTCCATTTTTACTTTTGGTTGTACCACATGAGTTGTCAGTTCATTATGCTTGTTGTAATATGGACTATTGCCATTGTTTCAATTCCATATATTTTGTTTTCTAGAATCCAGGATAAATTATTGTAAGTTTTTGTCTTCCAATGGCTTTGTGTTATGTTACAATGAATTTCTTAGTTTTTAGCCATAGTAGCAATCTAGTGCTAAAGGTAGTAGATTTACATTAGTATTTGCTAAAATATTTTCCAGCAAATACTTCAAGCTGTAAACATCATACATGAGGAGCGCATTGTGCACTCGGACTTGAAGCCATCTAATTTTCTGCTTGTGAGAGGTTCTTTAAAGTTGATTGACTTTCATATTGCCAAAGCCGTAATGAGTGATACAACTAATATTCAAAGAGACTCACGAGTAACCACTTGATTATTTCAATAATTTTAAAAATATGCTAGTACTATATCTTTAATTATATGTCTTTAGCTCAGTATGTTAATTAGCTTATTATATTAATATTTTAATGTACAAAGTTTGATTATTTCAATAATTTTAAAAATATACTAGTACTATATCTTTAATTGTATATTTTTAGCTTAGTATCTTAATTAGTTTTGAGTAATCCTACCAATGAAAATAGGGGTGTAAGAAAACCGGATCGAACCGGAAACCGAACCGGAACCGGAGCATTTTGCACCGAACTGGACCGAACTGAAAAGTTCCGGTTCAGTTCGGTTCTCCTCGAAGCAGAACCGAAAATTTCCGGTTCAGTCCGGTTCTACTACTACCAAAATCCGTAAACCGAACCGTAGAACCGGAAGAACCGGTATATATATATTTAATATATATAAATATAAATATATGCAATAATTATCAAATGTTTCCTTTGCTTCAGTGGTTAAAAACCTTGGTTTTAGGCTAAAGGGAGGGGGTTCGAATCCCCTCCCGCTCAAATTGTTTTTTGCTTTCATTTTGGATGGTACCAAAACCTAAAATCAAAACCTAAAATCATTTCATTTTTTTACATTCATTCATTCTCTTCTCTCCATCGCGCCGCTGCTCCTCCAAGGCTCCAATGGCCTAAATCTAAAATCCCGAAATCCCTCATCCTTCTTCGCCGTTCTCTCCGACGAAACCCCTCATCCCTCTTAGTCGTTCGCTCCTCCATCTAGCAGCCGTGTCGCTCCCTCGTCGCTTGGCGCAGCGTCGTTTCCTCCCTCGCCGCTCGCCGCCGCATCGTTCCCTTGTTCGCTCCCTCGCCGCAAGGCGCAGCGTCGTTTCCTCCCTCGATCCGCTCCGCCGACACCACGACAACAACCTACGAAGAACATGAACTCAAACACTGCATCAATCAATGTAAGTCATTAGATGCATGTGGAAAATATTTTACAGGATTTTAGCCTAATGTTAAAGGATTTTAGTTACCCTACCATCTTATTTTCAGTGTGTTTTCACTCCTGGAGGATGTATTATTGATATTGTTCTCACTTAAGCGTGGTCGTTTTAGTTTTAGTTATGAATTGCTAATTTATCATGTGACTGTGATTAATTTTAATCATTTGTAAATGACAGCCCTTGCGAACATTACATTTGCACCTCCAGTGATAGATATTATCTCATAAGGATTTTAATAGATGGTTGCAGGTTAGTCAAGTTCTTAATAGATCTTTCTTCCATTTTTTAATTTCTGGATTAAGAGTCTGTGTTAAGAAAATCTCAAAATACATTTCATGCTTAAGTAACTAATTGCCAAACATTGTATGAGGTACATTTTGAGATTTTCTTTACGTGGGTACTTTAATTGAGAATTCTGACAAACATAAGTCTTAAGACTTAAACAACCTTATGCAGCATCTTTTTACCATATAAATGTTTGTGCTTACCTGCTTCAGGAACTCCTGGGACTTTGTCAACCATCAGCTTGGCATTACTGATCTTAGGCCCTTCTTTTGTTTTCCTTGTACCTGAGGATTATTTATCCATGGCAGGTCGCGTTACAGGTTGCTGTTGCTCTCCTCTCTGTTGTAGGAGGGTCTGCTGCTTTTGCTACAACAAATTTTGTATCCAACTTGCAGAAATCAAATTGAATCATGTTATTAAATTTTGTATTCATAATTTCTGCATGTTTTTTGAATTATAGGTGATTTAATGTTAATTAATGGGCTTTAGTAGGTTGGGTGATCGTGAGACTGAAATAAAGGATGGTTGTTTTTTATTCATTTGTTTTAATGTATTTTTAAAATTTTTTTTTTTATAAAAAAAAAAACCGGAACCGGAACCGGACCGAACTGCCGGTTCGGTCCGGTTCCAGGCTGGACAGAACCGGAAATTTCCGGTTCGGTCCGGTTCTAGGCTGGACAGAACCGGAAATTTCCGGTTCAATCCGGTTCCAAGCCCAAAACCGGACCGAACCGGACCGGTTACACCCCTAAATGAAAAAGGGCCATAGTCTGAGCACCCCACCCCTCAATTGCATTTATACATGTGGGCCCACATGTTTGCTTTTTTCATATCTAATTTGTTTCTCAAATTTCTTCGTCATTAGCATATACTACTAATTTGGTTTAATTAGTGGTAGCTTATAAAATCATGCCCTAAATTGAAATACCAAATATTATATATAATTAATAGTTTAAAGTCTTGCATCGCAACCAATATACTTATCGAATATGGTATTTTATGATGCTTTATAATTGGATTTATATTTCCTAGTATATAATTAAGTTTATTTTACAAACTAATTCTTTATACGTATGGGTTTACATAAAAAAATCATTTAATGCATTATAAGAGCATTTCATGGATCACCCATACCAAAAATTAATTTCACTATTGGGTCTATTTATTTTTCCATGTAGAAAAAATTATATAAATACATGGATCCATCCACTCAGAAATTAAAAAAAAAATATAAATTTCTAATTCTCTTAGCTTACCAAGACATTTTGATAAACGAGCTAGCTAGCAGCAAGCGATATTGTGGAGCAACGCAAGATTTTTTTTCTATGGTTGGTGTTTTGATAGGGTCAATAGTCAAAATTGAAATAAAAAAGTAGTCAAGGATCATATATAAGGTGGCCTTTGGCGTTCCGGTTCTACCTCAGGAAGGAGGTTCTGAAATTGAAAATCCAAGTCGGGTAGTTTGGTAAACATTCAACCGCAGTGCTTCTTGAGAAGCCCACTGATTGATGGTTTATTTCCAATGTCTTATTGTCTCTTTTATTATTAATTGAGATGATAATTATGCTACTTTAAGTCCTTTTGCTTCCTTTCTCCTTAAACAGCATTTGGAGTATCAATTTGTAGGAAAGGAACGAAAAGCTTGAAGATCAGAGCCAAAAATAATCAATCGGTGTTGGAGTTTTGATTTCATCCTGCTGCCTGCTGACCCACTCCTCAGAATCGGTCCTTTGGCCACTTTTGGAGAAGCTCTAAAGTTGATTGACTTTCGTATTGCCAAAGCCGTAATGAGTGATACAACTAATATTCAAAGAGACTCACGAGTAACCACTTGATTATTTCAATAATTTTAAAAATATGCTAGTACTATATCTTTAATTATATGTCTTTAGCTCAGTATGTTAATTAGCTTATTATATTAATATTTTAATGTACAAAGTTTGATTATTTCAATAATTTTAAAAATATACTAGTACTATATCTTTAATTGTATATTTTTAGCTTAGTATCTTAATTAGTTTTGAGTAATCCTACCAATGAAAAAGGGCCATAGTCTGAGCACCCCACCCCTCAATTGCATTTATACATGTGGGCCCACATGTTTGCTTTTTTCATATCTAATTTGTTTCTCAAATTTCTTCGTCATTAGCATATACTACTAATTTGGTTTAATTAGTGGTAGCTTATAAAATCATGCCCTAAATTGAAATACCAAATATTATATATAATTAATAGTTTAAAGTCTTGCATCGCAACCAATATACTTATCGAATATGGTATTTTATGATGCTTTATAATTGGATTTATATTTCCTAGTATATAATTAAGTTTATTTTACAAACTAATTCTTTATACGTGTGGGTTTACATAAAAAATCATTTAATGCATTATAAGAGCATTTCATGGATTACCCATGCCAAAAATTAATTTCACTATTGGGTCTATTTATTTTTCCATGTAGAAGAAATTATATAAATACATGGATCCATCCACTCAGAAATTAAAAAAAAAATATAAATTTCTAATTCTCTTAGCTTACCAAGACATTTTAATAAACGAGCTAGCTAGCGGCAAGCGATATTGTGGAGCAACGCAAGATTTTTTTTTCTATGGTTGGTGTTTTGATAGGGTCAAGTGTCAAAACTGAAATCAAAAAGTAGTCAAGAATGATATATAAGGTGGGCTTTGGTGTTCCGGTTCTACCTCAGCAAGGAGGTTCTGAAATTGAAAATCCAAGTCGGGTCGTTTGGTAAACATTGAACCGCAGTGCTTCTTGAGAAGCCCACTCCTCAGAACCGGTCCTTTGGCCACTTTTGGAGAAGCTCCAGCAAAAGCTCAAGCTCTCTCTCTCTCTTTTTTCTTTCATTTTAATTTCATTTTTTTACTTTATATAATATATCAAAATAAATTAAAAATTATCACAATAAAATCTCCATCTCAAGATAAGTAATTTTAGATCAACTTTTCCTATTTTTATTAATTTTTTAAAAATGAATTTTATACCATTTAATTACTTTTTTTCAATTATTTATTTAAAAAAATATATAAAGATATTAAAAAAAATTAATTATAACATTTGAAGTAAATTATATCATTTATAGTCATTTTATATCCAAACCATAATTTTGAAAAATTATTTTACCAAACAATTCAGATATCTCACAACACTTTTAAAAAATATTTACCAAACAGCATACTACTTTTTCCAAAAATAATTTTCACACAGCATTTTTGCATAAACTCTTCCCCAACTAGAACCGGAACGCTAAACAGATTCCAAATACATAACTAACTCTTCCATCTCCATTAACGAAACTTATGAATATTAATTAATTAAAATTAATTACAGATTTATTAATTATTTAATACAATGGCGAGAAGGAAAACGCTTGAAAATCGCGGAGGCGACAGATCCCTGTAAACACAATACTCAATCCATATTCCACCCTCCACCCTCGCAGGGAAGGGAGGAGTCGAAGCCATCTTCGATTCAGATCTTTGTTTGGTATATCGTATCAGGTACTTCTTATCAATCATTCTCATCAGTGGATTGTGTTTTCTAGGGTTTATTTGTGATTTATGCCAATCTCAAATTCAAATTCAAATTTTGTTGTTTGTATGTTTTTTTCGTAATTGTTTGAGAGTAGATAAGAGATGTTGAGATTCAATGTGGGAGGGAAAGTGGTGGAGAGAGTTGATTTGTTGAGGAAGAAGCCTACTGCTTGGCGTTTTGACGTCTGGCCTTTTGTTCTGCTTTACTTGCTATGCTTCTTTACTGTTTTCCCCACGATTGACTTTGGAGATGCCCTCATTGTGTTCGGTGCTCTTCTTGCTCTCCACATTCTTGTTCTCCTATTCACGGCATGGTCTGTCGATTTCAAATGCTTTGTCCAGTTTAGTAAGGTATGTTCATACATGCCATGTTTATTTCTTATCTATTTATCTATTCGTGCGCTCAGTCATTCCACTTTATTCCCTCACTACCTTGCAGGCTAATGACATTCACCATGCTGATTCCTGTAAAATTACTCCGGCCAAGTTTTCCGGTTCTAAAGAAGTTGTGCCATTGCATTCTCGTAAACAAGTAAGTCTCTGCCTCCCATAAATTCGTGAAATCTAGTGTTTTGGCTTGGTAATCAGATTCTCCTGATTTCTTCTCGTCTCTCTAATTTCCTCCTCGTTTGCAGTTGGCAGTTTCTTCATCTGCAGGAGATACGGAAGAGATATACTTCGATTTTAGAAAGCAGCGGTTCATCTATTCAAAAGAGAGAGAGACATTCTACAAGCTTCCTTACCCCACAAAGGAATCATTTGGATACTACCTTAAGAGTACAGGCCATGGCTCTGAGGCTAAAATAGTTGCTGCTACTGAGAAATGGGGACGGAATGTGTGAGTTAGTTTTTGAACTATCTTTTTTCATGCTCAGGTTATGTCTTTTTGATGTGTTGAAAGAATATGCAAAAAATGTAATCACAGGAAATTATCAAAGATCTCGTAAAAATCTTACAGTAGCTTGCCTAACAGAAAAAAATGGGTCCACTCATCTCTGTGTATTCTGGTGTTGTCATTGGCTTCCTGCTGACTTGTATATATTAATTGAATAGCTTTTTGATCTTACTGTGCCATCAGTATATATTTGTAATAACAGACAATATCAATGAAAAAAGATAAGGGCTCTCTGTTATTCACCAATCATCTATTTAGGATTTGAGAACCAAGTTTTCTTTTAAAAAAAATCCTCATTCAAAGGAAGGATATTAGATTCCATCATCTTTTCTTCTCCTTTGTTGTCGTTGCTGTTTCTGTTTCCCCCTTTTCTATAATATGATGATATCTAATTGAAGAACAATTTGTAAAATGCTCATCTTAATCTGGATTCTAGGATTTAGGCAATTTATTTTAGAATTGTTTGTAATGTTGAAGGCATTAACCCCCCCCCCCCCCCCCCCCCCCCCCCACACACACACACACACACACACACACATTGCTAATGATGTACTTTCTAACTACCTTGCTGTTGTTTGGAAACCCTGTCTAGTTTTCATCATCCGATAACTATGTTTATGAGAAAATGAATTTGTGATTTGTCTTGCTGTTTTCTATGCTCATTGCTCACATTTCTTGAAGGGTAAATGGAATCATGGAACCCTTAGTTTCTCATTCTTAATCATTTGTTCTTACTCAAAGGTTGATCCTTTTTAGCGGGATCCCATTTTATTCTGCTATCCTGCTGATGTGGGTGCTTTTGATCATGTAGATTTGAATATCCGCAACCTACATTCCAGAAATTAATGAAAGAACAAGTCATGGAGCCCTTTTTTGTATTTCAGGTTGTCTTCCAGCCTCATTTTTTCTTTCTTTATCCTTTATCAGTCTTTTGTGCTACATTTTGAGTAAACCCATTTTTTTACACTTCACTCCAGTTTGACACTCTTATCTTCTTATTTTGTGTGGCTCTTTTCTGGATTCATTTTTCTGTGTAGGTCTTCTGTGTGGGGCTTTGGTGCTTGGATGAATATTGGTATTACAGTTTGTTCACCCTGTTCATGCTATTCATGTTTGAATCAACAATGGCAAAAAGTAGGCTGAAGACTCTAACTGAGCTAAGACGTGTCAGAGTGGATAGCCAGACCATAATGGTGCATCGTGGTGGGAAGTATGTAATATGTGATTTAGGCTGTTTGATGTTTTGTTTTTGTTGGATGTGTAAATTTATAAAGTGAACTTGATTCTTTTAGGTGGGTGAAACTCTCTGGAACTGATCTCTTACCTGCGGATGTTGTCTCGATTGGACGTTCCTCTGGTCAGAATGGAGAGGATAAGACGGTACCAGCAGACATGCTTTTATTAGCTGGAAGTGCCATTGTGAATGAAGCCATTCTCACAGGCGAGTCTACCCCCCAGTGGAAGGTGGTACTCTTTTCTCTTCTTTCCATTACTGATTGTTGGTTCAAGTGTATTTAAGTATTTTTTTTCAAAAAAAAAATTGTTTTATTACAGATGTAGTGTTTTTTCTTCAAAATTCATATACTTTCAATCACTCTTGCCTCAGTGGTGAAGACTTTAATAGCTGCTCTCCCCTCCTTTGCCTGGCTTCGTTTTCTCTTAAAGTAAAAATAAAAATAAAAATAAAATTAGGATAAGAAACATTTCTATCAAAAAGCATGCCTCATTTATTTATTAATTAAAAGAGAGTTAATCCACTAAATGTATAACTGAATAATTATTTATGGCCATCTATGCCAACAGTGTAGACTGTAGACTTTTTGTTTAATTACCATAAGTTATAAAAAGTGGTAAACTATTTACGTTCTTGTTAAGTCCTCCAAACGTGAGCAATTGAAATAGTTAACGGGATCAAATCGAGCCTCTTGTCCTCTCCCATATTTGCTATGTTACTTATGCTCTGTAGTGCTTCAGTTATTTGTTTGGAAATCGTTCAGAATTGCTTTCTTCTCATATTTATCATGATCTAAAACTTCTACAGGTTTCAATTGGAAGCAGGGGGTCTGATGAGAAGTTGTCAGCTAGGCGGGACAAAACCCATGTTTTGTATGGTGGGACAAAAATATTGCAGCACACTCCAGATAAGGTGGGTCGTTTGAATGTTAAATTTTTGTCATAGATCAGATGTCAATGATCTCATTTATTTTGAGAACTTCATTGTACTTTAAAATGATATTTTGCTATTTCCATTTATGCTTTCAATTTTTTCCTGAACTTAGGCCTTTCCCCTGAGAACTCCTGATGGTGGCTGCCTGGCTGTTGTTCTACGAACTGGGTTTGAGACAAGTCAGGGAAAACTAATGAGGACAATTTTATTCTCCACAGAGAGGGTAGATAAATTTCATCCCTAATTAAGTAGAGAATACCAAAATGGTAATGGTATTTTTATGTATAATCTTTTGATTAATCTCTTTTCTGAATTACAATTGTTGAAGGTTACTGCCAACAGTTGGGAAAGTGGGTTCTTCATTCTCTTTTTGGTTGTATTTGCTATAATTGCTGCTGGATATGTACTTAAAAAGGTAAACTTTTTTCTCTGGATATGTTACTCCTTAATGCTGTATCTGTTTGACTTGTGTTTGATGAGGATGTCTTTAATCTAGGGCCTGGAGGATCCTACAAGAAGCAAGTACAAGCTTTTTCTAAGTTGTTCACTTATCATAACGTCTGTTATTCCACCTGAATTGCCGATGGAATTATCAATAGCAGTTAATACTTCTCTCATTGCATTGGCTCGGAAGGGTATATTTTGTACGGAACCCTTTCGCATTCCATTTGCTGGAAAGGTACATTGTTTTTGCTGAAGGAATTCCCTTCTTATTCTTGAGTGTATATAATTTTGTGTCTCACATTATTTTCTTGATGCCATTTCTCCATTACAGGTTGACATATGTTGTTTTGATAAAACTGGAACACTCACATCGGATGACATGGTTTGCTTCAAACATAACATGGTGTTGTGCAATCAGTTGTTTGATGCTATATTTCATTCTTTGAATCCCTCTCCTCTTGCTCATTTTCAGGAGTTCCAAGGAGTTGGCGGTTTGTCTGGTAGTGCGGAGTTAGAATCTGATATGTCCAATGTGCCTGTCCGTGCTGCAGAAATTTTGGCTTCTTGTCATGCGTTGGTGTTTGTGGACAACAAGTTGGTATGCTGATGCAATTCATTTTTCGCTGCTTTTAGTCATGTATATTTAGATTGTAGCACACTTACAGGGTCACCATATTTTCTCCCCATCAAATGGTAGTAATTAGTTGAAAGCGCCTTGGACTGGGATATATTACACAACATGTATGGAGCTTATGGCACTTCCCCCCATAATATTACTAAAATAAAAAGCATCACATAGAAGTGGCTTATGCCTGTACAGTCATATTGTATACCTCCAATTGCTTCCTCCTACAGTTTTTGCTCAAGCAATTTATTCATGCAACAACCTAATCCAGTTTGAATTTTTTTCTGACAATTCCTGGCAAATTCAGAAACCACCTAAAGACATTCCCCAAAAGGTCATTCTGTTGCATGTCATTGAGGTCATTGTAAAATTTCGCCACTTAGAAGTTGCCCCTCATATGTGGCTGCTGAAAATTAACAGTTAGATTTGACTGCACCACAAGTTTGTATTTTTTTATTTGTTCCCCATACCAGAACTATTATTTTCTTTGGCAATTCATACGATAAAAAAAGTCAATGTTAAGAACCTAGCAAGCCACGCCTGGTAGATTGGGAAACCCGGGACCAGGCTATACCAGGTTGGATTATCTCAATAACCTGCTTCTTTCATGACCCAATTTGATCCAGTTGGTCTGGTTTACGACCCAGCAAGTTTGGTGGGTCAACTGGTTTTGTATTCTTTTAAACTTGAGGACATTGTTCTTTTGCTAACATTTATCTTTCCTCAGTCAATCTGAGAATTTTGTTTTATCTTAACTTAATCATCTTTACTATAATACATGTGTGTGTGTGTGTGTGTGTGTGTGGATAATCCATTTATATTTATTGAGTACAATTACTCTGGTTAAACTTTAACGTTGACCGTCCCCAGATGGGCTGATGCCCTGTCCAGGCTGACAACATAGGCTAAATTGTTCCTGTTATAGTAACGCCTGAAAAGTGCTAAATATGTGCAAGCCTCAAGAATGCCATATTCCTCGCAGGTTGGTGATCCTCTTGAGAAGGCTGCACTTAAAGGAATAGACTGGACTTATAAATCTGACGAAAAGGCTTTGCCCAGAAGGTGAGTGATCAATCTAATTTTTTCTTCAGTATTGTTATATTACTCTTTTAGTCTCTCAATCAGTTTGAAGAGTTATGTATACCAGCAAATAACTAGTGTGTCAGGGAGCTTGTAGAAAGAGAAGTTGAGAATCTGAGTTGATTGTTATTTGAGTTTTGACTTGTGTTGTTGGAGCGAGGCAGGTGCAAATAGGAAAGGAAGAGACTATAGGGGCTGTTAGAAGATGCTAAAAAAGCCAAAAAAAAAGTAGAAGGGGGGGGGGGGGGGGGGTGGGGTGGGGGTGTGGGGGGGGGGGGGGGGGGGGAGGTCAATTGATGGAGGAGAGGAGGAGATGGAACACACCTTTGTTTGTTGATTCTTTTTTGATAAACAGGATATATAAGAAAGCTACACGAGCCTTGTGCAAAATATAGACCTTTGTTTTTTGATGGAGCTGGTTGATGGGTATATGTGTCACTGCTTGTATTTGTGGTCTGATTAGTTTACTTAGTTGGTTGACCTAGAAATTAAACTTGGGCTTTAAGCTTTACTTTTTGAACCCAGATTTCTTGAACTTGTGAATGGTATTTCGGAATTGATGCTTGCCTACCGATGGAAAACAGTGAGGAATGCACGAGTATACAGAAGAAAGACAGTAATTTTTTAGAAAAAAAAGGATGAAACACTTTTAATGTCCTAAAACCTAATTCTAGATAGCTTAGAAATATGAACCAGGATGTAGGACTACCAAAATAAATCCTGCAAAGTTTCTATTTTTCAAGCTCCCTTTCCGACAAGCCATTAACTCAGCCACTAACCTTCTAGTGTAATATCTTCCTAACTTTCACGCAATCAGTCTATGAAGCAGTGATTGAACCTCCCGCATTTGGTTTTAATGCATTAGAAATGATGCAAGACAATTTCAATTGGCTTCACCTGCTGTGCATTTGAAGAAATAAGAGCGCATGGTGTCATAGAATTATGCTGTATGTTTTGAATTTTTGTAACCTAGGAACTTCCTCAAGGTTAGACAATGTTCAACGGTGACTGCCTCTTTATCCTAATTAAGTATGTGTCCGTGTTAGTAAAGATGGCTGGTGCGTAGTTTTGTGCATGGCTCTCTTGATTTGTTCTTTTATAACATTTAAAGTATTTTATGGGGATTCAATTTGTTCTGCTGAAGCTTCATGTTGTATTTACAAGGCTTCTCCTGCTTTTGAATTGTTTCCTATGTTTTCTTTTGGTGTCTGTGTGGCTAGGATGCATTTCTGTTTTCTTGTTTTCCAGGTTGTTCTCTGAATCTTTCTTAGTTTGAGCATTGTGCCTTTGGATCCCGGAAGTTGAGTGCAGTTTTTCATGCTTTTGTGCTCTTAAATTGTAGGGGAGGCGGCAATGCTGTGCAGATAGTTCAGAGACACCACTTTGCATCTCATTTAAAACGAATGGCTGTTGTGGTTCGCATCCAAGAGGAATATTTGGCATTTGTGAAGGTGTGTTGGGAAAAGAAAATAATAATATGCCATATGCATCTGTACTCACACTTGAGAGTTTTTTTTTATGATATACATACATGTTTTCATGTCCTATCTCAGGGTGCACCTGAAACTATCCAAGATAGACTGATTGATCTGCCACCACTTTATGTTGAAACTTACAAGAAATATACACGGCAAGGGTCTCGTGTCCTGGCTCTTGCTTTCAAGTCCCTTCCAGATATGACAGTATGTTTACAATGCCTTTTAATGCTCATTTCATCAGCTTTTATATATTGGTATGTTGTGCAGAGTCAAGTGGAGGAAGATGTATTGTGAGTTCGATATGTCTTCTGTTTGGTTGTTTTGCCTGGTTTTGTCATATGCTATTTGCACTTTATTTTTTTGTATTGGGAAACCTTTAAGCAATTGCTTTTGCTTTGTCCCTGGGCATTCTAGCTGCAGAATCTACACGAGCATTAAAGGAAAACACCACTTTGTATGTTTACTTTTTTAATACAGAAACTATAATAATACTTAGTCCTGTTTGTTATGGATGTAGGTCAATTCTTAAGAGAGTATCATACTTGATTTTGTTATGAAGGAAATAGAAAAATGTTAAGGGGTTAACATATGTGGGTGGCATTTAATTTACTTGTTTGGTACTACAGTGAAGGTTGATTTTGCTTGTTATGACGCAAATATATGCATTGATTTTACTTTTATCTGTTTTTTGTCTTCTGATTTTATGAAAAATTTAGTCTGTTTGCACATGTGTAAGTTGGTTCATGTATCTTTCATTTACTTGAAGGTTAGTGAAGCTAGAAGCTTGGATAGAGATGTTGTGGAGGGTGGTCTCACTTTTGCTGGCTTTGCGGTAAGTGACATATACTACTTTGGAGCTGCTATAGTAACTCTTCTCTTTCTCCCTTGTTATCACTGCATGCTCATGATTAAATCTCAGGTATTTAACTGCCCTATAAGAGCGGATTCAGCTACTGTCTTATTTGAATTGAAGAACTCGTCCCATGACCTAGTAAGTGCCAAGTTCTTGAATATCTTTTTTTTGCTGGGCTTTCTATTTTATAATGATAACTGGAGATTGAGGAACACATGCTATGTATATTATGCTCATCAACAAGAACAAAAAGATCCGGATTAAATTATAAGTACTTTGATCTGAGGGAAAAGTATTCAGTGATAATAGTGGTAACAACAATAGTTATTATGTAATAATGTAATATAGTTAATACAATTATAGTTATAATATGGTTGTTCCTATCCTATATGTGATATCTCTATGGTTGCATTTAGGCTATGATTATGGATTGCTTAATTTCATAGTTCACATCAAAATGCCAAAGTCACATCCATATTCCAAACATATTTAACGATAAAGGGTTCTAGTGATGTCCTGTTATCGTCACGTCTTGGTATGCTTTAGAAATATTGTTTCCATTCTTCCCATTTTATATTAGCCAAGTTTCTTCTGCTTCAGCACCAGAAATAAATGCCATCTTTCTTCTCAAGTAGAAAACTTTGTTCTAGCATTACCGGCTTCATTGGGGAATATTATATGTCTGTTGTATTTATGTGTCTATCTACTTTTTCCTGTATGTATTTTTAATACTTTAGCTCAGGACAACCTTCTCAAGATGAGATTCTCTATTTGTAGGTGATGATCACTGGTGACCAAGCTTTGACTGCTTGCCATGTTGCAAGCCAAGTGCATATTATAACAAAACCAGCATTAATTCTGGGTTCGTCAAGGAGCGGTGAAGGATATGAGTGGATATCGCCAGATGAAACAGAGAAAATCCAGTTTGGGTATAATTTTAATTTGACTTTTCTTTTTCTTTCTATTCGTCCCAGAATAAATTGTGTCATTTACTGCATTTTAAACCCAGTACACTTGTGTAGAAGATGACCTTTGCTTATTGTGTCCCATCATCGGCTATTGTTTTAGATTGCACTGTTAGGAATGGCTGACAGCCATTGCAACATGGATGCATCATCTTCCCAGTCTTGGGACAGTTAATATTAGCTGTATCCAAATCAACTGTGCTATATTGAAAATGCTTAGTTGTTTACTTATCATAGAAAACATTAATATATGTACCAAAACTAGTGTAGAAAAATGAATATTCTGTGGGAATAGCCTCTGCTAGAGTTAACTCTTACAATTGTGCACTTCTTTCCATGCTATTTTTCAAACAAGTTTCAGAACTGATGATTTTATAGGTTCGATTTTACTTACGATAGTTGATCTGGTTTAACATTTAAAAACCGTAGGTTGTTCTAACAAGCTCATGCGGCTATGGAAAATGCAGAATGAACTTTCACATTATTTTGATAGGCTGGTAGCAAGGAGAAGAGTCTAGGCATTTAGTAGCACCTCAGGCAAATGACAAAATTGAGTATTGGTTCCGTGATGAGGACTGAGCTTAGCGTCTGGTTGAATCTCCAGAGCAGCAAGAAACTTTCTTTACTATTAGAAGACGTATATTGGATGTCTAGATGTTTTAGGATTGTAGAGGATCGTTTGAAGAGGTAAAGCTCTGATTTCGTGGTTCTAGGATTTTAAGATGTTTTTAGCCTATAAAGTTAAGGAAAATGCTGTTTTGATAGTATGTGAAGAGTTCACTTGAGATCTCATGTACCTATTTATTGCTTTTAAATCCAGACACCCTTGCCTAGAAAGGTAAATCATGTTATCTCATACCCGAAGGTTCTGCATTTATTTTATTTTTTGCTACTCTATAGTTTACCATGGCTGTGCTGCCATAATTTAGACCATGCAAATGTCGATGTTATCTTTTAAGAAGTATATAATATTGTTTTTATAAGCTTCAACCATTTTCTAAATTTTGTACTGATGCCTTTGAATCTGATTATTATTCTGACTTCATACTGAAAAAATGTTGTTAATTTCAGTGATAAGGATGCTGATGCTTTATCAGAGACTCATGATCTCTGTATAGGAGGTGACTGCATTGAAATGTTACAACAGAGTTCTGCTGTTCTTCGAGTCATTCCTTATGTCAAGGTTCTAACTCATTATTTATTTGAAATTGATCTTCAATGATGGTTCATTTTACCAATGGACATTCACTCTTTCGTTTTCAGGTATTTGCAAGAGTTGCTCCTGAGCAAAAAGAACTTATCTTGACCACATTTAAATCAGTGGGAAGGATCACATTGATGTGCGGGGATGGAACGAATGATGTTGGAGCCTTGAAACAGGTGCATATACCTACACAACTTTCCCCATCTTATAGAAATGTGAACATAGATGCACTCATTGTATTTGTTGGCCTATGTGTGGCAATTAGAATGTACTCTGCCTTTTACGCGTATGATTGAGTTGCTTGTTAAGAGTCCAGCCTTCTGCATATGAATTTCTCACCTGCCTGTTTCTTGTAGTGGTTTGTACTGTGTCGTGCGCAATATTTTCAAGGCATTACCATCCTCCTCCCCCAATCCCCCGGATACTTGGTTTCTCTCCTATACCTTTCAATAAGATGTTTCATCATTGTTTTGATTATTTTATTAGAGTGATCGAAGGCATTAAGTCTTCCAATATCCCATGAAGTTACAGTGCTAAGTAAGATTAACATATGCGACAGAATTGACCATCTTGCAGTCAATTTTTTCTAACATTAGATGGTAATGGGAACTTTGTTACACCAGCTCGTTTGAGATCCTTTGCAGAGGGATGATATTTGAGTGCAGTTGCAGGGGCTTGTCATACTTTCCCACTTGAATGCACACGGATATGAGCACATTAACCATGCCAGCATTTTCTTTTGGCTCTTGTAACCAAAATCATGTCATAATTTGTAGGCCCATGTTGGAGTTGCATTACTTAATGCAGTGCCACCTCCAACACAAAGTGGAAGCTCTTCATCAGAAACACCTAAAGATGGAAGTAAGCCCTCTAAGCCAAAAAAATCAAAGTCAACACCAGAAGGGCCTGACAGGTCAGATTCCTCCAGCCAACCACCTCCTAACCGCCATCTGACTGCTGCTGAAGTGCAACGGCAGAAGCTGAAGAAGATGATGGACGAGATGAATGATGATGCTGATGGTCGCTCAGCTCCCATTGTCAAGCTTGGAGATGCCTCAATGGCATCGCCTTTCACAGCAAAACATGCATCAGTTGCCCCAACTACAGACGTAATTCGTCAAGGTCGCAGCACACTTGTGACTACCCTCCAGATGTTTAAAATTCTTGGACTGAACTGCCTTGCCACAGCGTATGTGTTGAGCGTTATGTATTTGGATGGCGTCAAGCTTGGTGATGTCCAGGCGACAATCAGTGGTGTCTTCACAGCTTCCTTTTTCCTATTCATTTCTCATGCACGGCCCCTTCCCACCCTTTCAGCAGAACGGCCCCACCCTAATATTTTTTGTTTTTACGTCTTCCTTTCTCTGATGGGACAGTTTGCAATCCACCTGCTTTTCTTGATCTCTTCAGTAAAAGGCGCTGAGAAATATATGCCTGAAGAATGCATTGAGCCAGACTCTGATTTCCATCCAAATCTGGTGAACACTGTTTCATACATGGTGAGCATGATGCTCCAGCTAGCGACATTTGCTGTAAACTATATGGGCCATCCGTTCAACCAGAGCATCACGGAGAACAAGCCCTTCTTCTATGCACTCTTTTCTGCTGCAGGTTTCTTCACGATAATCACTTCTGATCTATTCCGTGGCCTGAATGACTGGCTGAAGTTGGTGCCTTTGCCACCGGGATTGAGGAACAAGCTTCTGTTTTGGGCTATTCTTATGTTTCTAAGCTGCTATACATGGGAGCGGTTCTTGAGGTGGGTTTTCCCAGGTAAAATTCCATCCTGGAGGAAACATCAACGGTCAGCTGCAACTAATTTAGAGAAGAAACGTGTATGAGCAACTCTCTTAGGTCATTTTAGTATATGACTGCATCCAGATTTGTGCTGACAGGAAGATAGCAGCAAATGAAGTTTCAAAATGATACTCGATCATGTAACATTTTTATCCCATTAATTTACTTTACACGATGGGATTTTTTGTCAAATTTTCGTATACTTATTCTACTCTGTAGTTTCTTTTGGATTTTTTTTCTTCTGTGGCATCAGTTTGCCAATATTTGTAGGAATCGAAGGCAGAAAGGAGAGTAGTTTCAACCAAAAAGACCATGTTGCACTTGTGGTTTTGTTTTTGGAATATTGTTGGTTGCAAAATGCATATTTGTTGAAAACAAGCACTAAGCCCCCGTTTACTTCGGAGGATTTTCCCGAAAATTCTCCAGGTTTTTGAAAACTGGGAGAATTTTCAGAAAACGTGTTTACTTGGCGTTGTTTTTATTTTCTAAAAGAAAACGAAAATTTTCTGTTTGAAAAACGATGAACAAATTTTGAAAACAACAAAAACCCAGTACTCCATTTTTCCAACCTTTTCAGTTCATTTTGGAAAACTCGCTTCTCTAACTGAAGCATTAATGAATTTTTTTAAAACCCAATTTTACCCTCATCTCCTCACACTGCGTTTCTTCTTCTTCTCCATCGCGACAGGCTCCTCCTCTTCTTCTCTACTGTCACATTTTCTTGTTCTCCTTCTCCTTGATTTCGCGACACGCTCTCCTTCTTCTTCTCCATCGCCACACGCTCTCCTTCTCTTCTCCATATTCCCGATTGGCCATTGTTGATAGGGTTTGTGCTTGCGCGGTCGTGAATCGGAGCTCGCACATCTGAGTTATTGGCGATTGTTGATAGGGTTTTTAACACAGATCTGGATGCAACTTTTTTCTTCCCTTGAAAGGTACACCTGGGTTTCTCATCCATCCTCTCCTTGCTTTGTCTACTTTTATTTTGTATCAATTATGTGAAATAATTTCGGCTAAGTTCTTCCTTGATTCCGTGTTCTTTTGTTTGGTTTTCTGCTTTTCTTTCTGGTTCATTTTGGAGGCAATTTCTAGTTCAATTTGTGGCTGATTTTCGTGGGTAATTGTAGCTGTTTTCTTCGGTTAATTTTGTGGCAAATTTGGTTTAGTTGTTGCCCGGGTAATTATGGGACTGATTTATGGGTTAATCATGGGGCTTGTTTTGAATTGAACCGCTGCCCGTTCTGCTGCCGTTTTTTATTTGAATTGCTGCTTGGTTTTGAGTAAGTTTCTGCTTGATTTTCTGTTGAATTGTTGCTCAAAATGCTGTCAATTCGTTGCTCAAAATGCTGCCTTAATGATGCTTAAAATGCTGCCGAAATGGTGCTCAATATGCTGCCGAATTGTTGCTCAAAATGCTGCCGAATTGTTGCTTGAAATGCTGTCGAATTGGACATAGTGATGTCATGGCTGGTGTACTTGTTGTAAGAGGAGAAAGGTAGAAGCTCTATGCCCATTTATTTTTGGTTCGCATGAGGGATGGATTCTGTTTCCTGGTGTTTTTTAACTTGGATGCGCATTTCTTGATTCATGCGTTTACTGTGAAATGTCATAGTCAGTTGAAGTGTTTGGTCCGCTTGTGCATGCCTTTTTCAGTTGGATTCACAAGTTAGATTATGTTCACATCTTTGATAAATTCATTTATGGATTTGAGTTCTTACTGTTGTGGTGTAGTCTGAAAGTGCCCAAGGAGAAGCAACTGCTAGCGCTATGGGTGGAAGAGGGCGTGGAGGAGGTGCTTCCCGCGGTCGTGGACGTGGGATGAGAATACGATGAACTTAACATACCGGTCTGGTTTGTAACTTTATGGATGAGTTAGTGGGTGGATGAAGCACAGCCATATGGTAGCTTTTATAGGTATGGTGCCAGGTTTATTTTTTTACCATATTTCCAATCCATTTGGCTTTGTGATTTAGATCCATTTGAAGAACTGTCCTGAAGTGCAGCAATTTGACTGGTTGAATCTGTTCTGGTTGCAGCAATTTTAGGTAAGATTCTGCTCAAAGATGTTCCTGCTCAATTGTGTGACTTTTGTATGACTTTTCAGGTAATTATTATCTGAAGCAAGAGCTTTTTAATTTCTTCTGGAAAACAAAATTAATGAACAAAGTTCTGATTTGTCTTTGCGGTTTTCTTGTTGCAGCAAGGCTATCAGCTTAGATGGAACGTTCGCACCTGCTTGGATAGGCTTTGGCAATGCTTTTGCAGCTCAAGAAGAAGGTGACCAAATTCCTTCTTGAGAAAGGATAGGCTTTGGCAATGCTTGGGTAGGCTTTGGCAATGCTGCATTAAAAAAGATTCATCAACTTTCTTGAGAAAGTAGTTAGGTTTCTTGTCATGTATTGTTCCCAATCCTGTAGGATGGGATTGGTTTAGTGGCAAAGCAGATTGTGTTGAGTTTAGCTAGGTGTGAGTGTAATCAACTTCAGATCAATCCACTTGCTTGTTTTTTTTTTCTTCCCTGAAACTGAACTTATTATGACTGTTTCTTGTAGCACTAGTTGGTGCTCGTAGCCGGTAATTTTTTGTGCATGATTGATGAGCGACTTCCTTAAAGGGTAATTTTGCGGCTGCTGTTCTGTAGTGCGAAAAATATGCAGTGCATGAACAAACAGAACAATTGTACCACTCAACAGAAGCTACAATAATGAAGTCAAATACAGATTCAAACAACAGATTTTTAGTTTTCACAAAAAGCTACATTTTCTTGAAGAACAATGGATCAAGCTCAACAAATTACTAGGAAAAAACTCCATCTCGACTAAGTGCATGACCATAATTATCAATTATAATAAGTGTAAATTTTTTCCCAAAAATTTGGAAAGTAGTGCACAGTAAACGCGTTTTTCAGTTTTTCAAATCAGGAAAATAAAACCAGCGTGCGAAGTAAATAGGTTTTCTAGTTTTTCTGATCAGGAAAATTGTGCGAAGTAAACACGTTTTCCAGTTTTCAGAATGAAAATAAAATTCTCGAAATTCAGAAAAACAGCAAATTTTCAAATTGAACATGTATCCTAAGTAAACAGGGCCTAAGTTTTGCCGTCCTTAAAGTTGAATAAGTACCTTTGACATGTCGTCTTAAGTTTGAAGCTTTGATTTTCTAACAATTACTAATTAGAATACTTAATCATGCTATATGTTGTTTTGAGAGGTTCTACAAGAGAAGTAAGTAAAATAATATTAGATTAGTTTTCAGTTTATTTTTATTGTTAAATTTTGAATTTAAAATGATTGATTCACTTATATCTTTTGAATTAATCGAATAAAAAAATTGTGGAATAATTATGGAAGGCAATTTAAAGATTAAAAGGGAACATAAAAGATAATTTAGTGCTATAAAACGATCATAATTTCGTAATTGGTTGAATTTAAAGAAAAAGAAATTGAAGTGTCAAATCTAAACGACATAAAAAACAAAACACAAAAAGAGAACAAAAGGAAGGGAATAAAACTTGGGAAAACGATAAAAATAGACAGAGTGAGGGGGTGGGGTGCGTGGGTTTGAGGCTTTTGGCGGTTAGGGCTTAGTAGGATGGTAGTAGTGGGTCCATGTAATCTTTTTTGGAATTTTCTTTTCTTTTCTTTTTTTTAAAATGTAACCAGGGAAATTGTTTCATGAAACAAACGGCACACAAAAGGAATATAGAATATTTTGTTCGGCTCTTGCGTCGGCTCATTACTCATTACTCTCCTCCTCCTCTTCTCTCTCTTCCTTCATCTAATCGGAAACGCGAAATCCCTAACTAGCAACGCCACAGGTGCGCCTCCCGTCTCTCCTCAGCTCTCAATTCCTGCCTTTCTCTTTTCTCGTTTTCTTGCATTTCGTGATCATTTCGTGATTGCTATTATCATAAGGGGTTTTCTTCATTTTCTAGCACAATTGCAATGCTGATGGTTAAATCCATACACCGTCTTTTGTTTTCTTTGTATTTTCCAAATTATCTGCTCTTCTTTTTGTAGTTTCAGTTGCTGCATCTATTTCGATTGTTTTAGGGCACCTGAGGTATTTTTGCTGTATGTATGGATGTTGTTGGGTCGTGAGTTTTCATTTGTTGCTTCTGTTCTTGTAGTGAAATTTTGCTTTTGTTCATGATAGTTGACACAAAGTCACTTTGTGTCAACTGAGATCCATAAAAATAGAAGAAAACTCCAGAGAAATGTTTTGCTGCTGCTGCTGCAAGGCTGTTGGTTTTTGTCTAAGATCCTCATCTTATAGCTATCGTCACCGTTGGTTTTTATTTTTTTTATATATATACATTTTTCTATGCTGACTTTGCAATGCATTCATGTACAGTGCATTTGACCATTTTCGTTGCTGGTTCTCTGTTTTCTGTGACTTTATGCACTCTGATGAGATCACCTGCTTATTTTTATCTTTTCACTTCATTGTTCATGCCTATTAATTGGAATTTTAGGGCAGTGGGTGCCTCATTACATGACATATTTGTGATTTTATTATCTGCCAGTGTTATTTTTATGAAATGAAGTGGGCTGGATGTGACTTCTTTACCCTGACAAATGACTTAGGCATTACTAAAGAATTGAATAATCCATCTTCATGTGTGTTTCTATCCTTAAGTTTGAGCACACACACATAATTTTACTGCCTATGTGTGCATATCCAAAGGGAGTAATTGAAAGGTAAATAGCGGTTGTTTAATATTTGCTGTTTGTGCAGATTAATTTGAAGGGATGATTTATCACTAGAATTCTTGCTTGGGCAATGGTATTATGTGCTTGTTGATGTCGGGGTCTTTCAAAGGTAATCTACCATTTTAACTCCGAACCGTGTTTCTAAAACAATTGAATGGGCATAGTAGTTATATTTTTGTGCTAAACTTATTAATATATGCTGGGGATTTCAAAAATATATTTGCTGAGTGAGGTCTTGATACAGTTGTGCACATCGTTTAGTCATTTTTACTGTTCTGATGTCACCAAAATGCCATGTAAATTAGTGTTTGCAAATGATTGGAGATCACTTGCAATATATTTCTTTCTAAAGGTACTTTATGATGGCAAGAAGACATGGACTGTGTATTTCCCGTTCTTTTTCTTCAACAGTGTGTGTGTGTTTTTCAGGTGCTTCAGCTTCATTTGAAAGTTGCCAGAGGCAGGATGATACTACGAAGAAAGGGTTATGTTTGTTGGAGCTAAGACATACTGGGATGGTACATTGGGGTGTCAGCAGGCAAGTTGAGCCTGCTGACGAGTGTGGTGAGGATAACCCACAACTTCCTTCTGCTATTGTCAAAGAAGAACATGAAGAAGATGAACAAACTGTATCAGAAGAGTCTCTTGTGCTGTCAGAGCTTCGTAAGAGAAAGCTTCCTGTTTCCAGGCAACATGGGCAATCAAAAACTAGAAGATATTCCATGAAGAGGAAAACTAATATGTCTTTGAAGCATAAGCAAATCAAACAGGAGAATTCCACACCCTCAAGCAAGGAGAATTTCAAAGAAAGGTGGTCCTTAGACAGGTTCAGGCTAATCTATTATCTCTGTGATTATTAATTTTTGGGGTAGTAAGTCTTGCTATCTATAGAATACTAATTTTATGTTTTGAAGGTATAAGCTGGCAGAGAAGAGTATATTGGAGGTCATGAAGGCTGAAGGAGCTGTATTTGAGAAGCCCATTTCCCGGTCAGCACTGAGAACTGCATCTCGTAGACTTATTGGTGACACTGGACTCCTAGACCACCTGCTGAAGCACATTGATGGTAAAGTGGCACCAGGTGGCACTGAGCGGTTTCGTCGGTGTTACAACACTGATGGGATAATGGAGTATTGGCTGGAGAGTGCTGACCTGGTTAAAATTAAACATGAGGCTGGGATGCCAGATCCTTGGTGGAAGCCTGGTAACACTATTCCCTTTCGAGATTCTGTATCTTCAGGAGAATTAATATTGCTTAAAGAGGAAATAGCAATACTGAAGAGGTGAATTCAACTGGAATGAATGAAATATCTCCCTTTCTTACCATGTTTGTTCTGCATTAACTAATTACTCTAAACTAATTCCATATAGGAATATGGAGGAGCAGGTGTCCAAGAAGGAACAAGACCAGGCTAATCAAATAGGGGTACTCTACTTTAGAATTATATATGATATGATATGATATGATGTGATTTGATATAATAATAATCATTAATGTTACTTGTCGAAGCTTAATTTTGAGTCTCTCTATAGGAGGTGCATGAGGAATTAGTGAGATGGAGAGGCAAGACCGACCAACGTCTGATGGACATTTCAAGTTCATTGAGTGGTGTACAGGTAACATAACTTTGCAAGTTTTTAGTGTTTCTGTCTGCTGTTTGCACCTGCCTATTTTGACCATATCTGACATTCCTTTTTGGATAGGACATGTATAAAGAGTTGGTTACATGGAAATCCAAGACTGAACAGCAGATCACAGAAATCACAAATTCACTCAGCAATATGCAGGCTCCAAAGCAATGCACTACTACGGTTAGTCCTACTTCTGAGAGATGGGAAGACTGGTTGGTGAACCCCAACTTGGATAATGTGCATGGGGAGGACTTTGGGCCTTGGCTGGAGGGTGCAGATGTGGCGAATGTTAGGAAGGGTACTTCTATGCAAGAACTCTATACAATCACACAGCCTTGGTTGAAGCCCTGTGATGTTACTGCTCAGGACCCTATCTGTGCTAGAGAGATGGGGATGCTTAAGGATGAAATGGCCAAAATGAAAAGGTAAATAGATGACAGAAATAGTGAAAGAATCTGTAATGAAATGACCTTGTTTGCTGTTGCCACAGCTGCAGCCTAACCTCCACATCCCCACCCACAGCACTTCCCCTCTTAATGGCACAGGGAAAATATAACCTATCCTTCGCTCACTTCCTTGTCCCTTCATTTCTTTTTTGTTTTTTGGCATGAGCAGAGATATGCAGGAGCTGATGCTCAAGAGGATGGAGGAAGATCAAGCTAATATGACCCCAGATTCATCTGTTACTGCCAACTCGAAGTTAGAGCTTGACAATTCACTTCTTCTGTTTCAGGTGATATTTTAATAGCCAGGTTAAATTTCGATTCATGCATAAAAGCGAAAGCAGACCATACAACACAACTTCAAATTGTTTTATTTGCCAGGAAATGTTCAAAGAGGTGATGAAATGGAAAGCTAAGATGGAGCAACAGATTGTGGAAATTTCGAATGCTGTTAGCATTTTGCAGGCATCAAGCCAATATATTCCCTGAAAGCTCCTAACACAAGATAGAATAGAGTAGAAAGTTAACGGTCACTTTTGTTTTGCGGAAAAGTCTAGTTTACCATGAGAGAGTAGTAGGGTTTAGATCCTGTACAGGTTTGACATGCCAAAACATGGGGAGATCCTGGTGATTCCAAAATCATCAAACCAAACCATGATACCAATAGGTCCCACAATCTGAGATATATTTATTTTTGCTCCCCCTTTTGTTTTTGCCTCAGCCATATGGTGGTAGGTTGGAAACACGAACCTCGGCTCACATGAGATGCTAATTGTTGACATTATGTTTTAGCGATACTCGGGTTCTAAAGATGGGTGGCTTAGGAGATCCTATGGTGATCTAGTATATATAAAATATAGAATTATATATCCGTTTTGTCGCATTTTTCTGTATATTCTTACAAAATGTAATGCTCCTGCCATTCTCTATTTGTTGGTATCTTTTTTTTTTTCTACAGCTGTGTATTACTGGACTTGTTAGTTAGTCCCTATCTGATTAAAAATGGGTCCAGAGAAACTCCTGCTGTGCACCTGAAAACTGGAAAGCATGTACTTTGTTTAATGCAGATTCTGGAATTTCACGCAATTGCGTGCATCAGGTATTCAGGTCATTGTAAACTGTTGGGTAAAATACTCCTTTCTCGTAAGGGTTACAGTGAAAAGTTGTAAAGGTTGATGTTTTCAACGAAACTCATATGATGATCAGATGAGGCTGTAGATCATGAACGCCACTCTCTATCCGGGTTTGGATTTAAGATTATTCAAGTGGAAGCAAATCTCTTTGAAATATCTTAATTTAAAAAAGAATTAAAGAGTAGAAGACCGATTCAATAAATAAAAATCAAATAAAATTATAATTAAAAAATCTAAATGAAGAGTTGAAGACTTCTATTTTTTGATTATTTATTTATTTTGAGCGAATCAATTCATGATTAATCTAGCTAAGTAGATTTTATGTTCGATTTAAATTCGTATTCCAAATACTAATTTAGTATTAATAATAATAATAATTAATTATTATTATTATTATTAAATTAATAGAAATGAGAGAGTAGTTACTACTTGCCCCTTTTTCATTTTTTACAATAATCAAAACGATTATTAGATTATAATCATTATATAATTTTTAACTAAACTATTCTTATTAATATGAACTATTTTTTTTTAATTTTTCTTTAAAAAGTAATTAATTTAAAATTATTTAGATTTAATTTTACCATTAATTATAAAAATAACCTTAAAAATTAAAATAAAAAAATTAAATAGTCATAATTATTTAAAAAAACATGACAATTAAAATGGGAGGGAGTATAAATATTAAAATATTACTTCAGCTCAGCCCATAGAAAAAAAAATAATAATAATCAGTGGAAAAAAGTCTCCACCTCTTCTCCAATTGCAGCTGTCTTCCTCAAAAACAGCCAAACATCCCGACCAGTCAAGTCAAGCCTACTTTGTCATCAATTGAAGACATGGGTATGGTGGCTGGCTGCTGATCCTGATCCTGATCAGGCGATCTCGGCTTATCATTTGATTAATTGCAGTCACATCCTTCTCATTTTTCCAATTTTTCAACTTTAATGGCAAACATGGAAAATCCAACAACAACAACCACCTCTTCTTCTTCATCATCTTCAAGACCCAAATGGGTTCTTCCCTACACCACCGACAACCTCAGAGATCACTACACCTTAGGTAGAAAACTGGGTTCTGGTCAGTTTGGCACCACATTTCTCTGCACCCATAAGTCCACTGGTTACAGATACGCCTGCAAAACCATACCCAAGCGCAAGCTTTTCTGCAAAGAGGATTTTGAAGATGTTTGGCGAGAGATACAGATAATGCACCACCTATCTGAGCATCCAAATGTGGTCAGGATCAGAGGAGCTTATGAGGATGCTGCCTGTGTCCATTTGGTCATGGAGGTTTGTGAGGGAGGTGAGCTTTTTGACAGGATTGTCAAGAAAGGGCAGTACAGCGAGAAGGAGGCTGCTAAATTGATCAAGACCATTGTCGGTGTTGTTGAAGCTTGCCATTCCTTAGGTGTTATGCACAGAGATCTTAAGCCTGAGAACTTTTTGTTTGACAGTGTTGAGGAGGATGCTGCTCTAAAAGCAACTGATTTTGGTCTCTCTGTTTTCTATAAGCCAGGTTTAATTCTTGCCACCTCTCTGTTTCCTTTGATACTTGGTATTTTATTGGTCCTTTGGGAATATGCTAATGGATTCTTGTTGTGGAGATCCAATGGCTTTTGCCCTTTTTCTGTTTTCTCTAAATGTAGCAATGTTGGTTAGGATTTTAAGATTTGGGTTTTCTTTCTTTCGTATGTGTTCTTGGTGAAAGAACCCATATAATTATGGTTAGTTCTGCCCTATGATTTGCTGAATGCCTTGAAAACTTAAAGGTCGTTGTTCATTTTAATATAAAGATTGTTGTCCCATGAGATTTATCATCTTCAATCCTTCATCATATAGTACCTTTAATTCCACAATTGTTTTGTTGCTTCTTATTGAGGTTTGAAATGAAATCCTAATCTCATTTTGCTGATTTTCAGGTGAAACCTTCTCCGATGTAGTTGGGAGTCCATATTATGTTGCACCGGAGGTGCTATGCAAACATTATGGACCTGAAGCAGATGTATGGAGTGCTGGAATTATTTTGTATATCTTGTTGAGTGGGGTGCCACCATTTTGGGCAGGTAACTATTTCTGAACCCATGAATGGATGGATATCGCCAACGCCGAATTTCTAAGGTCTACCCTTCACTCTCCCTGCTTATGTTAATACATCTGTACCTTTTCATGCTTTGTCACCCTAGAAACGGAAATAGGGATCTTCCGGCAGATATTGCAAGGAAAACTTGATTTTGCATCTGAACCATGGCCTAGCATTTCAGATAGTGCTAAGGATCTAATAAGAAAGATGCTTGAAAGGAGTCCAAAAAGAAGGCTAACTGCTCATGAAGTACTATGTAAGTCTATCTTATTTGTGCTAAGCAAAGGAAGCAACTTAAGTAGACTGACTGTTTAGTCTAGCATGGTGATACTGCTGTATCTAAACCATTTGTGATGCTTATATGATTTTTTGTGCAGGCCATCCATGGATTGTGGATGACAGAATGGCTCCAGATAAACCTCTTGATTCTGCTGTTTTATCACGTCTGAAGCAGTTCTCTGCAATGAACAAACTTAAGAAGATGGCTTTGCGGGTAAGCTTCTGATAGATATGTGTTAGTTTGTTGTCATTACTCTCTGAGTTGCATTTAAAATTACTAGTATGTTCACATTGATTAGGGGATTTTAGTTGAGCTGATTTTGCTAGCTCTGAAATATGGAGGGCCTAATAATGATGAAGCTTCGCATGCTGCTATTATGACTCTGTATTGCACGTTGCTCGCATATGAAGTCAAATTAATCTCCTTATAAATTGGGAGTTGAGTAAAAAATCTCTAGATTTTACGCTTGTTGAAAGAGTTTAAATCATGGTTCAGATAAGATAACATTTTGCTATGCTTCTTGTGCGTCTGTGTCTAAGCATCAGATGGACACACTTCACTTGCTTTAGAAATATGTTCATTTGTGCTATGAATAGTGGTGGTGTTGTTACAGAATCACCTCTCCTCTGGAACACGTGATAGCTATATACAATTTCATTTATGAAACTTGACCGAACCTCTCTGGGAAAAATGTTATTTCATTGTGCTCAAAGCTACTGTTGATTGATAATTCATAATAAACAGATAATTTAAATTTCATCAACTGAATGACTCTTTATAATGTATTGTTTTTCCTGGTTTGTGAAATTAGAGCAGGGAGTAATATCACACCGGTTTATATATTTGTATTGAGAGGAGCTTTATGATCGTGCATGCTTCATACTCCATTTTAGGTGATAGCGGAGAGGCTTTCCGAAGAAGAGATTGGTGGTTTGAAAGAGTTGTTCAAAATGATAGACGCAGACAGCAGTGGAACAATAACATTTGATGAATTAAAAGATGGCTTGAAGCGAGTAGGATCTGAACTAATGGAATCAGAGATACATGATTTGATGGATGCGGTAAGAAAATTCCATAAGCAGCGTTGTTTCCTCATTGCTTTTTGTCATCCTTTTACTTGAGCTTAAAAGGTACAAATGTCTTCCACCGGCTTTGGCAGGCTGACCTAGACAAAAGTGGATCGATTGACTATGGCGAGTTTCTTGCTGCTACTGTGCACTTGAACAAGTTGGAGAGGGAGGAAAATTTATTGTCCGCTTTCTCGTTTTTCGACAAAGATAGTAGTGGATACATAACCATTGATGAACTTCAACAGGCCTGTAAAGAGTTTGGCTTAAGCGAGCTCCACCTTGATGAAATGATTAAAGAAATTGATCAGGACAATGTAAGTTCTTCTGACTCATCAATCTATTTGCTTCTTCTAGTAGACAAATACGAACGAGTTTTACGCTCAATGCTTAATATAAGAAGTCAGAAGCACTTGGCAACTCATAGTGCACAAAGTAGTCAAAAAGTAAATTATCATATTCAAGTGCTTTGCTAGGATTGACTTGAGGAGAAGGATTGAACTAGCATATTTTCTATGCCATTGGTTAAAGCTAGAATTCCCTAAAGTAGGTATGTACTATAGAGTTTTGGATGTTTTCTTGTAATTACCGAGATCTCGTTGCCAAGTGCTCTTACTCTCAAGATGGCTTTTATCATCACATGAAGCAATGGCCATACCTTATTTATTTGGGTCTCCCCTCGTGTGTCCTCTCTGCCCCTTCCGGGCAAGAGACTAAATCCCGCTCGAGAATTGTCGACTCCCTCCCCCAACATGGTTTTCTTCATGCCGTATTTTTAGTAACAATTGTATGGTAATGAAACCTTTTTGTGATGCAGGATGGACAAATAGACTATGGAGAATTTGCTGCAATGATGAGAAAGGGCAATGGAGGAATTGGGAGGAGAACAATGAGAAACACCATTAATTTGGGAGATGCATTTGGAGTGGCAGCCAATGGAGTAGACTGATGCTCACAAAACTAAAACTCTTAATTTACATTTCTGCCAATCAGACCTATCAACTGATCTTTTTTATAAGAACCAATCAACTAATCTTTTATCCTCATCATGAATTCAATTTCTCCCAAAAAGTTTTGCCTTTTATTTCCTGGTTTCTTTTTCTCAGTACTTTACAGTTATAAACTTGTTGAAGAAAACTTTTTGGTCAATTAAAACGCAGAATTTGAAGCCTACAACTAGAGTGACAATCGCACAAAACACTTCAAAAGGATAAAAATCGGATCAAACCGGACCGAGCGTTTTGGTTTGGATTTTTTTGGTTAAATTGGGAGACTAGGATCAGGATTGCTGTGTTAATTTTGAATTGGAAGGACCTTCGACGAACACACATGAAGTTCCAATACATCAACACTTAGTATGGAAGCAAGGGAAAACAAAAGGAATTTAATAGGGAAAAGGGAAAAGAATGTAAATAATTTTTTTATTTTCTTTATATGGGTGTCATTTTAAGAATAGAGAAAATGAGAAGAAAAAATGACGAGTGAATTTATTTTTATATCTAATTGATCAACTTTAAAAAGATACTCCCTCCGGTACGTTTTATATGACGTTTTAGCATTTGCTTTTACTATTCCGAAACGTATCTTAAGACGGCCGGAACAGTCACTATTTGAGACAATTTTGCCCCGAATTTTTTCTCGGAAGTACGTTAAGGATTAACGTACGTTCGAAAAAAAGTACGGAATTTTTTGGGGTCTAATAGTGCCTCATCCGGCCTCCTCAATATGCGTTCCCTACTGAATATTAGGATGCGAGGAAGTCATAATTCGTGCCAGAGGGAGTAGAATCTAAAAGCTTAAAATAGGAACATATGAGTTAAAAATTCCATTTTTTTTATTTCCTCCCGGAAATGTTTTTTAAATTAGAGGAGAAATTAAATTCTGAAATTTTTCTTCCATTCCACTCATTTCTCTCTTTTTTCCACCATTCACTTTTATTCCGATGAATTTTAATAAAGTTCCATTCTTTTCCTTTCCTTTCCCTCGTCCCATTTTAACCATAAAAAGTTAGACAAGAAATCACTGTGAAACAAACAAAAGATAGACTGACCTCCTTCACAGCCACCACCAAACAAGACCAAGCAATCAGATACAAAGTTGAAAGGGGGAGAGGGCCTGGAGCCAGGGACCCTCATTTGAGCATCTGGGTCTGGCAATTTGGGCAGCTGGGTTGGTTGATGAAATCAATCAAGTCAGCAATTTGAACAAAAAACAACAACGACAACCAAGCATCATCTAAGTGAAATATGATTTAAGCTGCAACTATCGACAGGAAATGACAAAATCGAAAATTTCCTAAAGGAGAATATCCAGAAGCATTGACACTGCACTTTGCCAATTGTGCAGAAACGAGATATTGCATATGACGAGCAGAAAGTACCGAACCGAAAACTATAATAATAAACAATGATACTATCATTCTGATAACGAACTTGACAAAATTGATTAACCGATCCAACCAAGCAACAGAGAATAGCTAATATACAAGACTGGATATTGATATCTTCTTCCTCCAAGGCAGCTCAGCACTAATTAAAATGAAAATGTTCCAAAACCCTAGGTCCTAAAGAACGCAAAAAACAATAGAACAGTGGTGGTAATGATTAATCATCATCTTCCAACTTCAGAAAACAAAATTCAAATTACAAGTTACTGGTAAAATCAAAAACCCATGAGACATTTGAGAACACACACACTGAGAAATTTGAAGATTTGATAAAAGATTATGAATGAGTCACCAGATTAACCATACGGAAGCATCAGCCAAACCTAGTCAACAAATTTTAGAGTCTAATCTGCACAAAATCAACAAATACCCCAATTCCAAACCCTAACTCCCCTGCTTTATGCGGTGAGCATCCCTTCTAAATCCCAAACAGAAGAAACATGAAATGGGTTGGGCCGGCAGGGTATTATAATTATTGTACTTTATTTATTTTTAATTTTAATTAGACATTATTAAATTAATTTTAAAAAAAGGAAATTGCATAGAACTAAAGAAACAAACGGTACGCGCGCCAATACAAACTTTGGCGTCAAAGAAACGCGGGTATATGAAAGTAGCCGTTGAAGTTACAAACATTGGAAACAAAAGCCTCTAAAACCCTAAACCGACTCTCCAATGAACTTGATAGACAGCAAATCAATCCTTCTCATCTTCTGATTCTCAATAAAATTATAAATAGGCAACTCAGAAACCCTAAGAAACCTACTAACTCTTTCTATTCTTCTGCCGTTCTTGTCTTTCTTTTTTTCAATCGAAGAAAAGAAACCCTTTTTTCTCACCGATCAATACTCTTTCAATCCGATTTCTGTTTCTGATTTCTTGAGAGAAGAAAAGAACCCATCATCAATTGAAATCCAATAATCATCTCTCGTTACTACATCAGTTTTGATTCTCTGTCCAAATCTTCGTTGTTGGGTGCTATGCCTACTGGTATATCGTTCAACCCATCAGAAACGGACTTGGTCGCTAATCATCTTTGCCGAAAGATCTCCGATGGAATCTTGAGTCCCTTGGAAGAAGCTTTGGTCCAGACTTGTGATCTTTACGGAGAAGAGGAGCCGTGGCAGACTTGGGAAAGGCTTGGAGGTGGAAGAGAACAAGAGGATCTTCACTTGTTCACAAAGTTGAAGTTGAAGAGTGTGAATGGTGCAAGAATCAATCGCTTGGTTGGGACCAGTGGAGGATATTGGCATGAAGAATATGCTAAACCTCTCAAAGATTTGGAATTTAAGGGAAAGGTTGTGAATTTTCAGAAGAAAAGGTTCACTTATGAGAATCCAGGATCAACCCAGCATTGTTGCTGGATCATGTTTGAGTACAAGTGCTCTGTCTGAAGAAATTGTGGTTGTGTCCTTAATAAGAACAAGTAACGTGATGTTAATAATAAGAGAAGGTACAGGAAGATATGCGAAAGCTTTGCAGAACCTGATGGGACGAAGCATATTCCTACCGTTCACGATACAACACATCAATCGGTGCACATTGAAGCGGTCCAGGAGGCTGAGAGATCATGGGAGAGTCGAGTGGATGACATTATTGGTAAGACCTTCGGTGATGCATTCGGGGACCAGACTCTTACAAGTATTCTGAATAATTTCTTTGACGAAGATGGGTTGCTATAGACTGAGTGATTGAATATTTGAATTGTTGAACTTGAAGCCAAAGAACAATTTTTGTAATCCACTAGAAATTCTCATGTATATGCAGAACCTTTGCTATAGTTTCAGTTTGTTGGAACCAATTATTGGTAAATCCTAAATTTTAATTTCAAAACCTATTTGCTTTTGCCTATGAATTATAGTAGTTCTATTACACATTCTTATCTGTTAAATTCCCAGCAGCAGTTCTTGAGTTCTTGGGTTCTTGAGTTCTAGTCAATTGAACTTCCAAACAGAAAGAGAAATGAATTACAGTGCCAGATTCTCCTACTGGCAGACATGCTCAACTCTCACATTCCAGCATCAAATATCGTAAATCTCCTTCGCCTCAGCCACATTGTCGCACAGTTGCTTAGGATTCTAACCATTGCATCTATTTCTGGAGAAATTTCTTGAACCAGTTAACTGACTGTTTTGGGTATCTTTTCAAGTCTTGTTTAAAATCCACATAATACATGCCAAACCGCACACCAAATCCTGGACCTGTACCCCAATCGTAGGAATCCAATAATAACCTCACAAAGTATCCTTTCACGTTAACACCATTCCTACCATCACAAAAAAAATAAAAATAAAAATAAAAATTATATAAATAACTCACTCAATTGCATCTTTAAGGGGTGTCTGGTATCAAATCATGTATGAATTCAATTAGAATTGAATTAATAAATGAACTCTAGTGATTGATATAACAATATAAAATTAAAAAGATTCAATTGAATTGAAATGAACACATTATTTGGTATAACTAAAAAATGATTTCATTTTTTTTTACCATTATACCCTTAAACTAAAATTTACCTATAAAATAAAAGAAAAAAATTTATAAAATTACGAGGTGTAATGTTTAAAGTGTAATGTTCACTAATGTCAGAAGAATTGAATTTCATTCATGGCATATATGCAAAATTAGTCATGTACAGCTCAAGAAAAGAGACTTTCCGTAATCAGAATTGATTAGGATTTGCTGCTAATGCTGTATTACTTTTCAACTTTGCTTTTCCCTTTTGATGAACTCATTTTTGTTCCCAAATGTCTTCAAGCCAAGGACTCTTATCAAAACTCCCTTCCATGAAAAAAGAAAAAAGAAAGTCTGTAGATAGACCAAACTGCAAATGACAGTGCAAACAGCAAAGAGAACAATTCTAAGTTAAGCTTCTGGTGTTTTTCAATTTTCACATTTTTTCAATTACATACTAAGTACAACTATTCATAAGAACAATTTAGGCATAGTAGTCCAATTTATAAAGGTACAAGAACAATTTATGCCCATTTATAAAGGTACAAGAACAATTTAGACCTAGTAGTCCAATTAATAAGATCAAGATCTTCTTACATTCTGACCGTAAACATTAATGTTGCATGATAAACGTATGTTAATTTATGTTGATGTCTAGAATTTAGACCTAGTAGTCCAAACAAAATCCAGCACAAACCCAGTTTCTTGAAATTAATTGATACTCAAATCCATGATTAGAACTTCTCACCAAACAAAGAAAACAAGAACAAAATATGTGAAATCTAATTTTATCCACAGAGTTAGTGAGCCAACTTTTAAAAAAAGCAGAGAGAAGAAACGTTGCAAATTCAAAAAAGAAGCAACAATCAATAACCCACCAAAAGACACCTAAAGATTAGAAAGCAGAGAGAAGAAAAGAAAAAGATCCATGTAATTTCACCTACCTATCAGTTTCAGGAGCGGACTTCCTTCCTCTTTCAAATTCTAATGTGCATAACAAGTCTTTTCCAATGGCTTTCCACTGCTAATCAAGCACCTAGACTGCAATTTGAGTGCATTTTTCTATCAATATGTGCAGACCAAATCACTTAAAATTGCTAAAACTTGGATTATCAGAATCCAAACCACCTAAACTGTAAAAATAACAGCAACAGTAAAAGGAAAACACGTGCAAGGCAATTTATCATGGATATGGCAGGAAAGCTCAATTTGATATCATGGATGTTATAAAACTCTGCTCTCCAGCTTAGAACAGAGTGCACAATCTTAAACATTCACAGTAAAAAAATATAGCCACTTACCCTGCACATGCATAGTAATCCAACAACACAATTTTTGTAATCCAACAACAAACAAGAGTTTGATCATTTATGCACACAAACACAATTAGGAGGAAACCAATACATAGAAACGTAAACTAAAAATAAGATTGGAAATATAAAGTGTAAGAACATAAACAACGCAACACCAAACTGAAGAAAAGAAAAATTCATAAAAATAAATTCCTGAAACAAACAACTAGCTAAGCCCTCATGATGGTCAGTGGAAAAAGGGGGGAAAAAACCAAAAGAAAAACAAAAGGGATCATATAACAATTCTCAGAAATTAAAATAAAACAGGAGAAGAAATCAAGTTGGGAGAACTCAGAACAAAAAACCCTAATCTAACATCTTCAATCAATCATAATTCAACGTGTACAAACCAAATTTAACAACACATCAAAACACCAGAAGCCAAGATTGGAGATGCTCAGTTCAAAAATTCAAAAACGACAATCAAAAATAAAAAAATTATAAGAAAACACGATTGAGAGAATGGAACCTGTTGAAGCTGTTCTCTGTAAATTGAGAGATTAGAAGCAAGCTCTCTCTCTCGCCGCCGCTGCGGCGTTCTCTTTTCTCTCGCGTCGCCGCTGATGCGTTCTCTTCTCTTCTCTCTCGCGTCCTCTTCACTTCTCTCTGGCTGTTGTTGCTGTATTTCAGATTTAAACATAGACTTTTAAGTAATTAACTAATTAATTATTAAAAAATTAAATGAATTCTACAAAATCACACAAATTTGGTCATAAATTCTATTCTATATTAATTCTAATAGTTCACCTAATTTAGATATGTTATAGCAAAAAAATATAAATGAGTGGAGCAAAAAATTAATTTTAGTTGAATAGATTTAAGGATATACTTTACATTCAATGTAAAAAGAGATTCGAATTTAGAAGAACGAATTATTTTCCAATCGTGTATACTGTATACTGTATCCATTAATTCATTTACTTTTTTATTTTCTTTTTTAACAGCAGCCCCGTAAATTGTCTTTAGTGTAATGTATAATTAAAGTGTTGTTGAAAAGAGAATTTATTCTTCATGCTTTATTTAAGTGAGGGGCAATTTTGGCATGAAATTTGCTAACCTAGGTTAGCTTTGTGTCCAGTTTATAACAGGTACTCAATTTGCCACCTCAAAGTGATCCGCAATTAAGATTGCAGAAAGTAATTGTAATTATTTTGACTCCAGTTGTAATTGTACACTTTTACCTTCAACAATGGAAGATGAATACACACAGAAACTTTTACCCTAATTTGAGTTTCTTGTCATCAGCTTCCACCCTCCTTTCTCTATTGATCTCTACGCAGATACCTTATCTGTCTCATTGCCCTTAAGGAAGACAGAAAAGGGTTGTCATGGACTACCGCATAACAACCAATGAAGGCGAGTTCACCTCCTTGCTGTAAAAGATGTCAAAGTAACATGGTAGAGGAAGACCTTCCAATAGCATACGCACTCGATGCGGGTAAAATGGAGTGTAACTTCTGAATCATCTCATTGAGCTCGCTTAGTTTAGTTGTCTCGTCACATTGAGATAAGAACCTCTCCAACATTCGGTATGTTGCTTCACTAATATGCCTTCCTCTCGAGAGAGACTGCTTAGAGCACTCAAAAGCTTCTTGCAACCTTCCCCGAGAGCACAATCCAGTTACCAAAAGGTCCAGCGCGTGACTATGTGGACAAATCCCCTTGTCCACCAGATATTTCCAGAAACTTAGAGCTAAATCAACCTCATTATTCACGCAGAAGAATTTTATCAACATAACCACAGTTCGCGATTTGGGGACAAAGTTTCTTTCTATCATCTTATGACACAGGTCATAAACACCCTCGACACCACTGGACTTCATCAATCCTAAGAACACGGTATGATAGGTCACATTATCGTGCCCAATATTCTTCTCTTTCATCTCCTCCATCAACTGAATGGCACACTTGATGTCTCTGCATTTAACCAATGTGCTGATCAATGCATTATAAGCCCCAATATCAGGCTGCAATTTTCTCTTGAGGATTTCCTCAAATAACTGCCTGGCCTTAAGAGAATTCCGAGCAATCCCCGCTCCATGGATTAGAGTAGTGATTGTTTCCAATGTAGGTGAACAATTAACCTTTTCCATTTCTTCGAAAAGTCTCAAACTATCACCAAAGTGACCCTTCTTACAGTATGCATCAATTCGGACAGTATAAGACAAACTAGTTGGCTTGAACCCTCTTATAACCATCTCATGGTAAAATAATTCCATTGCAGTTACATCACCTGCTTCTTTAAACCCCAATAGCAAGATATTCATGGTCTTGATGTTAGGCGGGAACCGAAGGTGAATCTTCTGAAACACTGATCGCACTTCTTTCATCTCCCTGTGGGCGCAAAATGCTCGAAGCAGTACATTGAACTCTTCAACACCAAACTTTCTTCCCAAAAAGATCTTCTCCATCCTCTCAAATGCAGAGAGTGTATCTTCATAGGATTGGAACTTTGCAATTTTGGATAGCATAATGCTCATGGACTTAAGAGAAAGCAATGATGGGTGTGCTTTTCCAATTTCCGCCGTCAATTCCCACGCTTTCTCAAAATAGCGCATACGCACAAGAATGTGGAGGGTTTTCTCAAATGCATCTGAAGTTGGGACAAAACGGGAATGGTGGAGGGAAAATCTAAAGAACTCCAAGGCCTTGAGGCCATTTGAATGGGCTGCAAACAGCCGGCCAAGGACATTCTCCACGAATGACGGGGTAAGGAGTTTTGGTGGGAGATGTTGTAAGAGGACAGGGTGCAAAGGTTGATTCGGGAAAGGGTGGTTATTGATGATTGTGGTGATTGTTTCAATCTCTGAAAGAGAGGATATGTGAGCAGCAAGAAGATATAAAGGGAGTCTGTTGCAAAGAATCCGATCAAACTTCTTCAATGGCAACATTGCCTTATCCTTCTCTTAAAATTAAGATTCTAGCCACCCTACCAGAACAATTTTCAAGTTAGTATCCAATCAATTAAAGCACGAGTTAGTTTTAGGCAAATACAAGCACAAAAGGGTCTTTCTTAAGGCGTCTTGAGATCGGAAGCGTAGTTATTTAAAAAAACCTTAACTTTGGTAGGGAAAAAGTACAGAACCAAAGAAATAGAAAGATGGGTACCAGTGAAAACAGCGAGATGATGGATTTCTTCTGGGCTCCAATCTCTCTCGCCGAACAAATGCAGCAGCACTGGCGCGAAGGTGAGAGCAATTTAAGTCGGTGGTAGCTTCAATTTGTTTAGAAGAAACTGAGACATAAACGAAAACCTAACCTTTGCTCTGAACTGAAGCCAAAAATCCTTGCGCGGCTGAGCACGGCGGAGGCAGCGGCAGTAGCTGTTGGCGGACAGTGGCGGTTTTTGTTCCCTCTCTATTTCCAGATCAGGGTGTAAAATTAAAATGGCTTCTTTTGTGCACTGGGCTGCGTTTAACAAGTGACAATTACTTGGAAAAATCGAAAATCAAAAATCAATACCAAGTTGAAAGTTCTATAAATTCCAAAACATTTTCAACTATTACATTAGTGGAAGCTAAATATAATTACAAAATATAAGCAAATTAAATGAATTAAATTTGATTCATATGTATGATTGGCATAATAGAAACTAACAAAATTAAGAATATAAATTAAACTCAATTTTTTTTATATATGAATTATACAAATTTGGTGTTGAAGGAGGTAGCTAATTTGACGTCTATTGCTTATTTATGCATACTAAACGGATCATGAATGTCTCGGCTCATAAATTGGGTCAATTTATTTTAATTTCTAGTTTAAAAAATGTTTGGGTAGGAAATTTTTGTTAAATGGTGATTAACAAAATTATAATTTTTCGAAAAAAAAGGAGTAAATAACTTAAATCATGCATCTTTATCACGAAATTATAAAAAGAATTTTACAATATTAAAAAAGTCCACTTCTACATGCAGCATAAAAAAGACTGCAGTGAAACAACTCCATCCCTTCCAAATCGTTCACATTCCACACTAAAAAATCATTTCAGCTGCTGAAGTACACTTCCCAAGCTACTAATATCATATCATAAACAGTAAAACAACGATTAGAACTCGTAAGAAACGCTGCATTACGGCAAGAAATCACTATATTTATCATCACAGCTCAGGAATTCTCCATCCAAATGAACATACTTTATTAGACCACCTCATTTTATACAGCAAACGTATTCCCATATAGACTTTTACCAAATACAATCCCTGGTTCTATTGCAGGAATTAACAAGCACAGACGATTCCACCGCGCAGAAAGGCAAATTTGCATCATCCCATTTACATTTTACTAGAGACAATAAGGTACTTGGTATGACGACCCTGAGCAATAATTTTCCCAGTGCTTTTCTTCCTCAATTCAACACTCGCAACTCCTACTGCTTTGCCAACACGTAAAGTCCTGGCCTCTATCTCTATCTCTTCCTGAATAAACAGTAGCAACAAACTTTTATGTCAACAAACAATTTGCACACCATTGTAAACGTTACAAGTAGGAACTCACATCGACTGACTGTACACACCAAATAAATATTTGCATAGAAGAATCTCAACTAGCCAGACTAGACTTAGAACATAATGCAGAAATTTGTAAGCACTTCTGGGAAGTTTAAAACCTTAGCGAGACAACTAAACCTACAAAATGTAATAATTGCCTAAGTTGTAATCATTACCATCTAATCCCCATTCCAAATTCCTAAGAAGTACATTGGTCTCTACCCAAGAACTATCTGCAACTACATAGCATCCTTGCCCATGGCCCAACAACCTACATGTGTAACTAATACATTGCCTGGATGGAAAAGAAAAATGAGGAGTTTGTACGAAGAGAACAGCTGGGCTAGTCCCTTAAGGTGTGAGCTCTGAAATTGAGCGATTCTTGTGCAACACATAGCGCTTAAATAAAGAAACATTGGCTAGGCTTCACCTCGATCCTCATGGCGCTTACAAAATATACATGTCTTCTAAGTACACTTCAAACACAGCCAGACACCACCCCTCATTGACAATCCAGACACCCCTCATTGACAATCCAGAAACCCCTAATTGACAATGTCCAGAAAACCCTCATTAACAGGACAGATCCCCCTTATTGCTGCTAGTCAGGCAAGAATTATATGCAGACTCCTTCTCAAGTGGACCTTCTATACAAAGTGCACTTAATGGAGGAACTTTGCATGAGCATGGACAAGCATGTTGAAGTAGTGAACTAGTGGGGGGGAGCTTTTAAAATCAAGGAGCAAAACATAACACTGAATATACTTCAAACACTTGTAGTAAAATAGTCCATCTTCTGCTTGCACAGAAAAATAAGTTGTCAAATGCAGCAAGATGGGATTTTATTTTCCGTCCAATTATCCAACAAATTTGCTTAGAGAAAAAAATATCTTTTTCTACAATCCAGCTTCTGCCTACCTCCTATTCCCTTCAAAAAGAGCCTGAAACCATACACCACTCAATAAATAATACACTCACCCACATACAACATGAAATGATTGACATATTTTTTTACAACTACTATGAACGCACAGTGATTTTTACTCGGTTACATATATTGACAATAGTTAGAACCTACCCCTATCAACCCCTCGTTGGAGAAAAGCAAAGGAAGAAAGGACAAATTTGAGAAGAGGTTCAGGCTAACATTTTCTCCTATAAATGAAACTCATTTTTTTCCTTCATACAAAAGGGCATGAAAAAAGCTGAAGAAGGTGGGTTTTAAGAGTGTCTGCACCAGTTATCATACCAAAAGAAAATGGAGTTGACGCACTCATCTTCTGTATTCAATTTAATAATAAAACCAAAAAACAGAAAAATCATAAGTACATGAAACTTAATCAGTAAACTAAACAATGAAAGAAGAAAGAGACCAATATGGGCAGCAAAACTCATCCAAGGCTTCCATGTTTAGTATGGTAACCAGAAACCTTGCTCATAAATCAAGATAAGAATTCGTGCAACAAGTTCTAGCGCGATAATTATCAAAAAGGAGTAAGCACTCAATCTAAGCAGACTTTAAAGATGATGCATCTTTCTTGGTTGGGACTTGGGAGTAATTGACTGTATTGCCTTCATAAGATCAACTACTTTATGGGAATCTAGCAAAATGTAAGTAAGCTCAGACTGTTAGAATCTACAACAGTGCTCACTAGGGGTCAATATGTTACTGCTTTGAAAAGACACAGTTGTATGAACCCAAAATCTGTCCAAAATAAAGTACGGTACTTCAAATACCATCAATTTAACAAAGAGGAACAACACTATCATGGGAGTCAACATAAAATAAGTTTGAGGCAAAATGGTAAACACATGTCAGCTAAACATAAAAGCTTCCACAATATTTCTTCTCCTTTAATGTTTCAGTCTTGTCATAAATTTTCGGCAGAATGTTCAACAGAGAACAGAAAGTTCAGAAATTATAGCGAATCATTTGCATTGAAAAAGTAAACATGAAACATGGAACCAAGCATGATAGAATAGGAAAAAATACTCACATCAACATAAGCAGCATCCAAATACGAAACGTTAATTTCCACCGAAACACCAGTATTTGGAGCTCCAACCGTGAACATTACAGCTGAGCCCACCAAGTCGACAAGGGTGGCTGTGGCTCCACCATGCAAGAAATTGCCACCATTCTTGAAATCAAGCCACAAAACAAAAACCCAACAATCAGTAATAGGAATTAAAACTAAAAAAGACCAGCTAAAGCTATAGGAACTGTTTGGTTAAATTTGTGGAATAAATTCACTTATTCTCCCAGCTCCTAAATATCTGCTCCAAAACGCAAATAGACCAATCAAAGAAGCAAAAGATGAATAATTGCGAGAAACCCAGAACAAAGCCTCAAATGGGTCAAGCGTGAAATGAATGATTGCGCTAACAAGGTTGTAAAAAACTCAAGATTGACGGGAAGTGTTGAGTATACAGTACCAGTAGACGAGGAGGGACTTTCATGGAACAAACAACGCGGCCAGGCTCGATAACATCGATTTGAAGTCCTTGCATTATGAATCGTTCGAAGAATCTGAGAGGCAATCCTTCGATGGTTGAACCATTTTTGTCTTCAGATGCAGCTTCGGTCCCTCCTTTCTCCAAGAATCTCTTTACTGACTCCAAATCCATTTTTGTCTCGTCGCGGTCTTCGTTGTAGGAGAAAGGATAGTTTTATGATCTTTTTCTTTCTTAAAGAGAGAAGAGTGGCCAAGTTAACTTTCGTACTTGTTTGGCGTTCCGGTTCTATTTGGAAAAGTCATTTCCCGAGTATTTGCTATGTTCTAGTGGCGATTGAGTTCTCTTTCTCCACAAAATAAATTAAAAACTATCACAATAAAATGTCTACCTCAATATAAATAATTCTAGATCCACATTTTCTATTTTTATTAATTTTTTAAAAATGGGTTTTATACCCTTTATGGTCATTTTACATCCAAACCATAGTTTTGAAAAATTGTTTTACTAAACACCTCAAGTATCTAACTTTTCCATTTACCAAAAATCATTTTCCCACATAATTTTTCCAACTAGAATCGGAACGCCAGACTCAAAGTTTGTAAAAATTCAAACAAACAAATTTGCTAAATTTTGTACAAATATCAAAACAAGTTGTAAATCAAACCGTATTTTTTTTTTGTTGGAAAAAAACTTAAACCGTATGGTATGGTGGTCTATCTTTGTCTTAATTTTTTTCTTTTAAAATTTTCCATAAAATAAAATAGTGGCCGGAACCGGAAGTATGAAAGAAATGGCAAACGCTATTTTTATAATTCTTCAATGAGTACATAAATGGAGGACATACACTAATATTGTTATTTTGTGAGGATTAAAAAGATCAAATATGTCACAAGCATAGAAGAAGTGAACCACAGTAGATCAACTCATACTGATTCAGCAAAGTATAGAGGGAAAGAATAATGGCTTTTTGCTGCCGGCATGGCAAAGTTTTTTCATTCAAGTATAATTATAAAATATTAATTATAGAAGGTGTTACTTGCGCGAAAATGGTAGTTCAGAAAAAATGAAATGCGCGTATAGAGGGAACGAATAATGGTTTTTTGTTGCCATCATGACGGTTTTTTTCAAATTATTAAACAAGAAAGAATCTATTGATATTACATTTTTCAACTCAAAGATAACCTAAACTTGTTGTGTCTAATTTTTTAGAATAAAAAAATATGTTTAAAATATTGATTAATGTTTTGGAGACATTTTAAGGAGATGTATGAACAAAGTTTGTTATGTGCATTTTTGTTTATTGTTGTTTATCGTGTTCTAATGTCAAGCCGGTAAGGGAGGAAGGTGAATTAGAGAATAATTGGCATGAAACTAATTTAGGGAGATCATTCAAAACCACAACCTTGGATTTTTATTAGTTGTAAATTAGTTTGTCTTTCTTTCTGTTTTGTCTTTATCATTCTGTTGAACAACCTTGCATTTGCATACTTTGTTTATTGTCCCATATATTTCCTTCCTTTGACTGGCAAAATGTAGCTACCTACTACTTATTACAACATTTCTTTAACCTTGTTCTTGCATCAAGATCCAAGAACCCTAAGGTATGCTTTTTCATTACATTGTCATGAATTACTTGCCTCTCCTAATCCATTCATTCTAAATCCATGTTTTTTCAACAACAACAAAAAATTCATGATATTAGCATTTATTGTTTCTTTTTTTCATTCCAATTAGAAATATTGGTGAAATATTGGTGAACCCTTAATCATCAAGTTCCAGGAGTCAAAAATAAATTAGGTAAAACCTAACCAAGGTAGGCAGCATTAAGAACCAATCTCAATCACATTACAAGTAATTTCTGCAATCTGCCCTTTTTACCTAAACCAATGTTGTGTTTTATAAACAAGAGCACTTACTGGTTCATCATTCGGAACTTCTTGCAGGTACCAGTCGACAGGAAGTAATCGATGAGATAAAAGAGTCCATGGAATCACCGGCAAGCCAGAGAGCAGCCGGTTGTAAGCCTTTGACTACATTTGTGCAGACAGATACGAATGCTTTCCGTGAAGTCGTGCAGCGGCTGACAGGCCCATCAGAGTTTGATGCAGCGCCAGGGGCAGCATCGGCAAAGGTTGCAGGCCTAAAAAGATCCACTTCGAAGCTACATGAAAGAAGGAAATACATAAGGCCAAAGATCGAGATAGTTAAATTCCCTGTCAACTTCAAACCTTGCACATCTCCTACGGCGTCTGGAAGTCCACGTCTTCTTCCAAGTCCTGTGGGTACCCCTTCTACAATCCTGTCGAAACTGTCAATAGACAAGCAGGAGAACAAAGTAGAATCAGCAACTTGTGAAATGAACAGCGAGGAAGAAGAGAAAGCTATCAAAGAGAGGCGATTTCACTTGCATCCATCACCCAGGTCTAAACCAGGGTACACCGAACCAGAGTTACTCATTTTGTTTCCTTTAACTTCCCCTAAAACAATTGAGAAACACTGATGCCAGGTTATTTTATTTCTTTGGATGTAAGAACAGCAATTAATGTAACATAACCCTTCTTATTTTCAAAAACTAATGACTAGTAATTACTCTCACAGTTTACTTATTTACGTCTCTTAGATATCATTTTGTGTCTGCCTGTGGAATTTCTGCTCTACTTCAAGTTTAGCAATCGGTTTTAAACAACATGACTTTGAGACAGTAACACTTATAAAAACATCAGGAGAAACTATGAACTCTTCGAGATGCGCATTAATAAACAGATCTTAAAGTGCAAGGATAGAAGCAATGGAATCTGGACTGAAACCGAAAACATAATAGTCTAGTCAGCTTACCGATTAAATGTAATCGAATAAAATAATCAGCTTATAAGAACAGATGCATTCCCATCAGACGAAGAACTCAGCAATTGTAATCTAGAAACACACAAACAGTAATTTAGGAATGATGATTATTCATAATTCTTAACATTATAAAGATCTAATGCACACCAGGAATGCAATATGGAGGGGAAAAATCAAGGAAGCAACAGAGCAAAGATCAAGTAGCAGCTAACTCTTATAAAAGAAAAACTAAGGAGCAGCTAATGGGTTAGGAAGTATAGAATACCAACAGTCACATTTTCATATAAGAGAGAAGAATAGATATCAAGAAATTTTGATTAAGAGCACGTGATGGTTGGCTGAAATCCATACCTATGGGTACATCAATCCCTAATTGAGTAACATCTAAGAAGTTCCTCTTTAAACCTATGCATGCCATTAATTACTTCTTACTGGAAAGTTAGATTTGTTTTTGGCCTGAGAAAGCAAACTTTGTTTACATGGTTTTTTGACTATCATATTAAATTGCACCAAAGGAATACCTCTCCACTTCTTTCTAAGGAAAAGCTTGATGGAGCTGCCAACTGAAAAGCGTGTGCCACACCCTTCCCTTTTTCTATTCAAAATCTTCCCTCTTCTCAGTTCATTCACTCCAGCCACTTCAGAGAGTAAGCCTCTGCTAATAGGAAAAGGGGAAGAAATCAGTAAGATCCTTTGTGGAGCCATTTTTTGTAAAACATTCCAACACTGTTAACCCGGTACAACATTATGGTACAACAGCTAAAGCATCACGTATAACTAATTACTTTGCTCTATCCATGTAAATATTACCATTATAAAATCAGCATCTTTGCAAGCTGAGTGCCCTCTCTAGGAATAACAATATTTGGCTCAAGGAGTCATCTCATCTCATGGACTTGCTGAGTGTAGAGTGTGAACCGATCTCATAGCATTATCCAACTCACTTTCACAAGCGACAATCCAAAAGTTGAACATCGAGCTTTTGACTTAATTGAAATGGTTCTTTGATTTGGTGATCTAAGGTACTCAATATACTGTAAATAGTACTCCGTTGAGGATGAGAACTGTCTCCAGCAAAAAAGACATTGCTTTGCCTATCCAGTTCAATCCAACTGCATCCTGCTGGCTTCTTTAGGTCTCTAATCCTCATTAATTTTCTGATTTCCATGACCACATCCCATCTAGAATCTGCTGCATATAGGTTTGATAGAATTACATTTCTCTTGTGATCATCCCTGCAGAGAACAAATATTAACAGCGATAGCAATGAATGAGGAGGTATTAGCTGAATTCAAGAGAAGGAAGGAAAGGGGAAGCAAAGTTGGATGCTACTTACTTGGTGGGGTTTGGTTGAGGAGATGCTTTCTCCAATGGGAGCTGGAAATCCATGGTTGGCTTTGATAGACTTCGAAGCTGAAAAAATTGAGAATGAGGAAGATGGCGTGAAAACAGCAAATTAACCAAATTCCAGGTCCAATTTAAAGCTCTAATATTCTCAGTCAAAAAAAGCCTAGACTCCAAAATCAATATAGTCAAACAATTGCAGAGCTCAACTTGTCAAATAATCCATGAAGGTCAAAAACTAATTGCGGATTTTGAATCACCAAGAACAACTAATACTTTTTGTGTCGTGGGCAAACAAAGCCCTAGGAAAATGCAATCAAGACCAAACCGATCCAACTTAGAGAAATAAAGGTGAGCCCGTCACTACAAGTGCAAACCGGAGCCGGATGCCGGAGAGGCCGCGCAATCTGCTCAGCGTCGGTCCACCGCCGCGCACACCTCCCTCCATCGCTTTTTATACTCGTGTACGTGCTGCAAAAACTGCAAAGTCCCTCAATTTTAAATTCTCTCTCAATGATTTGCTTGATTTTGTTTTGAATTCTTTTTGGATAATGGCTTTATTTGTCTTAACTATACATTTGTTAATGCAGGAGTGGTACGATACTCCTTTGAAAAACCGACAATACTCAGAAAGGAAAGACAAAAACATACACATAAGAAGACAAACGAAAAACTAAAATTTAAACATGACATTGAGCCTAAGGAAAAAGACATCATTTTCTGCTTCGGTAAGGTTCGATACGTAATTGCCAACCACATAGTTTATTAGCTTCATTTCTCACCGCGATGCAGTACATTGGAGCGGGAGAAGAAGTTGGAACTATTTAGGATTGGTGTAGGCCAGTATTCCTTTCTATCAAATGACCTTCAAATTTGAACTCTCTGGTTTTCATGTAAAAGGCAAAAAAGCCACAGACTTGGAACTTGGAAGAACACAAGATCCTGACAGGTTGGGTAAATACCTAATCCCGTCGCACGCATAATTGCGCACGCATAATTCTCAGAACACCCTTGCATTCTCCAACAAAGTATGGATGACAGCAGCATTGACCCAATGCAGCTTCCCATTGTGTGCAGCAATTTCAGCCCCGAACCTGTATTTTTCACCCAACAGTTTTTTTTCTGATCTAACCCATTGCTTAATCTCAGAGTGGTAAGTCTCCATCGCGAGCTGGTCTGCTAGATTGGATGATACTAAGTCTTGGTAATAGAAACGCACCGCTCTAAAAGGATACTCCAACTTGACAATCCGTTGTCCTCCTCCCTCTATCCGATAGCAATAAGGTTCGCAAATTAATCCGAACTTTGTATGGCTCCCTGTGCGGAAGTGACAGGGGAAAGAGGGGGCAGAGCAGGACAGCCTAGAGAAAGGATTACACAAGTAATAGACCTTACTATTGTGCTTGAATCCTGCCTGGCGTAGATTCAAATCAATGCTAGCTGCTACAACAGTGAAAGATTCAGTCCCCTGTTTTGTAGATAATTACTAAAATTGAATCCGGTCACTGCAGGATTTTCCGAACAAGCCAGGGGAAAGCCATATCTGTCAGGTGTGGGACTCCGATAACATACAAGAATCCTCAACCGAGGTTCTTGATCGTCTTCCTCCGACTCCGAACCATGGGTTAAAACTAGTCCTTACTTGGTATTATGATTTTAAACTATAAAGTTATAAACAAACTAAAGATGCAATCATTTAATTGGAAGAATGTACGAAACTTAGGTCAATCGAATTCAATTTCATGCCTGTTAATACATTATAACTAGCCTTACAGTCACGCAATGTTCGAGTAGACCTTTTTTAATATAAGATTAACTAAATACAAGTTAAAGTAAATAAAATAATTAATTAAAAATTAAATTGAAGATAACATAAGATTAACCTTGCTTCTTATGAAGTATACATCACATAAAAATGTATAACAATTTTTTTTGAACACTTAATTAAATTATTAAATATTTTCTTTTCAAATTCAATTCTAACATTGTAATTAAAATGTATTGAAATAACTAATTACAAAACTTAAATTAATACGTAACATCATAGGATTAGGAGGGGATTAGAAATACTGCACAATTTGGATACCTTATCATCCATAGCTTATCCCATGCAAATGCAACAGCAAATTCAATAAAAGACCCAAGTACCACAAGCTAATGCTACCTTCACATTGGTTACTTAGATTCGATCGCTTTCAAGCATCAAAAGCACAGTACATATATATCTTCCAAAATATTCCAATCGCATTTTACGAATCCATCTAATAAGGTAAGTACCTAGAGGTGTCAATTAGTCCCGAGACCCGCAGATCCGATCCCGGATCTGAGAATTCGGTCCGGGTCCGGGTCCATATTTTGGGCCCGTTTTGGATCGGGACCAGACCATTGTCGGGTCCATCCGGGTCGGGACCGGGTCTTGGGTACATGACCTATTTTTTTTCCTCCTTCCTTCATTTCTTCGTTTCTTTCAACCGCAGTCGTAACCCACCACAAATCCATCACCACCACCAGCCACACAAACACCAAATCCAGAACCAAATCCGCCCAACAGCTACCTCTGCCCAAATCCATGACAAATCCATCACCAACACCAGCCGCACAAACCCACACACAACAAATCTATCACCAACACCAGCCACACACCCACACAACCTCCGTTTCCGCCAACCATTGTGGCGTGGTCGGGATGTGGAGGAAAGAAAAGAAAAACGGAGCAGAAAAGAAGAAAGAAAAAGAAAGCAGTATGTTGTTTGGTAAATAAAATTTAAAAGTGTTGTGAGCTACCAAAAGTTGTTTTTAGTGTTTGGTAAACACTGCGGTTAAAACTATGGTTTGAATATAAAATGACTATAAAAGACACCGTTCATTTCAAGTATTATTTATATAAATTATTTAAATCAATCTATTTCTATAGATTATTTAAATCAATTTATTTTTTTAAAAAAATAATTAACATTTTATTTATAATAAGAATAAAAACTTCATTAGTTAAAAAAAGAATTAAAATATTGAAAACCGAATGTATTTATTTATTTATAAGCCGCAAATGAATCGCGTCGTTGGATATTTGACACGAAAATTTAATAATAAAAATAATTATTATCTGATTAATTAATTTCGAATTATTAAGTTGTTTCATTAAAGCTCTCATGAGCCAATATGTAAAATAAATTTAGTAATTTAGTAGGCTAAGGTTATTGAGATTATAAAATAATATTTAAAAAAAGAAACTACATTATTTGAAAATTTATAATGCTACTATAATAAATTTTACAATATTGTTTACTTTACTTCCACATGTGCCAAATTATCAATGTAACTAATTAAGTTTAATTATATTTATTTAGTGGTTCGTTTAGTAGAAAGATATATTCAAGAAAAAACTAAAATTATGAAAAGTAATTATTTGGTTTCATTTATTTGGAAGAATCAGCAATTGTTCCAGCAGCTGGTTGTGAATTCATAACTGAGGCCTAAGAAAATCTCTTCTCGAGATAGATCACAGACTCAATCCATAAAACTAAGAGAAATGAGATTTTTAAGCTGCAAAATGACCGACATTGAATATCATCATCTATTTTCCTTTACTGCAAAATGGCTGGCATACTGATACAGGAGAAGTTGCTCCGTATCACCGGTACAGCGAAATAGGACGATTTGAACCTGGTTCACATGAATATAGTGTTGATTGCATACAATCCCCTTTTTCTCAATTTAAACTTGGTTGATTTAAATGAGGATTGCATGCAATCGATGCTATATTCATGTGAACGAGGTTCAAATCGTCCATTTTCGCCCCTACGGAGGACACGGAGCAACTTTCTCCAGTGCATTTGATTATGGAGGGAGTGTAATTTTGGTTTTGCTATTCTATTACCCAAAAAAACAAAAACCTCATACCAGATGAAGATGATTTCTATTCAACAAAGAGAAACGAACGATTCATATATAATGGAAATCTTATTTTCTGTTATATCAGGCAAAAGTCTGGGTTTAAGCAACATATACAGCCCAGCATAATTGCTATCTCATCTCTGGGAATGGCTAACACCGATATAAAGATTTGGAGCCTCCATTATAGAAGGTAGTCATCAAAGATGCAAAGTAGAAGATGAAGGAAAAAAGGTAGATGTAGGGGAAAAGGCCAGTAAACAACCAAAGCTAGCCGGAAACAACTAGACGGCCGCGGACCAATTGTAAGAACTCCCAACCCTTGGCATGCCACCTTCCTTCTTTGCATCCACCTTGAAATTCGCGCCGCAAACATCACCTGAGCTATCCACTCTCGGCACTGGCTTCATATCATTCAAGGGGTGCTCAAAGCTCCTCAATCCACCAGAAGTTGTAAAGAAACATCCTGGAAAAATGAAAAGAAATTGAGAAATTAATACATTGCGCAATTTCTTCCTAACCTCAGAAATGCTAACAAAGGAACAAGTTTTATTGGCTGCCCCTGAAGTTTAAGGGCTTAAGGGATGATAAGGACAAAGGTGAGGAAGTGAGGGACAAAAGCAAAGGCCATTGACAAGTAATGTTTCAAGCTACTTTGAGATGGATAATTGCTTCTGTAGCATTGGAAATTTAAATGCACATTAATTTGCATATTGCCAAAAAATTCCGTCTCTAAATTCACCTCTCATATGTTCCAATATGTGTGCAAGTGTGTCATCTAATGTTATAATAGTTTTCATATCTCCTTCGTGATATATGTTGCCAAGAAAAAGCTGTAGAATATTTCGTAGATCATGCGGCTGAGGGTCCTAAATGGAAAATCTTACCTTTGGGGAATGGTGCAAAGGATTTTCCACAGCCCTGCTGAATAGTCTGAAGATCATCTGAAAGGACAAGGTGGCCTTCAGAATCAGTTCCCCAGAAAAATGGCACACCTCCATCAGCATCCTGCACAAAAAGATAGGTTACGGTTATTGAGGATAAGCAAATAGACATGATCAAAAGAACAAGTAAACATATGAGAGATCCAGGACAAAAAACGAGAAGGTTGTAAGCAGGAGGGTTCATTCACCACAGCTATAAATGTAGATTTGTTGGAGGCATCATATAGAACAAAAGCAAACCTTCCATGGATACCTCTCACAACCTGATCAGCAGGGTAAGGCCCCCGATCTCTGAGTGTTCTGTAAGCTTCAATGATGATGATTGCCTCATTTGCAGCTTTATTCAGGCCATATTGCTGCTTAAGTTCAGCAAAATTCTCAACGTGGCCTTGGACCAAGCAGAAGATGTCATCCAGAACCACAAACAATCTGTCCAAGAGAATTGAAATACAGAAAAAATTCATTACAATGTGAGGCGAAGCAAAGTAGAGTTTTATAAAGAAATAAAGCTTTACCAATCCTAAATAATCTCTAACAAAATAGTGGAAACAGGAATTTGGATACGGCACTGCAGAACACAGTAACAAAAAAATCAAATTTTCAAATCACAAAGGGAGTTATAATTCATCTCTAATGGCACAGCACATGCCAATCACTTACCAAATAAAAAGAAAAGCATATGGTAATCATAACCAGAAACACAACCCAATTACAGATAATCTGGGATTAAAATGAACAAAGAAGCTCTTCCGTGATACAAGGATGAATTGCACACTCAAAAAAGATCTATGCATATTTGCATCCCATAAAACATCCCAACCATTCCAAAAATAACAAATGAGGAGAGTAGTAAAAGGATGTATAACAACAGATCAGCCAATGAACAGAATAGATCGTTTTGCGTCACAAACCACAACATACCTCTCAATGAAGCAAGAAAACAGAAAGACACCCTAGATTTGAATGATTCGCCGCACTAATCCTATATCACTAGTTGGAACCGGAGATTGGATGACCTGTTTTTTCTAGTTGGAACTGGAGAAGATTGCGGCGATTGCGGAGGAGAAAGGGAGCGGCGGCGATTGCGGAGGGGATGGTGAGGATTGCTGATCGCGACTTAGGTTTTCTTTTGTCCGGAGAAGAGGAGGGCGAGAGGAGAGCGAGGTGAATGAGGGTGTGGAGAGTAATAAGGTCATTTTATACTTGGTTTTTTTGGTAAATATGAAGAAGTTAGGTCAATAAATTTGTCCACTAAATTTGTAAAAACGCTTCCCGTGTTTTCATCCAAACCTCTCCAGTCTCAAAACGAAGGAAAAGTTTTGAACACCAGCTTTCCAAAAAGCTTGATTTTGAAGGTGTTTACCAAACACTTTCCTTAGCTTCTTGGTTGGGGAAACCAACTTTCTCAACCCAAACCAGAATGCCAAACAGGCACTAACAAATTTACCTACATCTTTGTATACTTAATACCTTGATCTACAAGGCTCTCACACGCTTGCCCCTTGATAACCGTGGATTACAAACTGCACAATATGGAGGAAAACCTATGATACGATCCTAGCCCCATGGTTAACCCCAGTGACGTTAATGCAACCCCTAGACATGGAGACAAGGCAGGAGACGCTGCTTGATCAAGCTTTCAGGCAAAGGATGACATGGAAGGTGGCTTGGAGGCGCAGACACAACAAGCAACTTCGTCGGAACGTATCTGGAGATTTACATGTCGGAATCGTGCGATCGACCTCTTGTTGGAAACTTCAGGATGTTAGCTTTCATTTGGGATAAGATTCAGCTCATTTGGCCCAGTGGTTTGAAATTTATGGACGTAAACATTATGGCGTGCAGTCTGTACGCGAGACAACATACAACTTGAAGTTTCGGCCCAAACCTTAGCCCGATGATGGAGAACTCGACATGGGCTGCTGGAATGTATTTAAATATATTTATATTTACTGTAATTAGTTAATTAGTTAATTAGTTAATTGATTAATTAGTTAAGTGTTTTACTTTATTTAATATTCCTATTTTGGAATTAGGGTTTACTTGTAACCATTATATAAGGAGCCGCTTGGCCTCCTTAGAAACTTGGCTGTTATTTGATAAATTGAGATATTCTCTTCAATCTCGGCCCCTTGTTCAAATCGGTTGAACCTTGTTCTTCTTGAGTCCGCAATACTTGAGTCGTATACAAGTAAATCTTGGAATTGCATTATTGTGTCGTTTATCTTAGTGTGATTCTCACATTGTTGAGTCTAGTCCTAAGAATCCGATTCAAGATCCTTGACTTGAAATCGATTAGGGCTCTTAGCACAGGTTAGCTAAGTGGTCTAAGCTCGTACTTGTCGAGTTATTTATTTCCGCAGGAAATCCGTCTTTGAGCAACGATTAAAATTGGTGCTACGCATCCTAAGGAACCAGGATCGTATCAACCTACAAGAAAAAATAATAGTAAGAATAATTAGTTAGCCCTAGAAGCTGCACTATCAACTGCAAATAAATATATTTTTTAACAAGGGCAGAGCATACCAGGATCATTTGGATCATAGGGATGACAAACAGAGACATGGGCATCAACACCAACATCATACACGTTACTGATCATATGCACTTGAGCCAAAAAGAGTTTGGGAGAGCTATCGACCGAATTCCCGCGCTTGACTTTGAACTTGATGTTAAACATCAGGAGAGGAGTATCAAAGGTACGAGACTTTATAATCCCCAGAAATTCTAAACCAGCATCCTGAAAAAGAAAATTAGAAGCTTATTAGTTCCTCCCCAGATATGAGTGCACACAAGCACACCATACAAAGTAGACAAAACGTGAAAATGGAGAAACCTCATCATTGGTACTCTTGGTCTTGAAGTAGTCCAGGGCCAGTTTAGCAAGTCCAACAGAATGGTAGCGCCTTAACTCCACTCTTTCTTGCTTTGTCAGAAAATAGCATCCGCGAAATAGATCTGCCGGACGTTTACGACGCCTGTGCAGCAAAATCAAAGAATAAATCATTAAAAAAAGCAAAATTCATCATCATTGTATTAAACAGTAGCCTAATTTAAATTGCACAAGTATATGAAATGAGCTGATCCAAGAAAATATATAGCGCTTACACTCGGACCACTCGGTTAAGTACAGCAGCTGCGCATTTTCCTGCTTCTCCATTGAGTTGATATCCATCAGACGGATCTGGGAAACAAGCTAGACAATCTGCATGTATGTATGGAATATCTGCCATACAAAAAAGTTTGTAGTTATGCCAAAGCTATGCATGCAATGTTATATTCCAAACTGACAACAGTGTCGTGTAATGAATGAAAAAATTGAAGAATTTCAAGCAATAACAGACATGGTGAAATCTAATAACTTACAACCCCATCCATTGAACAACAAGTAGTAAAAAAGCAAAATGAAGCCAAACTCATCATTCAAATTTGTTCTAAGAAAAACTTCAAAAGAAAATGATAAAATGCAGCAAGTGAAGCATCTTTCACCCAACATTCTGTGTCACCATATCAGGTGCTTGCTAGTAAATACTAAGGAATAGTGAAGGATTTGTGCAGCAGGGGAATCCACATTTAGGAATTGAAATACAAACAAATATAGGAGTCAAAGAGGAAGATTAAGAGAAACACAGAAGATAAAGTAACATAAACATGTAAAGGGGAATTAAAATTGCTCTGCATACCAGGCATGTTGGGGTCATATAAACAACACCGAGAGACATGACCCTTCTCAGTAGGATCTTCACCAAAGTGTACTTGCGCAAAAAAGACTCTAGAGGATTCATGGTCTACAGAACCTACAAGCTTAGCCTCGAACTTGAGGTTGAAAACCGTGCCATAAAAGAGAATTGCACATACGTCCACCATCCGCACAAACTCAAGATCATACTACACATAACAAATGGAACATCTTATTGAATAATAAGAAGTGCTAAGCTAAATGAAAAAATAAGATAAGAGTATGAAAACATAAATGAAAGAAGACAGCAAAAAGACCTTGTCGCAGAGATTATTGGACATGTAGAGTTTCAAAGCAAGAGGAACAAATGACTGGACTGTCCTCTCCATTATATCCCTTTGTTGTTCTCTGCTGGATGGCCAAACCGAACAGTCTCCATCAGTTTTGAATGGGTACTCTATCTTATAGCCTGGCAGTTGCCACCGGGGAAAAGGAGTTCCCCTTGGCTTCTCATCAAGTTTCGAATTTGTATCCCTGCATATCGATAAAACAATGAGACATCTATGGTCGGAACACGATTAACAAACTAATAAGTCGGTGAATTTGATTCTTTTCATAGCAAAGGTGGATGAATAGGTTAATAAATATTTTAGAAACAAATGGAGCAGTGTCCAATCCATTGTATCGTTGTATATCACACTGGAGAGGAGCACGTAAAGGCAAAGACATTGACCACTTGATAAAACAAAGATTTGATTCTACACTGGTTCATGCCATCGTACACTCAGCTTTGGATATCGTAGATGCATACATACGTATATCAAATACCAACATAAGCTAGAAAAGAACGCAAGCAATCCAAAAGTCCAAAAATAAAAGTAAAAGGCATACTCTTCCTCGGCAGCAGCTCTGGAGGTTCCTGTTCCACGAGTGACGGGGGCAGTCTTCGTAGCGTTTTTTGCCCTTGCCCTAGCCTTAATCATTGCACCAAAATGACCCGAGACGCTGCCATTGAAAATTTGAAAGCTAACAAATTAATAATAGAATCGCAGAGAATATGTTGGGGTTAATTTCAATCGACAATCAATTTGTGCAGCAAACAATCTTATCCCAAGAATCAATAACCCCTAGCTATCAAACCAATCAAAAGCAATCAAGAAAATAACACAGAGATTTTTAACGTGGAAAACCTCAACAGGTAAAAAACCACGGGACCAAGCCAGTCAATCCACTATATGATGATCAATGTGTACAACCAAACAAAATCCCTATCTCAACTATAGGAATAATCTGACATACACCACTATCACCAATAGTACCAATCAAACAATCCAATCAATCAATCAATCCGAGAAAAAACAAGAGATATGAGAATAGAGAACCAAAACCAGATTTCCACTGCTTCAATCGGGACAGGATTTCTACCACACCAGACAACTTGTCACCGATCTAACCGTTCAGATTGAAGAACCAGAAGTCTTGCACCTGCTGTCCAAATTTCACCCAGATCCAGCGGTGAACGAAGTCGCTGCGACGATTCTACCGCAGCTGCACAGAGTTTGGCGAAAATCTGTTTTCTCTCTTCTCTCTCACAGGATGCTCAACAGCAAACCTCTCACAATCTCTCAGGATGTTCAACAACAACCCTTTTACAATCTCTCTTGTCTCTCTGTTTTCTCACAACCTAGCCACCACCCACCTTTTATATTAGTGGACAACCTAATTAATTAGGTTACACAATCCTACTTAAAGTCATACTCCAATCTTTCCTTTTTCTAATCAAACTAAAACAAATAGCCCCAATTGGGCTAGGCCCACAACAAATTCAGCCAATATGAGCTGGACTCCAACATTCTCCCCCTCCAGCTCATATCATGGGGGAATCACCAATCTTCATGCAATCTGAGTAGGAGTCAAGTTCGCTCTCTCACCGGTCAACACCGCAAAGCTAACTCTTCTCCTTGGTAACTCTTCCTGGCCATCACAATCATTCAATCTTTTGTAAGTACCTTGCACTTTACTCTTAACCGCGGTTCCAATCAATCGGTAAACATTGTTAGAAGCAAGCTCCCCCTTCATGATTACAGCTGCTCCTTTGCTTACCCTCATCAATCTGTCTCTCGCTGCATATCTATACCCGCGAGAATCCAATCTTCCAAGAGAGATTAAATTTCTTTTCAACTTCGGCACATATCTCACATTGTCGAGAGTTCTCACCAATCCATCATGCATCTTGATCTTCACATTGCCAATGCTTTCAACCTCGTTATTGGCCAATGTGACAAATTTATCATCACAATCACCAAATGTACTAAACAATTATTTGTTAGCACAAATATGAAAAGAACATGCAGAATCTAAAATCCAGGAATCTCTTACCTGTTCCTCACTTTTTTGCACTACCAACAGTTCAGCATCATCATCTTGAATAGTTGCAGCATCACCAATCTTTTCTTTACTCTTCTGCAGTTCTTTCAAATCAGTCATCAACTTCTGACAGTATGCTTTGATGTGACCCTTCTGGTGGCAATAGTAGCACTCTTTCTCACTGTAGTCTGCCCTTGGTCTTGAACTGGATCTGTTTCTTCCATAACTGGAAGAACACATCTTCCTCTGTTTCTACCACGATGATCCTGTCCACTCAATGACCTATCTGAAATCATTAGTCTCTCACTACTATTCTTGTTCTCCACTCCTAACAGCTTCTCATTATCTATTAGGAAAGTCGTCACATCCTCCTTCTTCAAACTTGTCTTCCCTGCTGTAAGGGACTGCACCAGTGACTTGTAAGACACAGGCAATGAAGAAAGAAGAAGTATCACTTGCTCCTCATCTTCTACTTTCTCCCCTGTATTAAGCACTTTCGTCAACACCCGATTGAAATCCGACAAGTGCTTATGGATGCTCATACCTTCATCCATCTTCAACGAATACAAGTCCAACTTCAGACTAAGTTTGTTTGTCACAAACTTGGAAGCATAAATACTTTCTAGCTTCTCCCACATTCCTTTTGGTGTCTGCTCCCCCATCACAGCATACTTTATTGATGGAGCTAATGCTAGCCTGATCTGACTGGTCCTTTTTCAGGGCAGTTGCCCAATCACCATCTTTCATTCCTTCTGGCTTCTTATCACCAAGAGCGACGTCGAGATCCTTCATAGTCAACAAATCCATCACAGTTGTCTGCCACACTGCGAAATCATTCTGTCCATCAAAAAGCTCAATCTTTGTGTTGTCGGTCATCTTTCAAACCTTAAGCTCCGCTACCAGTTGTTGGGGTTAATTTCAATCGACAATCAATTTGCGCAGCAAACAATCTTATCCCAAGAATCAATAACCCCTAGCTATCAAACCAATCAAAAGCAATCAAGAAAATAACACAGAGATTTTTAACGTGGAAAACCTCAACAGGTAAAAAACCACGGGACCAAGCCAGTCAATCCACTATATGATGATCAATGTGTACAACCAAACAAAATCCCTATCTCAACTATAAGAATAATCTGACATACACCACTATCACCAATAGTACCAATCAAACAATCCAATCAATCAATCAATCCGAGAAAAAACAAGAGATATGAGAATAGAGAACCAAAACTAGATTTCTACTGCTTCAATCGGGACAGTATTTCTACCACACCAGACAACTTCTCACCGATTCGACCGCTCAGATTGAAGAACCAGAAGTCATGCACCTGCTGTCCAAATTTCACCCAGATCCAACGGTGAACGAAGTCGCTGCGACGATTCTCCCGCAGCTGCACAAAGTTTGGCGAAAATCTGTTTTCTCTCTTCTCTCTCACAGGATGCTCAACAGCAAACCTCTCACAATCTCTCAGGATGTTCAACAAAAACCCTTTTACAATCTCTCTTGTCTCTCTGTTTTCTCACAACCTAGCCACCACCCACCTTTTATATTAGTGGACAACCTAATTAATTAGGTTACACAATCCTACTTAAAGTCATACTCCAATCTTTCCTTTTTCTAATCAAACTAAAACAAATAGCCCCAATTGAGCTAGACCCACAACAAATTTAGCCAATATGAGCTGGACTCCAATAGAATTAACAACAAAAAATAGTAAAACATGCATAGAATCGCAGAGAAAAAGCAAACCAGAAATAAACAAATTAAAAACAACAACAACGACGACGGTTTGTTACCCACCAAGGTCTGATCTCGACCGATCGTCCTCTCAGATTATACCGGCCAACCACCTCGTCCCCTGATCTCAACACGCCTTCCGATTTCATTCTTCAATATCTCAACACACATACAAACTGGTAGGAATCGAATGTTTAACATGGTTTACTTTTTTTTAAATTTGGTTGTGACATATTATTAAATATAAATCTGTTTAATTTTGTTTCTAGAATATCGTTATTTTATTTTATTTGTTTAACTTTTACAGTAGAATTTTAAGCCGATGCAAAATTTTATAGGGATTAAATTAAAAAATAGTTTAAAAGAAATTAATGAAGGTATTATACTTTAGGGTTATATTAAATAAATTTATTTTTTAAAGATTAGATGGAATAAAAAGTTAATAGTATTTCCATCAAAACGGACCTGCGCGAAAAAAACTCTCGAGGAATTTTAGTCTCCATAACCTATAAACTTAGCCTCGAACTTTAGATTGAAAATCGTGCCATAAAAGAGCATTGCACATTTGTGAAGCATCCGCACAAACTCAAGATCATCCTACTGTATAGCAAATGGAACATCACATTGAATAATTCATGCTAAGCTAAAGGAAGAATAAGATGGACGGGCACTAAAATTTATCGCTTGAATTGCGAGATATATAATTAGTGTTTAGTTGGTAGAATCATGGAAAAAGTATTTCGAAAATCTGAGATTCTGAATTTTATTATGTTTGGGCACTAAAACTAATTTTATTTGTGAAAATCAAAGCCCAGCCCATCTACAAATACCATTATCATTTTTCTCCTTTCCTTCAACACTAGTGTTGGCCTTTTCATTTCTCTTTTCAATGTATGATAAACCCTAAACCCTAGCCCGACCCGTGTAGAGGAAGAAGAACCCAACCATACCTTACCTACTAATCTAACTGACCTGTTAAGTCTCTTGTTCGATTTGAGACTTATTTGTTGAGAACCCATATTTTATATCAGTGTATTTTATTAGTTTAGTGGTGTGTTTTTGAGGTTTGCACAAATCTAACCAATCAAATTCACAATACTAACTAATTAAATTCACGTACCACCACGTGAGCTCTCACTATAAATACTCATCGTTGCAAAATAAAATAATTATCTCTCCCAAATCTATCTTTTCAATTTCTAATCAAAAACCCCAATTCTCCAAATTTCTCTTCATTCTTTTCTTCCTTTTAATTCTTAGAGTAAGTACATTATCATCTTTTATATACTTATTTTTTGTTATAGTTTACTAATCTTGTAAACTCTTTTTTCATTGTTTTCCTTTTTTGGTTTGGATTAACTGATGATGATCATCGTTTTTTTATCCCTTCTTCTTTTTTGTTCCTTGATTATTTTAGGGTTTTCTTGTTAACAATGTTTTTGATTATATGAATTAGGATTGGGATGGCTCGTATAAAGCAAACTGTGCGTAAGTCCCCCAATGACAAGGCCCTAAGAAAAGAGCTCGGCCGAAAGGTATTAATCATGTCAAAACAAACGTGCTATTCGCACGTTTAATTATTCTCATTCTAATACGGTTGGGTTTGAAAGTATTTAATTTTTTTTCCTAATTTTCGAACGATAATCAACGTATTATTCTTCATGTGCATCTTTTGATTGATATTAATTTGCAATGGGTTGTTGTCACCTCTCCTTCTTTCTTTTTCTTTAATTTTATTTGCAATGGGTTGCTGTCACCTCTAAAAATTTTCTTTGGCAAGAATTAAGAATTCTACTGTCAATTTCAAGTCTTTAGGCTCGTTTCTTCTTATTCTCTTATGGATTATGGATCTTCTATTCTGCAGAAAAAAAAGGACTCTAGGTAATATTTTATCTAAAAGTATAAAATTAGATAAAAATTACAACTGAGTAGTCAATTTGTTTCAAAATATTATCAATCTAAAGTTTTGCTCCACTAACTCCAAAAGAAAACCTTTTAGCACCCGGGAATAGAGGGTGGATAAGAAATAAATAAATCAACCCCCTACTTGTTAAACAACTTTGAACCTAAATTATTACCGCTACAAAAAATCAATAAATTACATACATCCACTTTTCTTTGGAAATCACAGCCTTCCAGTTTGATTACCCCACTAAATGTAATTAAGTAGATAGCCACTTAACTAGTAGGAGTAAGGAGGAGGGAGTGTTAAGGAGTAGGATTCCAACAAAGAAGTATTCATTTTCTTAAATTCCTTAAAACTCGAAATGGTGACTAAAATATTAGTAGTATTTATGATGTGAAAACGGATATATGAAGCAATTTTATTGGGGGACCAAATTTGAACAGATTACATATGTGAATGATATTTAATGAGGAGTGTTTTGTACTTTGGTAGCAATTTTATTGGGGACCCAATTTTATTTATTTATTTTATTATCATTTTAACATGCTCTCAGCTACATAGGTACTCTCCTGCACTTAAATCATTTTTTTTGCTTTTGTTTCGCAACTGGTTTTATGGAGTACTAACAGCACATTTACAATTGAAGGTGATAATATATAATGATGACCCAGAGGCATTATGGACCTTTCACTATTCCACTAGAGGGCCTCTGCCAGCACATGGTCAAACGGCCAAACGGTCAATCGATCTGGTCAACTGGTCAAACGGTCAAACGGTCATTTATCGGGTAAACGCACTATACCCGACTAGATATCCTCTGACTCAAAAGGAGGTCTAACGGTTCACGACACGTGTCATGGTTTATGGTTAGCGGACTCTACGTCCTGACTATCGACCCACAAGTAAAGGCCTATAAAGACCCCCTCCCCTCCTCGAGGGCAGGTTACATTCGCACATTCACTATTCACTCCAAAGCAAATACTCTCTTTCCACGTCATCTAACTTGACCGTCGGAGCCTCTACACTAAGGTTGTACATGGGTCGGGTTGGGCCGGTTATGACTCATAACTAGCACCAACCCGCCAAATATTTAGCGAGCCGGATTGGGTCGGTTATCCACCTATATTGGCCAGTTGACGGGTTGAACGGTTATAGGCGATTAACCGCAGGTTAGCGGTTATAGGAATGAGAAATTTTCAACCATTACTTATAGTTTGGGTATGGTTTATAGAATAAATCATGAAGAAACTGTAACTATATCAACTGCAATTATTGATATTATTGTTGTTTCTTTTCTTCTTTCTAAATCAGGCGTTGCATGATGGAAATAATATTTTCTTCTTGTTGTAAGTTGATGGGACTATAAGTACACAAAGGGGTCAGTTTACTACTATTAAGTTTTAGCTTCGGTTTATTTATGACAATTTGATTATCTTTTCTACTGTTATTACCAGTCAGGTATAAATTAGGAAGGATTTTTTGTTTGTTTTTGTGGCAGGGGGAGTAATAAATGTCCATCCGTTGCTCTCATGTTTCAGATTGGTGATGCAACCACTTATCACAGTGTAAGATAGTTGAAATAATAGGTAGACGGGTTGGGTCGGTTATAAGCGGTTTTTAAAAACTCGACCCGCTATCTGACCCAACCCAACTATAACGGGTCGGTTATATAACCGTTACCCGCGGTTATGACAGTTATGTTCTTTTGACGGGCTGGGTCAGGTCGGTTATACGGGTCATCCGTTTCTTTTCAGGTACCACGTGGCAGAATAGAATTCCCTTTCGGCCAAACCCAGCTGGTCAGATCTCCACCTCCACACCTTCCATAGACACAAATACCCTCACCCCCTACTCAGGACTATCATTTTGGTGCTCTCGTCGATTGTTTGGATTATTAAGTGAGTCTACCTTGAGATCCAAGCTCATCTCCCCCGCCATTGAAAAAAACACCTTACAAAAATGACATCCAACCAAAACTTCCAATCAACTTCACTCACCAGAGAGACAGAAGCTTTTTTTTGCAACTTTCTCACAAATCCTACATCACCTCCACTCAATCGCCGACTTGACTTCTTCGTCAATCAAGAAACAGTTTACCTATCAATGGTTGAACAAGGGACGGGTATAATCAACACCCCGCGACCAACAAGTTACCAATGGAATAATCCTTTCATCAACACCGGGGCCGACGCTCCTGCCGCGGACGCGTCTGGGCCAAGTACTATCAACACAACCCTCCCCTACACCGAAACGACTCTCTTTCATCGAAGAATAGATCAGATCCCGGCCATGCTGGCCGCGAGATCCCCACAACCAACAACCCTAATGACTGCTCCACCTGGGCAACATGCTCCTCCTCGAATCGTTCCCCAAAACATGCCTCCGTTTGCAAACTACCAATCGATAGATCCCAGAGTGGCTCCCAAAATCCCAGAAGGAAATCGGTATCGCCCTTGGTGGTATGTCGAACATCCTGCGTTTTTCGCACCACATTATGCCTACCCCATAGAGGCACCGGAATAGTACATACCGTTTGCAGTACCCCAAGCATAACGGGCAAGTACGCCGATAGCTTATTCAACGCCAATGATAAGATTCGGACTTCTGAGGAATCGGGGGTGAGGATTATGGCCGCTCGGAGTTACTGTAGTCGTCGTCGGGTATACCTGCAAAGCGCCGGAGGGGGGCTCCGGCGTAGACACTCCGATGCTTAAGTTAGTAAGGCTGTTCCAAAATGGCAGAGGTTCGAGTAGCGATCTTAGGCTTACCTCTCATCTTGAGTGGTGGGGTATTTATAGGCAGAGCGTGGGCGTTACCTCTAGGGGGTGGGCGTTATCTTGGGAAGATAATGCCTCGAGTGACGTCATGGTTGACCTGGGATGGGATAACGTCGTGCGTATGAGTTGATGACGTGTGAGAACCCCCCCGGCTGATGTCTACCATCCCAGGGTTCCTCGCTGGATAGGGGGCGGCAGCCTTAACGGTTGGCGCCCGATAGGGGCTACAGTGCTCCGGCCTTAACGCTGAGATAGGGACGAAAATATCCCTGGAATTGCCTCTATTGTTATCAGCCAATAACCTAGAGGCCCGCAGAAGCACGGCCCTTCAGCCTTCCAGGGAACTCAACATAATAGGGCATGAGGAACGAAGGAGCCGAGAGAGGTCTCCTACGCAACAACAACTCACACCAAAGCACCACGAAAATAACCCGGACGCGGCCCGCAGGAGAAAGAACGCAAATACCCCCAATCCGCATCATCTTGCGGTACCCAGGCATAGGACCGGAACCCGGAAAGTCCTCTGACCTATCAGATAAGGAAATATCAAGTCAGCCGACTGATCAAAGTCCCAACGGACATTTATGCTGGCCTAACAAACCCCGTAATCCAAGTAACGCGGGTGAAAAATCAAGTCACCTTTTAGACCACTAGAGACGAAGCTCTTTGTCAAATCTCCGTACTCTCTCTAGCCGGGATAGCTAGCACATGGTATGAGGCACTACTGCCAAAATAGATTGACAATTTCGCTGAGCTAAAAAGAAAATTCTTGAGCAGGTTTAGCACAACAATTCCTCTGAAAAAGACACTCGGGGATCTGTTCGATATCATTCGAGGTATACTTGGATCGATTCAATTCAGAGCTTGGCCAAACGCCTGACGCCACCATTGATTTCGCAACGGAGGCGTTAAGAAGAAACTGTAGATACAACAAGTTGGGAGATATGTTAACAGCTCCCAATGACCTTAGATCTCATTCGGGCCAAGGCAAATAATTACATCAAAATGGAGGAAGAAGAATATCAACGGGGACACAATGGAGACATCGTCCCCGAATGATAATACAAAGAATAACCACCCCAATGGGGAACTCAAAGGAATACGCGCCCCATGGATCCTAAACTAGGAAGAACGATTTCCGACAGAGAAGGCAGACGGACCCTCAGCAGGAAAGGCAGATGGATCTCCAACCAAGGAGACAGACATACGTAGCATCCCCAATCAGCTTACTGCTAGGGCGAAGGGTCGAGATCCTCGCAGTCATCAAAAGTAAGGGTCTACGTATCTGATACCCCAACACCAGACCAAGGGAAATTGTCGGAGGCAATAGAAACCTATACTGCAGTTTCCACAAGGCAAACGGCCACGACACAAAAGGGTGCAGGGCGCTGAAAACAACCATCGAACGACTGATCGAAGAGGGCTATTTTTCGGAATACACAACCAGGAGTAAAGCACAACTCCCCAATAACCAGCTGGGGGTAAATCCTATGGAAAATGGAAAACAAATCGTTATTGGCCCAAACGCCATACCAATAGGGACTACCGAGGGCAGAGAGGTGTTGCTAACATCTGAAAATGGAGACCGAATGATCAACTTTATAGCAGGAGGCACGATGAACCACCTAGAACCTCCTATCGGTAATAAGCGAAAACGCAAGGAACCTCTAACGGAAGATATCAGATTCAGCCTCCTTGACCGAATGATGATATCCTTCTTGGAAGAAGATACGCAAGGAGTGAGGTATCCACAAAATGATGCCCCAGTGATCACAACTTTTGTCCGAGACTTCGGGGTGAGAAGAACCCTCGTTGATAATGGGAGCGCTGTCAATTTACTTTCACTTGGGGCATACAAGGCCATAAGGAGACCCAAGTCAGAGTTAATACCGTGCCAAAAACCTATTATCGGGGTAGACGGGGTCGCGATTTCGATAACAGGGATTACCTTTCTAATAGTATGCTTCAAATAGGGCGCCTCTAGGAGATCAAAGCAATAACTATTCATGATAGTTGACCTAAACCTGCCCTACAACGCCATCCTAGGGCACCCATTCCTAAACACCTTCTGAGCTGCCATCTCCCAACGACACCTAAAGCTAAAATTCCCCTCTTGGAGAGGTGTCTTCACAATCAAGGGCGATCAGAAGCTCACAGAAGAATGTTATCTTACTATGGTCGGTGACAAATGCGACGAGTACGTTTGTGTAACCAAAAATCCTCTAGAGTTGGAAGATGAAAGGCGCACCCAGCCGTTAGAAAACATGATATCAGTACCTATGGAAGGTATGTCTGCCGAAAGCTTTCTTGTCAGCGAAAAGCTAAGTCCAGAAGAGTGCCAACAGCTGACGCACTTATTAAACAACTGCCAAGGGGAATTTGCATGGGCATCTACAAACATGCCCGACATTCCCAGGGAGATAGCCGAACACCGATTAAACGTCAACCCGGAAGCTAAACAAACGCAACAGAAGCATCGGGCTTTCTCGAAAGAGAAAGTGGACGCGATTAAAAGAGAGGTGACCAAACTTCTGCATGCAGATTTCATTCGGGAAGTTCAATATCTGTCATGGTTGGTCAATCTAGTAGTCGTGCCAAAGCCTAACGGAGAATGGAGAATGTGCATCGACTTCACATCTCTGAATAAGGCATGTCCGAAAGACTGCTACCCACTTCCCAGAGCGAGCAAATAGTAGATCGAACGGCAGGGTAAGAACTTCTAAGCTCATTGGATGTAAATTTAGGCTATCATCAAATATCCATAGCTATAGAGGATGAAGAAAAAATGGCATTCGTCACCCCGACGAGAACGTACTGCTACAAAGCCATGCCATTCGGATTGCAAACGCTGGGGTAACCTTCCAAAGGACCGCCAACAAAATCTTCAAATCCCAACTAGGGAGAAACCTCAAAGTATATGTCGATGACATGCTAGTAAAAAGCAGAAACTTTGAGAGCCACCTGGCCGATTTAGCTGAAGTTTTTCAAGTCATGCGCACCTTCGGCATGAAGCTTAACCCTAAGAAGTGCATGTTCGAATTTCAAATGGGAAAGTTCCTGGGTTACATCATAAGCCGCGAAGGCATCCTGCCTAACCTTGTCAAACTAAAGGCCATCCACGACATGATATCCCCGGTGAATATTAATGAAGTCCAACAACTCATGGATAGGACGATTGCTTTGAGTCGCTTCATCGCTAAGCAAGGCGAACGATACCTTCCCTTCTTCAAGCTCATTCGGAATAAGGCGTTGTTCGGATGGATAGAGGAATGTGAAAAATATTTCTCGGATTTGAAGGAATACCTCACATCCGACCTACTACTCAAACGGACCAAACACGGAGATACTCTATTCCTATATCTAGGAGCGACCGAAGAAATAGTAAGCGTCGTCTTAGTATGAGATAAGGATGGCATTCATAAGCCCATCTACTTCATCAGCAGGATCCTAAAAGATGCAGAGCTACGGTACACTCGTATCAAAAAAGTAGCCTTCACCCTAGTGCAAGCAACCCGAAAGATGACGCCATATTTTTAGGCACATCCGGTGATTGTCTTGACAAATCAACCGTTGCGGCTCATTTTCAAAAGGCCAAAGACATGAGGAGGAATGGTTATCTGGGCCATTGAGCTAGGGCAACACGACCTATAATACCAGTCAAGGCCATCGGTTAAGGCGCAACCCTTAGCCGATTTCATCGCCGAATGCACATTCTCAGGAGAGCCATCTCTTGAATTGAAAAAGGCTGACTTAGAGGACACAGACTCATCATATCTGGAAATATATGGGGACAAGTGGGTCATCTTTGTCGATGGTGCCAAAATCAAGAATCCCCTAGGGCAACATCATCGCCTCCAGGCCGGAAGGAATAAAGATACATTACATACTGAAAATTGTGAAATCCCTGTCTAACAACGCAGCAGAATACGAGGCACTCCTAGCCGGCCTACGTATCGGAAAAGATCTAACGGATAAGAAGATTCACAACCATGGAGAATCGGAAGGTCTACATCTGGAAATACACGGCGATTCAAAACTGGTCATAGACCAAGTTAACAGTCACGCGCAAGCAAGAGACCCCATGATGATTCGATATCTTGCAAAGGTACAACAGGAGCTGTTGGCGATTGAAAAATGAAACATTTACTTGACTATCAATCATGTTCTGAGAGAGGGAAACATCAAGGCCGATGAAATTACCAAGCTAGCTGCTGATCCTGGTGCTGTCATGCCAAAAGATGTCAAATATCCCGGTAAAGGAAATCCTAATGTCATCTTTCATGGAAGAACAACTCGCTCTATGCGTCGAAGAAGACAATAATGATTGGCGCACACCGATAGTCAAATATCTGAAACACCACACCTTGCCATCAGATCCCACAACAAAGATGAAAATACTCAAACAAGCTGAGAGATGCTTAATGTTTGACGGAGAGCTCATTCACCGCTGTTTCTCACATCCAACAGCAAAATGTATATCGGAGGAAGAAGGAAACTACACTCTACGGGAAATACACGAAGGCGTCTACGGCATGCATGCCTCAGGAGGAACGATGGCGGCACAAGTTCTCCGTAATAGATTTTACTGGCCCACCATCCAAAAGGATTGCAATATTTTCGTGAGAATTTGCCAAAAATGCCAAGAATTCGCAAGGATTCCACGACAGCCAGCCACAAAAATATCGGCGATGATTAGCCCTCGCCCATTTTCCCAATGGGGCATCGATATCATGGGACCTTTCCTGGTAGCCCACCCCCAACTCAAATTTGTCATTCTCACAGTGGACTACTTCACTAAGTGGGCAGAAGCAGAGGCCATTTCAGAGATCACGACGGAAAAAACATGGCACTTCTTTCGATGCCCGCACAAAATGGGCAGAAGAGCTACCATATGTCATGTGGGCATACCGAATGACAACTAAGACAAGTACGAGAGAAACTCCTTTCGCATTAACATACGGTACCGAAGTTGTAACCCCGATAGAGATTGGGGCTCTCAGCCTACGCATCGAGTATTTCAATGAAGAGCAAAATGAAGAAAGGTTGCGAGAATGACTCGACCTATTACCAGAGTTACAGGAACATGCCTTGCTAAAAATACTCTTTTATACAAACGAAAGATGGCCAAATATCACAACCGACGTGTTAAAGAGAGGCTGCTGAAAGCAAACGACCTAGTACTACGCAGCAGAGAAGCGACAGGACAAAAGATAAAAAAGCTCACTCCCAATTGGGACGGACCTTATTTGGTCACTCGCGTCATCGGTAAAGGCGCCTATCATCTGGAAGAGCTTAACGGTACCCCACTACCTAACTCTTGGAACATTGTCAACTTAAAACTATACCATCCGAGAGCAGATGTATTACTCATAAATTCTACATAGATAACAACACCGTGGACGTAGGCTTTGAAATATCGAACCGCATTTAAAAATATATGCATCATCATTACATAACTTAAAAATATGAACCATCTTCGTTTCCTCAAACGGACGTATGGAAAATCATTGCTCGTGTCAACCAAACGATATGCTTTCTTGCCCATTTCATGGCTTAAGGATACACGTAAAGGAACCATCTTCATTTCTTCAAACGGACGTATGGAAAAGCGTTGCTCGTGTCAACCAAACGGTATGCCTTCTTGCCCATTTCATGGCTTAAGGATATGCGTAAAGGAACCATCTTCGTTTCCTCAAACAGACGTATGGAAAAGCATTGCTCGTGTCAACCAAATCAATGAACCATCTTCATTTTTTGCACAAACGGACGTATGGAAAAGCGTTGCTCGTGTCAACCAAACGGTATGCCTTCTTGCCTATTTCATGGCTTAAAGATATGCGTAAAGGAACCATCTTCGTTTCCTCAAATGGACGTATGGAAAAGCATTGCTCGTGTCAACCAAACGGTATACCTTCTTGCCCATTTCATGGCTTAAGGATACGTACAAAGAAAGTCATCTCCGTCTTCTTCAAACAGACATATGAAGAAAACCTATCTCTGTTTCCTCAAACGGTCATACAAAGAAAGTCATCTCCGTTTTCTTCAAACGGACGTATGAAGAAAAGCTATCTCCATTTTCTCAAACGGACATACAAAGAAAGTCATCTCCGTCTTCTTCAAACGGACGTATGAAGAAAACCTATCTCCATTTCCTCAAACGGCCATACAAAAAAAGTCATCTCCGTCTTCTTCAAACGAACGTATGAAGAAAACCTATCTTTGTTTCCTCAAACGGCCATACAAAGAAAGGCATCTCCGTTTTCTTTCTCACCTCATTAGAACAACCACAAACAGATACAAAAATCAAACCAAACAAACATGAGATGAAATGATTTTCATTAAAACATAGCCATACGACATCTATAAGCAAAGGGACAGAAAAAACAAAGAAAACAATGCTTAAGGAAGGAGGGAATCATCATCATAATTGTCGTCATCGGCTTAGAAAGGAATCTCCCTCAAAGCGTCAGCGACAGAAGTCAATTCTGAAGAAGAGGCCCTAAGCCCCCCAGACAGCACTCCAGCACAGCCTTCTGACTCTTCAGCATGCTAATAGAAACATGGATGTGAGAAATAAAAATAGCAGCCTTAGAAACCACCTCAAGAGCGTCAGGATCCTCTTCAAGTGTCATGTCCCGCAGAGACACCAGTGGGTTAAGCATACACTCCAACTGGCCGATGTCTTCGGTGACCTTGGACATCAAGCGCTCCAAAACAGAAACATCCACCGCAATGTTGCGCTTCACAAACGTAGTGGTAGATATAAGATCATCTTTGCTCAGCTCATTCATGATGAAAAAGGAAAATGGAGGAATATCAAAAGAAATTAAGGAAGACACAAGCCAGACGAGAAAAATGAAGAAGAGAAAGGGCCAATTTATAGACAGAAGAGCACACCTCCTAAAAAAACCAACCAAACAAAACGACGCGATGGTCACAAAGACAACTATTGGGAAAACGCGAAAAGCATCACAACGGTCAAAAAATATTAATGCACCACCAACCACTTCAGATTCATTTCATTAAAAGCAAAAAAAGGGAAAATCACAGAGTTCAATACAAAGAACAAAAGCACAGTCTAAATCCGATTGAACCCAGTCAAACGGAAAATTACAAAATCAAAAGAGGAAAAGGGACTAAGATTCAGGAGGCGGAGCAGACGACTAACCCTCAGGCGACAGAGGCTGAGCAGATAACTCTTCCTCGAGCAAAGTAGGTTGAGCAAGATCACTCTCCGCATTAAAACTACCAAGATCTATGGTAGAAACATACTTATTGGCATGATCACTCACCTTCGACAGCTCGAAGCCAAGGCCGCTATAACAATCAGAAAAGCCCAACAACATTGCATCAATGAGCTGGTTCTGAAACCAATCCATTTTCTGAGGAAACCGACTCAGCTCCAGCTAAGACTGCGCGAGTGCCAATTGAAGCCTCTCACTAGTCGCTATCACCCCAATAGTCTTCTCTCTCTCCAAAGCCAACTCCAATTGAAGCCGCTCATTCTCCTTGGCCAACTCTCTCAATCTACCCCTATCGGCCTCCTTTTTCCGCTTCAAAATGGCCAACTCCTCATGAGCGGTCGAAAGAGCAGTTGCCACCGCCTTCCCATCTTCCACCTCCATCCGAAGGGCCACCAGCTCAGCCTCCATGTTATCGCTCCTGGCCTGAATTTTGGCCACGACAGCTTGAGCATTTGCGTCTTACGCCTTCTCTTTCTCCAGATCATCTAGCAAGGATTTCATCTTTTTGGCCGTGTTGTCTTGCAAACACCGAAGCTGACAAAAAGCAGAGAAAACACTAGCCTAAGCTTCGGCGTGTTGACGACCAAGAGACATCGCCCGGAAATGCTCCCTCTCATATTCAAGACCCACCATTGCTCCAAAGAAAACCGATAAGGGAAGATCTCCCACTGAAGGATGGGCTACCCCTAACACTGGAAGACTTCTGTACGCCAGATCCCTCAGGTTCAAAAGATGGGTGGTAGGACCATCAGGGCCAACAGAAGAGAGATTGACATCAAGATTGATAACTTATGAAAAAATTCCTTTCTATGAAACCTTAATGTTGTTCACGGTATCTTCATGCAGCCAACATTGAAGTTACCTTGGAAACCCATATAGTAAACCTTTGACCTCACATAATACCATCTTACTCTTTATGCATGTCTTACCATATTGAATAATAATACCTATAAATATGCCAGAGTGCTGATAATGTTAAAATAAATGAACAAGCAAACATGATGGAATATGAATGAGCACAATTGTTAAAGCGAGAAAAAATAAGGAGCAAAATTGTCTCATTTAGGGGTTCCCAATATTGTTTGCTTCAATTTTAAATAGACGCTCTGCAACAGCACGACCTAATTCCACCTCATGATGGGTCTTGCAGACACCTAACAATGTTCCCCATACATTTGCACTAGCTTCATTGGGCATTCCAACCACCAAAGAATATGCATCATCAATTCGACCTGCCCGAGCAAGGAGATCTACCACACAAGAGTACTGTTCCATGGTTGGTTCCATTCCATGTACCTTCTTTATTGAATAAAAAATCCTCAACCCTTCGCCTAAAAGGCAAGCATGATTGTAAGCAGACAAGACGGTGGTGATGATAACATGATCTGGTTTTATACCCAACTCAAGCATCTGAGAGAAAGTACCCAGTGCTTCCTCTACCATACCATTCATTGCAAACCCCCTAACCATAGCAGTGAATATAACCAGATCTTTATCTGCAATTGATTGGAAAAGCTTAAAGGCAGAGCCTAGAGTGCCACATTTAGCATATACATCTAGCATAGCTCCTTTGATATAAACATCAGCAGAACAAGATTTAATAACATATCCATGGCACTGCTTGATCAAGTATGTTGAAGCCATTAGAGCACCTACTGGAAGGAGGTTCATAATAGTCATGGTATCAGGTTGCATTCCTCGAGTTTTCATCTCGCAGAAAATACTAAGTGCTTGAGAGCAAAAGCCATTTTCAGCATACAATCGAACCATTAGATTCCAAGTAGTGAGATCCCTGGCAGACATCTGGCTAAAAATCATATATGCATCATCATGTAATCCACAATTCACATAAGCTAAGATCATTGAATTAAATGTTAATAATAATTGATGAAACACCAAGGGTATATTTGTCTTCTCACACCAAGTCAAAGCCGAATCACTGTAGACCTTCACTGGTGACAGCACCCGGCTACCACCCTCATCGGACTGAGGAATCCTGGGATGATCGACATCAGCGGGGGGGACCCACATGGAGTTTTCCTATCCCAAGTGGCCCAACAGCGTCTCACTGGCGATATCCCGTCGGCGATATCTTATCCGGCTGACGGATGCTGACATCATCTTGGGCATTATCTCCCTTCGATAACGCCCACCCCTAGGGTAACTGACGGGTGTGTCGCATGTCCCGCATAAAATTAAAAATACAACTCAGTGCTAAACTACAAATGAATGTAGATAGTGATGAGAGGATCGATCCCACAAGGACAAGCTTGTCTAATTCTTGATGAACCTGCAAATAACCAAGTAAAGAACCAAGTTTTGGGGTGAAGTTTATGATTAAACGGAAATACAGTCGAATTAAAAATAGTTGCATACAATAAAAATAGTTGTAAAATAGAGAGGATTACAGTTGAGAAAGAATTCCGGGTAGAGATCATAACGAGATGGCAATGGCAAGTTGTTGATCATTGACAAAATACATTTTCGAAATGGTTTTCATAGAAGAAGTTGTGGAACCAGTTCACACTAGATTCCCTAACCTGCTATAAAAGTGTATTAAAAGAATCACTTCATTTTAAACACCCTAATCTTCCTAAGCTCATCCTAAGATTCTAATCCGCCACTTTGCTTGGCTATGCAGAGCCTTCGACAAAGGGATCAGAATACTTATGGAAAAACTTAAGAGATCGATTAGAAACAGTGAGGTCCCTCTTCTAGACGTGGGAGTAATTCGTCATCCACAAGTCTGGTCTAGTCTGGCACTTGACCCAGCTGTCACCTAGGTCGGCCCTTCTCATGGCCTTGGGATGGGATGATAGCCTAGTTCAACTCATTCTTTCAGCTTAGACCAAGTAAATGCCCCTCATACCCTGCTGAATCGTCTACTATTGTTCTCTAAGAGTGATTTAATCACAAGAGAACTGACTGCACTTGTCCAAATTAAATTTGAGGTGATCAAGTTCAAAATTAACAAAGACAAGTTTAAAGTTAAAACAAGAAGGATTGAAATATGAAATTCATTTCTATTAAGCTTAAACAAGTCTCACAATCAACAAACCAGCCAATCTCTGATCCCTACCAGGAACCTGGTGTTTAGTTACAATACATAATCAATAACAAAAGAAGTTCAAATCTGAAATTACAAAGAAAGTTGGAAAATCTGGAAAAAGATGGTGAAATGCTGATTTTCTCTCTACTGTCCCCTCTTGTCCGAGTTGCTTCTTCAGTCCGAACTTGCTATCTTAAATCGTCCTCCCACTGCCTGCAAACTCCTCTTCCAAGTCGGTCAACACCAGCTCACAAGCTCCCAAGATATTGTCTTCAAAGTGCTTGTACACTAGTGAGAATATTCTCTCCAAACCAAGAAGAATGTTTGATACATCCTTCAAAATTGTCTTCAAGCTCATGAGAATAATAAATAGTGGCCCAAGAAGTCTTGTGTCTGATAAAAATGAGTTCCAAGAAGACAAGAAATGCACTCAAGAAGTAAATAATTATGGCACGAAAAATCATGGTGAGTGCAGATCCAGCTGGAATTTCGAAAGGTCGCTTCTTGTCGAGGCCTAGAGGAGAGCTGATTTCGGCAAAATGGTGAAGTGGCCTTGGGACGAATGGACCAACTTCAAGGCAGCAAGGCTGAAAACGGGACTGAACACCAGATGATTGATTTAGGCTCTAATCTTCAAGCTTTCTGCTCCTTTCCTTCAGATTGATGCTCCAAAGGCTGTTTATAGAGAAAGGAAGCAAAAGGGCTTAAAGTAGCAAACTTATCATCTCAATTACTAAGAAAAGAGACAATAAAACATCTAAAATAAACCATCAATCATATTCCCCCACACTTAATCCATGCTTGCCCCCAAGCATGAACTAAGAACAGACACACAACAGACACAAACACAAAAACAACAAACAAACAGCACCCCCTTTTGAGCAGAAATTAAATCCCTGGACTTGCCTCATGTAAACACTTCAAAAATCAACTCTTTCAAGCAAGATTCAACACACCAAACATCACAAATGAGCAAATATTCAGATAGCTGCATGATAGCTTGCTGTTCAACCAGAAAATACAAACCTAGGGCTTCTGTTTTCTTCTCTTTTCGACTCTTTAACCAAACATTGTTGCTGACTCTAATGCAAAATAATTAAAAACACAAGCAATAGGAAAAGAACGTTATTAAAACACGAAGTGAGCCAAAGGCTTCTTTTATTCTTCTTCACCTCTTTTATTCTATTTTCTTTTTCTTTTTCTTTTCTTCCTTCTTTTTCTTTTTTTTTTTTTTTCTATTTTTTTATGTTTTTCTCTTCTTCTACCCGCATTCCCTTCTTTTTTTTTCTTTTTTTTTCTTTGCTTTTCAACTTTCCTCCTTTCTTTCCACATTCCCATTTTTCTGAAATCACACACATGCACATGCAGACTTGACTCTCATCATGGTGCTATGATCGGTCCAACAACGGGAGTTAGCACACAACCGAACGGAAGTTTCTCCAAAATGGGATGATGGTGCCGAACCACCAACATCGTGCAATCCGGAGGGTATGATGAAGAGTCACACACAAGAAATTTAAAGGGTACACAAGCAAGCAAAATTAAAGGACTTAGCAGCAATGAGAGGATAGGATCCTCATCCCAAGATCTAAGGAAAAGCAAACAATCAGCCCTAGCAAAGCACTCCCTAGGACAGCAATACTAATCATACATATATGGGAATAAATGCTCAAATTGCAAGGTCTGATGTGCTCAATATTGCAGGACAGAGTTGATTAATCAAGTGCATGCATAAGACAAGTTTTTTGGGATTAAATTTCATGTCAAAAAGGGGTGGAACACAATCAAAAAGAAAAATCAAAACTCATGCAAAAACAAAATAAAAACAAGCAGTTGCGCAAGCAATAAATAAAAATAAACATGCAGGAAAAAGTGAAAAACAAACAGAAAAACATGCATTAAAAACACAAAATAAAAACATACATTAAACACATAAAACACAAAAGTGTCTCCCCCACACTTATCGGACACATTGTCCTCAATGTGAAGGAAACCAAACTAAAACAAACAAACAAAAAGGAAACAAACAGGAAAATAAAATAAAAGAAACAAAAATAAATGAAAAGGAAAAGAAATGACCGGGGGCATTAATTTTGTGGAGGGGCTGGTGGAGGAAAAACGCGTCTTAAGACATCAAGGATGTTCTTCTGCACAGCAAGGATGTTGTCTTGAGAACGGCTGCTCTGGCGTTGCTCACGAAGGACTTGGCGGAGCAGAGCATTTTGGTTTCGGAGAAGCACAGAAATCTGGGAATTGAATGATGGTGACGCTGGTGCAGGGTTCGGACCACTCATGTCATGGCCTTGAGACGGGCCAGCCTGAGTTACATTCGCGGGAGCAGGGGCAGGATTTTCTTCGTGCCAGTCCAGACGTCTGAGCTTAAAATTGCCCAGGTGATTGGTCCCGTAAATGTGGTCCTCTACTGGAGTGAACCCTGTATTATAGCAAACATAACCTTCCTCGTCCAAATGGAGAAATCCCATTTGGTCAAGTTGCGTCAAATCAAGCAATTTCAAAGAAGCAGCATTAAAAAGCTTGGCAGACACCACATCTAGACTCCTACAAGAGACAGCTAAGTGCGTGATCAAAGATCCCATAATCATTTTGTCTCTAGGGGCGCTAAGTTGATTAGCCACCCAAAATCCTAAGTTCACTTTGTAACCTTGCTGCATGCACCATAAAATAAAGAGTTCTTGCTTGGAAATCAGACCAGCAATGTGGTCTTTTCCAGCGAATGTGGTGGCTAAGCAACGGTGAAGGATCCTAAGAGCAGGGTCTAAGATTTGGTGAGCTTTGGCTTTCTTATCATTAAATTTCAGTCCTATTTTCCCAGTTAATTGGCGATAGGCAGCATGCTTGTCAAAATGGCTAGGATAGTCACACAGAGCATTCAAGTACCAATCAGCATTTAAATCAGCATGTGAAACAAATCCTAGCATGACATTAAATTCGTTCAAGGTCAGATGTTCATACTTATCACATAATCTGAAGTTAATGTCATTAGGCTTATTAAGCATCAAACCATGTTTTACTTTGTGTGAACTGTACCAGAAAGTTGTAAAAAATTCGAGACATAGTTCTAAATAAGCATGGTGTTCAAAGTAAAACATTGGTGCCCATCCTATGTTGCTCACAAAATTTCGCAACCTAGTTTCAATACCAAAAGTGTCCAGCAATGCAAAATCTAATTGAGAACAGGAGATAATTGGTGATTTATGCTTCTCACTTAATTTCTGCAGCAAGTTAATATCATCAAATTTAATCCATCCATTTAAAAGATCAAGATCAGGTCTCACCCGATGCTTGCTGCTTGCTCTTGGCTTGGATGAACTCCTAACACTTCCATGTTGCTCCTTTGGAGTGGGAACAGGTGCTGGAGTGACTGGTGTGGCAGCAGGAGTGGATTTCTTGCTGGCTGCTGTTTTCTTCGGCTTTGCTGGAGGAATTTTGGCTTTTTTCTTCTTTGGCACTTCTGGACTGATTTCAGCAGTTGCTGCATGTGGTTCGAGTGTTAGAGGATTTGTTGCATCCTTAGGATCATCAGTTGGTGGATTGGGAGATGCAGGGGCATCTGTTGCTTCTGCCACTTTCTGTTTGCCCTTGTCAAGGCCTCGAGACGATTGGACCTTGGAAGGCTGGGCAAGTTGGACATCAGGATTTGGTTGTGCTTCTTCAAGCAGCTCTGAAACTTTTCTTTTCATGGTTTTGGCTTCCTGGACACCCTGTGACTTCTTTATCCGGATGAGCTCGGCTGCAGCTGAAATGGGAGGGACTTGAATTCCTTTTCTACGGAGAGAACACTGCTCTCTGTCACGGGCTGGCTGCAGTGGCACTTTGTTGACCATGGACCTCAAAGGTCTTTCATCTGAGTCTGAGCTGGAGGAGACAGTGATGTCTCGAGCTTTAGAAGTGAAGGTCGGGTCACTAGCGGTGTCAGAGTCGCCGGAATTGGTGGATTTGGGTTTCGGATTTGGGGAAGAAGTGGGTTCCGAATCCCTAATAACCACAGGTCCTCTTCTAGGCCTCGGAACAGAGGTAGGAACTTTTGGTGAGGCTGGGACAGTGGGTTTTGGTGTCTTTTTTGGTGTCGTTTTGGTGGTGGTGGTCGGAATTTTGGGCGGTGGTGGGGTTGCGGTGGTGACAGGTTTTGGTGATTTTGAGGGTTGTGCTGTCGTGGGTTGGGAAGAGGAAACGATGGGTTCTTCTTCAAAAACATGGGTTTCTTCCTCAAATGGGTCTTGGGCGTCTGGTTGCATGTCGACGTTGTGGCTGCTGCTTCCAGCTGGATTGTGGGCGGCGGGACCAGACGGCGGTGAGGAGGAGGTTGAAGCCAGCTGGGCTTCAAATGGGTCAGGCGAGGATGATTTTTGAGGTTCTGCTGGAGGTGGAATGGTAGCTGTACTACGACGGGCAGCTGATTTCTTGGTTGGCATGTTTGTAGATTTGGTGGTTGTGTGAGATAAGGATAGGATTTTGGAGAAGATGAAGTGGTGGAGGTGATAAATGGTTGGGAGGAGAGGGTGGTTGAGAGGATGAGTGTTGAGAGCTTTTTGAGAGATTGAGGCGTTTGAGTCGTAGGAGGAAACTGAAAGGTTTATGCTGAGAGTGGGTTTATCGGTTAAATCATTTAATTGGGTGTGCTGATGTGGCAATTTTTGGTAAAAAAGTTGATTCATCCCATGGCCTTGAAACGAACTGACCTTGGCTGTACTGAAATTGACTTGCTCACATCTGAAAGAAACCGATTGTCTTTGGCATGGGTTGCCTCCCATGTAGCGTCCCTGTTTGCAGTCTTGGACTCGACTGGATGACCTTTCAGGTAGTATCATCATTGAGGTGATTCAAGCGTGGTGCTCTCCACGGTGTAGTTTTGGGATCCCTCATAAAAAGGCTTGAGACGATGCCCATTAACCTTGAAAATGGTCTGATCCTCCTGGTTTTGAATTTCAACAGCACCATTGGGGTACACATTAGTAATCACATAAGGACCAGTCCAGCGGCTCTTCAATTTTCCAGCAAGGATGCGAAATCTTGAGCTGAAAAGCAGCACCTTCTGCCCAACTATCAAGGCCTTGGGATGAATGGACCTGTCATGGTACATTTTGGCCTTGGCCTTGATAATGGCAGAATTTTCATAGGCATCATTTCTCAACTCTTCCAACTCCTGAACTTGTAACTTCCTGTGTAATCCAGCTTCTGAAATGTTCATGTTGCATTTTTTTATAGCCCAGTAGGCTCGGTGCTGAATTTCCACGGGTAAATGGCATGCTTTGCCATAAACCAACTTGTAAGGAGTTGTCCCGATAGAGGTTTTGAATGTTGTTCTATATGCCCATAATGCATCATCAAGTCTCTGACTCCAGTCTCCTCGATCTGTTATGACCGTTTTACTCAAAATGGATTTTACTTCTCTATTCGACAATTCAGCCAATCCATTCGTTTGAGGATGATAGGCAGTGGACACACGGTGTGTGATGTTGTACTTGGCGAAGAGAGTTGATACAACCCTGTTACAGAAGTGGCTGCCTCTGTCACTGATGATCACTCGTGGCACTCCAAATCTGTTAAGGACTTGGGATTTCAAGAATGAAACAACGGTCTTTGAATCATCAGCCCTTGTTGCCTTCGCTTCTACCCATTTAGATAGGTAGTCTACTGCCAAAATGATGTAGAAGTTGCCTCCTGAATTGGGGAATGGACCCATGAAGTCTAACCCCCAAACATCAAAAATCTCACAAACAAAAATTGGGGTTAAAGGCATCTGATCTCTAGAAGAAATATTACCCGTTTTTTGACAAGCTAAACAAGATTTGCAAAAATCAAATGAATCTTTAAATAAATTCGGCCAGAAAAAACCTGATTCGAGAACCTTATGAGCTGTTCTCTTGAATCCGAAGTGTCCTCTACAAGCATAAGCATGGCAAAAGTTTAAAATTGAAGGAACTTCACTCTCAAGCACACATCTACGGAGTATTTGATCGTTTCCCACATGCCATAGGTATGGATCATCCCAAATGTATTTCCTGGAGTCTCTCCTAATCTTTTCCTTCTCGTGTGCAAGGTAGTGACCATGGAAATTACCCGTAGCAAGGTAATTGGCAACATCAGAATACCATGGTCTCATACCAAGGCCTAGAAACAAGCGCTCATCCGGGAAATCTTCCTTGACTGGGTCTGATTTGGTGTCGACCAAAATTCTGCTCAAGTGATCAGCCACCACGTTTTCTTTGCCCTTTTTATCTTTGATCTCAAGATCAAATTCCTGCAAGAGTAGTATCCACCTAATTAATCTTGGCTTTGCTTCCTTCTTGGTCAAAAGATACTTCAAGGCTGCATGGTCAGAATAAATTATGACTTTAGTGCCAAGAAGATAAGAACGAAATTTATCTAAAGCAAAGACAATTGAAAACAATTCTTTTTCCGTGGTGGTGTAATTTCTCTGGGCTTCATCAAGCATCCTTGAGGCATAATAAATCACGTGTGGGTCTTTGTCAAATTTCTGCCCAAGAACAGCCCCTACGGCTGCATCACTTGCATCACACATGAGTTCAAATGGTTTTGTCCAGTCGGGTGCTTGAATCACTGGTGCTGTCACTAGCTTCTGTTTTAAGAGGTCAAACGCCCTCTTGCATTGCTCATTGAAGTCGAATTTTGCATCTTTTTGCAGCAGCCTACACATAGGCTCCGCAACCTTTGAAAAATCCTTGATAAAACATCTATAAAAACCTGCAAGGCCTAGAAATGAACGAACATCTCGTACACAAGATGGGTAAGGCAATGAGTCAATCACATCAATTTTTGCTTTATCCACTTCTATACCTTTCTTTGAAATAATGTCCTACAATTAATCCTTGATTTACCATAAAATGGCATTTCTCATAATTCAAAACCAAATTAGTTTCCATGCATCTAATCAAGATTTTTCTCAAGTTTTCCAAACACTCATCAAATGAATTTCCATAAATAGTAAAATCGTCCATGAAAACTTCAATCCCTTTCTCTACAAAATCAGAAAATATACTAACCATACACCTCTGAAAAGTAACAGGTGCGTTACACAAACCAAAGGGCATCCTCTTATATGCAAACATGCCAAAGGGGCAAGTAAAGGTCGTCTTTTCTTGGTCTTCAATGGCCACGGGAATTTGATGGAATCCTGAAAATCCATCAAGACAACAATAGTGTGATTTACCTGCCAATCTTTCAAGCATTTGGTCGATAAATGGAAGAGGAAAATGATCCTTCCGTGTGGCATTGTTCAGCCTCCTATAGTCTATGCATACTCTCCATGAGTTTTACTCTCTCATAGGCACCAATTCTCCTTCATTGTTTGCCACCACTGTGATTCCTGATTTCTTAGGAACAACCTGCACAGGACTCACCCAAGAAGAATCAGATATGGGATAAATTACACCTGCAGCAAGGAGTTTAAGAATTTCCTTTTTTACGACTTCCATCATTGGAGGATTAAGCCTCCTTTGTGATTGTCTCACGGTTTTGCTGCCCTCTTCTAGGTGTATTCTATGGGTGCAAATGGCAGGAGATATTCCCTTGATGTCAGCTATGGTCCAACCGATTGCTCCCTTGAATTCCTTCAAGACGTTCAAAAGTCTTTCTTCTTGCGTGTTGGTTAGCTTGCTGGAAATTATAACTAGTAGGCTCTTCCCTAGGCCTAGAAACGAGTACTTCAGGTGCTCAGGTAATGTTTTGAGTTCCAAGTCAGGTGCCTGCAAAATTGAAGGCTGAAGTTTAGTGACTTGGTCTGTTGATTCTAAAGCTTGTACAATACCTGTAGTAGTGTTTGAAACGTCCAGCTCCTAGACAAGATTAAGGATTTCAGGTCTGATTGGTAGTTCATCTTGCAATTTCTCCACTTCATCATTGGACAAACCCTTACTAAGAACATACTCAAGTGGTTCAACATTATAAATTTCAGAAACATCATCAACCAAAGGATCAATAACATCTAAGAAATTAACACAGTGTAAATCTTCAGGGTATTTCATCGCTTCATACATATTAAATTTAATTGTTTCTTCACCAAATTCAAGCGTTAAACACCCATCATACACATCAATTTTAGCACGGGCTGTTCTAAAAAAAGGTCTACCAAGAATCACATCAGTAGTCTTAGTAACATCTTCATTTCGCATGTCAACAATATAGAAATTTACTGGAAAAATAAAGTCATTCACCTGCACCAAGACATCCTTAACTACTCCAACGGGGTAGACAATGGATCTATCAGCAAGTTGTATAACAACTCTAGTTTCCTTAAGATTTCCAATATTCAAAGTTTCAAAAATGGAAAGTGACATGACATTTATACCTGCTCCAAGGTCGCACAATGCTTTCTCTACTTCCTTGCTCCCGATTTTACAAGGTATCACAAAGGTACCCTGATCTTTGCATTTTGTAGGAAGTTCTTTTTGTAAAATAGCTGAAACATTTTCGTTAAAACTCACTGTTTCTATGCCTGATAGTTTCTTCTTGTTAGTACATAAATCCTTTAAGAATTTAGCATATTTAGGAACCTGAGATATCATATCCAGCAATGGCACATTAATAGCAACTTTTCGAAAAACTTCAAGAATTTTCTGCTCATCCTTCTCCTTCTTGGCTTTTGAAGGCCTTTCGGGAAAAGGAAAAAGTGTTACCTGAGGGTTTGAAGTTTCTTCCTGTGCTTCTGGAGTTGGAATGGATGCTTCACCTACTGGGGTAGATGATTCTGCTACTGGAATGGATGATTCCTGAGGCATTTCTGTTTCAGATTCTTGTGGCTGTTCTGGTCGGTTCGTCTCAAGACCTTGGGACGAACTGCCTCTGGGTGGCAAATCTTTTCCACTTCGTAAAGTCATGGCATTGAGGTGTTTGGGATTATCTACTGTGTTTGATGGAAATTGCCCTGATGTGTTTTGTTGATTCATGGTGAGCTGTCCAATCTGTTTTGGAGATCAGCTATTGCTCATTGGGTAGTTTGCATAAATGGTTGAAGGATTTGTTTTAGTGTTTCTTCAAGTGGTGGTGGTGGTGGAGCAGTAAGTTGTAGTGGTTGTGGAGGTGCTGGTAATTGTGGGAGTTGAGGTTGAGCTGGGGGCTGATTTGTTTGGTAGTTTTGTTGAGGTCTAGGCTTGAAATTCTTCCATTCAAATGGAGGTTGTTGCTGATTTGGTCCCCACCCATAGTGAGGGTAGTTCTTCCAACCTGAATTGTTGTTGTTGGTGTACGAATTGCCTTGATGAGGCATGGCTGCATTGACCTGCTCTGGAGGGTCTGCTATGAGAGGGCACTCATGAGTCGCGTGTCCGATTTGGCAGCAAACTCCACAAGGTGTGACTTGCTGTGGTGGAATTTGTTGAATTTGAGCAATGGTGGCTGGAAAATTCTTCATAAAAGTAGACACTTCTTCCATGTGTCTTTCAAGGGCAGCCACATTGAGATTGTGCGCAGAGGTGGTACGGTCATGAGCTTCATTTTGTTGGCAATTGTCTGCCAAAGTTTGAATGAGTGCCCTTGCTCGACTTGGTGTCAAGTCCAGTAATGCTCCTCCTGCAGCTGAATCAAGTTTTTCCTTGTCTTTAACGCACATGCCATCATAAAAATATTGAATCAATGATTGCTCGGGCACACCATGCGTAGGACAGACTTCTTGGAGGTCTTTAAACCTCTGATGGTATTCGCCAAAAGACTCATCCCCACGTTGCTGGATAGCAACAAGACTCTTCCTAGCTGCTCCTGCTTTAGTAGCTGACCAATATTTCTTGAGAAAAGTGGCAGCCATTTCAGCCCAAGTGTTTATGGAGTTGTGTGGAAGACTGAAAAACCAATTCTTGGCTGAGTCCTCTAAAGACCATGGAAAAGCTCTCAATTTGGCTCGTTAAAGACTCACTCCAGTCGGTTTTAGAGCATCACATTCGAATTGAAATTTCTGGAGGTGCTTGTAGGGGTTTTCGGATGCATGTCCTCTGAATTTGCTGAGGTTGTGCATGACATTTGATTTCACGGCCCAGTCATTTGGTACTGGACGGTAGTTAATGCACAGGAAAGACTCCTGTTCAGCTCCTTGGTTGAGCTCTCGAAGGGTAGGTTCAGCTGCGTTTGCCATCTCTGGTTCAGGTTCGGCTTCAGGTTCTGGTTGGTTCGTCCCGAGGTCTAGGGATGAACTGACCTCTGCTTCTGAATCTGATCCGGACAAGGAAAACTCACTGAATTTTCATTTTGATATTCTGATTGTTGTTTCTGTTCTGGAAATCTCTGGAATGTAAGGTAGTGGTTGTGAACTAGATGACCTGGTCATGAACAAGAAAATCAAAAATTAGAACACATTGTCCCCGGCAACGGCACCAATTTATGACGGGTGTGTCGCATGTCCCGCATAAAATTAAAAATACAACTCAGTGCTAAACTACAAATGAATGTAGATAGTGATGAGAGGATCGATCCCACAAGGACAAGCTTGTCTAATTCTTGATGAACCTGCAAATAACCAAGTAAAGAACCAAGTTTTGGGGTGAAGTTTATGATTAAACGGAAATACAGTTGAATTAAAAACAGTTGCATACAATAAAAATAGTTGTAAAATAGAGAGGATTACAGTTGAGAAAGAATTCCGGGTAGAGATCATAACGAGATGGCAATGGCAAGTTGTTGATCATTGACAAAATACATTTTCGAAATGGTTTTCATAGAAGAAGTTGTGGAACCAGTTCACACTAGATTCCCTAACCTGCTATAAAAGTGTATTAAAAGAATCACTTCATTTTAAACACCCTAATCTTCCTAAGCTCATCCTAAGATTCTAATCCGCCACTTTGCTTGGCTATGCAGAGCCTTCGACAAAGGGATCAGAATACTTATGGAAAAACTTAAGAGATCGATTAGAAACAGTGAGGTCCCTCTTCTAGACGTGGGAGTAATTCGTCATCCACAAGTCTGGTCTAGTCTGGCACTTGACCCAGCTGTCACCTAGGTCGGCCCTTCTCATGGCCTTGGGATGGGATGATAGCCTAGTTCAACTCCTTCTTTCAGCTTAGACCAAGTAAATGCCCCTCATACCCTGCTGAATCGTCTACTATTGTTCTCTAAGAGTGATTTAATCACAAGAGAACTGACTGCACTTGTCCAAATTAAATTCAAGGTTATCAAGTTCAAAATTAACAAAGACAAGTTTAAAGTTAAAACAAGAAGGATTGAAATATGAAATTCATTTCTATTAAGCTTAAACAAGTCTCACAATCAACAAACCAGCCAATCTCTGATCCCTACCAGGAACCTGGTGTTTAGTTACAATACATAATCAATAACAAAAGAAGTTCAAATCTGAAATTACAAAGAAAGCTGGAAAATCTGGTAAAAGATGGTGAAATACTGATTTTCTCTCTACTGTCCCCTCTTGTCCGAGTTGCTTCTTCAGTCCGAACTTGCTATCTTAAATCGTCCTCCCACTGCCTGCAAACTCCTCTTCTAAGTCGGTCAACACCAGCTCACAAGCTCCCAAGATATTGTCTTCAAAGTGCTTGTACACTAGTGAGAATATTCTCTCCAAACCAAGAAGAATGTTTGATACATCCTTTAAAATTGTCTTCAAGCTCATGAGAATAATAAATAGTGGCCCAAGAAGCCTTGTGTCTGATAAAAATGAGTTCCAAGAAGACAAGAAATGCACTCAAGAAGTAAATAATTATGGCACGAAAAATCATGGTGAGTGCAGATCCAGCTGGAATTCCGAAAGGTCGCTTCTTGTCGAGGCCTAGAGGAGAGCTGATTTCGGCAAAATGGTGAAGTGGCCTTGGGACGAATGGACCAACTTCAAGGCAGCAAGGCTGAAAACGGGACTGAACACCAGATGATTGATTTAGGCTCTAATCTTCAAGCTTTCTGCTCCTTTCCTTCAGATTGATGCTCCAAAGGCTGTTTATAGAGAAAGGAAGCAAAAGGGCTTAAAGTAGCAAACTTATCATCTCAATTACTAAGAAAAGAGACAATAAAACATCTAAAATAAACCATCAATCAGTAACACCCTTTCTTTTGCCTATAAATACCACTCATTTCTAGATCTAAGGTAAGACTAAAAAATTACTACTCAAATCTCTGCAAAATTTCACAGCCATATTGACTTAAGCATCGGAGTGTCAACGCCGGAGTCCCCCCTCCGGCACTTTGCAAGTACGACGGACTGCCGCTACAGTGACTTCAGACGGCCATAATCTCTACCCCGCTTCCCCAGAAGTTCAAATCTTATCAAATTGGTGCTTTCATTGAGAGCTTTGGTTCTAATTAAGTGAGCGTCCTTAATAGCCAAGCTCTGTTCTTCTAGAAATTGGAAGATTATGGCTTCTGATTCAGATCCGTCGTTGTCTCAGTCCTCTAGCCTTCCATTTGATACTCTCAGGTGACTTTTCCCTTTCGCCACTTCTGACGCTTCTACCACGGTACAAGAAATTCCCCCGGGAGTGTCAGATCTTTCCTCTGAACAAACAACGGGAACATTTATGTCCAAGCCGTATACTCCTTTATCCCAGATAGTGGGGCCCAGTCATTTTACTCCCCAGTCAAGGGGATCCGTGATTGACAGCGCGAACAACCCTTTTGCGAGCTCGATTTCAGCCCTTCGTGCCCAATTGGACCACTTAACGGAATTGGCTGCTAGATTCACGCCTAGTGCTTCTGGATCAGGCGTCCCATCTCAGTTCGTTTTTACTCCACCTATCATCACAGAACGACCGCTATCGTCCCCATTGCATGCGAATGTCTCTTTGACGCTGCCTGCGCTGAATGCGCCCGTCAGTCTTGTACAATTTGCTCATAGGACAATGGAGCCGTACGTGTCACAGGCGTCATTGCTTCATATTCCCCAAGAGGAGCGGCAATGGCGTGACGATGACAGAGGTCGTTGGGACGGTAGGAGGGATGAAAATGATAGAGACATATCTCCTGGAGGGAGTGAAAGATCCAGCAGTAGGAGGCATCGAACCCGCTCGCCAAGGAGCCGCAACCTATCTCCAAGGCGACATCATGTTAGAGACCCGTGAGATCGTAGGCGTCATTTGAAGGTATCCCCACCTCAATATGGCGTGAGATTCTTGATGATACTTCTGGCCACCCCTTTAGCCTGCGCATAAGGCGTCACAGAGTCAGCCGATATGTGAAGCTCCCCTCAGAATCCTAAGACGACACTAGAGATCCCATTTCTCACCTTAACAAAGTGAAGGACTTTGTGCAATTTCAGACCCATAATGACGCTGCTTTGTGTCAGATATTTGTAATGACCCTGTCAGGGGTCGCGCGCTTGTGGTTCGAAGGTCTTCCGGGTGGGTCTATTGACAAATTTTCACAGCTGGAATCTAAATTCAGGAGTCGATTCAGTACCGCAGTCCCCATCAGGAAGTCTGCTGCTGCCTTGTTCGACCTACACAGAAAACCTCAGGAATCCTTGAGGAGTTTCCTCCATTATTTTGACACCGAGATGTCGCTAACGCCAGGTGTAACAGTTGATTTTGCCATAGAAGCCCTAAAGCGAAACTCTAGCTATGGAAAACTCTGAGACGCTTTAATGGTTGACCCTCCAGCAACCTTAGATGCATTAAGGCTGAAAGCCTACAACTATGCAAGGATGGAAGAGGAAGAGAATAGGGACATGATTCAAAACATGCCGCCAGCCATGCCTTCAGTCCATAACGCTCCCGTTCCTACTACTTCTGAAGATCGTTTCATTGATGATTACGCCCAGCAAAAGGATCACATTCCCAAGACCTCTAACTGGAGAAAATGCAACTCCTCAAAGGGAAAGTCTAGCGATTCCTCCGCACAGCAGCATGGAGATCCCCCTAAGGGGCGAGTTTATGACTCAGACCTCCCTTCCCTCATCTTGCCCAGGGTAGAAATTCTAGAGATAGTGGAACAACGGAACCTGCCCATCCGTTATCCAGCCTCTGTGAGACCGGGGGTAACCTTGTGAAGAAGAGAAAACGCTTACTGCAAATTTCACAAAGTTAAGGGACATTCTACGGAGGTGTGTAGAGAACTCAAATTGGCGATAGAGCGCCTGGTCGAGGAAGGTTATCTGGGAGAATTTGCCGTCAAAACACGAGAGGAGGCTAAGGGTAACCTGACAAATAGAGTAGCCGATGACAGATCGACACCTGCCCGCATCCTGGGCAATGACGCTGGTCTTACAGGAAGAGACAGGGAAATGCTCACGATTGATGACGAAGACGTCCCCATCATTAACATCATCGCCGGAGGTACACCTTATCTGGATGAGTCCGCACAAGTGACACCCACGGCAAGGGATAAGCGGAAGCGAGCGGGCGTGTCAATCAAAAGTGAGGCGATAAGCGCCCTGGACCGTATGATATTATCCTTTTTTGAAGAGGACGAGAAGGGTGTGGTATATCCACACAATGACTCGCTAGCCATGGAGTTAAAAGGACTTTGGTTGACAACGAAAGCTGATAAGATTCAGGTTTCTGCGGGGGTGGAACGAGGATTATGGTTGTCCGGAATCGCCGTGACTCCCGTTCACTGTACCTCCAAAGCGCCGGAGGGGGGGCTCCAGCGTAGACACTCCGATGCTTAAGTTAGTACGGTTGTAAAATTCTGCAGAGATTCTAGTAGAGAATTCGCTCTTACTTTTTATCTAGAATAGGGTGGTATTTATAGGCAGAAAAGAATGTGTTACCCTAGCGGTGGGCGTTATCGAAGGAAGATAACTCCCCGGATGACGTCATCAAGATGACGTCAGCAGGTGGATATCGCTACGAGATATCGCTGCCGAGATATCGCCCGTAGGCGCTGTCGGGATATCGCTCGCTGTTGCTGTCGGGATATCCTGGGATGGGATGACGCTGTGTGGACCCCTCCCCCGCTAAAGTCGACCATCCCAGGATCATTGGCCTATTGGGGGCGGCAGTCGGATGTCATTTGCCAGTCAAGGTCTGCAGGGATCCATCTTTGACTTGAGGTAAGTGGACGATTATACCCTTGGTGTTTCCTTAATTGTTATCATAAGCCCAACTGAAAACGAGCCCGAGTGTTTACCAAGGGCTTCCTTCCCTGCTTCTGAAGAGATGCTTCCCCTTTCATACTGTTACGGATTCGTAAGAATTTTTGGACTTTTCCTAATTCCTCCGATGGTACAAGGACTCGGGATCTCGAATAGCGAGCCTGATAACGGGAACAAATCCCTTAAATTAGCTATTGGTCATGGTGAAGTGAGAGTGGGGGTCGAACTGTCGGTGGAGAGGGCATTGTAGTTATGTCGGTGAGACACGGAAACGCTGACGTCCTCGTAATACGCTCGATAAGACCACCATCGGTGAGGCAGGGTGTCATGACGTTCCCCCCTTTAGGACTCCATTCATCATTCTGAGGGCGATACGTCCCTGTCTTTCCTGCATATTTTCAAATGTGTCCTGTTAGTAGAACATCAGGTAGCGAAAGATTCCAGTTACCTCCCTAGGCTTTCGTCTACGCCTATCGCTTTCCTCCTCCAAGCGAGTAAGCCGTTTGTAAACCGACATGGTTTTGTCTCATAAACTACCTACGATTTGTGCGGTCTTACGCCATTGCTACCTGCAATATCAACGCAGTTTTACGCTTCCTGGAGCCACTTGCGATATCGCGCGATTTTTATGCTATGGGCCGCCTACAAATCGTGCGGCGTTATGTTTTCACGTCTCTCAACCTAGGTTCCGCCTAAGCATTTCTGTCATCTTTTAGGAGCTCCGCGTCAGCCGTCTCTCCTATCGCTGTCGGATAATTAGAATGGCTCGAGTCTCAAGACTCTCAAGTGAACAGCCGATGCTCTAGATCTATAAATGAGATCCTTTTTCCAGTGCCCATTCTTCACATTTGCTCTGCTCCTTTTTTGCTATTTTCTCATGGAAGATCTTACCAGAAATTTTTTGATCTCCAAGGCTCAGACCCTCAAAAATCTTACTGAGGTTGACATCAGTTTCCTGGAGAACATGATGACCAAGTCCGGTGAAGATATCCTAGAGCTTCGGGGAATGATGACCCCTATCTAGGCCAGAATTGGGTCTGCTACCATGGAGGACTTCAATCCCATCGGGAATGTCTCTAAGCTGGCCATCGCTGCCTGCCGCATCGAAGTAACCATCGCCCTGTTGCAGCAGAGGAAAGACTTGCTGAACTGCTGCTTGAAGAGTATGAAGAACACCTCTTTCGAGCTGACTTCGGTGGAGGAGGCCTTGAGGGATGTCCCTACCCTATTGGTGGATGATGATGATACCGGGTCCCGGGCTTAGAGGCTTGCCACTGTGGCCTCTTTTTTTATTTTTTCTTTTGTTATGTATACGTATATCCAGGCCGCTAGGCCGTAATGAAACTTATTTTCCTTTATCGATCTTGTGATTCCTTTCTTCTTCTTCTTTTTCTGGGGCGTAAGCCCTTACTTCAGTTGAGAGTTATAATTAAGCCCAACTGAAAATGAGTCCGCCACTGGTCAGAACTTTGCAGCCTTTATTCTTCCTTTTCTGCCAAGTGGCGACGGTTACTTCGGCGAACCGCTGGATTCTAATCATGCGCCGTCTTTTCAGCATTAACTGATTGGGCGGTTTTTCTGCATTTCTTGATTGTGGAAAAATATCCGACAGGCATGTTCAAAGAACCTAATCCTGCCATTATGATTGATTTTCTCAAGACGCATTAAATCATGTTCTTTTCACGCGTGGAGAAAATCGAAGAGTCGTGCTCCTCCGACTATTTATGGGAAGTTTTCCTTCTTTTTTCTGTTCATCTTCTTCTCAGTATTTTTCTGCTGCTACTGATTCTCGCCCTTCATGGCTGATTCGTACGATCAGGTTTCTGACGAACGCGAGACTTGCCCAACCCCTCCAACCACTCCGGATTCGGATGATCCTCCTTCGCCATCGATCCTGAGAAAGTGACTGCGCCGCCGCAGTGGTCGAAAAGGGCCGGAGAAGAGAACGAAGATTAGTAGTACCGGCTTGTTTTCGTCATTTTCAGCTCCTCCAGTTTGTGAGGATAAAAAATTATTTCCTCCTTCTGACTGGTTCGAAGAGGAGGTTCCTCCTAATGATACCGTTGTCAAGGCGGCATCTTCTGATATAAAAGAGGAATCCAAACCATTATCGGTGAGTGTTGAGCGAAAGACTGACGAGTTCCCTCCTTTCGCTGATGAGGAGCTTCCATCTTCCGACGAAGAGTACTGGTACTGGCCTTCTTACTGGCCTAACGATGCTTGATTCCGCCCCTAGCACTCCCTTGTAGATGTCGTATGGCTCATTATTAAATTCCATAAGGTTTTGCCTTTTTTAGTCTTGCATGTTTAGGCGTTTGCCCCTCTGTTGGTTGGCTATCGCTGTAAAACTAACCGTTGCTTCACTTTAACCGCTTGTGACTGATTGTCAGTAACTGCCCCGTTCTAGAAGATATAAATGCGAGAACATAAATATCCTTCTGAGGTTTTCGCACGTGTCACTTTTACTTTGGGACGTGCTCCATTTTCACAGGTTGTTCAACTCTTGATTTCAGCCATTAAAATGGGGCAACTGCTTTCTTTTAATACTCTTTGCTCTCGTTTCGAAATTTCTCCCTTCTCTCTCTAGATTTTTACTCCGAAGGAAGTTACGACCACCGCTCGCCGGTGCAGACGGTTTGTCCACCGCCTTCTGATTCAAGGTACTTCACCTTCTTCCCTCAGATTTTCTTCTTACTGATTTATTATGAGCACATCCAGAATACTCAAAGATTCTCAGTGGCCTCTGGTCGCGAATAGGTCTTTGAGAAGTTTCCAGGATTTCCAGCAGCCCATAGATTTAGAAATAGAGAGAACTCTCAGTATTTTTGTTGATCAAGCGGTATTAGATGCAGAGTTGGAGGGAAACGACATTGTTTTCCCTCCCGGCTTCTCCATTAGGATTCCTGATGCTGGCTACCGGCTTCATGAACCTCTATCGGGGGCCGATAGGATGCTGTATTTTGATATGTTTCTTTACGGTTTCCGCTTTCCCATCCATGAAGCGGTGAAAATATTATTAGTTCGATATGACATTAACCCGGCTCAGCTTACGCCCTCTTTTTGGTTCGGGATTTCGGCCTTCATTCGCATCTGCGAGTTGTGGGGCATCCTTGTCCCGTCTATCAATTTATTCCGCAAGTTTTTTAGTTTTAGGTGCCGCGACTGCGTGGTAGATATCGCCCCAAGATGGAGTGACGCACTGGTACAGTCATTCTGGCAGAGATTCCGGGGTTTCGAAGAAACCGTGGCGGGTTGGAAGAGCGGTTTCTTCATTGTAAATTTGCCTTTCCGCCCATGGTCTAGAGGCTTCAATCGGTGTCTCAATGACTCCCTTTGAACAAATCCATCAACCATATCCAAGGAAGAGCTCCGAAAGACGAACATGTTACTGGGGTTGAAATCGTCCTTCCGTATTCGAGAGTTTGCCTTGCACAGGCTTATAGAGAAGTGTACTATAAGTAAGTTTCTTTTCTCTTGTTATCTCTTCAGCTAATTCAATATTCTGATATGTCTTGCCGGCAGGTGACGCTGAAAACCAACCGTCAGGTGATAAAGACGTTCCTCTAAATGTGAGGCCACTCCAGACACGGCCACCATCTCCTCCGCCTGAAAGTTCAAGTCATCCTGCCGCTCCACAAAAAAGAAAAAGATTCAAAACTGTCGCCAAGCGAGGCATCTCTAATCGCGCTTCTCAATTTCTCGAGAACTGGTTACCCGATCGGCAAGGAGTGACTTTGAATCGCCCTAAGGCTGAAATACCCAACAGCGACAGCGAGGACATGGACAATGATTCCGGGCTTTATCATGCTTTCGCCGCTCAGTGGAAGAAGCTACGCATGGGAAATAGCAACTCCATCTCCGCAGCCGCTCCGAACAAATTTAGCGAAACCCCTGCTACCGGGACTGGCTCTTTCGGGGGCGCAAGCACTTCCAAGGCAGCAGTGGCAACCGAGGTGTCAACCGACGTTCCTCCTAAAATTCCCAAGGTTCCGTCAGAGGTTAACCTACCTCCTCCGACTGCCACTCCCGATTCTCCTATCTCATCTTTCATTCCTGACGTTGCTGTCCCAGATCTTACTCATGCCGTTTCTCCTGACCCCCTGCCTGATGGCCTTCCGCCATTATTCTGTACTTCTATCTCAGGGGTCGGGGGTTCCGCTGAAAGCCTCTCTCCTCCCTTTATCGCCAATCTTTCTTCTCAAGGTCTTCAAGGAGCCACTTCCTATCACTTGGATCTGTCTACCTTTGGCACCAGCGGACTTCGCGCACAAGGGATATCGGATCAGCAATCGCGAAATGAGCCGGTGGGCTCCGCGGTAGGTGCGATATTTAGCTCTCCTAAAGATAGAGAGGAGATGTCAGAGCTTCCTCTGGAGGTCCATCGCGAATGTGCTTTGAATGAAGTGTTGGATGGCTTTCGTATGCTGAATTACTTCCTCGATATTCAGGGTAACAAGGCTCAGGGCTCTCCTTCTAAGGTGGCAGAGTTAACGCGACTTCAAAGAGATACCGAAGCTGAGCTTAATGACTGTCGCGCTGAGTTGGCCAGAGAAAAATCGATAGGGAAAGCAAAGATAGAACTTCTGGAGACAGCTTAATGACTGTTGATTGATGGTTTATTTTCAATGTTTTATCTTCTCTTTTATTATTAATTGAGATGATAATTATGCTACTTTGAGCTTGTTTCCTTCCTATTTTGCTTTTCAGGCTTAATAATCGTTAATTGAGGAAAAGGAACGAAAAGCTTGAAGATCAGAGTCAAAACAATCAATCAGAGTTGGAATTTTGATTTCAGCCTGCTGCCTCCCGAGTTTGGTCTCTTCGTCCCAGGGCCATTGCACCAATCTGCCGATTCCAGCTCTTCTCGAGGCCTTGACATGAAGCGACCTGTCAGAGTTCCAGCCTGGACAGCACTGAGCGTACTTTTGTATTTTTATTTGTGAGTGCTGGTTTAACCAGCCTGGAACCTGGAGGACTTGAGCACGAGTATTAGTGCCTGGATTCTCTCTTCCACCTTGCAGAGGCACAAGGGGACATCAATGGAAGAATGATGAAACATTCCCCTTGTTTTATTCAAGATTATTCTCTCCTAAAGTAAGGTAGTGCCCAGCACCAGCCTGGTATGGCAGCACATGCTGCAATTATTTTATGGTGAAGGCTGGACCTCTGAAGTATATTTTGAGAGGAGGAAGAACCAGACCGTAGAAGGAAGAGAGGGAGAACAGTAGAGAGAAAATCAGCATTTTCCAACCTTTTTCCAGATTTTTCAGCTTTCCTTGCAATTTCGGATTTGAACTCCTTTTGTTTATTTTGATTATGTATTGTAACTAAACTCTAAGTTCCTGGTAGGGATCAAGAGATTGGCTGGTATGTTGATTGTGAGACTTGTTTAAGCTTCATAGAAATGAATTTCATATTTCAAACCTTCTTGTTTTAATTTTAAACTTGTCTTTATTAATTTTTGAGCTTGATCACCTTGAATTTAATTCGGGCAAGTGGAGTCAGTTCTCTTGTGATTAAATCACTCTTAGAGAACAGCAGTAGACGATTCAGCAGGGTATGAGGGGCATGTACTTGGTCTATGCTGAAAGAAGGAGTTGAATTAGGCGGTCATCCCATCCCAAGGCCTTGAGAAAGGCCGACCTAGGTGACAGCTGGGTCAAGTGCCAGACTAGACCAGACTTGTGGATGATGATAGTACTCCCTTGTCTAGGAGAGGGACCTCACTGTTTTTAATCAATCTCTTGAGCTCTTCCTTAAGTATTCTGATCCCTTTGTCGAAGGCTCTGCATAGCCAAGCAAAGTGGCAGATCAAGAGTCTTAGGATGAGCTTAGGAAGATTAGGGTGTTTAAAATGAAGTGATTCTATTAAATACTTTTGTAGCAGGTTGGGAATCTAGTGTGAGCTGGTTCCACAACTTCTTCTATGAAAACCATTTCAAAAATGTATTTTGTCAATGATCAACAACTTACCAATGCCATCTCGCAATGATCTCTACCCGGAATATTTTCTCCACTGTAATTCTCTCCGTTTTAAAGCTGTTTTTATTGTTTGCAACTGATCTTAAATCCACTGTATTTTCGTTTAATTGTTATTTCACCCCAAAACTTGGTTTCTTTTGCTTGGTTATTTGCAGGAACTACAAGAATTAGACGAACTTGTCCTTGTGGGATCGATCCTCTCACCACTATCTGCATTAATTTGTAGCATAGCACTGAGTTGTATTTTTATTTTATGCGGGACATGCGACGCACCCGTCATAAATTGGCGCCGTTGCCGGGGACAACGTGTTCTAATTTTTGATTTTCTTGTTCATGACCAGGTCATCTAGTTCACAACCACTACCCTACATTCCAGAGATTTCCAGAACAGAAACAGCAATCAGAATATCAAAACGAAAATTCAGTGAATTTACCTTGTCCGGATCAGATTCAGAAGCAGAGGTCAGCTCATCCCGAGACCTCGGGACGGATCAACCAGAATCTGACGCTGAACCTGAACCAGAGATGGCCAATCCACCTGAACCTACCCTTCGAGAGCTCAATCAAGGAGCTGAACAGGAGTCTTTCCTGTGTATTAACTACCGTCCAGTACCCAATGACTGGGCCGTGAAGTCAAATGTCATGCACAACCTCAGCAAATTCAGAGGACATGCATCCGAAAATCCTTACAAGCACCTCCAGAAATTTCAATTCGAATGTGATGCACTTAAACCCACTGGAGTGAGCCTTGAACGAGCTAAATTGAGAGCTTTTCCATGGTCTTTAGAGGACTCAGCAAAGAATTGGTTTTTCAGTCTTCCACACAAGTCCATAAATACTTGGGCTGAAATGGCTGCCACTTTTCTCAAGAAATATTGGTCAGCCACCAAAGCAGGAGCAGCTAGGAAGAGTCTTGTTGCTATTCAGCAGCAAGGAGATGAGTCTTTTGGCGAATACCATCAGAGGTTTAAAGACCTCCAAGAGGTCTGTCCTACCCATGGCGTGGCAGAGCAATCACTCATACAATATTTCTATGATGGGATGTGTATTAAGGATAAAGAGAAGCTTGATTCTGCAGCTGGAGGAGCATTGTTGGACTTGACACCAAGTCGAGCAAGGGCTCTTATTCAAACTTTGGCGGATAATTGCCAACAAAACGGAACCTATGACCGTACCTCTACTGCTCACAACTTGAACGTGGCTGCCCTTGAGAGACACATGGAAGAAGTCTCTAGTTTTTTGAAAAATTTCCCAGCTACCATAGCTCAAATTCAGCAAATTCCACCTCAGCAAGTTATACCTTGTGGAGTTTGTTGTCAAATAGGGCATATGACACATGATTGTCCGCTCGTTGCAGACCCTACTGAGCAAGTCAATTCCGCCATACCACAGCAAGGAAATTCATACTCCAACACCAGTAACCAAGGCTGGAAGAACTACCCTCACTATGGGTGGGGTCAAAATCAGCAACAACCTCCATTTGAGTGGAGGAATTTCAAGCCTAGACCTCAACAAAACCAGCAAAACTACCAAACAAATCAGACCCCATCTCAACCACAACATCTGCAGTTGCCAGCACCCCAACAACCATTGCAACTCACTGCACCACCTCCACCACCACTTGAAGAAACACTAAAACAAATCCTTCAACCATTTATACAAACTACCCAAGGAGCAATAGCTGACCTCCAAAAACAGATGGCACAGTTCACCATGAGCCAACAAAACACTTCAGGCCAGCTACCCTCGAACACAGTAGATAATCCCAAACATCTCAATGCCATGACTTTACGAAGTGGAAAAGATTTGCCACCGAGGGGCAGTTCGTCTCAAGGCCTCGAGACGAACCGACCAGAACAGCCACCAGAATCTGAAACAGAAATGCCTCAAGAATCAGCCATTCCAGTAGCAGAATCATCTACCCCAGTAGGCGAAACATCCATTCCAACTCCAGAAGCACAGGAAGAAACTTCAAACCCTCAGGTAACACCTTTTCCATTTCCGGAAAGGCCTTCAAAAGCCAAGAAGGAGAAGGATGAGCAAAAGATTCTTGAAGTTTTTAGAAAAGTTGCTATTAATGTGCCATTGCTAGATATGATATCTCAGGTTCCTAAATATGCTAAATTCTTAAAGGATTTATGTACTAACAAGAAGAAACTAGCAGGCATAGAAACAGTGAATTTTAATGAAAATGTTTCTGCTATTTTGCAAAAAGAGCTTCCTACAAAATGCAAAGATCAGGGTACCTTTGTGATACCTTGTAAAATCGGGAGCAAGGAAGTAGAGAAAGCATTGTGCGACCTTGGAGCAGGTATAAATGTCATGTCTCTTTCCATTTTTGAAACTTTGAATATTGGAAATCTTAAGGAAACTAGAGTTGTTATACAACTTGCTGATAGATCCATTGTCTACCCCGTTGGAGTAGTAGAGGATGTCTTGGTGCAGGTTAGAGATTTTGTTTTTCCAGTAGATTTCTATATTGTTGACATGCAAAAGGAAGATGTTACTAGGACTACTGATGTGATTCTTGGTAGACCTTTTTTAAGAACAGCCCGTGCTAAAATTGATGTGTATGATGGGTGTTTAACGCTTGAATTTGATGAGGAATTGATTAAATTTAATATGTATGAAGCAATGAAATACCCTGAAGATATACACTGTGTTAATTTTTTAGACGTTATTGATCCCTTGATTGATGACATTTCTGAAATTAATAATTCAGATCCACTTGAGTTTGTTCTTAGTAAGGGTTTGTCTAATGAAGAGGTGGAGAGATTGCAAGATGAGCTACCAATTAAGCCCGAAATCCTTAATTTTGTCAAGGAGCTGGACGTTTCAGACACTACTGCAGGTGATGTGCAAGCTTTAGAATCAACAGACCAAGTCACTAAACTTCAGCCTTCAATTTTGCAGGCACCCGACTTGGAACTCAAAACATTACCTGAGCACCTGAAGTACTCGTTTCTAGGCCTCGGGAAGAGCCTACCAGTAATAATTTCCAGCAAGCTGACCAACGCGCAAGAAGAAAGACTTCTGAACATCTTGAAAGAATTCAAGGGAGTAATCGGTTGGACCATAGCTGACATCAAGGGAATATCACCCGCCATTTGCACCCACAGAATACACCTAGAAGAGCACAGCAAAACCGTGAGACAACCACAAAGGAGGCTTAATCCTCCAATGATGGAAGTCGTGAAAAAGGAAATTCTTAAACTCCTTGCTGCAGGTGTAATCTATCCTATTTCTGACTCTTCTTGGGTCAGTCCTGTGCAGGTCGTTCCTAAAAAATCAGGAATTACAGTGGTGACCAACAATGAAGGCGAATTGGTGCCCATGAGAGAGCAAAATTCATGGAGAGTATGCATAGACTATAGGAGACTGAACAATGCTACTCGGAAGGATCATTTTCCCCTTCCATTTATTGACCAGATGCTCGAAAGGTTGGCAGGTAAATCACACTATTGTTGTCTCGATGGATTTTCAGGATTCCATCAAATCCCCGTTGCCATTGAAGACCAAGAAAAGACAACCTTTACTTGCCCCTTTGGCACATTTGCATACAAGAGGATGCCATTTGGTTTGTGTAATGCACCTGCTACTTTTCAGAGGTGTATGGTAAGTATATTTTCTGATTTTGTAGAGAAAGGGATTGAAGTTTTCATGGACGATTTTACTGTTTATGGAAATTCATTTGATGAGTGCTTGGAAAACTTGAGAAAAGTCTTGACTAGATGCATGGAAACTGATTTGGTTTTAAATTATGAGAAATGCCATTTTATGGTAAATCAAGGATTAATTCTAGGCCATATTATTTCAAAGAAAGGTATAGAAGTGGACAAAGCTAAAATTGATGTGATTGATTCATTGCCTTACCATCTTGTATACGAGATGTCCGTTCATTTCTAGGCCTTGCAGGTTTTTATAGACGTTTTATCAAGGATTTTTCAAAGGTTGCGGAGCCTATGTGTAGGCTGCTGCAAAAGGATGCAAAATTCGACTTCAATGAGCAATGCAAAGAGGCGTTTGACCTCTTGAAATAGAAGCTAGTGACAGCACCAGTGATTCAAGCACCCGACTGGACAAAACCATTTGAACTCATGTGTGATGCAAGTGATGCAGCTGTGGGGGCTGTTCTTGGACAGAAATTTGACAAGAGCCCACATGTGATTTATTACGCCTCTAGGATGCTTGATGAAGCCCAAAGAAACTACACCACCACGGAAAAAGAATTGTTTTCAATTGTCTTTGCTTTAGATAAATTTCGCTCTTATCTTCTTGGCACTAAAGTCATAATTTATTCTGACCATGCAGCCTTGAAGTATCTTTTAGCAAAGAAGGAAGCAAAGCCAAGATTGATTCGGTGGATACTACTGTTGCAGGAGTTTGATCTTGAGATCAAAGACAAAAAGGGCAAGGAAAACGTGGTGGCTGATCACTTGAGCAGAATTTTGGTTGACACCAAATCAGACCCAGTCAAGGAAGAATTCCCAGATGAGCGCTTGTTTCTAGGCCTCGAGAAGAGACCATGGTTTTCTGATATTGTCAATTACCTTGCAACGGGTAAATTTCATGGTCACTACCTTGCACGAGAGAAGGAAAAGATTAGGAGAGACTCTAGGAAGTACATTTGGGACGATCCATACCTATGGCATGTCGGAAACGATAAAATCCTTCGAAAATGTGTGCTTGAGAGTGAAGTTCCTTCAATTCTAAATTTTTGCCATGCTTATGCTTGTGGAGGACACTTCGGATTTAAGAGAACAGCTCATAAGGTTCTCGAATCAGGTTTTTTCTGGCCGAATTTATTTAAGGATTCATTTGAATTTTGCAAAACTTGTGTAGAATGTCAAAAATCGGGTAATATTTCCTCTAGAGATCAAATGCCTTTAACCCCAATTTTTGTTTGTGAGATTTTTGATGTTTGGGGGATAGACTTCATGGGTCCATTCCCCAATTCAGGAGGCAACTTCTACATCATTTTGGCAGTAGACTACCTATCTAAATGGGTAGAAGCGAAGGCTACAAGGGCTGATGATGCAAAGACCGTTGTTTCATTCTTCAAATCACAAATCCTTAACAGATTTGGAGTGCCACGAGTGATCATCAGTGACAGAGGCAGCCACTTCTGTAACAGGGTTGTGACAACTCTCTTCGCCAAGTACAACATCACACACCGTGTGTCCACTGCCTATCATCCTCAAACAAACGGATTGGCTGAATTGTCAAATAGAGATGTAAAATCCATCTTGAGCAAGACGGTCAGACCAGATCGAGGAGATTGGAGTCAGAGACTAGATGATGCGCTATGGGCGTATAGAACAGCATTCAAAACCTCTATCGGAACAACTCCTTACAAGTTGGTTTATGGCAAATCATGCCATTTACCCGTGGAAATTCAGCACCAAGCCTATTGGGCTATTAAAAAATGCAATATGAACATTTCAGAAGCTGGATCCCACAGAAAATTGCAAGTTCAGGAGTTGGAAGAGTTGAGAAATGATGCCTATGAAAATTCTGCAATTATCAAGGCTAGGGCCAAAATGTACCACGACAGGTCCATTCGTCTCAAGGCCTTGACAGTTGGGCAGAAGGTGCTACTTTTCAGCTCAAGATTTCGCCTCCTAGCTGGAAAATTGAAGAGTCGCTGGACTGGTCCTTATGTAATTACGAATGTGTACCCCAATGGTGCTGTTGAAATTCAAGACCAGGAGGATCAGAACATTTTCAAAGTTAATGGGCACCGTCTCAAGCCTTTTTATGAGAAATTCAAAAACTACACCGTGGAGAGCACCACGCTTGAAGAACCTCAATGATGATACTACGTGAAAGATCATTCAGTCGAGTCCAAGACTGCAAACAGGGACGCTACGTGGGAGGCAACCCACGCCATTTCAAGCCATTCCATTGCAGCAAGACTTGCAGCTTTCAGCGTTTCCAGTCTGCTTCATCCCGAGGCCTCGAGATGGGACAGATTTCGAATTTCAGGCACAAACCCAGATTTTTGAATCTTCCATTTCCAGCTGCAGCAACACCACCCCGGTTTTATTCTCCCTTTCTCTTCTTTTATTAATTTTGTTTTAATTGTTTTGTGTTTTCGTTTGCTTGGTTTCTTTCACATTGAGGACAATGTGTCCAATAAGTGTGGGGGAGACACTTTCGTGTTTATTTTTGTGTGATTTGTGTGCATTTTGATTTTATCCCTCTGCTGCATGTTTATTTCAATTAATTGTGTTTGTGCAATTGCTTGTTTCTATTCTTGCATGCGTAATTTTTCATTTTTGTTGTTTTCCACACCTTTTTGTATGGAATGAAATCCCAAAAACTAAACTTATGTGAATACTTGATCAATCAACTCTGTCTTACAATGATAAACACTTGTGACATTAGAATTTGTATATTTATTCACATAGATGTATGATGAGTACTGCTGTCCTAGGAAATACTTTGCTAGAATTGCACTGTCTTCTCATCCCTAGGCCTAGGGATGAAGATCCTATCCTCTACACTGCTGCAAGTTTTTAATTTCTGTTTGCATGAGTACTATTTAAATTTTCTTGTGTGCTGGTCTCTCACCATGCCCTCCTGGATTGCACGATGTTGGTGGTTCGGCACCATCATCCCTATTTGGAGAAACTTCCGGTCGGTTGTGTGCTAACTCCTTATTTTGGACCGATCATAGCACCTTTGGTGGAAGACCATGTCTGCATGCGTTTTCTATTTTGGAATGTGGAAAGAAGTGAAATTCATGGGAAAATAAAAGAAGTGTTGCAAGAAAAAAAAAAAAAAAAAAAGAGAAAAAGAAGGAAGAAAAGAAAAAGAAAAGAAAAAGAAAAAAAAAGAAAAAAGAAAAAGAAATAAAAGGAGGTATAAGAGGCCGAAGGCCTAAATAAAAGAAAGATGGTGAAGGAAGAATTAAAAGAGGAAAGATTGGTGGTGTTCTTTAATTTTGCTGTTTGTGTTTTTATTAATTCTTATATTTATTGCATGAGTGTCGCAGCTAGTGTATGGATTGAGTCGAAGGAAGAGAAGTCAGAAGTTCTAGGCCTGTATTTCCAGGTTGAACAGCATGCTATCATACCACTATATGAATATTTGCACATTTGTGGTGTTTAGAGTGTTTGAGCATTGCTTGAATGAGTTGATTTTTGAAGTTTTTACTTGAGTCCAGTCCAAGGATTGATTTTCTGTACAGGGGGTGTATTTTGTGTGTTCTTAGTTCATGCTTGAGGGCAAGCATGGATTAAGTGTGGGGGAATATGATTGATGGTTTATTTTCAATGTTTTATCTTCTCTTTTATTATTAATTGAGATGATAATTATGCTACTTTGAGCTTGTTTCCTTCCTATTTTGCTTTTCAGGCTTAATAATCGTTAATTGAGGAAAAGGAACGAAAAGCTTGAAGATCAGAGTCAAAACAATCAATCAGAGTTGGAATTTTGATTTCAGCCTGCTGCCTCCCGAGTTTGGTCTCTTCGTCCCAGGGCCATTGCACCAATCTGCCGATTCCAGCTCTTCTCGAGGCCTTGACATGAAGCGACCTGTCAGAGTTCCAGCCTGGACAGCACTGAGCGTACTTTTGTATTTTTATTTGTGAGTGCTGGTTTAACCAGCCTGGAACCTGGAGGACTTGAGCACGAGTATTAGTGCCTGGATTCTCTCTTCCACCTTGCAGAGGCACAAGGGGACATCAATGGAAGAATGATGAAACATTCCCCTTGTTTTATTCAAGATTATTCTCTCCTAAAGTAAGGTAGTGCCCAGCACCAGCCTGGTATGGCAGCACATGCTGCAATTATTTTATGGTGAAGGCTGGACCTCTGAAGTATATTTTGAGAGGAGGAAGAACCAGACCGTAGAAGGAAGAGAGGGAGAACAGTAGAGAGAAAATCAGCATTTTCCAACCTTTTTCCAAATTTTTCAGCTTTCCTTGCAATTTCGGATTTGAACTCCTTTTGTTTATTTTGATTATGTATTGTAACTAAACTCTAAGTTCCTGGTAGGGATCAAGAGATTAGCTGGTATGTTGATTGTGAGACTTGTTTAAGCTTCAACTGTCGCGCTGAGCGGGCCGATAAAAAGAACATTCTTCTTCGTGAAGAGATATCGGCCCGCGATGCAAGGTTGGCGAAGATGTCCCATGAGATGTCGGATTGGAAGGACAAGGCGATATAGGCTTTTGCTACCGAATTCCCAGAATACTATCACAGCGGGGCCTTCGATCCTGCGAAGATAGCCGACTATGCCTTTGAGAGGTTAAAGGATGTAGATATCGGGGGCGCCAAGGGAGTTCTTCCGCAGTGAGCATAAGGCAGTTCTTGAGAGTGCTTTAATTAGTTTTTCTCTTTTAACCTTGATTCTAAATGGCTTGTAATAATTGATAACACTTGCACAATAACGACCGTCATTCCGCTCTGGATAACGGTTGATTTGTTTTACGGCAATATCTCGCTGATTACGTCACACGGTTGACTTCTTTTTGATAAAGTGATTTTACTTTTTCGAAGCATTTAATGCTTGGAATCCCCTCATTAATGCGATCGAAGGATCATGATGATTCGAGGACACGTGTCTGCTCATCGGAACGCTAGGGCTGACATGATTTGATAGGATCAAAACGTCTTCTCGTTTTTCTAGGGTTGTACTCATTACCCACTCCTGTCACGCGCGTAGCAACTATTCCAGCAGTCATGCTTTTAGCCTCTTAGGGTTATAAAACCCTAATACTCTATTTCTTTTTTCCACTTTCGACACTTTGTTTCTCTGCATCTTCTTGAATCGTTTTGCGTTTCTGGTATTCATCCCCTGAGTGCTTTGATTTTCTTCTCAAAAAGGTACTTCTTTATTTCCTTTTATTGTCTTCTTCATCTCTTTGTTTTCTTTTTCCACCATGGCAAAAAGAAAAACTCAGGCTTCTGGGTCTAAGTCGCGGGATGAAGAAAAAATAGAGACTATAGTCAGCACTATTACTTCTTCTGCCATTCTTGATAAACACCTATCTGATCATGGTGCTACCCTCCCTGAGGGTTTCAAGGCTATTGCCGCCCCTGAGTCTTTACGCTTGAATAACGTTCTAACCGGTAATCGTAGGATCCTGTATGCCCAGATGTTCTGTTATGGCTTCTGGTTTCCGGTTGACCCATTTATCCGAGAGTTGCTTACCTCTCTGGATCTGAACCCTGCTCAATTGGCCCCGAATGCCTACTGTGGCATTTATGCTTTTTTAGAACTCTACAAGTATAAAGAAATTACATCTCCTTCCCTTGCATTACTCAAATCTCTGTTTAAGATGTATAACCGTCGGGGTGTGATAGCGATATCGCCCCGTTATAACGACGATTCGCTCAAAAATTTCACCTGGAAACTCCTTAGTCTGGAATCTTCTATTGATAAATGGAAAGAGCAATTTTTTTTTGTTAAGACTCCTGAGCTTCCGGGTCCTTGGTGGCGATCTGGCTTTAACCAGAGTGTCAAGGATAGTGCTTGGTGTCGTGTGGCTCTTGACGAGACAGAACAGGGCTGGTTTGATAAGTTGCTCAGTCTAGAAATTAGCGTTCATACCCGCCTTCTGGCTTGCGGGACCGATATCATAGACTGCGTTAGACGTGAGTATCGCGCCAATCTTTGATTTCTAGTATTGGTACTAACGCTGACGTTGTCTTGTGTTTTTACAGTAACTGATCCGGATTACGTTCCGGAGAGCGTCAGGAAGCGTCTGAAGAGGCTTCGAGGTAGGGAAGCGGCCGCGGTTGTCGATATCGCCACCACTTCGGCCACCGCTTTGGCTCCTCCCCAAACATCTTCTGCATCTGTCGACAAGGAAACCGATACCATTTTGGTTGGTGTTCCTGTTATATCAATCACTGCTCTTCCACCTCGACCATCTGCTCGCCGAGCTTCTGCTAAAGGAAAGAAGAAAAATAGGACCCGAAGCGTTGCCTCCCTTCAGTCACCGATTATGCCTTCTTCTGACACTGCCGGCTCTTCAAAGGTGCCTACCGCTGGAACGGTAACTGCAACTTCCCCTGATATCTTTCGCATCTTTTTCAATGCTTGCTTATACTTTTTTTTTTTTTACAGGATACTTCTGGTACTTCCACGCCTTTGTCATCGCAAGGCAATATGGACGTAACGCATATTTTGAATCGTCCGAAGAAGAAACAAAAGTCCAAGGGAGCAGGCGCAAGCTCATCTTCGACTCAGGCTGATGTCGGGGAGAGGCCCCAAACTACTCTTAACCCTTCCATTCCTCCTTCGGGCCAGACTGGCACCATTTTTGGGAATGCGGCCATGCTTCCTCCTTTCGAGACTTCTCCGCCCCTATTTGGGTCAGAGATGCCCCATTTTTCCTCTAACACCACAGTTTACCATGACGAGCTGTCAGATTTTTCTTCTCTTCAGGCTCATGCAACATTCCAAGGGGGCGTCACCTCTTCCTGTCCTAATGAAACATTCATGCCTCAGGGAGGTTCCGCTTCCAAGCAGCCTCCTTCTCCCCCTACCGTGGTTTTTGTTCCTTCCACTACTCCCACACTTAGGCGCTTTGGAGAGGGAACGATAGTGTCCAATCTGATGGCTGATGTGAGTTCACATAATGTCATTGTGCCTGTAACCCATCAGGTGGATATGACTACGTTTCGCAGCTCCGGAATTGCGGCCATGGGGGGCGATAACTCAACTGCCACTGCGTCGTTCTTGGCTGCGTACATGTTAATTTCTCCTGAAGAACGAAGCACTTTCGCTACTGCGGGAGATAAAGAGCAAGCCGATACGCTACGCTTCATGCTTTTCTCCGGGTTCCTTCAATCTCATCTCTATGCTGAGCGCGCCTCTCGAAGGGCGGCCGACCTTGCCGCTTCAGCAGCTAGGCTTTCTCAAGAGCAGGAGGAGAAACAACGACTGCTGGAGGAACGGGAGAAATGTATGGCGGACCTAAAGGCAGCTAGAGAGGAAGCGAGGGAGGCAAAGAGACAGTTAGCCACTGCAAAGGAACAATTGGCCGCTTCTAACGCCGCCCTGATAGCTGAACAGTCAAAGTGTGCCACTCTCGAAGAGGAGAAAACGGCCTTGACGGGAGCGAAAGCAGCTTTGCTAGACGAAAAAACGGCGCTTGAGGCGGAATCGCCTATCAAGAGACGCTGGTATATTGAGAATAGTGTCTCCATCATGGCCGATAGCTTTGTGGCGGTTCACGGGGAGGAATTTTATGATGGCGATGGTGTCTCCCAAGCCTTTTTTGAGAGATCTTCCGGTCTTAACGATGAGGGCTTCCGCTTGGCCAGGTCAAAGGGCTATCCAGAGGGGGGAATCACCGAAGACGAGGACTAGGCAGGATGTTGTTCCTTCTTTCTTTTTGTGAGGATCGAGTGTTGCCCTCTTCGTATATTTTTGCATACTTTTGTATCCCTTCGCGGGTATTCGTTTGTGAACAATGATACTTTTGCTGCATTGGTTTTATTGGGACCATTTTCCTTTCTTTAAATTTTTATCGTCCTGGTCCCGCTTTGTCACGCTTATCTCAACCACTGCCTGGCTGATCGAAAGGATAACAAATAGGGCCTTTAGGTCCTATCCCTTAGTCTGAGTCATACACTTCTTTTTATCAATCTGAGTGTTGCGGTCTCTTTGATCAGCCGGAGACATCCTGCACACTCATTTAATATTCATTAGTAGAAAATAGGCGATAACAGACACTTGTTTCCCGTAGGAGCTGATCCGCCATCCTTCTAGGGTATCGGTGTCGCTTGTTATCGCTTTTCTCAACCAGCTTACTTCACCAGGGATTCTGCATCTGCTTACTTACCGGGAGTTCACGACTTTTCATATTTCCACGATCAGCCGGAAAGTGCCTCTTCTTGGTGAGTTGTCCGATCAGGACAGTTCCTCACAAGGCTAGGATTTTTCACTTTCGGCGTTATCCTCTCATCTTGGAATTATGCCTTCCTTAGGCGAGCCGTCTTCATCAGACCGGCTGCAAAGACAGGATTTTCACTTCCAAGATGGAGTTGTTATCTCCTCCGGGTGTGCCTCTCCCTAACGAGCCACCTTCGCAAGAATGGCTGTCATAAGAATGAGGCCTTTTCACCTTTAGGAATCCTGGGGCGTGCCCTCACTCAGTGAGTCGGCGGATCCAGACCGACCATCACGAGGATAAGACTTTTCACTCCCAGGGGTGCCGGGGCGTGCCTCTTCTCATTGTCCCCCACCTGGTTACCACAAGGATAGGACTTTTCACTCCCAACGTTTCATATCAGGTGCGTCAGGGCGTGCCCTCACTTAGTGAGCCGTCGTATCAGGACAGGCTATCACAAGGATAGGACTTTTCACTCCTGACGCTAAGTATTAGGTATGCCAGGGCGTGCCCTCACTTAGTAAGCCGTCTGATCAGGACAGGCCATCACAAGGATATGACTTTTCACTCCTGGCAACCTTTTTCATTTTTCTTATCATCGTCGAGTGTCTCCAGATGGTACGCTCCTCTCCCGATGATACGGGTAACGCGGTACGACCCTTCCCAGTTTGGACTGAGCTTTCCCCGGCGTTGACCAGTTGCTCATTGATCCCGAAGTACTAGATCACCTTCTTTTAAGATTCGTTCTTTGACGAGCCTATTATGATAACGCACCATTTTTTGCTTATAATGCATCATCTTCAGAAGAGCTTCCTCTTGTAATTCAGGCAGTGCGTCAAGATTCGCACGTAACCTTTCCTCATTCAACTCTTCTCTGAAGTAAGCCACTCGTAAGCTCACGGTACCAATTTCCACAGGCGTAACGACCTCAGTGTCAAAAACCAGTGCGAACGGTGTTTCTTCAGTGCTGGTCTTTATGGTCATGCGGTATGCCCACATCACGTACGGCAGTTCGTCTACCCATTTCTTCTTAGATCCTTCCAGGTTCTTCTTAACACCATTTAGGATGGCTCGGTTTGTCACCTCTGCCTGACCGAACTCCACACACTGGTCTCTAAAGAACTGGCTAGTAAACTGTGTTCCGTTATCGCTAACGAGTATGCGAGGAACTCCGAAGTGCATGATAACTTGGTGCTTGAAGAAACGCCAGATTTTTTCTGTCATGATGTTGGCAACAGCCTCAGCTTCTGCCCATTTGGTGAAGTAGTCTACTGCCACTACCACAAACTTTAGTTGCGATCTTGCCATTGGAAAAGGTCCAAGGATATCGATTCCCCATTTCGCAAAAGGATAGGGAGCAATAATATCATGGATTTGGGCAGCGGGTTGCCGGAGAATCTTGGAGAATTCCTGACACTTTTGGCAAGTTCGCACATAGTTATGGCAGTCTCTCCGAATAGTGGGCCAGTAGAACCCTGATCGAAAGACTTGCGCTGCCATGATTCCGCCGGATGCATGCATGCCACAAATTCCCTCGTGGATTTCGCGGAGGGTATGGAGACCCTCTTGTTCCGTTATGCATTTCGCAGCCGGATGGGAGAAACACCTCTGTAGCAGCTCCCCATTAAAGTATGTGCATCGTGCCGCCTGCTTCAGCACTTTCTTCTTCTCAGCGCTATCAGCTGGAAGTTCATCATGTTTCAAGTATTTTATGACAGGAAATCTCCAGTCATTGTCACTTTCTTCCACACAGAGCGTCGCTTGTTCTTCCATGAAGGAAGGTAAGGATATCTCCCGGTAATACACCCCTTTAGGTATGGACGCCTCGGGATTTGCTGGGAGTTTAGCGAGGTTGTCAGCCTCAGCGTTATCCTCTTGAGGAATGTGCTCGAAGCTAACCTGTATGCCACATTTCTTTATTTCTATCAACTCACGCTTTACTTTGGCGAGATATTGTACCATGATGGGTTTTCTAGCCTGAGAGTGTCCCAACACTTGGTCTATTATCAGCTTGGAGTCTCCGCAAACTTTCAGCCATAGGTCTCCCAACCTCCCAGAGTCATGTATTCCCTTGATTGAAATACTCTTTCCTATTCTGAGCCCGGCTAATAACGCTTCATATTCGGTGGCGTTATTGGACAACGGTTGCAGGATTCGGATGGCATATCGCACATGGATGCCGTGAGGCCCACTCATGAAGATTCCAACCCCAGCAAGTTCCTGATTTTTAGCGCCATCTACATGGATAACCCACAGATCGGTGTAGGTCTCTGGGAAGGGAAGATCCAATTCTTCCTTTTCTTTTTCAGTCAACTCCGTTAGAGGATCCGACGTGAAAGTGCATTCCGCGATAAAGTCCGCCAAGATTTGAACCTTCACGGACGGTCGGGATCTATAATGTAACCCGTATTGTTCAAGTTCAAGAGCCCAAATTAGCATCCTCCCTGAGGATTTGGGTTTTCGAAAGATTCTTTTCAGAGGTTGGTCTGTCAGCACAACGACGGTATGAGCTTGAAAGTATCGGCTCATTTTTCGTGTGGCTTGTATCAATGCTAACGCTATCTTCTCAATACGAGCATATCTGAGCTCGGCATCTTTCAGTACGTGACTCACGAAGTATACAGGGCGGTGCGTGTGGCTATCTTCTCGCACAAGGACCGCACTAACCACTTCGTCAGCAACCCCAAGGTATAAATACAGGATATCGCCAGGTTCTAGTCTTGTCAATACCAAGTTAGATGATAGGTAAGCTTTCAAGCCTGCAAATGCTTCCTCGCACTCTGTCGTCCATCCGAAAGTGGCTTTCTTTCGTATAACTTTGAAGAAAGGGAGACACATTTCTCCTTGTTTAGAAATAAACCGTCCCAGAGCGATAACACGCCCAGTTAGCTTTTGTACTTCTTTTATAGTCTGAGGAGATCTCATGTCTTGGATAGCCTGGATTTTTGACGGGTTGGGCTGAATGCCCTTTTGACTGACCACATAACCCAAGAACTTACCCGTTTGAAAGGCAAACATGCACTTTCGAGGGTTTAGCTTCATCTGATATTGCTTCATCACCTTGAAGACTTCAGCCAGGTCGGACAGGTGATCTTCGAAGCTTTGACTTTTAACCAGTATGTCATCGACATATGCTTCGACATTTCACCCAATCTGTTTTTCAAAAACCTGATTCGTCATTCGCTGGAAGGTAGCCCCAGCATTTTTCAATCCGAAAGGCATTGTCGTATAGCAATAAGTGGCCCTTGGTGTGATGAAGGCAGTTTTCTCTTCATCCTCCTTGGCCATGGGAATTTGGTGGTACCCGGAATTGGCGTCCAACGAACATAAGTATGTGCATCCGGCAGCCTGATCAACTAGCTGATCAATCCGAGGGAGTGGGTAACAGTCTTTGGGGCAAGCGTCATTCAAATCGGTGAAATCGATGCACATGCGCCATTCTCCGCTGGGCTTGGGGACCAGAACGGGGTTAGCCAGCCAGGTGGGATATTGCACTTCTCGGATAAAACCGGCGTCGAGAAGCTTAGCAACTTCTTTTTCGACCGCCATTGCCTTTTCGGTAGAGAAAGCACGTCGCTTCTGTTGGACTGGTCTGGCATCGGGGTTGACATTGAGTCGATGTTCTACCACATTCCGCGAGATACCGGGCATGTCGGATGGTTTCCATGCAAACTCTCCTTTGCATTTATTCAACAGTTGGGCCAATTACAGATTCTCCTCTGTACTGAGGTTATCGCTAACCAGAAATACAGCTCCGTTTACCCCACTGACTGTGACATGAGTCATTTTATCTACAGGTTGAGTACATTTTTCATCATTTTGCTCATATGGGTCCACTGTTACGCACACATACCTGTCGCAACTCTTCTGAGTCATAAGCAGATAACATTCAGCTGCTAACTTCTGATTTCCTCGGATCGAGACCACACCATCCCAGGATGGGTATTTCAGCTTCAGATGCTTTTGCGATATTGCCGCTCTAAAATGGTTGAGGAATGGTCGCCCCAATATGGCATTATAAGGTAAATTTAGATCCACCACCAGGAATAAAAGCTCCTCAGACCGTTTGGAAGTATCTTCCTTGAAATATACGGACAAGGTAGTCACTCCAGTTACTGGGATGGGGACTCCGTCTACCCCAATAATAGGTTTTTTACATGGCGTAAGCTCGTTATCTGAACGCTTCAGGAGATTGTAAGCTTCCAACGAGAACAAGTTTACCGCACTTCCATTGTCAACCAGAGTTCTTCTAACTCCATGGTTAGCAATAATAGGTGTGACTACTAACGCGTCATTGTGCGGATACACCACACCCTTCTCGTCCTCTTCAGAAAAGGATAATACCATACGATCCAAGGCACTTTTCGCTTCACTCTTTATTGTCGTGCCGGTCCGCTTCCGCTTATCCCCCAGAGCGGGTATCAACTGTGCGGTTTCTTCCAAATAAGGTGTGCCTCCAGCAATGATGTTAATGATAGGGACATCCTCGTCATCAACTGTAAGCATTTCCCGGCCTCCTACCACAGGACCAGTGTCACGGCCTGGGGGGCGGGATGGTGTCGCTCTGTTATCAGCTACTCTATTTGTTGGATTACTTTTAACTTCCTCTCTTGTTTTTGTAGCAAATTCCCCCAAATAACCTTCCTCCACTAGACGTTCTATCGCCGCTTTGAGCTCTCGACACGCTTCAGTTGAATGCCCTTTGGCTTTGTGAAATTTGCAATAGGCGTTTTTCCTTCGCCCCAGGATTACCCCCGGCCTTACAGGGACTGGGTAACGGATGGGCAGGTTTCGCTGCTCTACTATTGCCAGTATTTCTGCCCGGGGTAAAATGAAGGAAGGAGGATCTGAATCATAAACTCGTCCTTTAGGAGGGTCACTCTGCTGCTGGGTAGAGGGGTCACCAGATTTTCCCTTTGAGGGATTGTCTCTCCTCCGATTAAATGTTTTCGAAATGTGATCCTTTCGCTGGGCGTAATCGTCAACGAACCGATCTTCAGAGGTAGCTGGGATCAGAGCGTTGGGAGCTGGAGGCATAGTGGGCGGCATGTTCCAAATCATATCCTTGTTCTATTCTTCTTCCATCCTCGCATAGTTGTGAGCTTTTAACCTTAACGCGTCTAAAGTCGCTGGTGGGTCGACCATTAAAGCTTCTCGGAGCTTTCCATAACAACAGTTTCGCTTCAAGGCTTCAATGGCAAAATCAATTGTTACGCCTGGCGTTAACGACATCTCAGTGTCGAAGTAATGGAGGAAGCTCCTCAAAGATTCCTGAGGTTTCCTGTGTAAATCGAACAAGGCGGCAGCTGACTTCCTGATAGGGATTGCAGTGCTGAATCGGCTCCTGAATTTAGATTCCAACTACGTGAAACTGTCAATAGACCCACCCGGAAGACCTTCGAACCACAGGCGTGCGACCCCTGATAAGGTCATTACAAATATTTGACACAGAGCAGCATCATTGTGGGTTTGAAATTGCACGAAATCCTTCACCTTTAAGGTGAGAGATGGGATCTCTGGTGCCATCATAAGATTCTGTGGGGAGCTTTACGTGCCTACTGATCCTGTGACGCCTTTTAGCTGGCTAAAAGGGTGGCCAGAAGTGTCGTCAATGATTTCTCTCGCCTGCCGAGGCGGGGATACCTCTAAATGACGCCTGCGAGGATGGTGATCTCGATCATGATGCCGCCTGGGAGTCGGACTACGGCTCCTGGGCGAACGAGTCTTATGCCTCCTGCTGCTGGATCTTTCACTCGCTCTAGGAGACACATCTCTTTCATTTTCATTTCTCCTTTCATTCCAACGACCTCTATCCTCCTCGCCATTGCCGCTCCTCTTGAGAAATAGGAAATAAAAGTACTTGTGGTATATACGGCTCCACCGTTCTATGAGCAATCTGTACAAGACTGACCGCCGCACTTGATGCGGGCAGCGTCAACGAGACATTTGCATGCAGCGGAGACAATAGGGGTCTTTCTGTGATGATCGAGGGAGTGAAAATGAATTGAGATGCCACGCCCGACCCAGAAGCAGCAGGTGTATATCTGCTGGCCAATTCTGTTAAATGATCCAGTTGAGCACGAAGAGCTAAAATCGAGCTCGCGTAAGGATTATTTGCGTTATCCACTGCGGATCCCCCCGTCTGTGGAGGAAAGTGACTTGACCCCGCTATTTGGGACAAAAGAGTACTCGGTTGTAGTATAAACATTCCCGTTGTTTGCGCGAGAGATATATCTGACATTCCTGAAGGAATTTCTTGCATCGAGGTGGGAGCATCTGAAGTGGCAAAGGCAAAGAGTCGTCTGCGGGTATCAAATGAAAGACTAGAGGATTGAGTCAACGGCGGATCTGAATCAGAAGCCATAATCTCCCAATTCGCAGAAGAACAGAGCTTGGCTATTAAGGACGCTCACTTAATTAAAACCAAAGCTCTCAATGAAAGCACCAATTTGATAAGATTCGGGTTTCTGCGGGGGCGGAACGAGGATTATGGCTGTCCGGAATCGCCGTGACTGTCGTTCACTGTACCTGCAAAGCGCCGGAGGGGGGGCTCCGGCATAGACACTCTGATGCTTAAGTTAGTACGGTTGTAAAATTCTGCAGAGATTCTAGTAGAGAATTCGTTCTTACTTTTTATCTAGAATAGGGTGGTATTTATAGGCAGAAAAGAATGTGTTACCCTAGGGGTGGGCGTTATCGAAGGAAGATAACGCCCCGGATGACGTCAGTAGGTGGATATCGCTACGAGATATCGCTGCCGAGATATCGCCCGTAGGCGTTGTCGGGATATCGCCCGCTGTCGCTGTCGGGATATCCTGGGACGGGATGACGCTATGTGGACCCCTCCCCCGCTGAAGTCGACCATCCCAGGATCATTGGCCTATCGAGGGCGGCAGCCGGATGCCATTTGCCAGTCAAGGTCTGCAGGGATCCATCTTTGACTTGAGGTAAGTGGACGATTATACCCTTGGTGTTTCCTTAATTGTTATCAGAAGCGCCGTGAACGTATTTTCACTAGAAGCTTACAATCTCATGAAGCGTCCTGAAAACGAGCTTACGCCCTGTAAAAAACCCATTATCGGAGTAGATGGAGTCCCCATTCCAGTGACTGGACTAACCACCTTGCCGGTATATTTTAAGGAAGATACCTCCAAGCGGTCAGAGGAGCTTCTATTCTTGGTGGTGGATCTAAATCTGCCTTATAACGCCATATTGGGGCGACCATTCCTCAACCGCTTCGGCGCAGCAATATCACAAAAGCATCTGAGATTGAAATATCCTTCCTGGGATGGGGTGGTCTCAATCTGGGGTAATCAGAAGTTAGCGGCTGAATGCTACCTGCTCATGACTCAGAAGAGTTGCGATAGGTATGTATGCGTGACAGTGGATCCATATGAACAAAATGATGAGAAACGCACTCAGCCCGTGGACAAAATGACTCATGTCTCAGTTAATGGGGTAGGTGGGGTTGTATTCCTAGTTAGCGATAACCTCAGCCCGGAGGAAAACTCCCAGTTAGCCCAGTTATTGAATAAATGCAAAGGGGAGTTTGCATGGAAACCAACTAACATGCCTGGTATCTCGCGGGAGATAGCAGAACATCGACTTAATGTCAACCCTGACGCAAAATCGGTTCAGCAGAAATGATGTGCTTTCTCTACCGAAAAAGTGACTGCTGTTGACAAAGAAGTAGCAAAACTTCTCGACGCTGGCTTTATTCGAGAAGTGCAATATCCCGCCTGGTTGGCTAACCCTGTCCTGGTTCCCAAGCCTAATGGAGAGTGGCGTATGTGCATCGATTTCACAGATTTGAATGACGCTTGCCCCAAAGATTGTTACCCACTTCCTCGGATTGATCAGCTAGTTGATCAAGCTGCCGGGTACGCATATTTGAGCTCGCTAGATGCCAACTCGGGGTACCATCAAATCCCTATGGCCCATGAGGATGAAGAGAAAACTGCTTTCATCACTCCGAAAGCCACTTATTGCTATACGACGATGCCTTTTGGGTTGGAGAACGCTGGAGCCACCTTCCAGCGAATAGCGAATCAGGTCTTCAAAAAACAGATCGGGCGAAACGTAGAGGCGTATGTCGACGACATACTGGTCAAAAGCTGAAGCTTCAAAGACCACTTGTCTGATCTGGCGGAAGTATTCAAAGTAATGAAGCGATATCAAATGAAGCTGAACCCTCGAAAGTGCATGTTTGCCTTTCAAACGGGTAAATTTTTGGGTTATGTGGTCAGTCAAAGGGGTATCCAACCCAACCCATCAAAAATCAAAGTCATCCAAGACATAATATCCCCTTGAACTGTGAAAGAAATACAGAAGCTAACGGGGAGTGTTATCGCTCTGGGACGGTTTATTTCTAAGCAAGGCGAGAGGTGCCTCCCCTTTTTTAAGGTTATACGGAAGAAAGCCGTCTTCGGATGGACGACAGAATGTGAAGAAGCGTTCGCGGGCCTAAAGGCCTATCTATCGTCTGACTTGGTGTTGACAAGACCAGAGCCTGGCGATATCCTGTACTTATACCTCGGGGTGGCTGACGAAGTGGTCAGTGCTGTCCTTGTGCGAGATGACAATCACACGCACCGCCTTGTGTACTTTGTGAGTCACATCTTAAAATATGTCTAGCTGAGATACGCCCGTATTGAAAAAATAGCGTTCGCATTGAAACAAGCCGCGTGGAAAATGAGTCGATATTTTCAAGGTCATACCATCATCGTGCTGACGGACCAACCTTTAAAAAGGATATTTCAGAAGCCCGAATCCTCGGGTAGAATACTGATTTGGGCTATCGAGCTTGAACAATATGGTTTGCACTACAGATCCTGACCGTCTGTGAAGGCTCAAATTCTGGCAGACTTTATCATGGAATGCACCTTCATGCCAAATCCACTGACGGAATTGACTGAAAAATAAAAAGAAGAGTTGGACCTCCCCTTCCCTGAAACATACACCGACCTGTGGGTCATCCACGTGGACGGTGCCAAAAATCAAGAGCTTGCCAGGGCTGGAATCTTCATGAGTGGGCCTCACGACATCCACGTGCGGTATGCTATCCGAATCCTGCAGCCATTGTCCAATAACGCCGCAGAATACGAAGCGCTATTAGCCGGGCTCGGGATAGGAAAAAACTTCTCCATAAAAGGAGTGCATGACTCAGGGAGGTTGGAGGACCTACGGCTGAAAGTCTGTGGAGACTCCAAGTTGATAATAGACCAAGTTTTGGGACACTCTCAAGCTAGGGAGCCCATCATGGTGCAATACCTTGCTAAGGTAAAACGCGAGTTGATAGAAATAAAGAAAAGTGGCATACAAGTCAGCTTCGAGCACATTCCTCGAGAGGATAACGCTGAGGCGGATAACCTCGCCAAACTCGAAGCAAACCCGGAAGCGTCCATACCGAAAGGGGTGTACTACCGAGAGATACCCGTACCTTCTTTTATAGAAGAACAGGCGACACTCTGCGTGGAAGAAAATAAAAATGACTGGAGAATTCCCGTCATAAAATACTTGAAATATGATGAGCTACCAGCGGATAACGCTGAGAAGAAGAAAGTGCTAAAGCAAGTGGCACGGTGCACGTACTTTAACGGGGAACTGATGCGGAGATGCTTCTCTCATCTGGCTGCCAGATGCATAACGGAACAAGAGGGCCTTCATACCCTCCGCGTAATCCACGAAGGAATTTGCGGCATGCATGCATCTGGAGGAACCCTGGCTGCGCAGGTCTTTAGATCGGGCTTATACTGGCCTACTATCCGGAAAGACTGCCATAATTACCTGCAAACTTGCCGAAAGTGTCAGGAATTCTCCAAGATACCTCGACAACCCGCCACACAAATTTATGACATCATCGCTCCTTGTCTTTTTGCGAAATGGGGAATTGATATCCTTGGACCGTTTCCAAAGGTGAGGTCTCAGTTAAAATTTATGGTCGTGGCGGTAGATTACTTTACCAAATGGCCGGAAGCTGAGGCGGTTGCAACATCACAACAGAAAAAATCTGGCGTTTCTTCAAACACCAAGTTATCATGCGATTCGGTGTGCCCCGTGTGCTAGTCAGCGATAATGGAACGCAATTCACCAGCCAATTCTTTAGAGACCAATGTGTGGAGTTCGGAATCGAGCAAAGATTCTCTTTCGTGGCTCATCCGCAGACCAATGGTCAGGCTGAGGTGACAAACCGAGCCATCCTTAACGGTGTTAAGAAGAAACTAGAGGGATCCAAAAAGAAGTGGGCAGATGAACTGTCGTATGTGATGTGGGCATATCGCATGACCACGAAAACCAGCACAGGAGAGACACCATTCGCACTGGCTTTCGGTACTGAGGTTGTCACGCCTATGGAGATTGGTACTATGAGCTTACGAGTGGCCTACTTCAGAGAAGAGCTGAATGAAGAAAGGTTGCGTGCGAATCTTGACGCGTTGCCCAAATTGCAAGAGGAAGCTCTTCTGAAAATGGTGCACTATAAGCAAAAGATGGCGCGTTATCACAATATGCGCGTCAAAGAACGGCTTTTGAAAGAAGGTGACCTGGTACTCAGGGATCAACGAGCAACTAGTCAATGCCGGGGGAAGCTCAGTCCGAACTGGGAAGGGTCGTACCGCGTTACCCATATTGTCGAGAGAGGAGCGTATCATTTGGAGACACTCGACGGTACCCCCTTACCTAACTCCTGGAATATCGCTCGTTTGAAATTATATCATGCTAGACTTTGATTTATCTCTGCACCTTTTACTGATGCTAGCCCTAACCCATGTTAACGCTCGAATAATGAGCTTTCTTGTGTTTTGCGGTTGCGTGTGTGTGTGCAGACGATGAAAGAAAAACAAAAAAGAGGTTGCCGGGAGTGAAAAGTCTTATCCTTGTGATGGTCGGTCCTGATCAGACGGCTCACTAAGTAAGGGCACGCCCTGGCACACCTGATATTAAGCAACGGGAGTGAAAAGTCATATCCTTGTGGTTGCCACGTGTGGGCCATAAGACGAGGCACGTCCCGACGCCCCCGGGGTGAAAAGTCCTTTCCTTTTGGTAAACCGCGCTAATATAGGCGGCCCACTAAGATGAGGCACGCACCGGTATCCCTTGAGGTGAAAGCCCGACCCTTATGCCAATCGTTCTCGTGGAGACGGCTCGTTAAGGAAAGGCACACCCCAGGGAAATAGTAACTCCATCTTGGAAGTGAAAATTCTATCCTTGTGACCGAGCTGATATAGACGGCTCACTAAGTGAGGGCACGATTCCGGGATGTGAGGACAACGCCGAAAGTGAAAAATCCTAACCTTGTGACGGCCTGTCCTGATCAGACGGCTCACTAAGAAGAGGCACTTTCCGGCCAATCGTAGTAACGTAGGAACACGAAGAATCATGAAATCCCAGCGAGTAACCAGATGCGGAATCCCTGGTGAAGTGAGCCGGTTGAGAAAGCGATAACGAGCGACACTTGTACCCTAGAATGGCGGCGGATTGGCTCCTACGGGAAACTTGTGTCTGTTATCGCATATCTCTTACTAACAGATATTAATCGAGAGTGTGCAGGATATCTCTGACTGGCGGAGATCGTGACACTTAAGGAGATAGAAGGATTGCGCAACTCGTCAACAAAATGGACGTGAGGCCAATCGCGTTAATTTTGACATAGTATGAAGAATAGGGCCTAAAGATCCTATTCGTTATCTCTTTTAATCGAGGAAAGAAGGAAGAATGCTTCTTCTTTTTTATGAGTGTCATCTCTGACGGGGCCGAGCAGTGGTTAAGTTGAACCTGGCAAAGCTCGTTAGCATAATCAGGATGATAAGGGCGCGACAGCCGCGCTACGAGAAATTCGAAGAAAAAGAAATACAAAAAAGAAAAATAGCAACAAAGGAAGCTAATACCATAGACGAGTCATTGTTTAAACACCCATGAAGGGTCGCAAAAATATACAAAAGATGAACAAAAAAGGATAACGCTCAATCCTCACAAAAAGAAGGGGCGATAATACCCTGGCTACAACTGGTCCCCTGAAATTCCCCGCTCTGGGTAGCCATTCGATCTGGCCAAGCGAAAGCCCTCGTCATTAAGATCAGAAGAATTCTGCAAAAAGACGTTAGAAACAGCGTCACCTTTGTAAAATTCTTCCCCGTGAATCTCCACAAAGCAGTCAGCCATGATGGAAGCAGTCTTTTCAATATACCACTGACACTTGATTGTTATCTCCTCCTCAAGTGTCATTTTCTCTCCTACCAAGGCTGCTCTCTCTTCCGCTAAGGCTGCTTTCTCTCCCTCGAGAGCGATGCTCTTTGACCGTTCAGCTGACAGCGGCGTTAGAAGCGGCCAACTGTTCCTTCGCCTCTCTTGCCTCCTCTTTGGCTGCTTCCATGGCCTTTATACATCTGTCTCGCTCTTCCAGCAGCCTCTGCTTCTCCTCTTGCTCCTTTGAAAGCTTAATCGCGGAAGCGGCAAGGTCAGCCGCCTTTTGCGACATGTGCTCGGTATAGTGATGAAACCGAAGGAAATCGGTGAAAAGATTAGAGCGCAGCAAGTCAACTTGCTCTCCATCTCCCTCAGCAGCAAAAGTGCTTCGTTCTTCGGGAGACGTTAGCATGTGGGCAGCCAAGAATGAAGCAGTAACGGCTGAGTTATCGCCCCCCATGGCCGCGATTCCCGAACTACGCAGCGTAGTCATATCCACTTGATGAGTGATAGGCCCAGCGGCGTTAAACGAGCTTACATAGGCCAGAAGGTTGGACACTACCGTCCCCTCCCCGAAGTGCTTAAGCACGGAAGCATCAGAAGGAACAAAGACCACGGCGGCAGGAGAGGGAGGCTGGTTAGAAGAGGAATCCCCCTGGGGCCCGAGTGTTTCATGGGGTTGATAGGAGGAGAAGCCCGACAGGTCGTCATTGTAGACCACGTTAGAGGAAAAACGAGGAACTTCTAAACTAAACGAAGGTGGAGAAGTCTCAAAAGCCCCAGGAACGGCCATGTTCCCAAAAATGGTAGTGCCCTGGTCTAGGGGAGGTGCTGAAGAGTCAAGGACGATTTGAGGCCTCTCCCCGACATCAACTTGACTCGAGGACGGGCTCGTGCCTGCTCCATTGAGCCTCTGCCTCTTCCTTGGTTGAGTTAGAATATACCTCAAGTCCATATTGCCCCGCGATAGCGAAGGAGTAGAGGCACTAGAAGTATCCTGTAAAGAAAAACAATCGCTAGAAATAAAAAACAAAAGAAAATGCAGAAGGCATTGAAAAACAGCGTAAGAGGTATAACGTAGCGTTTGCAGTTACCGTCTCAGCAATAGGTGCTTCTGAAGAGGCGGCCGTGTCTGAAAAAGGCGGGAGGGTGGCAACGCTCCTTGTCTTCCTTTTCTTCTTTCCTTTAGCAGAAGCCTTGGGAGCAACTGGCCGAACAGGAAGAGCAACGATTGATATGACAGGAATACCAACAAGAATGGTGTCGGTTTCCTCGTCAACGGAAGCAGAAGATGTGTGGGGAGGAATCGAGACGGTAACAGGTGGAACAACTGAAGTGGTGGCAATATTGACAGCCGCAGCCGTTTGATCAACCGCCCCTCTTTGTCAAAGCCTCCTTAAGCGCCTTCTAACGCTCTCGGGAATGTAGTTGGGATCGGTTGCTGCAAAACCACAAGACAGCGTTAACGTTAGTACCAATGCTGAAAATCAAAAAATGACGCGATACTCATGTCTAAGGCAGGCTCGGGTATCGGTCCCGCAGGCCAGAAGGCGGGTGTGAACGCTGATTTCCAGTTTGAGTAACTTATCAAACCAGCCTTGCTTCGTCTCGTTGAGAGCCTCCCGGCGCCAAGCACTGTCTTTGACGCCCTGGTTGAAACCAGGCCGCCACTATGGAGTCGGAAGCTCGGGAGTCTCGATAAAGAAAAAATGCTCTTTCCATTTATCGATGGAAGACTCTAAATAAAGGAGTTTCCAAGTAAAGTTCTTGAGCGAATCGTCATCATAACGGGGTGATATAACTATCACACCCCGACGGTTATACATCCGAAATAAAGACTTGAGTAATGCAAGGGAAGGAGAGGTAATTTCCTTGTACTTGCAGAGTTCTAGAAATGCATAAACGTCGCAGTAGGCATTTGGAGCCAATTGAACAGGGCTCAGATATAGAGAAGTGAGCAACTCTTGGATAAAAGGGTCAACCAAAAACCAGAAACCGTAGCGAAACATCTGGGCATACAAGATTCTGCGTTTGCCAGTCAGAACGTTGTTCAGACGTAAAGACTCAGGGGCGACAGAAACTTCGAAGCCCTCAGGGATGTTGGCACCGTGATCAGTCAGATGTTTATGAAGGATGGTTGAAGAAGTAATAGTACTGGCTATGTTATCTAATTTTTCTTCATCAATCGATTTAGACCCAGAAGCACGAGTTTTTATTTTACCTATGGTGGAAAAAGAAAATGAAAAGATGAAGAAGACACTAAAGGGAAATGAAGAAATACCTTTTTGAGAAGGAAATCGAAGTACCCAGGAGATGAAGAGCAGAAATACAAGACGATTTGAGAAGATATAGAGAAAATAGATTATCGAAAGTGGAAAAAAGAAATAAAGTGTTGGGTTTTATAACCCTAAGAGGCTAAGAGAAATGACTACAGGAACAGTCGCCACGCGCGTGACAGGCGTGAGCAATGAGTACAACCCTAGAAAGGCGAGAAGACGCTTTGATCCTATCAAATCACGCTAGCCCTAGTGTCCTGATGAGCAGACACGTGTCTCTGAACCATCATAATCCCTCGCTCACATTAATAAGGGGATCCTGAGCATTAAATGCTCCGAAAAGCAGAATCACTTTATCAAAAAGAGGTCAAACATGATGACGTAACCATTAAGATAACGCCAAGAAGCAAACTAATTGTTATCCGAAGCAGAATGACAGTCGTTATTATGCAAGCGTTATCAATTATTATAAGGAAAATAAAGCACTCTCAAGCGCTGCCTTACGCTAATCACGGAAGAACTCCTATGTTGCCCCCGACATCTATATCTTTCAATCTCTCGAAGGCGTAATCAGCTATCTTGGCAGGATCAAAAGCCTCGCTATGGTAATAATCTGGGAATCCAGCGGCAAAGGCTTGTATCGCCTTGTCTTTCCACCGCGATATCTCATGGGGCATCTTCGCTAACTTCGCGTCGCGGGCCGATATCTCTTCGCGAAGGAGAGAGTTCCTTCTGTCGGCAGCCACCAGTTCTGCCTCCAAAAGCTCTATCTTGGCCTTCCCTATCGACTTCTCTCTGGCCAATTCAGCACGACAGTCATTAAGCTCTGCTTGGGTATCGCTCTGGAGTTGCGTCAACTCCGCCACCTTGGCAAGGGAGCCTCGAATCTTGTCGCCATGAATATTGAGAAAGTAATTCAGCATGCGAAAGCTAGCCAGCACGTCATTCAAAGCGCGTTCGCGATGAACCTCCAGAGGAAGCTCTGACATCTCCTCCCTATCTTCGGGAGAGCCAAATATCGCACCTACAATAGAGCCCACCGGCTCGCTTTCACGATAGCGGGTCCGATATCCTTAGTGCACGGAGTCCGCTGGTGCCGAAGGTGGACAGATCCAGGCGATAGGAAGTGGCTCCTTGAGGACCTTGAGATAACAGATCGGCGACAAAGGGAGGAGAGTGATTTTCGGCGGAACCAGCAACTCCTGAGATAGAAGTGCAGAATAATGACGGAAGGCCATTTGGTAGAGGATCAGGGGTGGCGGTAGGTTCAAGATTTGGCGCAGTGACATCAGGAATGAAAGAGGAGATAGGAGAGTCAGGAGCAGCAGTTGGAGGAGGAAGGTTGACCGCTGGCGAAGCCTCGGAAGTTTCAGGAGACACGTAGGTTGACACCTCAGCCGTTGTCGCCGTCTTGGAGGTACTTACACCATTAAGAATGTCAACTCCTGCAACAGGGGTTTCGTTAACCTTCTTTAAAGCAGCCTCAACGACTGGGTTGCTATTTCCCATTCTTAGCTTCTTCCGCTGAGCTGCGGAAGCATGACGAAGCCCAGAGTCGGTATCCATATCCTCGCTACCACTATCAATAGCTTCAATCTTAGGACGATTCGGAGTCACTCCTTTGTTCCGAATGGGTAGCCAGTTCTCGAGAAAGCGAGAGGTGCGGTCGGAGGTACCACGCCTGGCAACAGTCTTGAATCTTTTTCTTTATGGTGGAACGATGGGGTGACTGGAACTCTCAGGTGGAGGAGATGGCGGCAGTGATTGAAGCGGCCTTACGTTCAGAGGAACGTTATTATCGCTCGACGGTTGATTTCTAGCGTCACCTGTCAACAAGACATATCAGAACAGTGAATAAGCTGAAGCGATAACGGGGGAAAAGAAACTTACTTATAGTACACTTCTCTATAAGCTTGTACAAGGCAAACTCTCGAATGCGAAAGGACGAGCTCAGCTCCAGCAACATGTTCGTTTGCCGATGTTCTTCCTTAGATATTACGGACGGGTTTGTCCAAATGGAATCATCAAGACACTGATTGAAACCCCTGGGCCAAGGGCGGAAAGGCAATTTCACGATGAAGAAACCGCTCTTCCAATCAGCCACAGTCTCTTCAAAGCCCCAGAATTTCTGCCAGAATGACTGCACTAACGCGTCATTCCACCTTGGAGTGATATCCACCACACAGTTGCGGCACTTAAAACTAAAAAACTTGCGGAATAAATTGACAGACGGGATAAGGACACCCCGCAACTCGCAAATACGAATGAAGGCATGAATCCCGCACCAGGAAGAAGGCGTAATCTGAGTCGGGTTGATGTCATATCGAACTAACAATCCTTTCACCGCTTCGTGGATGGGAAAGCGAAAGCCGTAAAAGAACATGTTAAAATATACGATCCTATTGCTCCCCGATAGAGGGTCATGAAGCCGATGACCGGCATCAGGAATTCTGGCGGAGTAACCAGGGAGGAAAAAGATACCGTTTTCCTCCAACTCTGCCTCCAATACCGCTTCATCAACAAAAATATTGGGTGTTCTCTCAATTTCTAAATCTATGGGTCGCTGGAGACTCCTCAAAGACCTATTTGTGGCCAGAGGCCACTGAGAATCCTTGGGTATCCTAGATATACTCATAATGAATCAGCAAGAAGAAAATCTGAGGAAAAAGAAGTGAAGTACCTTGAGCAGAAGGCGGTGGACAAAACCGTAGGCGCCGGCGAACGGTGGTTGTAACTTCCTTTGAAGCAAAAGCTTAGGGAGAGAAGGAAAAAATTTCGAAGCACAAGCAAGGAGTATTAAAAGAGAGCAGTTGCTCCCTTTTAAAGGCTGAGTTCGAAAATTGAACAGCCTGTAAAAACGGGACACGCCTCAAAGCAAAAGTGACACGTGTAAAAAACCTCAGAAGGATATTTATGTCTAAGCATTTATATCTTCTAGAGGGGCAGTTACTGATAATCAGTTGCAAGCGGTTACATCAAAACAACAGTTAGTCTCTCAGCGATAGCCATCTGTCAGAAGAGGAGCTAATGCCTGAGCATGTAAAACTAAAAAAGCAAAAGCATCATTTCATAATAGCCATACGGCATCTACAGAGGATCGCCAGGGGCGAAATCAATCATCCTCAGACCAGTAAGAGGACCAGTAATAGTATTCCTCATCTGAGGGCGGAAGCTCCTCATCAGCAAAAGGAGGGGATTTGTCAGCCTTTCGCTCTGGACTCAGCATTAACGGTTTGGACTCCCCCTTCGCGGCGGAAGATGCCGCTTTCGCAACGGTATCACCTGAAGGAATCTCCTCTTTAAACCAGTCGGCAAGAGGAAACAATTCTTTGCCCTTGTAAGATGGAGGGGCTGAAAAAGAAGAAAACCAGCCAATGGTCTTAGAATTTGCTCTCTTCTTCGACCTCTTCCGACCTCTATGGCGGGGCAATCGCCTCTTCAGGCACGGCGGCGAAGGAGGATCGTCAGAATCCGGTGTAGTTAGAGGGTCGGACGAGATTCTCACTCATCGGAGACCTGATCATATGAATCAGCCATGAGAGACGAAAATCAGTACCAGCAGAAAAATACAAAGAAGAAGATGAACAGGAAAAAGAAGAAGAACTCCCCATAAATAGTCGAAGTGGTGAGACTCTTCAAATTTTCACAAGCGAGAGAAGGATAATTTAATGCATCTTGAGAAGATCAACCATAATGGCAGAATCCAATCTTTTGATCACGTCTGTTGGGATTTCTCGATAATCAAGAAGTGCAGAAAAACCGCCCAATCAGTTAATAGTAAAGGAGCGGCGCATGATTAGTATGGAACGGTTCGCCAGAGCAACCGTCGCCACTTGGCAGAAAAAGAAGAATAAAAGCTGCAAAAGTCTAGCCAATGACAGACTCATTTTCAGTTGGGCTGGCACGACCCTCAACCGAAACAAGGGTTAATGCCCTAAAAAGGAAAGAAATCGCAAGCCCAATAACGGAAAGAAGTTTTATTACGGCCTAACGGCCTAGACATACATCCGCATACATAATACATACAGAGGAAAAACAAAAAAGAAGGCACAGCGGCAAGCCTTCAAGCTCGAGACCCGGCGTCATTATCATCATCCACCAGTAGAGTGGGGATATCTCTCAAGGCCTCCACCACAAAAGAGGTGTTTCTCATGCTCTTAAGGCAGCAGTTCAGTAGATCCTTCCTCTACTGCAGCATGGCGATGGCTACCTCGATGGGATTGAAGTCCTCCATAGTAGCAGCTCCGATCCTGGCCTGAATGGGGGTCATCATTCCCCGAAGCTCCAGCATATCTTCACCAGTCTTCGTCAGCATGTTCTCCAGGAAGCTGACGTCACCCTCAGTGAGATTCTTGAGGGTTAAGGCCTTGGAAATCAGAAAGTTTCTAGTAAGATCATCCATGAAGAAATGGTAAATAAGAAGCAGAGAGAATGTGAAGAAACTGCACCGAAAAAAGGATCACATTTATAGATTCGAAGTAGTAGCTGCTCACCCAGGCATGCCCCTCGAAAATTGAGTCGTCCCGTTAACCTAAAGCCGCCTGGAGGAAAGGCTAACGGGGAACTCCTGGTGAACGCCCAAGATCCTCAAGTGGAGTACGGGCCTAAGTCCAGAAGAACATAAGACCGCGCAATTTGTAGGTGGCCTACAGTGTAAAAGCGCATCAATATTGCAGGTAGCTCAGAGCAGCGTAAAACCGCGTCAATATTGCGGGTAGCTACGGCGTAAAACCACACAAATTGTAGGTAGTTCGTGGCGTAAGACCGTGTCGATGTTACAGGCGGCTTGCGATGAGGCTGGATCCAAGGAGCCTGGACAGAAAAAGCGACATCAACAACACCCCGATATGTGCGAGCGAAAGCCTACAAGGGTAACTAATATTTGTCGTTACATGATATTTTCACTAACGTGAGAAAACCACATATGAGAATGTACAGGAAAAACAAGGAAATATCGCCTTCAGAACGGTATTAGAAGCTTTGGAGAGGTAACGTCATAACGCCCTGCCTTGCCGATATTGATCATATGAAGCGTGTCGAGGGAAACACCAGCGTTATCAGTTTGGATATATCGCTAGCGTTATCAGTTCTGGTTTAGGACCGACGTTATCACAAACGATCGGTTCCAGTCACCCGCTTTGCTATCATGTAACCGGTGCAAAGGAACTAACAAATGAGTCAGAAAAACTCAGAGATTCTCATGGATCTACCGCGGCATTAAGGGAGCAACGTTCCTCTAAAAGCCAAGAAAGGAAGCCCTTGGTGAACACTCGGGCTCGTTTTCAGTTGGGCTTATGATAACAATTGATGAAACACCAAGGGTATATTAGTCTTCTCACACCAAGTCAAAGCCGGATCACTGTAGATCTTCACTGGCGACAGCACCCGGCTACCGCCCTCATCGGACTGAGGAATCCTGAGATGGTCGACATCAGCGGGGGAGACCCACACGGCGTTTTCCTATCCCAGGTGGCCCGACAGCGTCTCACTGGCGATATCCCGTCGGCGATATCTTATCCGGCTGACTGATGCTGACGTCATCTTGGGCGTTATCTCCCTTCGATAACGCCCACCCCTAGGGTAACACCCTTTCTTTTGCCTATAAATACCACTCATTTCTAGATCTAAGGTAAGACTAAAAAATTACTACTCAAATCTCTGCAAAATTTCACAGCCATACTGACTTAAGCATCGGAGTGTCTACGCCGGAGTCCCCCCTCCGGCGCTTTGCAGGTACGACGGACTGCCTTCAGACGGCCATAATCTCTACCCCGCTTCCCCAGAAGTCCGAATCTTATCAAATGTCAGCAAATTTCTCTTCTCTGATAAACTCTGGAAAACCTTAAAGCCATAGTCAACATTGTCACATTTGGAATATGAATCAAGTATTGCATTTGAAAGGGTAGGCTCAGCATCCGTTAATAAAAGATCATGTCTAATTGAGTAGCTGTGGGACTCTTTAACTGTGTCCACTTTCAAAATACTAGCACCAAGGCGAACTAAGGCCAAGATGGTAATAGAGTCAGGTGAAATTCCTTCACTAAGCATCAACTTGAATATTTCAAGAAATGAAGTATTGTACCCTCCCTCAACTAAAGCATCAAGCATGGAATTCCATGATATAAGGTCTCTACTGGGAATCATAAAAAATGTTTTGTATGCTGCTTCTATGTTCTCACATTTTGCATAGAAACTAATTAGGGCGTTCCCCACAGATGTATCCTCACACAAGCCAGGATGCCGAAGAACATAGCCATGGATCTCTCTGCCAAGTTGCAAGTTTTTTAACTTTGCACAGGCAGGAATAATGCTGACAAGTGCTACAGAATCTGGCTCAATTCTGACATGAGCGAGATATTCGTGAAACTGTTCCAAAGCTACTTTCCATGCACCATTTGATGCACATCCTCCAGTAGTAGCATTCCATGAAACCAAGTCTCTGACTTCCATCCTTTGAAACAGCAATTCTGCTTTTTCTACCTGCCCAACTCTCAGATACAAGCTCAACAGAGCATTCCAGACAGACACATCTTTTGACAACTCCTCTTGCCGAAGAATATAACCATGGATCTCTTTCCCAAACCAGAGAGCAATGCTCCTGTCCAGAGAAGCACAAACAGGTAGAATATTAACAAGAGTTGCACAATTCGGCTTTATTTGGCCTTTCAGCATTAAAACTAAACAGTCTAAACGCATCATCTGTCAGCTTATTCTCTGCAAATCCTGCAATCATTGCATTCCATGAAACAGCATCTTTATCATTAATGCTATGAAAAGCAGCACACGCATCATTACAAACTAGCCCACATTTTGCATACATAGACACCAGGGCATTCCCGACATTCGTATAAGCCTCCAATCCAGATTTGATCGTGTAACAATGCATGCCCTTCCCTGCATACAAATCACTCAAGCGAGCGCAAACAGGAAGAATGATAGCAGCAGTAACAGAACTAGGCCTGGGTTCATTAGCAGCATGCATAGCCTTGAACAACCTCAACGGGTGAGCCTCAGCACCGTAAACCCTGGACCCAGCAAACCCAGGCAAGAGTATATTCCAAAAGACAGGATCTTCACGATAACAATTACTACCCATCTCGACGAACAGTGCGTTGGCATCATCAAGAGCTCCGCATTTGGCATACGCGTTAAGAAGTGCCTTGGAGACGATTTGGCAGGAGAGATGCCCAAATTTGACAATACTGGCGTGAAGAGACATGCCACATTTGAGGGCTGAGGCAGCAGCACATGATTTCAGAATGGATGAAAGGCGTTGGTGATCGCTGAAGAAGATGCCATCTGGTTCAAGCATACTTGCAAACACCTTTCCTGCATATGCTTCTCGTTCCGCATATATAATAACCACCGATTGGTAGGACAGTAAATGGTGATGTTGTGATGCAGTAGTTTGGTAGCGGAACTTCAAAAAGTTCTAAACTCCGCCAATTCCCATACAAAGCATAATGCTTTTGCCCACTTCTGCTTGGCTGCTTGCCACGAGCCAGTTTAATAATTTGGACCGGTGATATTGGATTTTTAAAGCTAAACTTATGTATTCAATAATTAAAAAGAAAAGAAAGTAAATGAGTGAAGTTTTTTTTTTAAAGAATATAATGCATGTCGTTTTTACATGTAAATAATGATCAATAGGCTCGAACCTTGATATGATATGTTGATAATTAATAATATAAATCACTTAAAAAATAAGGCATATGAAGTAGTTTTGTGATGGTGTGGCCCGTGTGGGTGCAACATGGATTACCATAACCATTGGACTGGTTTGAGTTCGCGCGCGGTGCTTCTGCTGTGATCTGGGCCGAAGTATTATCCGGTGCCGGTCCCTTTAAAACTCTCAACGTGAAGATGCATACAGCCAGTATAAACCATAGGGTTGATGTGGAAAAAATAAATTAGGATTTATAAGTGATGAATATATAAAAACAAATTGTTTATAACCGACTACTCAAAGAAATTAATATAGTTAGAAGGAAATCGGAAAAAAAGAAAGAAAAGAAAGTCTAACACTTCCGGCCGGATATAGAATTGGAATTGGAATAAATTTGTTTGTCCTTTATTCTAAGTACAACATATATACTAAGTATTTTTCTAAATGATGTACTAGTATTTTTATTAATTATGTAAACACATTATTACTATGTTCATTTCTTCTTTTTTTATAGACAGAGGTGTGATTCAAACTTGAATCTGCGTCCATAATCTTTGTCACTAGCCAAACAAGCAATGAGTTTCATGCTCATTAACATTACTATATTCACTTCGTAATTATTTATGATTAATATTATAATACTAATTTTTTAATACTAATTGTTTATTTTATTTTATTTAAATAAATAGGCACCCAATAAACATAATAATGAGGCACATTTAAGTGAAAAAAAATTATACCCCCCTCAAACCATATTTTTGGAAAATATCAAAACGGATCAACCGGATCCGACATGTCCGGTTTAAAAGTGACTTTTTTAATAAATGGGTTGACCCGAATCAATCTATCAATTGGAAGGGTTGACTCGGACCGACCCGTTAAATCAAAACGAAGTTATTTTGATACTGTATAAAAAATATAATAAAATAATAAAAATGCGGAAAAAATAAAAATATATAATTATAAAAAATATAATAAAATAATAAAAATGTGGAAAAAATTTTAAAAATCAATAAAAAATATAATAAAAAGATAAAAACACAAAATAAATAATTTAGAAAATTCAAAAATACGGAATTTAAATGTTTTTATTATATTTTGCTGATTTTTATTTTTTTAGTTTGTTATATTTTATTGATTTTTACTTTTTTAATTTTTAATATTTTAAAAACATTTTATCTTTATTTATTTTTATTATATTCTTTCTTATTTTTATAATTTATTTTAATTAGTTAAATTTCCTTACATCTTTTATAATTTTCCTGTATTTTAATTATTTTATTATAAAATTTCTAAAATTATTATATTTTTTATGAGTTTTAAAAAAAAATTATTTTGAATATTATAGGGACCGGATCTTATATGGATCACTAGTTGAATTGAAAATTCAGTCTAATTCGATTCGGTTCTGATAACACTATATCATATTATTAATTATTATTACGGAGAACGTATGACCTACTTTATAAACGAATCAAAGGTACCAATAAAGTATCGAATCAGATTTCTCGTCCTTACTTTAAAAAAAAAAAAATCGACCCGTACCCAAACCACTTAATTCACGAGTCAAAAAGTGTAACTCCTACCCATCTTAAATAGGTCGGGTACAAATTAACTCAATGAGTCAAACCCATTTTGGCACCTTTAGTGTCTATGTTGTTTATTATTAGGGCTTAAGCCGCCCATCCTCAGACTTTCAACGCTGCAGTACATTTCATGTAAAAGTACTAACATCTTGAAATCGAAATTGAAATTTCTATGGTACATTAGTATATGAAGGTACAATTATTAGTTAATTGATTATTTTATAATTATCCATTAGAAAATGAAGAACAAATTTTTTTCATTCAAGTAAAACAAAAAATAAAATAAAAAACTAAACAGTTCCAGACTCGACCCACTTAATTAGCGGGTAAAAAATTATGACCTAAATTCCTCTTAAACGGGTCAGGTCGGGTACGGATCGACCCAACGGATCAGACTTATTTTAACACCTTTATTAAAAATGACGGGATTTAGTTTGGTTTTCGGTCCAATCTAGTTCTTGGATACCCTTATCTGGTTAGTGCTCTCTCTTATCCTTTACAATGATCATAAATAATCCTATAACCCTTTTGTTTTTGAAAAAAAAAGACTTAAAAAATTTAGGTAGCATTTTGTTGACAGAATCAAGGAGGAAAGTGATTCGGGAATTTGAGATTCCGAGCTTTATTGCGTTTGGTTGCGACAAAGAATCATTCACTCCTGGAATCCAACTTTCCTTGACCGCCTTGATTTTCAAAAAAAATAGGGAAAAGTGATTCCTTGGCTAGGGGGTGGGGAGAGTGATTCCCCCTACAGGGAAAGTTAATTTTTTTTATTAAATGACATATTTGTCCAAAACTAATTATAAAAAATAACCTAATAAAGCGTCTTCTTCCTTCTCTGTTTTCTAAAACTTTACCAAATTATATTAATTACACACAAATTATATTAATTACATAAAAATTATAATTAATTACATAAAATTTATTTTAATTACATCAAAATTATAATAATCACATAAAAATTACATAGTAATGATGTAAATAATAATAGGTAGAAGAAAATACGGTTAGGAACGGGAACAAATCATCCAAGAAATCCCGATCCTAGACTTGTCTATTGTTGTAGTTATATTTTTTTGCATTGCTAAAACAATATGTGTCATACTTTGTTATAATTTTCAAAGACTCTAATACGAAGGTTATGTCATTTGTCATTTTCTTTAACCTGCAAAAACCATAGTTATAAAGCAAACTCATTTGATATTTTGATTGTTGAAAGATAGACAATTAAATAGAGAGAAAGTCTAACGTGTTTAGAGAAAATTGTGTAGCACAGTATATATATAAAAAAGAATAATTACAAAAGACACCTAATAAGATAACAAAGACACAAATATAGAAAAGGATAAAGTAGTTATTTTTCTTACTTTCCTTGAGGATTCTCAAGTACAAAACAAACACAATAATGTTATTTTCCCGGGAATCTTAAATCCCAACCAAATACAAAAAAACTAACATTCCTCTCAATCACTCTCCCGGGAGAGTGATTGTAAGGAGGAAAGTAGCATTCCATGAACCAAACGCTACCTTAAGGGTAAATTAAATAAAAAATCTTATAGTTTAGAAAAAGAAAAACACTTAATTCCCTATAATTTAAAATCTTGCAATATAAACTCTATATTTCCTGAAAAATGTAATTTTAACATTCTACTAGTTAAAAAATGGTAAAAAGATTTAGAAAAATATGCAAATTTGAGAGAAAATATAACAGAAGAGTTCACTTTACTAAAAAAAATTAAAAAACAATTAGAAAAATATTTAAAAGTATTTAAAAAGAATAAATTTATTAACAAATTGTAAATATAATTTAAACTATTTTTTCCCATTGTCTCATGTACTTCTTTATTTGTTACATTTTTCTGACCAAATTTCATAAATTATGTTGTTTATTACTATTTATTTGAATTATATTACTATTATAAATGTAAAAATTTCAACTTTAAAAAAATTATAAGGTTAACATTGTAAGTTTTTAAAATATAGGCGGTTAACATTTTATAAACTATGGTAGTGTTTGTTTAAAGAAATATTACTTTCCTATATAGGATCGCTTCCTTAAAAGAGTGATTGAAGAGAAAATTATATTATTATGTTGGGATAATATTTAAAATTCTCATCTTATATTTGTTTTATATAAAAAACATACTATTTTATCTTTAAATAATAATAATTTATTTAATTCAATTTGATTCAAATATATTTAAATAAATTTTAGTTAAAATTGTCTGATATAAGTGTATGATAGATAATAACTTCTCGTTAATATATCAAAGTTATATTTTATTGTTTAATTACTTAGTAAATTTTAACTAAAAATTTACTAAATTTAATGTCAAATTACTCTTTTAAATAATTATCAATGAAATATATCATATTATTTAACTTATTATGGAATAACGGAAAATAATCACATTAAATTATTTATTGATTAAAATGTGAATAACTTAAATGTGAATTTTTCTTTCGACAAGAATAAGACAGTATGTTATATAAGTAATAACTTTATTTATTAATTAAAATATAAATAACTTATGTAGTTTTAAAAAAATAGTTATAAAGGTAGACAAATAATTTTATTAAACTATTTTTAAATTTTTTGCTTTTTATTTTTTTATGTATTTGACACAAATTTTAATCTTTTTTTTTTTCCGGAAGTGAATTTTGGTAAAACTCCCTTCTCTTCTCTTCTGTTAAGTTGGGCTGCCGAAGTTCTCGATCTCTCCCAAATTTTGAAATTGATTTCTCAGTAAGTAGGGTTTCAGAAAGCATTTTCTAATGGCAAGAGTTAGGGATAGAACTGAGGATTTCAAAGATGCGGTGAGGCACACAGCTGTTTCTCTGGGCTACCATGAGGTATCCTCTGCTCTTTTTCATCTCCTTTGTTTTTTCAAAATAAAGTGCATACGTTTTGATCTCAAGTTTTATTTCTGTGCACAGTCCAAAGTGGCAGCCATTTTGGCATCCTTCATCATCCATAAACAGCGCCAACGAACTCCTTTCACCAAAGCTGCACTCACAACGGTACACACATGTGCTTTCTTTTCTTTTCTTTTGAAAAGGGGAGGAAAGTTGACATGCTATATGGCTGACATTGTTTTTCCTGATTAGCTTGAAAGCATTGGCGCATTGGAAGAGTTTATGTTGAAGCATCGAAAGGACTATGTGGATTTGCATCGAACAACTGAGCAAGAGAGGGATAGTATTGAGCATGAAGTAAGTCAATGGTGGTTGCATAAGTAGTAAATTTCTTATTTGCATCGTGGGGCTTTCCGCTGGTCTGATTTGCAGTCTTCTTGTCTTGTTTTATCTAGAAAACTAAACATCAGAAAACCATGCTTGTTTTGAATTGGCATAGGCAGTTGAATTTCCGAGTTGCCTTTAGGTGTTTTACTTGAATTTTTTTCTGTGCGTTATTCATTTGGAATTGGCTTCTAAAGCAGACCAAGGCTTGACAATTGAAGGACTTGACTAAACTTAATAAGAGCAGTTTTAATTTCATGTTAACTAGACATTCCTGTTGCAAAATTCATCACATCAACCCCCCTTTCGGCAGCACTTGTGTAGGTTAGGTGCGTTATGGATAACTGGGTTTGATTTTCTTACCAATTAAAAAATGATGATGAATTCGAGAATGGTGACCTTTTTGTCTAGTTTATGTGAATCTTATTCAGAAAGGTGACATGATGCATTTACATAGTTATTCTCTTTGATTAATGTTTCCTACTTCTCAATCTCCAATTAAGAGTTTAATTACTCTTCTTGTTACTTTTTCATCCAAAAAGAAGTAGGATTGAAGAGTTCCTATTGCTGAATCTATTTTCTTATGAGCATTTCAACTTGTTCTTCTTTGCTTGCTTTTTGTATCTTCTCTTATAAGAGTGTTTCTATTTTCTATGTCCTCATTTTGATCCAGGTTACTGCTTTCATCAAGGCATGCAAAGAACAAATTGATATTCTAAAAAATAGCATAAATGATGAAGCGACGAGCACAAAAGGCTGGCTTGGCATTAAGGCTGATAGGTCTAATGCTGATACTATAGCACACAAGCATGGGGTGGTATGTCTTATGCTGTTTGTAATCTTTGATTAAAGTTGTTTATTATGAAGTTAAGTTGATGATTGTATCTTTTGTTTTAATTTCTATCCCAGACCTTCTTTCCCGAATCACTAAATGACCTCAGAGTTCTGATAATATGTTCTAAATAAATCAAGGGAAGTGACAATTACCTGAAAGGACTTTACGTAGAGTTTTTATTAAAGATAATGATCAGGGCTTTAGATTGACAGAATGCACTTATTTTGGTTCTCTCATAGATGTATTTGAATCTGTAAAATTTAGCTTTATTTGTAGATTGTAGTACAGCAGATTTTCACTAATGACATGGTGCTATGTTTGCTACTGCTACAAGGTATTGGGAATTAGGATTTAAATAGAATGCTTGGTGCAAGTGCATACAGTGGAAATGTTATGTGATGCAATGATAGTGATTGCTCCTCCATTGAGGATATACATATATGCATACAATTGGGACCATATTTGTGTGTGCATGGGTGTGTCTGTAGGAATAAGGCTGCATGGAAGCTTGCCGTATAGCTCCACCCTTAAGCATGTGAAACACATCGAGAAATACTATGTGACAAACATGTCTAAGGCATGCAAAGTAATAGTATTTGCCACAGACAAACTTTGACTATTGCCTTTGTATCCTTGTCTACCATGATGATTTGTCTCTGTTTCTAGACAGTGGAGCTATGTTCAGGAGTTGTAATGCTTCATTATCCAAGGCAGTCTCCTTTTCACAACCCCTAGTCATGGTGGCAAAGGGAGTAGTCTACATTTGTTGTAGTCCTAATAGAAAATTTAATCCTGTGCATAGCTAGGCTAGCTATCCTTTTACTTTACACATCTCAGATTCTTGCATGTATTGCTCTTTTCTTTTCCAGGCATGAAATAAAATGAAGACTTATGTTTAGTTGGGTTGATTTTTCTTGTTTCTTTAAATTTATAGGTTTTGATTTTAAGTGAGAAACTCCATGCAGTCACAACACAGTTTGATCAGCTAAGAGCCATACGCTTCCAAGATGCCATCAACAAAAGGATACCAAGAAGAAAACCTAAGGGGGTTGCAAATTCAAGTCCAACAGACTCCTCTAAAACTGAAACTTCAGCACTCAGGGAGGATAACGAAATCCAGACAGGGCATCTTAGAGTTCAGGAGCAACTGTTGGATGACGAAACTCGAGCCCTTCAGGTAATGACAACATTTCTTGAAGTTTCGCAACCATTTCTGTCATGAAGCTTTTAACTTTACGCTGTCATTAAAAGTGGTCCCGAGGTTTGCCCTAAAGTACAATTGCAGTTGATTGCATCCTACATTTCTAAAACTGCGCATCTTTGCTAAATCCTTGAGCTGATACCATTACAGCTCCTACTATAGCATTTCTCTCTGATCATCAACAAGCCATAATCAGAAATGGAAAAATCCAAGTAAAAAGTTTATGCAAAAATCTGAGGAATTTATAGTTAGAACTATGCGACATGAAGCCAATTGACTTTCAGTTTTTCAGTTCTCTAAAAATTGATGTTGCCAATGAAGATTCAAATGGCATACTATATGTAGCATACCATATATGGTTATAGTTTCTGCAACACCAAATAGGACCTGGATCTTGGTGGCCAGGACCCAAGCCAATACCACGTCAAAAAATTCAAACCTACACCTCATCACTGCAAAATCCTTGTCCACTTCCATTCCAAAAATGGAGATATCCAGGGACCAATTTGGTGGTGGTATATGGATTCTTGTTGGTATTTCAGGGAATGGAAGTTATCGTTTTCTTTTAGCCTTTGAGAAATCTATGTTTTCTGCGAAGATAGGCAGAACACCTAGGAACCATTTGATATTTTAGATTGCTTGTGCAGAGTTCAATATAAAAGTCGGGGTACTAAATTGTCAACAAAGTTTTGGTTAGGTTTGTTCCAAGTGTAGACAATGTTAGTGATAGTAATATAAAGGGCTAAGATGATCTATTTGAATTAGTCTTAAATTGTAGTTGAACCTACACCTCAGACATTACCTTTACATTTGTTGTGGAGCTTCTGACGTTGAATTGGCTGATGTTTCTGTTACGCAGGTAGAATTGACTAGTCTTCTAGATGCAGCTCAACAAACTGAAACTAAGATGGTAGAAATGTCTGCACTAAATCATCTCATGGCCACTCATATACTCCAACAGGCACAACAAATAGAACATCTATATGATCAGGTTTGGATTTTTTATTTTTTCTTTCTATTCTGCTTATTATCTGTCTGTCATATATCTGTATATCAAGTACTATTAAATGTGGCGCTTGATTGGTTGGGTTGTCTCATCTTGATTTTATTGTGGTATGAGTGACTTTCCTTGTTCGTTGTAAACTGGGGACTCACAAGAATGACAATATGTTTGGCATGTTCATTCAGTTCCTTTTTCTGCTCGCTCATGTTATTGCATCGCATGGATGGAGTAATAAATATTCATTGATTTTATTATCTCCTAGTGTATAGCTAGGAAACAATCTTTTTGATTGTTGTGCTTTCTTAACTACACATTTAACTAGCAATGCCAAAGTAACCCACTTTGCCCTCCTATGAAACAACACACTATATTGAAGTAGGGTTTGTTAATTTAGCTGTTCTTACTCTTTTACATCCACATTCAGATCAAATCTTACCATATTGTATGGAAGAGGTTTCCAACCAATGATGTCTTGTAATTGTATTGAATATGTTTAGGACAACATACGAGTACTTAGCTAGTCAAAAAATTTCATTGGTGTTTCGGTTCTTTTTCTCCCTTTTAATTAGCTGTTTTTCCTTATAATGCAGGCCGTTGAAGCTACAACGAATGTGCAGCTCGGCAACAAAGAGCTGTCGCAAGCTGTACAGCGGAATAGTAGCAGTAGGACCTTTCTCTTGCTCTTCCTTTTTGTACTCACCTTTTCAATCCTCTTTCTTGATTGGTATAGTTGAATGGACCGACTGTCCTATGATTCTGATGTTATACAATGGTATATATATAATACCCACACTTACGGAGTTCGTGTTCCCTGCATCACCTATAGAGGAAGGAAAAACAAAAGCGAGAATAGATTAAGCAAGTGTATTGGCTGGAAGTTGTATTTTTCTAGTAGCTAAAACCAGATTTGTACATTTCATTGATAGAAGTGCATTTTGTGCTACATTCCCTGTCATTAAGTTCTCTTTACATCTAGTTGGATCTATGGGCCAATTTAACTGATTATATATATATATATATATATATGGACAAGTGGTGATTATATACGGCAAGATAAATAAAAAGTTGGGTTTCACTGGTTGATGATTTAACTCTTATTTAATGTTGGGTGATGACTAACTAGGCGTGCTAAGATGTATTGACGTTACTAGAATTACATGAAACTTTTTTAACTTTTAAGGAAAAAGGATGATGATAATGGAAATGAACAATATAAATCTAGTTGGATCACATGACTAAAAATGGATAGGTGGTGATTGTATAAAAAATTATTTTGTTGAAAAGAAAAATGCGAATTTCTTATTTTGTTATGAAAAAAAGAGAGTGAAAAATTTCAAAGGGCGATGATAATTGCAAGGTACAGTTTATGCATTTAATGGAAATAAAGATTTTCGTAAAAAATATGTTAAAAATAAGGAATTATCATTATTAATAGGGAAAATTGTAATTTAGTCCCTTAACTGTCATGTGTTTCCTGATTTAATCCCAAAGAAAATTTATTTTTTTCCACTTAAAAAACTTTTAAAATTAATATTTTAATTACAAAAAAATAGTCACAATTTCTCCGAAATTCTTTGTGATATTTTAGACAAATAACTTATGTTTCTATTCAAGTCTATTAAAATCAAATTGAGAATGAAATAAGGTAGCAAATAGTTTATATATTTTCGTATTTTATTAGATTAATAAATACTACTCCCTCCGGATAGTATTAAGTGGCGAAAACCTATGGAAAGTTACTGTATACTTTACTTGACTTTTTAGTGTAAAACCTACTGAAAGTTACTGTACTAAAAAGACAGTTAATACCGTCCGGAGGGAGTAACACTTAGCGGTTCTTTAATTAATGTTAATTTATAAAAGGTATGCGGCGGGGTCTATTTGTGTAATAAAACATAATTTAAACACTAAATTGAAAACGTAATTTATATAAAGTCACATTTTGAAATCCATTACAGTCGGGGGACCAAATTGTAGTTTTCACCATTTATTATTAGCGTAAAATGCGCGTAATTAATTACGTGTGTATAGGCGGACGACACTCACCCACTTCCTTCTCCTCAACTTCCAACGCCTCTCTTGATTCGTCTTCACACCAAAAACCTCTCTTCTGTGTCTTTTCTTCGTCCCCATGCTTAAAAGGTACCTATCTTACTATGTCTATGCTTCTTCTTGATCGGTTTGTTCAAATTCTTCATTTTTTTTGGATTTAATTATGCTCTATGTGTGTGTGAAATTCAAATTTGTTTGATTATATCATTTTTTTTCCTGGTCAATTTTGATCGATACACTCAGCTACTACAGTAATGGATGAATCAAGCCTTGCCCATTATTTCATTCTTCCCTCATTGCACACCCACTTAGCGTTTTCTTCGATTATGTCATTTTCCACAATGAACACTTATGGCCCATTTGTTTTTTTAATCTCTTTGGTTGTCTATTAAATGATAATTAGATGATTGGTTGTTATGATTTTTGTGTTTGTGTTTGTCTAATTTGTTATTTTCTTTGATGGTTTTTTATGTATGCACTGGAGACCTTGTAAGTACTTTGCTCAAGGAGCATGTCTGAAAGGGGAGCGTTGCAATTTCTCCCATGGCCAGAGAGATTCTTTTCAAAATGTAATTATACATACTCTATTTTTTTTGTTTTTTGTTTCATTTCATTCCCATGTTTCGAATGACATTCGAGTTTTACTTACAGCTATTACCATCTTTGAATTGTGTTGTACTTGTTGTTTACTAGACAACCCAGATTTGCAATTTCTACCAGAAAGGAATGTGCTGTTATGGTAGTCGATGCAGAAATCTACATGTCAAGTCATCTTGGGTGGAGTCTGCTGCTGCTGTGGGCTCATCTTCATCCTCACTTCCTCAGCAATCTTTCCCCTCAAAATCTGTTCCTCCAAAAGCTGTAACAGTTAAGCAAGCCACGGTTCCTGCTGAGACAAGTAGAACTGTTGTTGCTCCCAGTAACCAAGTTCCCAATTTGGAGTCTAGGAATGTTAAACCGGAAGACCATCCTCTCTGTTCTCTTGATGCTGCTGGTAATTGCCCACTTGGAGATAGATGTTTTCATATTCACAGTGATTTATGCCCTACCTGTGCGATGCGCTGCTTGCATCCATTTCGGTGTGAAGAAAGAGAGGAGCATTTGAAAGCATGTGAGAAGAAGCAAAAGCACATTGAGGCATTGAAACGCAGTCAAGAAATAGAGTGCAGTGTATGCCTGGACCCTGTACTATCGAAGACCACCGTAGCTGAGCGGAAGTTTGCAGTGATGCCTGAGTGTGATCATCCATTCTGCATATCATGTATCAGGAAATGGCGTAGTACATCCCCTGCATCAGGGATGAAATCATTGAGGGCTTGCCCAATATGTCGAAAGCCTTCTCACTTTGTCATCCCAAGTCACATTTGGTATTTTTCAAAAGAAGAAAAACAGGATATTATTGATAATTACAAGGCCAACCTCAGGTAATCTTGTGTCAAAACTCTGTTTTATTTTGCCTTATTTATAACCTAATAATTGTTCATCCATGAATGTGATCTATTTTGTTGAAATTGACTTCTTTCAAGTGCCTATTAAAGAAAAAAATGTCTCACTTGATGATTTCAAAACATGTAAGTGACAGCATAACAGGAAACCTAACAATCCTAGAACCGCGATTTTAATGTGTGAAATAAAATGGTTGTCGCCATTGTGGCGGCAACTGTTACATAAATGAAAAAAAAAGATTACTTGAATATGCAAATTGCAAATAGATGTACCAAATAAACATAGCCAAGTCATATGAAAATATAATTTAAGTTAAAATTATAATAATTCATAATTCATATTTATTTAAGACAACATAAAAAATTATTAAAGTACCCAAACTTTTACCTCCAAAATGAAAGTATTGGAGAATCATCTTTAAAAAACTACAGATCTCTATTGCTTTTTAGTAAAAAAAGAGAGCAAATAATCATACAATTGATACATTTCATAATTTCTACAAGAATTTTCTTCTCTTTTTTCCCTCCATTTTTCATTATAAAAAGAAATAACAGATTGGAGAGTTAGGCGGAGGAAATGAGGAGAGGTAGGAGAGAGACATTTGTGTTGTGAATGTGAACGGATAAAATCAGAGAGAAACATGAAGTTGTCTCTATGGCTTAAAACTGTGTTGAGGAAGACAACGGAAACAGAAGGGGTGCTGCTGAAATAGCATTAGTGGACGCGCGGTGAAAGGGAGAATGCTGCAATAGCCTGCAAGGAAAGCAGGAATCTAGGTTTTAATTACAACAAAACAAACATTCCCGTGAAGACTTGTCACGGGCCTTAATGGTCTGTAACCCGGTATCAAAACAGTAATGATCTGAAACAGATTTTATAGATGCAAAATTGCCTTTGTTGTGTTATAATTTCCATTCTGGATTAGCTGTTTTTTAATATCCTGGTCTGACTTCATGGCATTCAAAAATTAGTATCTATGTTAAGAATTGACAATGTACATGGAAAACAAATAAAATGAACTAATTTTAAATTTTGTTGTGGATTTTCTTTCAGTGAAATCATGAATATATTTTTGTTCCATATTCTTACAGGTCAATTGATTGTAAGCACTTTAACTTTGGGAATGGAAATTGTCCGTTTGGTGCCAATTGTTTTTACAAGGTAAATAGTTTTTTCAATTTCAATGCTATCTGCTCTCTAGTACCTACAATTTTACTTAGAGACTCTCAATGTTGCTTGAGCATCCATATATTACATATAGGCAGTGTCAATTGAAGACTAACTGGTTTATAAGTCTGTTTGTTATCCATATCTGTTATCCCCACAGAACTGATTGGCATGTGCTAGCCTCATGCATTGTGCCGTCCTACTGTTTAAGCAGTAACTTGTCTAAATCGTCTGATCTAAGAACCCAGAAAGTTATAGTCAATTAAGTGCCACTGACATTAATGGATTGAAGGGGATATATTGAGTTGTAGGGAGGTCAAAATGAGCAAACAATTATTTATGGACCAAAATTGCCCCCAGATTATAATTATAAATATTTGTTGGTTGCTTCAATCAATACGATTTAGGTTCCTTGTCTATGACCATGCCACATCTGTACGAGAGCATCATTGTTGGAGGGTGATATAGTTATCAAATATGTGGTGCTTATCATGGATCGTCTCAACTGAATGACTCATCTAAACTTTATTAAACCTTTTATGTTCTGCCATTTATGGTCATGTATGGTGGCCAGTCTCAAACAACATATAGCTTAGGGGAATACTGTCATTAATTCTCATCAGAATTTGAGGCATTACTACTACTCCATTGTTAAATTGCAACATATTACAGATTTTTTCTGATGGTTTATGGGCCAAATTTATAGTTCTAGGGTTTGGCTTCCTTGATACAACAGCAACTTATCAGACTGCTGCTTGTTAGTATCTGACATGTGACTATTCCTGAGATAGCGTAGCAAGATGCAATTCCATAGTACTGTGTTGCAAACTACCAAAGAAGTCTGGATTCCACATGGATCAAAATTTATGCAAAACTTCTCTTCACATCCTAGCCAAAGAAGCTCGAGAATACATATTCAAGAAATAGAATTTTCTTCCTTAATAATTGGGCTTTCGGCATCTGGCTGTGTGTTACTTTCTGTAAGTAGTGTGTTCATGTTTATTTTCTCACCTTGCCCGAAATGGCTGTAGGATAAGGGTAGAGTTTAGCATTTTCCTTTTCATTTAGTATTATGTTCATTTGGTTAATTGTCTTGAATATTATGATAGAATGTACTTTTACTTTTTAGCACTTCCCTGCATGGCCCTTGTGGATTTCTTTTCGTTTAATGCATGGATTTTGTGTTATGTTCCAGCACACTGTCAAGCCAGGCTCGTATGTTTGGAAGTACAATAAACCCCCGCCACGGAGGCCACCTCGTCGAAGTTTACCATATGATGCTTTTCCTCGTCAAAGTTCACCATATGAAGATTTTACCAATTATCTGGATGGCTTTGATACTGAGGCGCTTTATGCAGACTTTATTGATGAGCTGGATATGTATGGCATGTATGATCTTGAGGATGATTGTTTCGATGATGATGATGATGATGAATTAACACCCTGGGATATGGCTTTTTTATTCGCCGGCATTGGTTTTGGATCGCGTGGGTTCTCTAGCGATGAGGACAGTGATTACTATTAAGCTATTCGAACTCTTGTTGTAAAGTGTCGGATTCAGGAGTCATAGTGTTTTTTGTTATTCCGGAACTTAGCAGCTAAGGCCTCGGAAAGATGAAGGTTAGGTGATAATTTATGATCTACACGTTTGAATGATGGGATGTGGAACTGGAATGTGGTGTTTTGGGGTGCTTATACTTTTGGTTCCTACATATTTTCCACGAGCCAACTTAGCCTTGGCTGCAACTATTGGCACATTTTTAGCACTGTCTCTTTGGTGCCTATGGTTTACTGGTTTAGGACTTAGGCCAGGGGACTTGACCAGTGTTGTACCAGTGCTAGAGATCTGTATTGGCAGGAACATATATATATAAAAAACCTATTTTCCTTGAATCTCTCTTTATATGAAAAGCAAGAAGAAAAAGCAAATGGTTAGTGGAAAATCCAAACCTACCGACGGCTTCCTTTTTTGCCGCTTTCCTTGATACCCAATTCCGAATGCAACACAAATACTATTTTAAATTTATAAATATAAATATACAAGAACAGATTAAAAAACCCACGCTACCAAAAATATCTCCTTCTCTCCGTCGAATCTTACACTTTAACACTCCACAGGACTCTCTCCTCCTTTTATCTCTTCTTTTGGATTTGGATCTGCGACGAGACCGCAAACCAGCTAATCACTAGGTAAGGAGTATGGCGCCGCCCGCTGTTGCTGCGGCAGCCACCGGAGATGGAGGAGGCCAGCAGAGACCAGCACAAGGCGGCGGAATGGGCCAGACGATCACCGGAATCATTAGAATCGCCGTGTTCTGGTACTTCGCTTCCAAGTTCTTCTCTCCCAAACGCCCTACCTCTTCCGAACCCTCCCTCCTCATCTCAAATATCTTTCAAAGATCCGATCCACTGGTTCGTTCTCTTTCCCTTCCTTCTTTCTCCAATCTTATCCTGTCTCTTTTTTCTTTTTCTGTTTTCTGAGGACTTGTTATTCGTTGTTATTGTTGTTTTTGTATTATATGTTGATCAGGATATGTGGGTTTATGTTTCTGAGCAAGAGAAGTTCAGCGACTTCAACAACGAAGCCGCACTCGTTTGGCATGAAACTAACATACCTTACGCTGTGTGGGGAGCAGAGAGCGCCAGGTCGCTTTCAGTCAAGTACCATCCATCTGATGCAGTGAAGCACAACGGCACGGTTTACGCTCATGTCTTCTTTGCTCGCTCTGGGTATCCTCCGGACCCTAAAGATCCTGAATATGATCATCTCTCTGCATTTGGCAAGACACATCGTATGTGTTTTCTCATCCTACTCTTCATCTCTTTATCTTCTTTTGGTCTCTTACATTGAGTAACACAATGTTTGTTTTCAATTTCTTCAGCTCTAGTCGTCTACTTGCGCAAGTCTAGAGCTGATAAAAAGAGGAGTCTCCTTGGCAGTTCTGAAGACACTGGAGAGGACCAGCAAACAATCTCTCAGGTCTCATTACTTGCTGTTAGCTACCCTTAATTGGTTGTATAGGCATGTTTGGCATTGGACGTTTATGATTTTAGTATCATTTTTGGATCTTAATCAAAGAAAGAAAAAGGTGCTATGCTTGTTTTCTTAGTGTCTGTTCTCTTCGTTTATTTGCTGGAATTTATCTGGTAACAGATTGCACAAGCTGTAGTGATCCAGTTAGGATAGTTCTTGAGAAACTGTATGTCTATTAATTATTGGTTATACAAGAGAATGTTTAGTTCTTTAGTCTTCATGTAACCATACTTGATACAAACATTTCTTATGCAATCCATCTTTTTGTATGAGTTAGTGCGTATCTGTGCTCTCTTTGGTTTTCTTTTCCTTGTGATTTTATTGTGGCAACATAGCCTCTTGTGGTTCATTCAGGTGGTTGATGGTGACCAAGTTGATAAGGAAGATCATGGCCCAGTGGAATGGATTTCATATTGGAAACCAAACGTAACAATTAACTTGGTTGATGATTTCACTAGGTACGCTTGTTTTTAGGCTTTAATTATATCAGCAGTAAGTTTTAGTTGAGAATAGGTGTCTATTTTTCATTGAAACATTCAAGTATATTGGTTGTCAGAGTATGTTTTATAAAATTAGATAGGAGCGCATAAAAGGTGCTTTCATAGTAGTTTTAACAGAACTTGCTGCTTTCTGGCCCGCCTTCTATCACATCAATTTTGAAGTCAACATCTAAGATCTTCTGGATAGTATTCTCAAAATGTTTTGATTAGTCTCATGGAGGTCATTGAGCTGATGAACTTTTGTTCATAAAGTTCTTCAGGAGTTATGGACTCATTGTAGATCCAAACTCTTCTTAAGAGGGTGGCGTGCGCACAGAAGAAGGAATGCTTGTCAATGTTTCAGTGGAAATTATTATTTCTATTCCTTTCTCTGTATAATAAAAAAATCCGCATTTAAAGTGAGAAACAGGAATGAACCTGTTAGCAAATGTCAGATAACTCTACAAAGAACTATAAGTAAGGAATCTAACCTAGCCTACTGCTAATCAAGCAAATTCTCTAAGGATAGCCAATGCTTTTGGCTCCAAGTCCATTGGAGTCTAGGTTTAGACGTGACTACCACTCCTAACTTACTGATGGAGATTTGGAGGCCTAATTGATGTAACCTAGTGGAGGATACTAGCCAATACCATACCCTGGTCCTTATTGGATAGCCCTGGGATTTTCTGGCCTGATTAATACATATAGGAGGTCCTTGCCTTTTTACCTTGCTCCAATCTGCCTCAATACTTTTTTCCCCAGAAAGAAAACCCCCTGTTGTTAATAAGCACAGCACTTCATCTAATTCATTTCCTTAAACTAATGGAAACTCCACGGTTCCTGCTGAATGTTCAACAAGTCTTTTAATCTGACTGGAGGCTGTATGGTATGGAAATTGGAATTGCTGAATCATAAATGATTCTTCGGGAGAATTTCTAGAAATGTCCATAGGGGTGCCAGTCAACCCACTATAAGTAAGTTTAAGATCCCTTCCCATTCCCTATGATTAGTGCTACAAAACTTCCCTAGCCTTAAGCAATTTCTTAATACACAGTTTTGAATCCAAGCTACCCATGATGGATCTCTCTGTGAAAGATGTGCCAGGTACACTAACACTTCAAGATGCATGCAAAATTCACCATGATTATGAAGCCCACTCCACCTTTCACCATTTGCCTTTCTCAGGCTGATTCCTGCTCTGGTTTGGTCTCTCTGATCTGCTTATATTGACAAAATTCTTTCAATTGTGGATATTCTATCAAATTTCTTCTTGTGTTTTGGCATGAGGTATATACAATTGCAGCTTTCTGTTCACTTTCACCTGGTAGTCGGCTAAGGATGCTTAACTTGCTTGTGTGTATATCATGTCTTTTCACGTGTTGCTATTCTCTTGCTGCTAAATGTGATTATTCATTGTATTTATTTCCTGCAGGTACTCACATAATGCTGTACCCCCGAATATTGCTCCTTGTATCCTTGAATATTCTTTTTATTTGAAATTACTGTTACTTTGCTTTTCTCCCATCCATCAGTTGGCAGCAGTTTGAACGAACAATGTTGTTGTCATGCGTTTCTGAAAAATGAGAAGTACTCTTAAGTTTTATACCTTTTGGGGACTTTCAACTTTAGTTCTATACCTTTTATTCGCTTTATTGAGTCAGATACCTTTCCATAAGTTTGCAATTAAGTTCACTTTTTGGGGATTACTTATGTGTCAAGACATTTTGTGGTGTTCATGGCTTTAAAGCTGATTTGTGTAGGACTTCCTTGAGGAGAAAAAGAACAGAAGGTTCAATATTGAAATAGGACCTTCTAAAAATGTTTAGGACTGAGTCTAAACTTATCTGTCAGCTGAATTGTTCCCTCGTATACCTGCATAATGTGCTCTAACACTTGATGCAGATGAAATTATTAGCAATGTCTGAGATTTAAAGATATGCTGTTGTAGCATCAGGGCACAAGCATGACATTACTGACATACTGACTTAAGCATGTTATTGATTCTAAGCCTGGTGTAACATGAGCCATAATTGGAATTATTAGGTCACTACTAGCTTTTAGCTCCTTGACTTCAGATTTGCAGACTTGACTATTGAACCTAAAACAGGAAATTACTTCCCCACCATATTCTTCAACGAGTTTTGGCTACTCAGAGAAAAATTGATCCCAATGAATGAGACTGTGCAAGAAGTGCCACTTAATCTCGAGGTGGGCCCTATAAGCATGACGAAGTGGCAGCTATTCCTTCAGATTGATCAGTCATTCCAGATCCATCGCAGTTATGGAAGCATGCTTGAGGGCGAGGCTGATGAACTGAAGGTATCACTTGTCTATGTTCAAATTTTAACACAAGGCTGTACAGTTGCTCATGACTGATTTGCTTGATTGTGATATTGAATTGCTAAAAACCAAACTAACTGGTTTTTATCTTTTATCATCTTGAAAATTTACTTTATCCATAGGCTATTGATGATTATGACCAGGTGATAACACTTGAGAGAAAGTTGGGGAAGGTTTAAATTTTTGGAAGATTTTTTCAGTTTTCCATAAAATACGTTGGACAGGAAAGCTGCAAGTATGTGTACTGTTTAAAAAAGAAAACTGTCTTCCACCCTCTCTAGAGCACTTACAGGCTCCCCTAAAAAATAGAATACTTACAGCTACTTTTCCACCACCTGTTTTGCGTTTTAAGAACAAACCAAATAAGGTCCGTGTTTTCTATCTTAACGCTAATGATGTTTAGTTCCTGTCGAATGTATGTGTATGCCATAGCCATTTTATAGTGTGTTTCAATCATCTCAAGGGTATCAGGAAGAAATTCCTATTGGACTAAAATCTCATTGAGCAGACTTTTATTTAATTTCCTCAGATGCAGTCTATGCTTTTGAATGTTGATATGGTAATTGTTTTGCAGAGGGTGTTTTTGGAAGGTAATCCTTACCTGCTGGGGATCACTATGTTTGTCTCATTACTTCATTCAGTGTTCGACTTCTTGGCATTCAAGAATGGTGCGATAATTTCTGTGTCTATCTAATTGGAGTTTTTTTGGGGGGGGGGAATACTTTCTGTTGTTGTATGTATCATGTCTTAAACTTTTCATTTTTTCCTTCTCTGTCCCCAGATATCCAATTTTGGAACAAAAACAAGTCCATGGAAGGACTGTCCGCCAAGTCCGTTGTTGTGAACTTTATATGTCAGCTCATTATTTTTCTTTATCTACTTGATAATGACACTTCATGGATGATACTTGCAAGTTCTGGGGTTGGTTGCTGTATTGAGTTCTGGAAAATCGGCAAAGCCATGCACATTGAGGTATGAATCTTAGGAGTTTGAGATTTAGCTATCTGCCATATGACTGTCTAAAGATATATCATCTCATTATAGTTAACAGATGGCAAGAGAATGTGATGATCTTCCTTTTCTAAACCTATGGTTTAAACTTTAAAAAAAAGGTTGATGCTCAGTAGATTTGGACAACATACAAATTGCTAAAAAGTTGCTGAACACAAACCAAGTCTTCTGGGAAGTTCTTTTGGTTCTTAGACAGTATAGTGAACTAGTGTTCAGGAGCTTACTCATTCCGCTGAATGTCTTTTTTTGTGGTTGCTTCAGTTTCGTTTGTTCCTTTCATGTCTTTTATGCACATATCATACATCGCATGTTTGTAGGGAAAATTTAATTGTTGATTTGAGTACATTATAGGTTGAATTGAGTACATTATAGGCAACCCGAGCTTGTTTTGCAAATGCTTCACATATTAAAAAATCCTACGAAATTTCTATACTATCTGATGTGGCAAAACCTGAATGGTGAACTTTTAGTGGTGGGGCCTTAATGTGAGTCCAAGAACATTCAAATTTTGCCACATCAGTTAGTATGGAAATTTTGTAGAATTTGTGCATTACCCAAAGATAGTTGAATTAGTGTGGAACTTTAACGCAGGCCCGTCTTTTATCTGCTCATGTGCATTTATAGTGTATTATGAGTCCATTCTCTCATCACATCCTTGATTTGTGAGCTCTGTCAACTTTCCTCTATATCTATACGGAACTACTTGTATTAGTAATGCTTAGTCTTCGGGATGATGAGTGAGCAAATGTTTTAAAGTTCCTCCTGTCTCCAGATTGATAGAAGTGGAAGAATACCAATGTTGAGGTTCCGTGATAGGGAGTCGTATTCAGGGAATAAGACAAAGGAATATGACGATCTTGCAATGAAGTATCTATCCTATCTACTCTTCTTCCTTGTTGTATGCTCTTCTATTTACTCGCTCAAGTATGAGCGCCACAGGAGCTGGTATTCGTGGATTCTTTCTTCATTCACGACTTGCGTATACATGTTTGGTAAGCCATCCAATTCCTCGTGTCATGGTATGCAAATAATGTTGTTTGAAACCTCAACAAAAGTGTCACTTACATGTCTTCCCTGTTTTGCTATTGCAGGTTTCATCATGATGTGCCCTCAATTGTTTATAAATTATAAGCTGAAGTCTGTGGCTCATCTACCATGGAGGCAGATGACGTACAAGTTCCTTAATACGATCATTGATGACCTGTTTGCTTTCGTCATAAAAATGCCAACTCTACACCGGCTTTCTGTCTTCCGTGACGGTAAGATGCTTCACTTATATTTCCTCCCACGATAATTTTAATGCTTCATATTATGCTGCTTGCTTGATTCTGCTTAATCTGGCTTATATTAATTTAAAACCAAACCCACATGCACTACTTGTGGACCAAAACACACTCAGGCTGAATTCCGGTGCCACTTCATGTTGTCTGTTATGATGGTAGAATGAAAACACATCAATCAGAATAATAGTGTGCCATAATCTACAGTTTATGATATGGTTCATGCCTTCTCATTCTGTGATTGTTACATTTTCATGGCTTGCAGATATCATCTTTCTGATATATCTATACCAGAGGTGGGTTTATCCAGTAGACAGGACACGGGTGAATGAATTCGGTTTTGGCGGAGAGGATGATCCAGCCTCTAATGCACCAGCAGCTGTCACAGCTGGCAATGAAGAAGAGAAGAAAACCAACTAAACTGAAGTATTTTACAGGACGTAACTGTAGAATTTAGTTAGCCTTCCTCCCTTTTTTTTCACTTTCCATATTTACGATAGAATTTTGTTTCATAAAAGGTTGGTAGTAGAGGCTAATCCTGCGTTTTTTTCACTAATGAATAGTAAGAGATTGTTGGACCTTATTTGATGTTTTCTTTTCTTCCATCAATCAGTTTTGTTAAAAATGATGTTATTACTCATTAGTTGATAACTTAAACCTTTTGTTTCTTGGCATCTTGTTTTGATATGACCTATGAATTCTCCAAGGTCCTATGGCTCTTACTTTAAATTTTGTTATATTATTCTGTCTTGTAACACAAATTTTTTTTTCATGTTTTTTTGATAGGCGCCACAATTTATATTTAAAATATTTTGTTTTGGGAATAATTTAAGTTTGTTATAAAACTAGAATTTTACTCTTCCCTTTTTGTTTGGGTCGGTCTAAAGCAAAAATGTTTATATAAGAGTGTAATCTATTCTATTGATTTTTTAATGATATTATAACTTTAAAAAAATGATTTTTAAAATAATTTAAGATACTCTTTCCATTTCTTAATGTAGCGTTTGTTTAGGGATACGAGATATAAGGGGGAAAACAGTACAATACCAAAGGGGTTTAATTAATAAAATAAAAATAAAAAATTCTGAATAGATTAAAAGAAATATTAGATATTAGATATCATTAAGAAAAAAAATTGCTTTACATGAACCCAATATGTGCTTAAAAACTCTTCAAGAGAAATAGACTTCAGAAAAGAAAAGAAAATCATCTGCCAATAGTATTGCAGTTGAGTTGATGCTATTGCTATCCTTTAAATTCTTGATTGGCGCATATTCATGTGTAATTGTGGCATGACGGGGGTATTTTTGGTAAAAAATGAAATACCTAAAGCAATGTTTTTTTAGTTTTCTACAATCTTTTTTAGCTTATCTCTGTAAGAGGAATAATTAAGTCAAATGGGTAAAAAGAGTATAAATAATTAAACTAGTAATGAAAAAACGACAAATAATTTGAAATTTAATGGTTACATTACATGATATTCACTTGTCTTTTCTTATCCATTTGTTGGTACCAAAAAATATAATTCTGATAATTAATCCACAAATAATGTCACGCTATGGATGCAAGTAGAATAGCAAGTGGTCGCCAAAAGACTCTAGTGCACTGCCAAATCGGTGGGTTCCATATTGCATCTGCCTCAAGATGTTGATGCGTATCATATATGACCCCAGACTCACAATACAAACTTGATTATATTTTCCGCACGGTAAACTGTATATATTGTATTGTTTGCAACAAAATTAGTACAGTAATATCAACAAAGCAATGATCACAACGAAGTTCCCTGGCTTAGTTTCACATGAAGCTATAAGAGGTGGTGTCGCTGGCTCACTGAAACCAGCCTGACGCGGTGCCTTCCTTCTTTCTATAGGGGTGTTTTTCATCGTATTTCGACGCTTACGCTTCAAAGCATTGGTATTAATGATGAAGAAAAGCTTTTACAAGATGGTATTAGTATATGTAATTTGAGATGAAATTGTTTATGCTTTTCTTTTTCAGGTTTGGAAAATAGGTATTTGTAACCTTATCAGGGTGGGACTAATCATGTTCTTATCAGATTAGTCTATTAAAAGATAAATTTCTCGAGTAATTTCTCCGTATATAAAGATCGAATATATGATCTCTTACTTAAAGAATGAGTGAGAATGTCAAACTATTCACATCAACCATTTATTCGTAGAACTTAAATAGGTATATTCATATCAAACTATAATATTATTAGTAACTAATAACATGTTAACATTGTTGAGAATAAAACAGAAATATACCAATATTAAAGTATAAAAAAGGAAAATAAGAGCCTTAAAACTTGAAGTGACAAAATCCCCACATCAAGTTCATTTCCACTTTTGACTAATCCGTGGTGCAACCGAGTCCTACCAAATCAACATTAACTAAACCAACCTTACTTAGCTCGTCATGATATCGACCACGACATGACTAAATATCAACAGTCTCAAGTTTCTTAGCAATTTGTTGTTGAGGTTGTAATGGTACTCCTTTGTTTGTATGGTTGTTACTTTTTCTCCTACTCAACCCGTAGCACCATCAGTCATCAAACATTGGCAGTGCCCCCGAATGATGTGGTGCGAACTTCTGCATAAGCAAGGTTAGTTCAGCATTAAGATCCTTCTCTAGTTCGACTTCTTCCTCCCAATGCCTCTTCTTCATGGCAGCCTTTCTCTCAGCATGTGTTTTAATCATGTTGTCCCTCTCAGCCACAAAGTTCTCCATCTCTTTCTCTTGAAGCACTATAAAATTTTCAACTTCCATCCTACAGCCAAAAAGGACGCCCGTGAGGGGAAAATTTAACGTGATACCAAATCAATCCAACTTGAATCATCTTGCAATTATTTATTTTTAACAAACAGTACTATAATGCGCAATCAAATACCTGTTTTTACTCTCCTCGTGCTTCACCTTCTCACGCTCCTCTTGTTGCAGTTTCTCAAAGTCCTCTTCTTTTGCCTCTCTTCCTTCATAGATAACTTTCAGTTGCTCCTTGAAAAATTGCTCTTGGCAATCCAACTTCAATACATCATCAAAGGCAAACAGACGGAGGTCAAATATCACAATTATAATCCGCAAATACATGGGAAAGAAAGGGATAAAGTGTCTATGCATGGTTGCACAAACATACCTTCAATAAACTCATCCCTTCTAATGTGCAAATTGATAGCGTGATCACGTCAACGATAGTGTGATCGATTAAAGAGAACATTTTTTAAGTCAAAAATTCAATCATAAGTAGAAGAAGCTAACCTGGTTTCTATTTAGAAGTTGTTTCGTTAACACCTCTTTAGGACAATCGAAGAATATCACAAGGTCTGGCTCAATCTTCGTCTGAGTTATGATTGAGACTAAAAGTTAAGACAGAAAATGTAAGCAATAACAAAAGAAACTGAGTTCCAGCTTACAATATGCTCAAAGGCAGTTCGATTTTCTTCGTTTCATGGGAATCCAGTATTAAGTAGAAACTGAGTTCCAGCTTACTGTAGCTTTTGGAGTTTGAATGGATGAAGACGTGGAAAAATCATCTTGACTATTGAGTATGGTCCGACAAAATTATTTAATGATCGATTAACAGCAACAAGGACTAGAGTGTAGTAATTACAAATTAGAGGGAGTAATCATTCGTACTGCTAAAAGCACAGGGACTAATAAATGAAGTCACAGGGCGTTTTGCAGGTGTTTTAAATGGTGGTGAAAGGAGAAAGAAGAATAAGGACGCAGAGCTCGTGAGTGGTGAGTTGGATTTGTCTTGCAGAAAAAAGGACAGAGATCATGTGTTGATACCCTCCACAAGCTGCAATGGTTCCAGGATGAAACCCAGGCCCCAGGTGGCCGGACCCCTCCCCTTCTAAATTGCTACTCCAGTCAGTCTCCCCACCCAAAAAAAAATGTTCAAGTTGTAGGACCCACCCACCTTAACTAGCTAATCAACACCAGTCGGTCGAACTTAGAAAGAAAAAAACATCAGAACCTCGATGGGTAGGTAGATTAATTTGTACACTTGTTAAAACTCTTTAATTAGCTCATAATGTAATACCCATGGATTGTAATTATGATGGAAGAAATATCATGGAGTATATAGTAAATAGCTCTTCTTATTTCTCCTTTTTTTTTTCTTCTACCTTTTCATAGATTTATCTACTTATAAATCAATAACATAATATTAAATTGACCGAATAGGATTTAAAAGGGCGAAAAACTAGCGATTAAATATGATCGGTGAGTGGAGTAGTAGTATCCACCTGCCATCGCGTCGTTTGTTTTTATGATTAAAACCGTGTCGTTTTGATTAATCAGATTAATGAGGTCATTTTTTATTAATCAAAACGACATCATTTTCGTGTCATATGATATGTATTATCGGAAGAAAAAAATTCAAAAATTAAATTCACATGAGCACTTAACTGTTACGTATTTATGAAGTCTATAATAACAATTTCAAAAAATTGAGGGTCTATTTTAATCATTTTTCCATCAGGAGTTTATTATAATAATTTTGAATAAGTACACAGTTGATAATTATTATCTTTTATATAGGTATAAAAATCCTTCATTGTCTCCTCTAAGTTAGTAGTTCCAAATCATATTGAAATTGCACCAAACCTTATTCGCTACTCACTAGGGTTGTTCATCGGTTAGTGGTAACCGAAATTCCGAAATTCTGAAATCGAAATTTTATTTGTTCGGTTTCATAAAGTTCAGTTTCGGTTATTAAAAAACTGATTTTTTTTGGTTCGGTTTCGGATATTGGTAAGCAAAAATTCGGTTAATCGAAATAACCGAACTTTTGCTACCCACTATATAAGGGTTTGTTTTTACTAAAATGCCATTATGTCTCTTTCCGTCATCCTCTCTCATCCTCATCTCCTCTTTTTATCTTTCTAGACCCAGATCCACCTCCGGCCTCATCATACGTCTTCCAATCTCCGATCAGAGCACCACCAGAGATCACCTCCGCTCTCGCTCACCGTCACGGAGGCTGCAAAGTTCCAAATCCCTCCTCAGCTTCCTCTACCCCACCGCTTGCGCACCATCTCCCTTTCCTTTTGGCTGTCATTAACAAATTTGTTTGCTCGGTATTTCATCGAACAGTTTCCATACACCCTCAACCACCTCTCTACTCCTCCCCTCTTCAGTCCTACTCCACCCGATCTGTCCACGACCCATTTGAGCTCATTGACAGTAGAATCCATGGCCATGGTCTTATTGAACCCAACCTTCTTGAATTACTCAAGTGATGCTTATTATGATTGATAGGTGAGATTGGTTTCAAATTCTTTTATGTATTTTCAGTTTCCTATATCTATGTTTGGTTGAGAAATGCTAGGGAGGTTGAAAGTGGTGGGTTGAAACCATGGGTTGAAACATATGGCAGCCACATCATTTAAAATAAAATAAAAAAAATCAAAACACATCTCTTCCTTCCAGACATGAAAGCTTCTCGCAAATTCAGCTACTTCTCCTCCTCCGCCGCAGCTACCACAACCACCGTCACCTACGCTTCTGATCATAATGACCAAACTACCCCTAAGGTAACCATCCAAATCCCAATCCAGTCCCCTGCTTCTTCCGAATCTCATCAACCTGATCCACACTCCCAGGCTGCCGCAGCCGCCAAGATCCAGTCAGCCTACAGGGCCCACACCATCCGCTCTCTCTACAATCAAATCTCGACCGTCAATTACGAGGCCGACGAGCTGCAGCGGCAAATCCAGCGGCAGGAGACGGTGGATGCGATGAGGGGAAGCGAGAAAGAGAGGGTCAGGATGAACGAGGCGTTGATGGGGCTGCTGCTGAGGCTGGATTCGGTTCCGACGGTGAGGGAGGCGAGGAGGAAGGCGAGCCGTAGGATTGTGGGGCTGCAGGAGGTCATGGACGCCATTTGCGGAGCGGAGACATCGGTGTGGGAATGGGATATTCTGAATTGGGATGAGTGGGAAGGAGAGGTTTGCCGGGAGAGAGGTGAAGAGGAAGATGGAGAGCAAGAAAGCTGAGAACGACGTCGTGAAATGAAGAGATGTGTTTGGATTTTTTTATTATTATTTTAAATGATGTGGCTGCCATACGACCCATGGTTTCAACCCACCACTTTCAACCTCCCTAGCATTTCTCATGTTTGGTTTGGTTAATTTGATGGATTTGGATTTATATCAATTATCAGACTTGCTTTAATTTTATATCAATTACTGGATTTGGATATGGATTTATATCAATTACTGGGACTTGCTTTGGATTTATATCAATTACTGGATTTGGATTTGGATTTGGATTTATATCAAATTGTTCTTTTTATTCTCTCTTCTTTTATGAAATTAAAAAAAAAACTGTTTTGAAATTTCGGAAGTTTGAAATTTTGGTTTTTATAAACTTCGGTTCGGTTTCGGATAATGATTTCAAAAATTTTGATTAGCCAAAATTCAAACTTCGGATTTCGGTTTCAGTTTGGGAAAACCATGAACAACCCTACTACTCACAATCAATCAACCCTCTTCTCGTGACTACATGAGAGGCATTTTTCAACTCTCAATGCACCGCATTTTTATTTTTACTTAGACCTAAAACTAGGGGTGTCAATACGGGACCAGTCCCGTAGACCCGTCCCGGACCCGAGGTTTCGGGTCGGGTCTGGGACTAATTTTTGGTCCCGTATAAGGTCGGGACCGGGTCTGGTCCCGGCCTGAAAAAGTTCGGGTCTTCCGGGTCGGACCCGACGGGTCTGGACCCGACTAAATTTAAAAAAAACCATATTCTCACTCTCAATCGCATCTTCGTTCTCACACGCCGCACACACCCTAAGCCTCTCATCTCATCGTTCTGCTTCCACCACGCCGGGACTCTCTTGTATTTATATACATAGGCTAACACCATGAGATTGTTTTCTGCTTGCTGTCTGTAAATAAACAACGGTGATGATTACAGCTGAAAACGACGGGACTCTCTTGTATTTTGCTGTCTTTGTTCTGAAAAAATCAGAAGTAAAGAAAGTGTTAGGCTCGTGTGATTGATAGCACCAGTGATTCAATAGATGGTTGATGGTTTGTAAATGACTGAAACTTCACGTAATTCCTTTTTTCTTGGAATCCCTTTTGTGTTTTCAACTTTCATTTGAAGTCTTTTTGTTTGGGTGCCCTTTTCATCAGAGAAGAAAATGGGGCAGATTGTTTTTGAAATATGAATTTGTGAAGTGCTATTTGTCTGTGGTGATGCATATATCTTCAGTTCTTATTACTATATTAAAACTGGTTTATGAAACTATTGCTAATCCTTCTAAAAAAGAAACTAATCATTCAGATGAGCATGAGATCAGTCCGCTCAAAGCTACCTTGTTCCTGTCTTGATTTGGATCAATGATTTGATGTTATTTGCATGTTTGGGTGCAACTGCTTCTGTTTCCTTAGTATTTGAGTGCAACTGCTTCTGTTTTTGGTGCTTTGAATATGTTTCTGTTTCTGTTTTTAGTAGGGGTGGGAAACCAAAGTGTAGAGTACAACATATTATTGTATGCAAAATTTTAATTTTAACAAAAATAATAATAATAATAATAATTTTTTCTCGGCTCCATTTTTCCCGGGTCTGGACTCGAGACCCGGCTTCTTACACGGGCCGGGACCGGAACCAATTTCTGGTCCCGTTTTTTTCTGGGACCGGGTCTAGTCTCGACCCGAAAATCTCGGGACTGGCCGGGTCCGGGTCGGGTTAGGCCTGCAGTCCTGTTTTGACACCCCTACCTAAAACAAATGTACCTTATCTCTCCCTAACCTAACCGAACAGATTACCAATTTTTTGTTTTTTTTTTGTTTTTACCCGTTATTAATTATTAATTATTATTGTAAATTACGACGGGTAAAAACAAATTAAATTTAAAATTACTTTTAAAAAAATCTGAGATAATCACATGTATATTTTCAGAAATTATCTACTACTAATAGCATTTTATTTTTGGATTATATAGAATTACTGAATTAATAACAGGTTGATGGTTTAGAAGTTATCTGTTTTAAAACAAAATCTTCCGAAAGATTTCTGCGATTCCTTACCCATATATTAGCATTTAACTCGTATACAATCCGTAGTATTCTACAGTAAAGTCTGAAACGAAGAACGATGGCCTGGCTTCCGATTCTGATTGAGTGCTTAAATGACTTATTAATCATCATCTTTTTCTGCTATTTTAGATGATGATTCTACTGATTGTGTGCTCCTTTCGCTCCTTTTTGCAGAAAATAGGTTGTAAAACCTAAATATTGAATATGAGCTGAAAATCGGCACAAGCTTAAGTTTGGTAGAAGACTTGAAAAGAAGGCAGTAGCTCCTTTATATTTTGTGCTGATCAATTGCGCCAAGTCAAGAATTTATTCCAGCAACCAAAGAAATTAAGAGACAAGAGATGGGCTTGGGCCCATTAGAGCCTTGTTGCTGCTTTGTGCGGCTGCATCCAGCAGCCTCCTCCTTTGATTGAATTGAAGACCCAATTAGAATTTCTTTAGGACATTAAGACCTTTTATTTTAATAATTAATTAAATCCTATTTTGTAGGATTTTAGTTGGACTAAGATTGTTAAATAACCTAGTAGGAAAGAAAGAGAGACATCTCTTCTTCCCTTGAACTTTTGACGGCTACTGTTCTGAATTCTATCTATTTTATTTCTTCTTTCTTTCTTTGATTTAATTAATTCATGCATAATAATTGCTTGCTTTAATTATGTCTTGTTCTAGCTAATTCATTTATTCTTGGTAAAGACTCTAGGATCATGGTCTGATATGTTGTGAGATCAAACTAAGTTTTATAAATTCCGATTCCATATTTCTACCCTTTTTAATTAAATGTCAATTTATTCATGTTTTAATTAAGAGTAGCTAACTTGATTTTAAATATGAATGATTACAGCTTTTCTTAGAAACGTTGGATTCTACATCGTTGATAGGAATCTGTAGGTAACTAATTAGTGTAAGAGCTAATTAGAAAAGGGTAGAATCCGGTTTATAGGAGTAGAAGAAATTCTCTTCTAGATCGGGAAAGGTCTCTCCCCGTGTTTAATCAACCCTTCAATTAAACTTTATTAGGAGTACCGTCTTAAAGTTATTGAACGGATAGGGATCCTAGTAGGAGTACCGCCTTAGGAATCTTGAGTAGGAGGAGAGCAGGAGGCTCAGAGTACCGCTGGTCTCTATAGCCTTTCTATAGAATTGGTTTTGAATATTATTGCATCGATGATCAACTATTTGAATCATGGTCTAGATTGAGTCTTTACCGGGAATTAGTCATCATCTGAGTTCTTCTAATCACTACTTGTTTACTGTTTTTATTCTCTCCGTTTATTAAATTAATTGCAACACAAAATCCCACTCATTGGTTTTTACCACTGTTACAATTCTGGTCCTTGACGGAAATTATTATTGTCCTGAAATCCCTGTGGTTCGATCCTTTTACCACTTGCTACAGCTTTAGTTAATTGTGCATGGTGAATTGTATGATTTATTTTTGTTGGTTTCGGCACCCATCAAATTTTGGCGCCGTTGCCGGGGATTTCTTTGGTACTAATTTTAATTTTCTTGTTTTATGACCAGGTCCTCCCGACTGCCATTACTTCCATACAACCCAGTTGACAAAAACAGAAGCTCAGTACAGGAAGCAGCGAGCAGAAAGGCTGAGGACAGAATCTGAAGGAACAGTTTCAGAAAATAGTTTTTCACAGTCAGCAGACTTTTCCACAGGCTTGGGGGAAAGTTCATCTGCAGCAGTAAGAGAAAACCCTCTTTTCGAATGAGAAATGGACCACCACGAAAATAACCAGCCACCTCCTCCTCCAGAGCAGACCTTTAGGCAGCGAAACAGTGAGGGACCACCACCGGACACACACTTTTGTGTCCAATATCCGCCCGTAGAGCATGATTGGAACCTAAAACCAAACATGATCCATAACCTTAAGAAGTTCTACGGTTTGCCTAGCGAAAACCCATTCAAGCACCTGCAATATCTCCATTGGGAATGTGACACTCACAAACCCCCTCGAGTTGACATCAACCGAGCCAAACTCCGAGCTTTTCCATGGACCCTAGAGGATAAAGCTAGGAATTGGTTCCTAAGCCTACCGCACAACTCCATTAACACATGGCAGCAGATGTTGAGCACCTTTCTCAACAAATTTTGGTCCTCTAGTAAGGCTGGAAATGCTAGGAAGAATATTGTGTCCATCAAACAGTCCCCAACTGAGAGTTTTGGGGAGTATTATCAACGCTTCAAGAACTTACTAGAAATCTGCCCAAACCACGGAGTGTCTGATTGGAACCAAGTGCAATACTTCTATGATGGTTTATGTGTTAGAGACAAGTTGGTTGTGGATGGAGCTGCTGGAGGAGCGTTACAAGATTGCACCCTCACGAAAGCGAACCAATTGATTCAGACCTTGGCTGAAAATAGCGAGCTAAATGAGTCAAGCGAAAGAGAAAATCCTACAGGTAATGTTTCTGCACTTGAAACTAAAATGGATGAACTTTCTGATCGTTTGGATAAGTTTTGTGTAGGACAATCACAGGTATAGCAGGTACAGCCGACCATGATATGTGGTATGTACGGGCAATAAGGACACCATACAGATGAATGCATCTTGAACAGTGGAACACCCGAAGAGGTTAATTCGGTATTGCAGTTTCAGCAGTAATATGGAAGTTACCCACCTCATAAACCCAGGTACAACCAAAATCAATACAACAATAACCCAGGGTGGAAGGAGAATACAAATTTCAATGTCGTGGTTCATCAACCAAACCAACACCAAGCCCAACAGCAACCACCACCCATGAACCTACAAAATTTCATCCCTAGACCCAATACACCACAACTCCCAGCCCCACAACAACCCCTACTGATTACTGGACCCTCAATGGAAGACATGCTCAAACAATTTATGCAAACCATACAAGCTAGCATATCAGCCATACAAAGAGAAGTAGCGGAGCTGAAAAACAACAAACAAGAGCAGGGAGGACGGTTACCATCCACCACGGTAGATAATCCGAAGTATAATGTCAGTTCCATGACATTAAGGAGTGGAACAAAAATTCCAAACATAGCGGACTCGTCCACAGGCCTGGGGAAGAGTCGACCAGAGGCAGTTCCACCTCTACCAGAATTCGAACCAGAAATGAAGGTAATTCCTGAAAAACCAGCTCCAGAGACGTTGTCAAGAAAGGAAAATTAGGTAATCCCTCTTCCTTTTCCCGAAAGGGCTGAAAAGTCCAAGAAGGCGAAGGAAGAGAAGGCTATTCTAGATATATTTCGAAAAGTAGCCATAAATATTCCTTTACTTGATATGATTGCCCAAGTGCCCAAATATGCTAAGTTTCTTAAAGATTTATGCACTAACAAACAGAAGCTTTCAGGTATAGAAAGGGTCAACTTAAATGAGAACGTGTCTGCTGTCTTTCAGAAGAAATTGCCCAATAAATGCAAGGATGGAGGAACTTTCGTCATACCGTACAAAATTGAAGATCAGACTATTGAAAAGGCATTGTGTGATCTAGGCGCGGGGATAAATGTCATATCACTGAACCTTTTTAAATCTCTTAACATTGGGGAATTAGGAGACACTAGACTTGCTATTCAACTAGCTGATAGGTCAATTATATATCCTGTTGGAGTTATAAAAGATGTTTTGGTTCAAGTGAATGATTTTATATTCCCTGCTGATTTTTATGTTGTGGATATGGAAAACGATCATACAACCAAGTCAACTGAAATTTTGCTAGGAAGACCCTTTTTGAGAACGGCGAGGGCGAAGATTGATATGTATAGTGGATGTTTAACTATAGAATTTTATGGTGAAACCATTACCTTCAATATGTATGACGCTATGCGATTTCCTGATGACATACATTGTGTTAATTTTGTGGATGTTATTGACCCAGATGTTGAGGACATTTATGATATTAATACCACTGACCCCTTAGAATTCGTTCTTAGCAGAAGTATTGATCAGCCAAGACTTGAAGAAATGGAAGCAAAATTCGAAATAAATGAAGAAATCAAAGACACTGTCTTTGCACTTGATACTTCCAATTACGTCAATTCTGGTATTATTCCCAAGGATATTGAACTTCCAGTAACTCACAATAAGCTCCTTTCTTCAATTTTGCAGACCCCTAATTTGGAGCTGAAATCCTTGCCAGATCACTTAAAGTACTCGTTCCTAGGCCTGGGGAAGAGTCTGCCAGTGATTATTTCCAGCAAGTTGACTAAGCTAGAAGAAGAAAGACTTTTGCGAGTACTGAAAGATCACAAGGAAGCTATAGGTTGGACCATAGCTGATATAAAGGGAATCTCACCTTCCATATGCAGGCACAAAATCCACCTTGTGGAGAATTGTAAGACAGTGAGACAGCCTCAAAGGAGGCTAAATCCTTCTATTATGGAGGTGGTTGAGAAGGAGATTTTGAAACTCCTTGATGCGGGTGTTATTTACCCCATATCTGATAGTACTTGGGTGAGTCCTGTGCAGGTTGTACCCAAGAAAACAGGGATCACGGTGGTTGAGAACAGCGAAGGACAAATGGTGCCAACTAGAGTGCAAAATGGATGGAGAGTGTGCATCGATTATCGAAGGCTCAACACAGCGACGAGGAAGGATCATTTCCCTCTTCCCTTCATCGACCAGATGCTAGAGAGACTCTCAGGTAAGTCTCACTACTGTTGTCTCGATGGGTATTCTGGTTTTCACCAAATACCCGTCGCGGTTGAGGACCAGGACAAAACTACTTTTACATGCCCGTTTGGGACTTTCGCATATAAACGCATGCCCTTTGGACTTTGCAATGCACCTGGAACTTTCCAAAGGTGTATGATGAGCATATTTTCTGATTTCATCGAAAAAGAAATTGAAGTTTTTATGGATGATTTTACCGTTTACGGTAATTCATTTGATGAATGTCTAGAAAATCTAGAGAAAGTTCTTAAACGCTGTTTGGAAACTAATCTTGTGCTAAATTATGAGAAATGTCATTTCATGGTTGATCATGGATTAGTTCTAGGACACATTATTTCCGGAAAAGTAATTGAGGTCGATAAAGCTAAAATAGATGTCATAGAGTCACTGCCTTACCCAACATGTGTGCGCGAAGTGCGCTCTTTTCTTGGCCATGCAGGGTTCTATAGAAGATTTATCAAGGGCTTTTCAAAGGTTGTTGCCCCCTTATGTAAAATTATTACAAAAGGATGTAGAATTTCAGTTTGGAGATGATTGCAAGAAGGCGTTTGCTGAGCTTAAAAGGAAACTAACCACGGCGCCTGTAATCCAATCTCCCAATTGGGATTTACCTTTTGAAATAATGTGTGATGCTTCTAACAATTGTGTAGGTGCTGTTTTGGGCTAGGGAAGGAACCTCATGTCATTTATTACAATTCAAGGATGCTAGATGAGGCGTAGAAAAATTACACAACCACCAAGAAAGAGTTGTTTGCGGTTATTTTTGCCTTAGATAAATTTCGGTCATATTTACTTGGAACTAAGTTTATTATTTATTCTGACCATGCAGCTTTGCACCCTTTATTGGTGAAGAAGGAGGCGAAACCAAGACTGATCAGGTGGATTCTTCTTCTACAAGAATTCGACATCTAAATACGAGATAAGAGTGGTAAAGAGAACTCAGTGGCGGATCACTTGAGTAGGATCTTTGTGAATTCGGACCCCCTAGCTGTGAGGGATGAATTCCCTGATGAGGGACTTTTTCAAATCCAAGAGAGTACACCATGGTACGCTGATATCGCTAACTTCTTAGCGTCAGGTAAGTTTGAAGGTGAATTGTCTTCTAGATAAAGAAAAAATAAAACGAGATTCTATGCATTACGTATGGGATGATCCTTACATGTGGAACATTGGTAAGGATCAGATGATCAGATGTTGTGTGCCTAACACATGAGATGGAAGAAATCTTAGTATTTTGTCATTCTCATGCTTGTGGAGGTCACTTTGGACCTAAACGAACAGCCATAAAGATACTAGAATGTGGATTTTATTGGCCTTCCTTATTTAAAGATTGCCACATGTTTTGTAGGAGTTGTTCTAACTGCCAAAGAACTGGTAATATCTCCTCTAAAAATCAGATGCCACAATATCCTATTTTAGCATGTGAGGTTTTTGAAGTCTGGGGAATAGACTTTATGGGTCCTTTCCCCAGGTCTGGGGAAAACCAATATATTCTACTTGCTGTAGATTATCTTTCTAAGTGGGTCGAAGCTAAAGCCACTATGGCTGATGACGCTAAGACAGTAGTCTTATTTCTGAAATCTCATGTGTTGAACAGGTTTGGAGTGCCGAAAGTGATCATTAGCGATAGAGGTACTCATTTTTGTAATAGAGTACTCATGTCTCTATTTACAAAATATGGTATCTACCACAGGACGTCAACCGCTTACCACCCTCAAACCAATGGACAAGCAGAGGTTTCGAACAGGGAGATTAAGTCAATCCTCACGAAGACAGTGAATCCCGAGAGGAAAGATTGGAGTCAAAGGCTTGACGATGCATTATGGGCTTACCGAACAGCCTACAAAACTCCAATCGGTACCACTCCCTACAAGCTCGTTTATGGGAAATCATGTCATCTCCCTGTGGAGATTGAGCACAAGTCATACTGGGCCATTCGCCAATGCAATCTCAACATGAAGACAGCTGGTTTAGAGAGGAAGCTACAAATGCATGAGCTGGAGGAATTGAGGCATGACGCCTATGAAAATTCTGAGATTGTCAAGGAAAAAACCAAGAAATACCATGATCGTTTAATTAAACATAAACAATTTTTTGTTGGACAGAAGGTCCTTTTGTTTAATTCTAGACTTAGGATTTTTTCGGGAAGACTAAAGTCTAGGTGGGCTGAACCATATGTTATTTCTAAAAATTTTCCTCATGGTGCAGTTGACATTCAGGATACGAAGACAGAGGTGATCTTCAAGGTTAATGGACAGAGGTTGAAACCCTTTTATGAAGGATTTCAACCATACACAGTGGACAAGCTCCAACTTCAACCACCACCAGCGATTTGATCGAAAATCATGTCTAGTCCGAGACTATAAACCAGGACGCTTCATGGGAGACAACCCATGTCTTTTTAAAATGTTCAAAAAAATTTATTTTTTATTTTTTTATTTTTTATTTTTTATTATTATATTATTTCTATCTTCTTCCCTGTCAAAGAAATTATCGCGGAGCTGATGTTTTAATTTTGTGTGTTTTTGCAGGAGAACGAGGGTTGGGAGAATTAATTTGAAGCTTGGGTTTGGAATTTAAATCCATGGCGGTTTGAAGAAATTTTTTTTAACCGAAAGAGCTTAGTGAGCTTGTGTCACTTAAGCCCATTTAACCCCACCACTTTGCCGTTCACCCTACTTCTCCTTTACCAAAATTACCAAAGATTCAAGAGAAATGCTATACAGGGCGAATCTCACGTCCCGACTCGCGGCCCGAATGACGTGGAAGTGCCACGTTATTGATTATTTACAAGTTTGCCACCGCTTGATTATTTACAAGTTTGCCACCGCTTTTTTGTAATTACAAAATTATCCTGCCCTCCCAAGAACTTCACGATCATTCCTTTAGTTTCCAGTTTATTTATTTCTTTGTAGGTCCATATTTTGGTAAATCAAATTACTTGCATTTCTTAGTTAATTGTTGGTTAATCTGTTGTTAAATAATTTGAATTTGTTCTCTAGATCAATTACATGCTTTCAATTTCGTGAATCTATAAACGGATTGTCCGAATTTTAAGTTTTAAATTAATTAATTAAATTGCCGAATTTTTCAAATTAAATTTTGTGCCTTCATCAATCGAATAATTGGTTCACATAGATGAATTTCTGTAATTAATCTGGAGTTGAAATTCAAATTATTTATTTAACAACAGATTATTTATTTAACGGATGGTTCGCATAGTTGGTGTATAGTTGAAATTCAAATCATTTGATACAGCGTACTTAACTAATAGATATGACATGCCTTTTGCACCATTTGTTGGTGTTAATCATCATGGACAAAGTATGCTCCTTGGATGTGGTTTACTGTAAAATGAAGAAGCAGATACATATATTTGGTTGTCAAACTATACACCAACTATGCGAACCATCCGTTAAATAAATAATCTGTTGTTAAATAAATAATTTGAATTTCAACTATGCGAACCATCCGGTAAAATCATTCTCTATTCATGACTACCTAATATTATTGTACAACAATAATAGGGTAAACTACACAATAGTTTACTACCTTTATAACAGTTTTAAAATTTAAATAAAAAAGTAAAACATAGTAGTAAAATTTTACCTAATTTGATCAAACAATGTAACAAATATTTACTTCTATAAATATTTCAAATATAACATTCAGGACACTCAGTAATTTGCAAATTTTTAAAATATAAATTATAATTTTTTTCACTTAACTATCCTATAATAATAATAATAATAATGGTCATTAAGATTTTAGAGATTTTTTTTGGTACAAAGATTTTATAGATTATTTTAGAATAAAGTTGTCAATTCCATTCACCGAGTAGGACCCGGCAGACACATGACATGACATGTCAATTACACCGTCAATTTTCAATTTTGGTTCTGATTAAATAATAATTTATTTATTTATTTGTAATAAAGTTTTAAATTCGAGTTTTGAGAATGAAATAAAAAATGTAAAGAGAATTACACTATTTTAGAAGTTAATTGTGCTCGATCGAAATTAATCTCAAATTTTTTTATTTCTTGGCAGGTAACTTTGTGTTTTTTCCTAGTAAGTGGGTTTTTTTTTAAATAATTAAAATAAATAATCCAATGTATTATTTTCGTACGTGGAATAAAAATAATGCTTTTTTTTTAAATTAATACGAAAAGAATAGTCCACTCCATTGTATTGACTGGTTGACTATTCACTGTTTAAAATTGGTTTCCTTTCTTCTTCATCACCATTTCTTTCTTGCCCCCGAACCAAAAGAAGTGAGAAAACATGAACCAAAACCAGTGGATTTTTACCATCCTCTTCCTGTCCATCTCTTTCCATCACTTGATCCACACCGTCGCCCAATCTCTACCTCCTTACACCCCTCTTGAACACATCTCTCTCGATTGTGGCTCCCCCGCTGACGCCACCGTAGATGGCCGTACCTGGTCCGCCGACACCAATTCAATACTCTACTCACTCCTTCACCAAAACTCCCAATCAATAACCTCCTCCCCACTCAATCCCCCCACCACCGTAGACCCCGCACTTTACACCACCGCAAGACTCTCCATTTCCCAATTCACCTACATATTTCAGATCACCGCCGGCCCTAAATTCCTCCGCCTCTACTTCTACCCAGCTACCTACAAACCCAATTTCAACCGCTCCACGCCATTCTTCTCCGTCACGGCCAATCGGTACACCCTTCTCAGCAATTTCAGCGCCGCGTTTCATATCCAATCTGGGAATGAAGTTTATATCAGAGAATTCTGCTTAGTTGTGGAAGATGGGCAATCTTTAAACCTCACCTTCACCCCAACCCATGAAATGCCCGGCGCATATGCTTTCATAAACGGAATTGAAATTGTGTCGATCCCCAATTTTCTTTATTACTCTTCAACGGACGATAGAGGTCTTATCTTTGTGGGCCAAGGCGGCGGAAATCTGTACGAATCGCCCCTCAAAACAAGCACTGCTTTAGAGCTAATGTACCGAATAAACGCGGCTAGCAGCTCCATTCCACCGGATAAGGACAGCGGCATGTTTCGGAGATGGGAAGCGGACGACGACTTCGTGACGGATGCTCGGCCAGGCTCTTTTCTGTACAACACAACTCTGCATCTTAAATACAGCAACAACCGCACTCGCTTTGCTGCCCCTGATCTTGTGTATCAGACGGCGAGAGGTATGGGTCCTGATAAGACTGTCAATGAAAGATACAATCTGACTTGGGAATTTCAGGTCGATTCTGGGTTCACCTACCTTGTTAGGCTCCATTTCTGTCAGTTTAACCCGGATTGGACAAAAGAAGGGAATCTAGTTTTTCGGATATACATCAATGGTGAACTTGTAGAGCCTCACGCGGATATAGTTACTTGGGGAGGTTATGGGGTTCCTGCATTTAGAGACTATGGAGTCACGATTGTGGCAGGAAACGGAGACCAGAAGGTCAAAAATCTCTCAATCGCATTACATCCTTTGGTTGGGTTTACCGGATATTCTGATGCAACTCTAAATGGTGTTGAGATCTTCAAAATGAGCCTATTCGACAATCTTAACGCCACAAATCCTGACCCGCCTTTCCCGATCACCCCTTCTGCATCTCCTTCCCCAAGTTCAACATCGTCAAAGGATCGGAACAAGACGAGACTGATCATCATTCTTGTTGGCTCCATTTCGGGACTTCTTGGTCTCTCTGTTTTACTTTTCTTGATTTTCCGGCGGCGGCGACGAGTCAAGGACACAGGTTCCACTTCAAAGTGGGGCCCATTTACTCCCTCGTCGACCAAGTCAACTACCGGGAGATCATCTCTACCTTCCAATCGCTGCCGCTACTTTTCGCTATCCGAGATCAGAGCAGCCACACGTGACTTCGACAAATCCTTCATCATCGGTTCCGGTGGGTTTGGAAACGTGTTCAAAGGGCTAATCGACGACGGTGGGGCCAGCACCACCGTCGCGATCAAGCGGTTGAAACCGGAATCACGGCAGGGAGCTAAGGAGTTCGAGACTGAGATAGAGATGCTTTCTAAACTCAGACACCACAATTTGGTTTCACTGATTGGTCTCTGCAATGAGAATGACGAGATGATCCTGGTCTACGATTACATGTCGCGTGGGACCTTATGTGATCATCTCTACAAGTGCGACAACGACCCTCTCCCGTGGAAGCAACGTTTGCAGATCTGCATAGGTGCAGCGAAGGGTTTAGACTACCTTCACACCGGCGTGGAGCACACCATCATTCACCGTGATGTCAAAACGACTAATATCTTGCTGGATGAGAAATGGGTGGCGAAGGTTTCGGACTTCGGTTTGTCAAAGATGCACTCCACTAGTACATTAAACTCCCACATCAGCACAGCAGTGAAGGGTAGTGTTGGGTATGTAGACCCCGAGTACTTCCAACGACGCCAAATCACGGAGAAATCGGATGTGTATTCTTTCGGGGTGGTCTTGTGGGAGGTTTTGTGCGCGAAACCGGCGGTGAGTCACCCCCGGGGAGAAAAGCCGGTGTCGCTGGTGGAGCTGGCAAGGAAGAACTACAAGAAAGGGACAATTGATGAAATCATTGATCGGTATTTGGTTGGGAAGATTTCACCGGATTCTTTGAACAAATTCGTAGAAATGGCAATATCTTGTTTGCAGGAGAATGGGACGGACAGGCCGCCCATGACCGATGTGGTTTGCTTCCTAGAGCTTGCGTTGAAGTCGCAGGAGTCGGCAGAGCAGACGACGGTGAGTGATGAGGAGACTCCTCTGAAATGGTCATCCGTTGGTGAACCGGAAGACAGTGACATGTTTAGCAGTAGCAATGGCATTGCTGTAAATTCCCGGATTAGTGGGTTTACCAATGTGACGAGCAACAGCGACGAACAAAGTTATGCTACTATTGATTCAGTAGAAATGAGGTCCGGTGCGGTGTTTTCGGAAATCTTGAAACCGAAAGGACGATGATAACACTATCTTGAAACCCTATTATTCCCTCCGTTCTAAAGTGTGTCTAAGTTTTAAATTTTTACTATTATCTTTCAAATTTTGTTATTTTTACCTTTATACTTTTTGGAACAAATAAACAATTTTGAAAATTATAGATTTCCTCGTGTGTCTTACTGAACAAAATGTAGAGTAGTAACTAATGGTATTTATTGGTCGGTATTGAATGTAGTATTCGAATAAACTTGTTTGTAGATTATTCACTATTTAAATTAAATTAATCTTATATTTTTGGTATTCGATAATGTTACAATATTACAAACCAAAATAGAGCAAATTATGATTCTGTATTTTCGATGCGGATGATTATAATCGAAATTTAAAGTTATAAAATACAAACAAAAAAAACATTTGAGTATGTCTTCCTACAACTTTCCTTCCACGACAAAGAGGTCCACTTAAAGGATAACAACATGGAAAAAGAGTAAAAGAAAGTTAGAAAGGTCTACGTCGTTATTTTAGTAGACGAAGACTGAGGAGTGACTACCACCACTCGCTTCTTTCTTCAAAATTCTTGCCAACCATTCTTCTAATATGTTCTTCTTCCTTTGAATGTGAGAGCCTTAAAACGCGTTGTACGAAAAGTTTTGATTGATGATTGATTATATGGACAAGACTCGCAGGGCCAGCGTGGGCCACAATTTGATGGCCCAGCATTCACCTTTTTTTTTGTTTTTTTTGTTTTTAAGGGTGGCCCAGCATTCACCAGTCCTTGGCTTTATATCTAACAAATTGAAATTTCTTTTTCACTTCCTTTTTTAAGAACCAACAAAAAATATCACTTTCAAGAATTTCAAACAAACTTATAGGTTGTCTTTAATTAGTGGTAAAAATATCAGTAGAAATACAAACTCAAATTATAATTACAGTATTATTTTTTTTAGAAGTTGGAATATATAAAAAAATTACAGTATTTGTCCGCGGAAAAGAGCCATGGATGATGACAAGAAAATAGTTGCATTGCGCCTTGATTGCGCAGAAAACAGTGGAAATTATTCAAACGTATTGTTGACAAGGACCATTGCTAGTACTAGTAGTAGTAGATATCTAGAGTGGATAGATGAATTAACATACACCAACCAACACAAGATGCTGTTAGCCCAAGGGCAACTTACTCTTGTTTTGATGATTTTATACACACAAACTAATTAGTATTACTAATGCAATTTGAAGTTAAAGTGTGTGCAGTTTGTGATCAAGCAAATAAGAAAAGAAGCAACAAATCAAGATATCACAAGCTAGAAGATCAAGTGTACATTAGAACTCTAATCATGTAAGTATGATTCAATTTAACACTTGATTAATGTTCATGAATACCTCAAGAGTTTTTGAGTCAAAAGGTTTTAAGCGAAAATGAATTTCGGAAAGGTTTTCTGCATTTTCGTCAGGCTTAAAACGCCATAGCGTTTGTGAAAACGCTATAGCGTTTTGCCTCTGAAGTTACGAAATAACTTCAGTAGCAAAACGCTATAGCGTTATTCAAAACGCCATAGCGTTTTGCCCAACGGCTAGTTTTTCCCAACAACTATTTTGTCCACTATAACGGGATTTTTGGCTCCATACTTTCTTGTCTGGATCATAACTGATCTAAAATCTATATATACTCATCCTAGATGAGTTAGAACATAACAAGAACATTTAGAACACAAGAAAGATTTTAGAAAGCTCTCATACTTTTCAAAAGACCAAAAATCTGAGTTTTTGCAAAGCCTTCAACTTGACTCTTTGATAACACAAGCTTCACACATACGAATTTACTCAATCTTGTGTCCATATTTTCAAGTAAGGTTTAAGCTTTCTATTGAGGTATTTCTTGTTCATTTATTGGTGTTATTTATTGAATCATACATAGTTTATTTGTACACCAATTGTGTTGCTATTTAACATTCTCTTGTCAAAGAAAACTTGATTGTTATAGGTTGTGATTGAGCCCGGAAAAATCACATTGTAAGGTTTGTTGGTTGAGCCCTTAGCAAAAACCAAGTGTAAGGTTTATTGGTTGAGCCCGGAAAAACCAAGGTGTAAGGTTTGAGTTGAACCCGTAAAAACTCAAGGTAAATAACAAGGTGATCTTTGTTAGAAAATCCTAAGAGGAGGACTCTTAGGTAGTGGAGTACAATTCATTGAGGAATTGGAACCACTATACATACTTGTGTTTTTACATTCTAATTTCCGCACTCAAATTATTTACATTTGTGTTAGAATTTTTATTTCCTATTATTGCCTATTCACCCCCCCTCTAGGCCTCGTTTATCAATTGGTAGCGGAGCAAGGTACTTGTTTTGTAGGTTTAATCACCTCAAGTAAAAGATCAAATGGCTCAAGAGGGATTATATGGTGTAATCAACCGTCCACCATTTCTTGATGGAAACAACTACTTACAATGGAAGACAAAGATGATAGCCTTCCTAGGTGGACAAGATCAAATCATGCTAGATTGCGTTTTACATGGATTTGTCACTCCCATGGAACCTCCGGCTGAAGATGGATCGACAAAACCTCTTCCTTTTGATAGGTGGCCAGCTGGATCGGTTTCAAGAAAACAAAGCGAAGACAAGGCAAGGTATGCTTTATTTTGCTCAATTTCTCAAAATGAATTTAACCGTGTTAGTGCTTGTAAATTGTCCAAGGATGTTTGGGATACTTTGGAGACAGCCCATGAAGGTACTCCTCAAGTGAGAAACATTAGACTCAACACACTCAAGCGTGAGTATGAATTGCTAGATATGAAGAGTGGTGAGACTATTTATGATTTAAGCACTAGAATTCAAAATATTTGCAATACTATGGGAACTCTTGGTTGGACTCCTAGTGATGAGGAGATGGTAAGAAAACTTCTTAGTATTTTACCTAACTCTTGGAATGCCAAGACTTCTATTTTTGATGAGCTAGAAAAGAGACCTACCTATTCTCAACTTGTTGGCTCTCTTACGGCATTTGAGCACAAACTCAAAATGGGTGAACCGGAAGTACAAAAAGCCAAGAGCAACAATGTAGCATTTGTTAGCAAGGATCAAGGGAATGAAGAAAACATTGAGTCTTTGGCCGCCTTTGCTAGAAATTTCAGGAAATTTTGGCACAACAATGAGAAAAAGCAAAGGTATCAAGGTGAGCATTCTAACACTTCTAAATCCAAGTTTAAAAATGATAGTGTTGTTTGTTTTGGATGTGAAAAGCCAGGGCATGTCAAGAGTGAATGTCCAAACCTTGAGAAGAAGAAGAAGTTTGAGAAAAGAGGTTCTAAGGATGGGAAAAATTCCCGTAGATATCCAAAGAGGGCTCTAAAAGCTACAACTTGGGATGATGATGAGAGTGAAGAAGAAAGCTCACAATCCCAATCGGAAGAAGAAGAAGAGATATCCAACATATGCTTTTTTGCAAATGAATGTGACTCTTCCGATGAAGAAACCGAATTCTCCCTCATGGCTAAAGAAGATAGCGACAATGATTCGGTTAGTGATAATGATTATTCTTTTGATGAATTGCAAAATGCTTTTAATGATCTTGGTACACAATTTCAAGATATGTGTAGGAAAAATGCAAAAATTGTTAAAGAATTAGATAACCTCAAAAATGACATTAGTGAGCTTGAAGAGCTAAACAAAGGGTTAACTAGTGAAAACAAATTACTTGAAGATGCATGTAATAAACTCAAAAATGAAAATGCTATGTGTGAAATATGTGCAAATTCTAGTAAAGAAATAGCTCTTTTGAATGAAAAGATTAATGTTCTTGAAGCTACTTTAGCTAAATTCATGCAAAGTGCTAAAACTCAACAAGATTGTTTAAAGGATCAAAAGATTAGAAGTGATAGAAGTGGTATTGGTTTTAATAACTCTACTAGCATAAGCAAGGCTAAAACTACTTTTGTTAAGGTTAGAAATTATAACAATGCTAGCTCATCTAATCACTCACATGATAGACCTTTATACAAATGCAGCTATTGCAAGAGAAATGGTCATTTGTCTTACTTTTGCTATATTCGTAGAGATGATGTTTATGCAAAACAAATGTGGGCACAAAGAAGTGCATTTGCTAAGAAAGGACCCAAACAAGTTTGGGTTCCTAGAACTAACTAGTTTGTTTTGTAGATGTGCCGAAAACCCCATGCAAATAAATGGTACTTGGATAGCGGGTGTTCGAGGCACATGACGGGTGATAAGAAGAAATTCACCCATTTGAAGGAAGAAGATAGAGGAAATGTTCGATTTGGAGACAACCTTAAGCGTAAAGTTTCGGGTATCGGTAAAGTTGGTCATTCTCCTTCCATTGAACATATTTTATTCGTGCATGGCTTAAAATTTAATTTATTGAGCATTAGTCAATTGTGTGATAAAGATTTAATTGTCATTTTTACCTCTACTCATTGTGAAGTAAGAAATGTTTTCACACGTGATTTAATTTTCATGGGTAATCGAGTTGGAAACATTTATATGATTGATTTAAATGATATTCCTAACAATGATCATACATGCTTAAGTGCTTTTGTTGATAATTCATCTATTTGGCATAGAAGACTTGTGCATGTAGGTATGGAAAACATTGCAAAGCTTTCTAGGAAAGAGCTTGTGAGAGGCTTACCTAAGTTGAAGTTTGAGAAGGAAGGGTTGTGCAATGCATGTCAATATGGAAAGCAAATTAAGAGCTCCTTCAAACCGATCAAATCCGTTTCAACTTCAAGGCTATTGCAACTCCTACATCTTGACTTATTTGGCTCTATGAGGACGGTAAGTGTTGGAGGTAAGAGTTATGTTTTTGTCATTGTGGATGATTTTTCTAGATTTACTTGGGTTATCTTTTTGGCTCATAAGAATGATGCATGTGAAAAATTCAAACAACTTTGCAAACGTATTCAAAATGAACAAGGTTCCAAAATTTTGAGAATTAAAAGTGATCATGGTGGTGAATTTGAAAATGGCATGTTTCAAGATTTTTGCAATGAAAATGGTATTTTTCATAATTTTTCATGTCCTCGCACTCCTCAACAAAATGGGGTAGTTGAGAGGAAAAATAGAACATTGCAAGAAACGGCTAGAACTCTTTTAAATGAGCATAATACACCAAAACGTTTTTGGGCCGAAGCCGTTGCAACCGCATGTCATGTGTTAAATCGTGTTCTAATTCGACCATTGCTTAATAAAACTCCTTTCGAATTATGGCATGATAAGAAACCCACCATTGCATACTTTAGAGTCTTTGGATGTAAATGTTTTATTCTTAACATCAAAGATAATTTGGGAAAATTTGATGCAAAGTCGGATGAAGGTATTTTTCTTGGTTATTCTACTACTACAAAGCATATAGAGTTTATAATAAAAGGACTCTAGTTGTAGAAGAATCCATGCATATTGCTTTTGATGAATCTAACCCTTTTGAAAGTGTGAAAGAGACAATGAGTGATGTAGGAGAAGATTTTGGAAGTCTTCAAGTCAATCCTCCTTCACTAGATACTCTAGAAATTCAAGAGGAGAAAGAGCCGGAAGAAGAGATGCTTGAGGATAAAAATGTTGGAGTAAATCAAAATGATCAAGGCCCCTCAAATTCCAAATCTTGGAAAATCATGGAAGCACATCCACAAGAGCAAATCATAGGTAATATCCGAAGCAAAGGTATTGCCACTCGCTCTTCTTTTAGAAATTTAAATGATCATCATGCATTTGTTTCTCAATTTGAACCTAAGAAATTTGATGATGCCTCACATGATGAATATTGGATGATTGCCATGCAAGAGGAACTAAATCAATTTGAGAGAAATTGTGTATGGAAATTAGTTCCTAGGCCTAGCAACCATATTATCATTGGCACTGATAGCATGTTTTTATGCATGATTTTCTCTCCATTTTCTCCCCTTTTTAAGGCATGATTCCGCTAATTTACCCTTGTTTCCATTACTATTGCAGATTTAGGCCTAAAATGGGAGTTTATGCGAAAAGATGCATTTCTGGACCATTTTGTGCAGTTTTTGAGCTTCAAGACCCAGAGTCGAGGTCCCGAGTCCGAACCAGCGTTCAAGGTCCCGAATCGGATTCCCAGTTCGGGACCCCGAAGGGCAAATGATGTCATTTCCACGTGTCATCCCACCTAAAACGCCCATGTGACTCCTCTGACACTGTTCCTGCGCTCTGCACTGATTACCAAACACCCACCGAACTGACCAGTTCAGCCTCGAGCTCAGTCCAGACCTGCCCAAAGCTGGAAAAATCAGACAGCTTTATGCTTTTCCAGCTTTGTGCTTTAAGGAACATGGATCCACTTTCTTAGGCTTTCAATTAATGCATTTTGTCCCTAGTTTTAGGCTGAAGATATTTTGTGCTTAAGGCTCTACTATATAAAGGGCATCTAGGATTAGTTTAGATGATCTTTTTCCTAGCTTTTAATCACTTAGCATAATTTAGAAGTAGCTTAGACTTCTCTCTAGTTTCTCTCTCTAGCCATTGTTAGCTTCTTCAACATTGCTGCCGAGCTATAAACGGAATTTTAGTAACAAGTTTTCTTCCCTTCATCTATTTATTTACTTGTTATGCTTTCTTTAATCGTTATTTGTTTATCCTTAAGTATGAGTAGCTAAATTCCTAGTTCTTGGCAAGGCTGATTCAAGGGTTGCAAGGGCAGATTCGAGGCCTTAATGTGCTTAATATATTCTTGATGCTGTATTTAACTATTCATCGATTTAATTACATCTTTGCATGATTTAATTTAAGGTCTGATCAACTGAGAATTATTTTGTGTAAATGCTGCCATTCATGTGATGAATACGAAAGGAAAATCGCATGAGTAAGTAGGCATCTATTTAGTCTTGACTGTGTCAAAGTGGTCTTGAATAGATAGGTTGGGTAGTTGATTAGGGCTGGGTCACGAGCCTGACAAACTGAGGGACTTTAGCTCTAGATCTGTCTTTTCTTAGCTTCATGGGCAGTTTGAGTATGGCCCTCCCGCATTCGTGCCTGGAGGGATGGCAAACTGTCAAGACTACCTCATATGTGGAAACGGGGGGTAGTTTCTCTTAAGAGAAAAGTAGGGGATATCCGAGGAATCTGGTCCCCATGTCATTTCTATGACATCTCGAATGGAATACCCTTGAGCTGATGACGATCTGGTCCCGAATGCAACCCAGAATGCCTTTGCCGAGAACACTTTCTCCATCTAATTATCTGTTGTTATTTCACCCTTGTTCTGTTTCACACCTGTTTCTGATTTGTTTTATTAACTCTGGAATTATTTGCTTACTTGCTTTATTTTATCATTCGGGACTCCCGAATTGACACCTCGGGACCCCGAATACTGCTTTCCTAGATAAAAATTGTTAGCTCCCAAAATCTGCCTTGGCCAACTCGTTTGGCCAAGTAAAACCCCCCCTAAGTGTTACCCTTTGCGCTCTTCTCCCGAATACATTCACGACCATAAATCAGTTTCTCACAATCCCCGTGTTCGACCCTGACTACCACTGTACACTTTATCTCTTGTGCACACACGTTTTCAGGCACTATAAAAATTCTGTATTTGATTGACGATCAAATTGGCGCCGTTGCCGGGGATTGTTTCAAGACTGATTTATTTTTCTTGTTTGTATGACCAGGAGATCCGCACCCGAATTACTACCCCTTGATCACGAGCTAGGACGGACCGAAAGGGGACTTCGACGACTGGCACGAGGAAATTCCAACCCTTGCGTTCGGGACCTCGAACGTCTTTTTGACCTAGAAGACAATCCAGACCCCGAGGATCTTCCCCTTGATCACCCAGAAGGACCTGAAATGGATGACCACGGTCCCGTAGGAGATCGCGTTCCACCACTTCCCCCGCCAGTCCAGACCATCGATGATTTCAACGCTGCTCCCGAAGCACCAACCAGCTGCATTGTCTGGCCAGCAGTCCCGAATGACTGGGAACTCAAGTCTGCAACCATGCATCATCTGCCACTCTTTCGAGGATTGGCCAAGGAGAATCCACACCGCCACCTACAGCAGCTACACTCCATTTGCGACGCCATGAAGCCCCACAACGTTTCTGTTGAGCATGCCAAGCTTCGTGCCTTTATGTGGTCCCTCAAGGACGACGCCCTTGACTGGTTTTATGACTTGCAGCCGCAATCTATCAATTCGTGGGCCGAGATGTCTAAAGCTTTCACGGACAAATACTACCCCGTGTCCATAGCAATGGTGACCCGAAAGCAGCTCGTATCCATCCTCCAAAAGGATTCGGAAGATCTTGAGCAATACTATGAGCGGTTTAAAAAGATGCAAGCCCTATGCCCCTCGCATAATCTGTCCGAACATGCCCTCATGCAGTATTTCTGTGAAGGACTCAACGGTCGGGACAAGGCCTTGTTGAACGCTGCCGCTAATGGATCCATCACTAGACTCACTCCAGCTGCTGCCAAGGCCACCATCGAACTCATGGCCAAGAACAACCTCCAGCTCAACAACTCCACTAGCGTTCAAGATGCACGCTCAGCTGCTATGGAGAATCAACTTGCAGCCATCACGGGCATGTTGCAAAACATGGCTTCGGGACAGCCAGTCCAGGTCAAGGCCTGCCAGATTTGTCAATTTTCAGACCACCCAATAGATGCTTGCCCATTCATCCCCGATGAGATTCCAGTCAATGCAGCTGGAGGATTCAACGCCCCATATGGCCAACACCACAATCAAGGTTGGAAGCAACCTAACTATGGATGGAACAACAACCAGCAGGCCGGACCCAGCCATCAGTATGGCCAAAATCCATACGGAAATCACCCCCCTCCTTTCAACATGCAGGCCTTCAAGCCTAGGCCCAATTTTCAGAATTACCAGTACCAGAGGCAGCCTCCCCCAGACCAGAATTTCACCATGCCACCGCCCCCGAATGAGGACCCCTCCCCCGATAAAAAGAAAATCGCAGAACTGGAAAAACAGATTCGGACCCTCATGGCTGAAATGAAGGAAGTAAAAAATAGAGGGAGATTTCCAGGGCAAACGGAACCTAACCCGAAGCATGAAGCGTGTGCCATGAACCTCCGCAGTGGTCTCGAGATCCCTTCTCGTGTCCACCCAGATCCCGAAGCCAACATTGCTGTTCCTGGTCCCGAAACCAACAATACTGTACCACCACCCCCCGAACAAACAAATGACCAACCCAAGGAGTCCCGATTTGGCGACGCAACACTTGATCACTTCTTCTCCAGCAAGAAATCCCGATGCAAGAAGAAGCAGCCCGTTGAGGAAGAATTCTCCCAAGAATTCATAAACAAAGTCTTCGAGCCCCCATTCCCCGAGCGATTGATAAAGAAAAAGAAAGAAAAGGAAGATCGGGACATCTTCGAAATGTTTAGCAAGGTCGTCATCAATATTCCGCTCCTCAAGGCCATCAAGAACATGCCCCGATATGCAAAGTTTCTAAAACAACTATGCACCAACAAGAATAAGTTTACCGAGGTGAATCGAATCAGTGTGGGAGCCAACTTATCCGCCCATATCCAGCGCCGAATCCCGACCAAGTGCAAAGACCAGGGCATGTTCACAGTCCCGTGCAGGATCGGGACCATTGATATTGGGAACGCAATGTGCGATTTGGGAGCAGGAATTAATGTTATGCCCTTGACCATCTACAATAGCCTCGGACTCGGGCCCTTGAAGGAAACCACGCTGGTAATCCAACTTGCAGACCGTTCGGTGGTATATCCCAAAGGTATCATCACGGATGTTCTTGTCCAGGTTGGTGAATTCTTATTCCCGGCAGATTTCTATGTCCTCTCCATGGAAAATCCCACGAACACCAAGTCTTCGGATCTGCTCTTGGGACGTCCTTTCTTGGCTACTGCCCGTGCAAAGATTGACTGTTATGAGGCCTCGATATCCCTCGAGTTCGACGGGGAAATCATCCGTTTTAACATGCTGGACTCTATGAAGTACCCCCCCGAATTCTCAAGCATCAATTTTGTTGATATAATAGACCCCCTTGTGGAGGAAGTTACTGGGCTGAACTCTGTCGAGCCCTTGAAGCTGGTTCTTGACCATAGTCTCACCCCCGAATCTCTGCGAGAGATGACAGCTTCCATCGCGGTCCCTTCTGAATTAAGCACCGTTGCCGCAGCCCTTGAAGAAAATGCTTCCCTGATGGTTGAACCCCCGAGCGAGTCTCCTGAATGCGCAGATCATGTACGACTTCCTTCATCTCTGGAACAAGCCCTAGACCTGGAACTAAAGACGCTGCCCTCACACCTGAAGTATGCATACCTTGGGGAGGCAGAAACGCTCCCGGTCATAATCTCCAACAAATTAGAAGCAGAGCAAGAAGCTGAGCTAGTGAACCTCCTCCAGAGTTTTAAGAAGGCCATCGGTTGGACAATTGCCGACATCAAGGGCTTGTCACCATCCTTGTGTACTCACCGCATACATCTCGAAGAAGGCTCCAAGACAGTGAGACAGCCCCAAAGGCGTTTGAACCCTCCCATGATGGAAGTAGTTAAGAAGGAGGTCCTGAAGCTACTCGATGCCGGAGTCATTTATCCCATTTCTGATTCCCCATGGGTCAGCCCAGTTCAGGTGGTCCCGAAGAAAACTGGCATCACAATCATTCCGGGTCCCGAGGGCCAGCCAATTCCCTCCCGAATCCAGAATGGCTGGCGTGTGTGCATTGACTATCGACGCCTGAATGAAGCCACCCGAAAAGACCATTTCCCACTTCCCTTCATAGATCAGATGTTGGAGCGCCTCGCGGGCAAAACGCATTACTGCTGCCTGGATGGGTATTCGGGATTCCACCAGATTCCAGTAGCCCTTGAAGATCAGGAGAAAACCACCTTCACGTGCCCCTTCGGGACCTTTGCTTACAGACGCATGCCCTTTGGGTTATGCAATGCCCCGGCCACATTCCAGAGGTGCATGGTCAGCATCTTTTCAGATTTTGTAGAAGAATGCATCGAGGTATTCATGGATGACTTCACGGTCTATGGTAACTCCTTTTCCGAATGCCTCTTGAATTTAAAGAAAATTCTGCAAAGGTGTATAGAAACTAACCTTGTTCTTAATTTCGAAAAATGTCATTTCATGGTTGACCAAGGACTAATCTTAGGCCATATCGTGTCCCGAAAGGGTATCGAAGTAGACAAGGCTAAAATCCAAGCTATCGAGACCTTGCCTTACCCCTCAAATATTCGAGATGTGCGTTCTTTTCTTGGACATGCAGGTTTTTATAGGAGGTTCATCAAGGATTTCTCCAAGATTGCCCAGCCAATGTGCCAATTACTACACAAGGATGTAGAATTTGTCTTTGATGACAAGTGCAAGAAGGCATTCGAGACCCTGAAAGCCAAGCTCATTTCTGCTCCCATCATTCGAGCCCCCGACTGGACGCTCCCATTCGAGATCATGTGTGACGCGAGCAACCAAGCCTTGGGAGCTGTTCTGGGCCAGAAGAAGGACAAGGAGACTTATGTCATTTATTATGCCTCCAAGTTGTTGGATCCCGCCCAGCAAAATTACACCACTACGGAAAAAGAACTCTTGGCCATTGTCTATGCCCTTGATAAGTTTCGGCAGTACCTCCTGGGCACAGAAGTGATAGTATACTCTGACCACTCCGCTCTTCGATGCCTGCTCAAGAAGACAGACGCGAAGCCTAGGCTTATCCGCTGGATTCTCCTGCTTCAAGAGTTCAACCTAGCCATCAAAGATAAAAAAGGGACCGAGAACTGCGTAGCTGATCATTTGAGTCGACTACCGCATCAAGAAGACGACTCCCAAGTAACCATTCGGGAGTCTTTCCCTGATGAGCATTTGTGCTTAGTTGACACGGCAAAGTACCCCTGGTTCACGGACATAGCTAACTATTGTGCCACTGGTGCGCTTCCAGTCGAGGCCTCGAGTGCAGAACACAACCGAATCCGCAAACAAGCCAAGTATTATGTCTGGGACAGCCCTTACCTATGGAAACATTGTTCAGATCAAATCGTTAGGCGCTGTGTCTCCACAGACGAGGTCCCGTCCATCCTCAAGTTCTGCCATTCAACAACGGAAGGGGGACATTTTGCTGCAAAGAAAACCGCACTCAAAGTCCTCGAGGCGGGTCTTTACTGGCCCTCCATCTTCAAGGACAGTTATTTATTTTGCGCAACGTGCCCTCGATGCCAAGCCATGGGAAACATCAGAGCCCGAAACCAAATGCCCTTGACTAGTATCATTGCGTGCGATATTTTCGATATTTGGGGCATTGACTTCATGGGACCGTTCCCAAATTCATTCGGGCATACGTATATTCTGCTTGCAGTAGATTATGTCTCCAAATGGATCGAAGCCAAGGCCACCAAAAATGACGATTCAAGGGTGGTTGCCGATTTCCTCAGGACACACATCTTTAACCGATTCGGGACCCCTCGAGCTCTCATCAGCGATCGGGGGACTCATTTCTGCAATCGAACAGTCGCTTCGCTACTTAACAAGTATGGGGTGACTCATCGAGTATCCACAACTTACCACCCCCAAACCAATGGGCAAGCTGAGGTCTCGAATCGGGAGATCAAGGCTATCCTCGAAAAAAACAGTGAACCAGTCAAGAAAAGATTGGAGTCTCAAGCTAGGGGACGCGCTTTGGGCCTACCGCACCGCATTCAAGACCCCGATCGGCATGACACCATATCGGTTGGTCTATGGCAAGCCGTGTCACCTTCCTGTCGAAATAGAACACAAGGCCTTTTGGGCACTCAAGAAAGTCAACATGGACTTGAACTTAGCGGGAAAGGAACGCTGTTTGCAAATTCAAGAGCTTGAAGAGCTTCGGGGGAACGCCTATGAGAATTCCATGATCTACAAGGACAAGACCAAAGCCCAGCACGACAAGCACCTCGTAGTCAAAAACTTCACCATTGGGCAGAAAGTTTTGCTCTACAACTCCAGACTACGGATTTTTTCGGGCAAGCTCAAGTCCAAATGGTCGGGACCATACCGAATAACCGCGGTATTTGATCATGGTGCTGTTGAGATCCAGAATTTGGACAGCGGGGAGCCATTCAAGGTGAACGGTCATCGGTTGAAGCCCTTCTATGAGGGATTCAAGCCCTCAACTGCAGATGAAGCAAGGGTCGAGGACCCAACACTCAACACTCCCGAATGAGGACACGACGTCCAGGCCTGGACGATAATCAAGGCCAAGTGTGGGGACAAGCCCCTGATTTCTAACCCCCTTCCTTTAATTTTCTTATCTCTTACTTCTGCACCCGACATCCTCTTTTCCATCTTCCCAAAACCCATTTCTTATCTTCCCTAGGTGATTTTAATTAGTTTTGTCCAGACTTATTCCTTTTGTCCATTGGTTTCTTTAGTTTCTTCTATTATTCGAGTCAACTCTAACTTTTCAAATTTTTTATGTGCACTTTTTATGTTACCTAGGAAAATTTTTTTTTTCGTTGTCCTATCCCCCTTTCATTTAATTTTTATGTTCCCCTCTCTCCTTTATTTAATGCCTTGTCCCCTTCTTTATCACCCCCATTTAATTACCTCTGATTTTATTCTTATCTCTCCTCTCTCCAACATCCCAAAAGCTGATTTGCTTTCTCTGATTCCCGTACAGGTGTAAGCGCACGCTGCCCATGGCACTTAGCGCCCTCTCCCATCGCGCCACGTGGACAACGGAGGACGAAGCGTCAGTTCCCGCCTCTCTCTCCACGTTTCCACGCCTGCCACAACCTACTCACCCACGCCACCTAAACCGTCACCCTTCCACGTTACCCAACCGTTACCCAACCAAACCCTTTTCAGCTCTCCCAATCAAATCAAAACGCAGCTTTCCCTCTGCTTTCCCAACACAAAACCCTATTCCCTCCCTTATGGCACACACCAGCATTAACCTCAACAAAAATCCCTCCTCTCACTCTTCTACCCCCACCCCTACTCCTCTCTCCAACCCGAAACAGCCGCACACCATCACCTCCGACCACTCACCCGCCGCCACTGAACGGCTCGGATCCACATCCTCTGAGACCACCCTCAACCTAGACGAAGCCCCCCACACCATCCCTCTCCCAGACATGACCAGATCTGGCAAGGTTCGCCGTGTCCCACCAACCACCACCGCCGGTAGCAAGAAGAGAACGCCTCCCAGCCCGGTCAACTCCGTTCCCCTCGACGTTAAGCCTATCGGCTACGTCATTCCGTCCGACACCGACGGTGAGGAGGAACCCCAGTCCAGTTCTAGCCTCCGGGAAGCCCGGCGGGTGGAGAGAGAGAATGAGGAGCAATTCCCGTGGGATTCCGACGACCAGCGAGAGGAGGAGGACGACGGCGGACAAGACGGTGAAGAGGAGGTCGAGCTGACTGAGCGACCAGAAGCACAGGACGCCCAGGACCCCGAGCACACTGCTCCCGGTCCCGAGTACATTCCAGAGGGCCCAACTGAGGAGGTCACCAAGGAAGGAGAAGGGGAGATCGACCCACCCCAAACTCCCAGTCCACCCCCGAAACCGGCCAGGGGTAAGACCCGAGCCGCTAAGAACGCTCCCAAGCCCCCTGCACCCAAGGCTCAAGCCCCCAAACCTCCGGCCGCTAAGAAAAGGAAGGCCCCGACCTCTTCCAAGGGCAAAGCGCCTGCTACTGAGACCCCCCGCAAATCCCAGCGCGTCGAGACAGAGGATGAGGAGTTCGATTCCGCTCCGGGCTCTCGACCCAGTTACCTGGTAACGGCTAACCTTGAAACTTTCAATGAGCTTTTCATCTTTAACGATAAACCTTCCTTGGATAAGGTACATTTGATGAATTTTAAGGGAGTAGCCCCATGCCCTAAGTTAGATATGGAGTTCTATGATAAGATGGGTGTTGGGTCCCGAATTCGGGAGTATATCAGTGGTATCGGGTGGGAGAGTTTCTTTTATATGGATCAGCCTACTTATCTGGAACTCAGTTTGGAGTTCTTTGCTAGTTTTTGGTATAAGTTTGATCTGTTCAAGCCTAAGGGTGGGGTAGGTCCCGATTTGTCTGCGAAGGGTTGTGTGAATTTCAGGCTTGCAAGTAAATGGCACCCTCTGTCCCTCAACGACTTCAACGTTTATCTTGGTTTCGTCAGTCGTGAAGGGACTCAAGAGGCCGCCTATCAAAATGCTCTCACCACCGTTCCTGCTGAATTCAACAATCACAAAGCACTTCGGGAGCTCTCTGGCCAAGATGAGATCATCTTCGACTCTCGCAATACCAAAGCCCACTGCATTCAAGACCCGGCGCTCCGCATCCTGCAACGCTTCCTGTCCATTGCCCTCGAGGGTAAATTCGGGACCTCTGGACAGCTTGCCCAAACGGAGTTGTTCTTTCTCTGGGCCATGTACCACAAGAAACGGGTCAATCTTGGATACTGGATCGCCACCGCTGCTCATAACGTCGCCAATGCTCCCCAGGGTCGCTCTCCTGTTCTTGGATCAGTTGTCACCAGCTTGGCCTCAAAGCTTTACACTTCGACACTTCGGGAGCTCAATCTGTATCGACACCCGAGTTCCTTCAAGATCCTTGGATTCAAATCTTTGGACGCGATGGAATTTCTCTGTGTCATTAATGGTGTCTTGAGTTTCCATGCAGGTAACAAGGGTCGGATCGAAGGCAAGTATAGGTACCCAGACCTCTCCAAGCCGTCTGCTGCTCCCGAGCCTCCGTCTAGCAACGCCACCACTTCACCAGCCCCGAAACCCGCAGTTGACTCCCGAGTGCCCGACAACATTCCAGCTGACGACACCACGAACCAGCTCCTCCGCCTCATCCTGGAAACCAATCTTGCAATCCTTCGAGAGATCCAGACTCAAGCGGACGTGCTGATTGCGATGCGCCGTCCTCGTCCTCCCCCATGATCCCGAACAATTTTAATCACTTTTGCCCCTGCGTGGGCTGGCTATCACTCTTGAACAATTTCCATTCCTGCTTTCACTTTAAACTGCTTTATCTTTTGTCTCCCTTCCGCATTGAGGACAATGCGCTGCCTAAGTGTGGGGAGGAGTTTAAACTGCTAGTATTTATTATGCATACTATAATTATATTCTAGTTTATTTTTCCTAAGTTTATGCATGTGTTAATTTCTAGTTTTTATTTTTTCGGATTTTTATCTTTATTTTGCTGCCTAGTTTTTGAAAACACCCCAATGATGGACACACACCTGACTTGTGCACATAGAATAAAAATGCTGTCTATAGTCAAGGTCCCGAATGTGATATCCCTTGCCTGTTATGCCTTATATCTGCTTCAAGACCTAGACACTAGTAGTCACGAATTAACACCTTGTGAGCATTTGAGCCTTCATGCCTATGTTTATTAATTGAGTGAATGCATGACTAGGTACTGGCTGGGTTTGAATAATATCCATGGGTATAGACACATTTAGACATAGGAAAGCAGCAAAAAGATTAGTCCTCGCATCGAATTGTTCTCTCTCATTTTTTTCTGTTCTCCCTTCCTGACCCCGAATCCCTTCTTGACCTTCCATTCTGACCACTTGAATTTTCTTTGATCTTTCTCTTGGCAGGTGAGCAATGTTGTTGGGAGCACTATCGAGGGCTAGACTAGACAAATGAAGCAGCAAAGGCAAAGTGTGGGGATCCCGCACAAATTCAAGACCCTGAATGCTGGCGCAAATTCGAGACCCCAAAGCTGAATTCAAGGGCAGACCAGAACGAAAAATCACTTCCCACCCACAGCAAAACACAAGTGTGGGGAAGTGAAATCAGAATATTAAGCCCCCGAAGAACAAGGTCTCGATCCTCAATTCAGATCTCTCTTTCTCTCTTCAAAAAAAAAAAAAAAAAAGAAAAAAAAAAAGAAAAAGAAAAAAAAAATTATAAAAAAAAAAAAAGAAAAAAGAAAAAAAAAAAAGAGGAGAGAGAAAAGAGCAAGACCAAACCTTGAAAGCCAAGAAGAGGAAAATCAGCAGCCAGCATCCATTCAAGGTCCCGAGCCTAGGTCCCGAATGAAGGCAAGGACCCCCCCTCGAAAAAGAAAAGCCTAGTCTAGCTTTCGCCCCAGCAACATTGTCTCACCATCTCGATTCCTTCTGCCAAGGGAGCGTTCCAGGTTTGAGTTGGTTTCACCACCTTCTCATTTCACAACCTTACTTTCCCTCTTCTCCACTTTATCTTCTCAATACGCTTCTTCCATTTCCTCTCATCAATTATTTTCTTTGTTTCCCCCTCTTGCCCTTGATGCGAAGTCTTTTGATTGCTAGATTGCCTATGCATGTGTCTAATGTACTCGGATTAACTTGCAAACTTGGTCTTGTGCCGCGTTTTTGCATACTTGAGTGTTTAAACACCTACCCTTGTTCATGAGCATGAGCGCAAACACGAATCTATGTGAGGACTGCTGGTATATAGGCTAATGTGGAAAAGTCTCTTCTCAAGGGTCGTTACCCTTCTGATTTGATGCAGGTGTAGCTAGGCAAAGTCTGTTTTCATTCGGGGTCCCGAATCTTTTCAAGCATGCTTATTCTCTGTGCTATTGTTTGGTGTGTCTGTTCTGTTTTGGGACTGTTTTAAATTTTGTGAATGCTCGAGGGCGAGCATTGGGCAGTGTGGGGATTATTTGATAGCATGTTTTTATGCATGATTTTCTCTCCATTTTCTCCCCTTTTTAAGGCATGATTCCGCTAATTTACCCTTGTTTCCATTACTATTGCAGATTTAGGCCTAAAATGGGAGTTTATGCGAAAAGATGCATTTCTGGACCATTTTGTGCAGTTTTTGAGCTTCAAGACCCAGAGTCGAGGTCCCGAGTCCGAACCAGCGTTCAAGGTCCCGAATCGGATTCCCAGTTCGGGACCCCGAAGGGCAAAGGATGTCATTTCCACGTGTCATCCCACCTAAAATGCCCATGTGACTCCTCTGACACTGTTCCTGCGCTCTGCACTGATTACCAAACACCCACCGAACTGACCAGTTCAGCCTCGAGCTCAGTCCAGACCTGCCCAAAGCTGGAAAAATCAGACAGCTTTATGCTTTTCCAGCTTTGTGCTTTAAGGAACATGGATCCACTTTCTTAGGCTTTCAATTAATGCATTTTGTCCCTAGTTTTAGGCTGAAGATATTTTGTGCTTAAGGCTCTACTATATAAAGGGCATCTAGGATTAGTTTAGATGATCTTTTTCCTAGCTTTTAATCACTTAGCATAATTTAGAAGTAGCTTAGACTTCTCTCTAGTTTCTCTCTCTAGCCATTGTTAGCTTCTTCAACATTGCTGCCGAGCTATAAACGGAATTTTAGTAACAAGTTTTCTTCCCTTCATCTATTTATTTACTTGTTATGCTTTCTTTAATCGTTATTTGTTTATCCTTAAGTATGAGTAGCTAAATTCCTAGTTCTTGGCAAGGCTGATTCAAGGGTTGCAAGGGCAGATTCGAGGCCTTAATGTGCTTAATATATTCTTGATGCTGTATTTAACTATTCATCGATTTAATTACATCTTTGCATGATTTAATTTAAGGTCTGATCAACTGAGAATTATTTTGTGTAAATGCTGCCATTCATGTGATGAATACGAAAGGAAAATCGCATGAGTAAGTAGGCATCTATTTAGTCTTGACTGTGTCAAAGTGGTCTTGAATAGATAGGTTGGGTAGTTGATTAGGGCTGGGTCACGAGCCTGACAAACTGAGGGACTTTAGCTCTAGATCTGTCTTTTCTTAGCTTCATGGGCAGTTTGAGTATGGCCCTCCCGCATTCGTGCCTGGAGGGATGGCAAACTGTCAAGACTACCTCATATGTGGAAACGGGGGGTAGTTTCTCTTAAGAGAAAAGTAGGGGATATCCGAGGAATCTGGTCCCCATGTCATTTCTATGACATCTCGAATGGAATACCCTTGAGCTGATGACGATCTGGTCCCGAATGCAACCCAGAATGCCTTTGCCGAGAACACTTTCTCCATCTAATTATCTGTTGTTATTTCACCCTTGTTCTGTTTCACACCTGTTTCTGATTTGTTTTATTAACTCTGGAATTATTTGCTTACTTGCTTTATTTTATCATTCGGGACTCCCGAATTGACACCTCGGGACCCCGAATACTGCTTTCCTAGATAAAAATTGTTAGCTCCCAAAATCTGCCTTGGCCAACTCGTTTGGCCAAGTAAAACCCCCCCCTAAGTGTTACCCTTTGCGCTCTTCTCCCGAATACATTCACGACCATAAATCAGTTTCTCACAATCCCCGTGTTCGACCCTGACTACCACTGTACACTTTATCTCTTGTGCACACACGTTTTCAGGCACTATAAAAATTCTGTATTTGATTGACGATCAGGCACCAAGTGGGTTTTTCGAAACAAACTTGATGAATCGGGAAATGTCATTAGAAATAAAGCTAGATTGGTAGCCCAAGGGTACAACCAACAAGAAGGAATTGATTTTGATGAAACATTTGCCCCCGTTGCTAGACTTGAATCCATTCGCATGTTGTTAGCATTTGCATGTTTTAAAAACATTAGCTTATTTCAAATGGATGTTAAAAGTGCATTTTTGAATGGTTATATCATGGAAGAAGTGTATGTCAAGCAACCTCCCGGTTTTGAAGATCCTAAATTTCCTAACCATGTTTTTAAATTGGAAAAGGCTTTATATGGTCTTAAACAAGCTCCTAGAGCTTGGTATGATCGTTTAAGTCAATTTTTATTGAAAAATGGTTTTAAGATGGGAAAAATTGACTCTACACTCTTTACTAAACATGATGGTAATCATATGTTAATTGTGCAAATTTATGTTGATGATATCATTTTTGGTGCTACTAACGATTCTTTGTGCAAGGAGTTTGAGAAATGTATGCATAGTGAGTTCGAAATGAGTATGATGGGAGAATTGACATTTTTCCTCGGACTCCAAATTCGACAATCTAAGGAAGGAATATTTCTCAATCAAGCAAAATACATCAAGGATCTCCTAATCAAATATGGATACAAAGATGTCAAGGAGAGTCCTATTCCCCTTAGTCCAACCGTCAACCTCGACAAAGATGAAGATGGTAAAGATGTAGATATTACTCTATATCGAGGTATGATTGGAAGTCTTCTTTATTTAACGGCAAGTAGACCGGATATAATGTTTAGTGTTTGTCTATTTGCTCGTTTTCAATCTTGTCCTAAAGAATCTCACTTGCTTGCTTTGAAAAGAATTTTCAAATATTTGAAAGGTACTTCTAAATTAGGTCTTTGGTACCCTAAAGGGTCTAGCATTGAGTTAATTGGCTATACCGATTCAGATTTTGCTGGTTCTAAAACGGATAGGAAAAGCACTAGTGGTTCATGTCAATTTTTAGGACAATGCATGGTTTCTTGGTCAAGTAAGAAACAAAATTCGGTAGCTATTTCTACTACGGAAGCTGAATATATTGCTGCCGGATCTTGTGTATCTCAAATTTTATGGATGAAACAAACCTTAGAAGATTTTGATCTTAAGTTTTGTAAAATTCCTGTTTTTTGCGATAATCTAAGTGCTATCCAATTGACCAAGAATCCTATTTGCCACTCACGAACCAAGCATATAGATATAAAACATCATTTTATTCGTGATCATTTGGCAAAAGGAGACATTGTGCTTGAATTTGTTGATACTAACAAACAACTTGCAGACATTTTTACCAAAGCTCTTGCCAAAGAACGGTTTGTGGAACTAAGGCATGAAATTGGTATTTGCAACCCATTTGAGTAAGTCATTTGCTATTTGCATTCATTTGGTATGTTTGGATTTTAATCTTTGCTTGCTCCTTTCTTTACTCCTTATTTGATCTTTTGGACCTCCTATTTTTTTTACCCTTTTTGCTAATGACAAAGGGGGAGAATGAGTTAAGGGTAAGACATTTATCAATTGGTAATGAAGCTTACATCAAAGGGGAGAATGGTAAGATTTAGGGGGAGCAAAACTTTTAAGACATTTATCAATTGGTAATGAAGCTTACATCAAAGGGGAGAATGGTAAGATTTAGGGGGAGCAAAACTTTTAATCTTTGCTATGCTCTATGTGCAACTAATGTTTTATGTAGGGGGAGCATTCCTTTGGCAAAGATAGGAGATGTAAGTTTTCTCCATTTTGACTTCAACTTCAATTGCTAGTTCAATTATGCTTTATAATTAGCTTGTGGTTGTCATCATCAAAAAGGGGAAGATTGTTAGCCCAAGGGCAACTTACTCTTGTTTTGATGATTTTAGACACACAAACTAATTAGTATTACTAATGCAATTTGAAGTTAAAGTGTGTGTAGTTTGTGATCAAGCAAATAAGAAAAGAAGCAACAAATCAAGATATCACAAGCTAGAAGATCAAGTGTACATTAGAACTCTAATCATGTAAGTATGATTCAATTTAACACTTGATTAATGTTCATGAATACCTCAAGAGTTTTTGAGTCAAAAGGTTTTAAGCGAAAATGAATTTCGGAAAGGTTTTCTGCATTTTCGTCAGGCTTAAAACGCCATAGCGTTTTGCCTCTGAAGTTACGAAATAACTTCAGTAGCAAAACGCTATAGCGTTATTCAAAACGCCATAGCGTTTTGCCCAACGGCTAGTTTTTCCCAACAGCTATTTTGTCCACTATAACGGGATTTTTGGCTCCATACTTTCTTGTCTGGATCATAACTGATCTAAAACCTATATATACTCATCCTAGATGAGTTAGAACATAACAAGAACATTTAGAACACAAGAAAGATTTTAGAAAGCTCTCATACTTTTCAAAAGACCAAAAATCTGAGTTTTTGCAAAGCCTTCAACTTGACTCTTTGATAACACAAGCTTCACACATCCGAATTTACTCAATCTTGTGTCCATATTTTCAAGTAAGGTTTAAGCTTTCTATTGAGGTATTTCTTGTTCATTTATTGGTGTTATTTATTGAATCATACATAGTTTATTTGTACACCAATTGTGTTGCTATTTAACATTCTCTTGTCAAAGAAAACTTGATTGTTATAGGTTGTGATTGAGCCCGGAAAAATCACATTGTAAGGTTTGTTGGTTGAGCCCTTAGCAAAAACCAAGTGTAAGGTTTATTGGTTGAGCCCGGAAAAACCAAGGTGTAAGGTTTGAGTTGAACCCGTAAAAACTCAAGGTAAATAACAAGGTGATCTTTGTTAGAAAATCCTAAGAGGAGGACTCTTAGGTAGTGGAGTACAATTCATTGAGGAATTGGAACCACTATACATACTTGTGTTTTTACATTCTAATTTCCGCACTCAAATTATTTACATTTGTGTTAGAATTTTTATTTCCTATTATTGCCTATTCACCCCCCCTCTAGGCCTCGTTTATCAGATGCATGCCAACTGTAACCAATAATATTTCTTCCAATCTTATGGCTGAAGTCAACAAGGGTATTGTGAAGACTTGGAGCCTTCCGAGAAAGAAAAAGAAGACCTAGTCAATGAAGAATTATAAAATAAATAAGAAATGATGAAAACTTAATCATGGAAATAACACCCCCTTTGATAATAATGGTAATAGAAGTTCCGAAATAAAAGGCATAAATATTATGAGAAAAAAAATTATTTTTGAAATATTCAAACATTAGTATTAACCATGTAAATTTTAACAAATTAAATTATAGTTTAACTGATTAATGTAATATAATAATTGTTGAGAAAATAAAGAGAACTTAGCACAACTAATTAGTAAAGTAAAACTTTTTTTCTACTCAAGCAAATGTTAAGAATCCGAGCAAAAACAACTAAGAACAACACATATTGAACAACTTTTAAGAGTTTGTAAGAAGTAAAACTAAAGAAATACTTGAGTTATATATACAAAGATTAACATTCTAGAATCCATGTATAATATAAACATATATGAACAGAATTAGATAATTAGACACTTTAATAAAGACGAAATGACAAAATGAAATCCCAAGCAGCAACTGGTAGTGATATAGAATGACTGAGTTAGCCGCGCTTATTTTGATGAATATATTTATCTATTTATGTATTTTTAGATAGAAATACTACTGATTATGTGTCATTATCTCATTTTTGTGCATAATTGAGGATTCAAAGAAGATAAAGAAGAAAGTTGCTGAAAATACCAGTTTTGCTGATGAAGAGTGTATTTCTGCCCTAGAAGGAATTATGGAGTTCAAGACCTTAGTCTAGACCTAGAAGAACAAAAGCAGTGGAGAATCGGGAAAAGAGTCAAAACGCAGCGTTTTGGGGAAAAGTATGGAAGACGCGTACTGTACTCTTTTCAAACGTCTGGATAAGATCAGAAGAGGATGAGAGAGATCCCCTAAAGGATTTGGATCAGAACAACTTCCAATTTAGAATTTTATGAGATAATTAAGGGAGAAAAATATTATTTAATCTCTCCCTTAATTCTCAGAATTTTTATCTTGGATTTCTGGATATTATTTTTTTACCAGCTCTGTTCAAACACTACTCCCCTCGTCTTTTTCCATAGAAGACGGGATTTTTATGCAATTTCGTATTTTCCCTTTTATCGTTAATTATATTTAATTATAGCTAAATTTTCCTTTTCTAGTGAAGGCAATAAAGGTTTATGATTCAATTTAATTGTGAGATCTAATTATTTATTATAGTTTCTGTATTTGTGTTCATTCATTCATTGATTTAATGTCATATTTATTCATGTTAGGTTTAAGTCTAATCATCTTAATCTCTAATCTGAATAATTACAGTAGTTCCTAAGGGTTGCGGATTACAAAGCCCGAAGGATAAACAAACAACTAGATCGATCTCAGTTCAAGGCTCTTTGAGACTAGTGCATGATTAGGTCTAAAGGCTATAAGTGTACCTTAGTTTTGGCCTAGAGTAAGTCTTTCCCTGATTTTATCAACTTGTCTAGTTAAATCTTATAAGTGTACCTTAAGGTTTCTAGATTAATAATGGTCTCTTAATAAGTGTACTTTTAAGTAACTTGTTGCAAGTGGAAATGAGGGAACCTAAGTGTAACTGGTTGTTATAGCTTCTCCATGAATTAGGAGCAAATATCTTTGAATCAATGATCAATTAATACTCGAATCATAACCTTGTATTTACCTTTACTATGACTTTTTATCACATTTGTTCACATAATCAATCTCTGAAATATGTCCATTTTAATTACACTGTTTTTGTTATTATTTTATCAATCATTTTCCAAACAAATCCCAATTTGTACTCTTATTACATTGGTAATCATTTTAAGCCGGAATTTACTTTCATTGTCTCGGTGGAACGAACTTCTTATCACTTTGCACAATTCATTTTATATCAGTATTAAGTCGTATTTGATTATTATTTGACGGATTCGACAACCGATCAAGCATGCATAGGGTTGGCAATTTCCGCCCGCGGGTATGGATATTCGTCGGATACCCGCAATTGCGGGTGGATATTACCCGCAGTTTGTGGATATTTTGCGGGTATGGATTTACTCGCACCCGCAAAGTGCGGGTATGGATAGTGCTTACCCGCTCCAATACCCGCACTAAATACCCGCAAAATGCGGGTATGGATACCCGCAAAATATATAGTAAGTAAATAAAAATGGGTTAGAGCATTTTATTCTTTTTATGGTACAAAATTGTACTGATGATGATGTTGTTGAGCCAACCAGCAACCAACCAGCCAACCAACAAGGATGATAGGTCATGATCTCAGATTTGTATGCATTAGGAGACATGAGATTCAAACAAAGAAATTTACGGGTATCCGCGGGTACAATTTGTCTTCTCTTACCCATTCCGCGCGGGTGCGAGTGCGGGTATGAATTACCCGCAAATTTGCGGGTGCGGGTATGAATAGTGTTTTACCCGCTCCATTGCCAACCCTAAGCATGCACTCATTTGTATTCGGATTCTATCATAATACAAGCCTAAATCCGAATCCATCAGGCCAAACAGAGCTATTCGGATCAAATATCAGGTGGATTGATGGAATTTGCTTATCCGTACTAAAAGCTGCATCAAACTCGCAAGTCAACGTGAGGAGGAGGAAATAGCTTGTCCCAAATTTTGTTCACCGATTATTACACGGGTTAAGTCATTTTTTGGCACCTGCACTTGATTTGACTGACTCATTTGGCACCTCCTTTGGTCAAACGGTTTAAAAGGCACCTCCACTTGAAAGAAATGACTCATTTGGCACCTGCCGTTGACGCCGTCCGCCCTCCACCGTTAAATGCTGACGTGGCATGACACGTCATCAACATGATGACGTGGCATGCCACATCTGAAAAATAATATAATTAATTTTAAAAAATTCATAAAAATAATATAATTAATTTTAAAAATTCAAACAAATAATATAATTAATTATAAAAATTCAGAAAAATAATGTAATTAATTATAAAAATTAATAAATTTAATTTAATTAATTATAAAAATTAATAAATTTAATTTAATTAATTATAAAAATTAAGAAATTTAATTTAATTAATTATAAAAATTATAAAAATACTTTAATTAATTATAAAAATTAAGAAAAATAATGTAATTAATTTTAAAAATTCAGAAAAATAATATTATTAATTTTAAAAATTTAGAAAAATAATGTAACTAATTTTAAAAATTCAAAAAATACTTTAATTAACTTTAAAAATTTAGAAAAATAATATAATTAATTTTTAAAATCTAGAAAAATACTGTGATCAATTTTAAAAACGCAGAAATGTAATTAATTTTCACGACCAGTGGCTGAAAACGCCGGAACCAGAGTGGGAACACCATCCCCCACTGCCGATTCGGCAAACCCAAGCATAAACTAAATATGAAGATCTACCCAGGAAATTAATAATTTTCACGACTAGCGGCTGGAAACCCAAGCCCGCTGGAGCTCCTACCATAACCGGCAACCACAATACTCTCTACCGTTGCAGCAGATCTGGTGCACCACCACCACACCACATGCTCCTCAGCAGATCACCACCACACCACTGCAACAACAGATTTGCCGCCAAAATCGGAGTGGGAACACCATCCCCCACTGCCGATTCGGCAAACCCAAGCATAAACTAAATATGAAGATCTACCTAGAAAATTAAAAATTAATTACAATATTTTTTTGGATTTTTAAAATTAATTTAATTAATTTTCTTAATTTTTAAAATTAATTTAATTAATTTTCTTAATTTTTAAAATTAATTGCAGTATTTTTCTAAATTTTTAAAATTAATTAAATTATTTTTATGAATTTTTAAAATTAATTACATTATTTTTATGAATTTTTAAAATTAATTATATTATTTTTCTGAATTTTTAAAACTATTTACATTATTTTTCTGAATTTTTAAAATTAATTAAAGTATTTTTATAATTTTTATTATTAATTAAATTAAATTTCTTAAATTTTAAAATTAATTACATTATTTTTCTGAATTTTTAAAGTTAATTATATTATTTTTCTGAATTTTTTAAATTATTTTTATTATTTTTATGAATTTTTAAAAATTAATTATATTATTTTTCAGATGCGGCATGTCACGTCATCATGTTGATGATGTGTCATGCCACGTGGCATGCAAGGTCAGCATTTAACGGTGGAGGACGGACGACGTCAATGGCAGGTGCCAAATGAGTCATTTCTTTCAAGTGGAGGTGCCTTTTAAACCGTTTGATCAAAAGAGGTGCCAAATGAGTCAGTCAAATCAAGTGCAGGTACCAAAAAATGACTTAAGCCATTATTACACCAAGTGTAATTCAACTATTTTTCTTAAATTGCTACTCCCTCTATTTTCATCCCTTAAAAGGATTTTTTTTATCGAGGCAGTCTGATTTTTTAGTTTTCTATGACACTTTGGCAGAATTACCCCTATAATCATTCTAGCTAATATGTATGGTAAGACATAATTAGGGTTAAATTGGTAAAAGAGTACCAACACTTACACTGGTGATGAAAAAAATGACAAGTAATTTGAATTTGAATAGCCTTCCTTAAATAACACCTTTTAAGAAATAGAGGGAGTAACAATTTAAGAAAAATAAAAAATTATATCCCCAAATCTTAATATATATATATAGGAGAATGGCAAAAGCAACAGCGTCGTCACGTCGTGTACTGTTTTTTGGGTTGTTTTTTTTATATTTATTGATTAAGTTCATACTGTAAAAAAATTCAATTAAAGCCCTATATTATTAATTTAGTCATTTTATTCATAAAAAAATAAAAAAATATTTTAATTAATTTAGTGTACTCGTAAAAAAATCTTAATAAATCTTGGACCGGTAATGACTTTATAGAGGTGAAGATGAACTAATGTACAGTAATTAATAATAATAGTGACCAGCGTTCTAAGTAGTTAAACTTAAAACCAACTTTAGAGAGTTGAAGCTATGCGAAACGTTTATAAATATGTTGGCAATTGGCATGGAGACGTGGTAATTAAGAGACAATTAATTAATTTAATAATAACAAATATTTTAATTTGATAAAAATAAAATAAAGCATTGCATGATGAGTGTGGTAATTGCCAATTGGTGGTTCTGCGCATCAAGCCTATCCAATGATGAGCTAGCAACTGTCATCAGGCAGCTAGGAGGAGAGAAAGTCAAAGTCTCCAAAGTCAACGGAAAAACAGAACAAAACTCGCTCTCAAGAAATCAAGAAATCCACTTTTTAATTTGACAATGGTACCTTCTTCCGCCAAGTTCACCATTCAGCTATTCTTTGTTCTTGCTTCCACTCTCCTTTCTCCAACAGGTTAGTAGAAATGTCCAGATGGTGGCTTTGTTTCCTTTTCATGTAAAGCTTTGGATTTTCTCTTTGGCTTCTTACCAATTCAACAGTTAAACTTTCTCTGTAATTTGCTTTTGTGAAAGAAAAACATTTTGGAAAATTAGAGAAGAACCCCAATTTTGATCTCACATTGATTGAACATACAATTCTTTTTGTAAATTTAAATTAAATGTCGTACATTAATTATAACTTAAGAGATCACACCATCTTTTCTTTTGTACTGCCGGTGCTGTTTTTTGTCCTACCTTTTCTCTCATAATGCTGGTTACTGCTTCTCACTTCGTCAGGAGCCTATGATCCACTTGACCCGGTAGGAAATATAAGAATCAAATGGGATGTCATCAGCTGGACTCCTGATGGTTATGTTGTAAGTACCAGTGAACTTCATTTGGCGAAGATTCCGTATCCTATAATCGCTTTGTCTCTATAGATTCTTAACTCTTTTGACTGAACTTTAGGTGGCGCTGCTGACTGCTTCATTTTGGCCTAACTGGACTAACGTTGCATTGTAATGGACAGGCTGTTGTCACAATATACAACAACCAGCAATATCGTCACATCGAGGCACCCGGGTGGTCATTAGGATGGACCTGGAAAAGGAAGGAGGTAATATGGGCTATGATGGGCGCTCAAACAACTTCACAAGGAGACTGCTCCAAATTCAAAGGAAATATTCCACATTCTTGCGAGAAGAACCCAAAAACTATGGATTTACTGCCAGGAGCTCCTTACAACCAACAAGTTGCAAATTGTTGCAGAGGGGGTGTGATAAGCTCGCAGGCGCAAGATCCAGCCAATGCAGCAAGCTCATTCCAAATCACCGTAGGTGCAGCTGGAACCAACAACAGAACTGTCATGCTTCCTAGGAACTTCACCCTGAACACACCTGGACCTGGTTACATGTGTGGTCAATCGAAGATTGTTAGGCCCACTCGATTTATTACTGCAGATGGAAGGAGGACTACCCAAGCTATAAGTAAGTCCGTAAATGAGAACAACTGTGTTTTTCTTGAATGCTTAGCTAATCCGCTGTTGATTTTCTTCTTGTTGTTCCTCTTTAATTGCAGTGACATGGAATGTTACATGCTTTTATTCACAATTTCTGGAACATAAAGCTCCTACTTGTTGTGTGTCACTCTCATCTTTCTACAACAACACAATAGCACCGTGCCCAAAATGCTCGTGCGGGTGTAAAAGCAACAATGGTACCTTAAATGGTTGTATAGGGTAAGTTCCTTCTGCAGAAACATCATTCCATGACCTTCCGATATATATATTTTGATGAGTGTTCGTATTCGTAGACTTAATGTGTTGTTCCATGTATATTTATCTTCTTCTGGTTTAATTGCAGTACAAAATCAGAACATACAGGTTCAGTTGTTTCAAGGAAAAACCTTAAGCCTATTGTGCAATGTACGAATCACATGTGCCCCGTCCGAATCAACTGGCATGTCAAGCTCAATAGCAGGGCTTACTGGCAAGCTAAGATCACAATTACAAATTATAATCACAATGTGAACTATTCAAACTGGAACTTGGTTGTTCAACAACCCAACTCTGGCAAGTTGACACAGATTTCCGGGTTTAAGTACAAGGCCTTAACTCCATATGCTGGTATCATAAGTAAGTAGAGTGATAGTTTTTGCCTTTGATTACTAGTCTTGAACATAATATTTTTTATTTGAAAGAGGTAGTCTTATTGATCATACTTTCATTTTATGAAACAGAGGATATTGCCATGATGTGGGGAGTTAAGCACAGAAATGATTTGCTAATGCAAGCTGGTCCTTCTGGATATGTTCAAGGACAGCTACTTTTTCCGAAAACAGAAAGGAACTTCTACAAGCATGAAGGGATGGGCTTTCCCTACCAGGATCTACTTCAATGGAGATAGTTGTGTGATGCCGCCACCACCACCCATGGAAACTTAAACCTTAATGAAGAGAAGTTGTCAAATGGTTTTTTTATGGTTAATTAAAAAAGCCCTAATAATTAAGTTATTATTCAACAACTCTCGTTTAATGCTCATGTGACAATAAAATTATAGTGCGAATATTTTGTTAAGCCCAAAAATGAAACCAATAATTGAAGGTAACAGCGTAAAATGACATAAAAAAAATAGACCAAAATAAACCACTCGTATGGATAAAAAGTCTCAAAATGGAAACAAATCATTTTTTTCATACATTTGTAAGATTGGTTTTAAATAATACTTGTTTTCGTAATATTTGACTTAAATAATTCCGGTGAGATGAAATTTTATCATTAAGAATATAATTTATTGATGGTTTATTGATGATAAAATAACAATAGTTTCGAATTCGAAACTCACTTCTTTATCAAAAAAATAAATGAAACTATTTGAAAAATATATATACAAACGATTTACGAAACATAAGTACTATTATGTGAGAGGGAGAAAACAAATACAAAGATTAAAAGTGACCTAAAACTAAAAGCAATAATGACATGTGTATAACATTTTCTAATTAATTTTGACTTCTCTGTGTAACATTTTCTTTGATTGGTTTTACCAACATTCTCTTTTTTTCCTCCACATTTGTTCCATATTGTGTTGTGTCCTTTTGTTATTTGTTACTCTATTTTGTTGGGAGGGGTTTCTTTCTTTGGTTTTCTCAGCCAAAAACAGAAACCCAACATTGTCCAATTCATATATATATATTCATCGAATATCCCCAATGCCTTCATCTTCATCCTCCTGGAAACTATCTCTCTCTCTCAAATCCAAATGGGTAATTTACCTCACCAAAACTCCTTGCTCTTACTTATAACAGCTTCAGTTCTTATAATCACTGCTGCTGCAGATTGCTCTAATGGACAGTGCAAGGTAAATTTTTTGTTTGTACTCTCTTTCTCACACCATTTTCTAATTTTGTTGGAGGAATTGTGAGTAATTAGATGAATATTGGTGATATATATGTAGCTATTAGATGAATGCTCGTCAGACCAAGATTGTGCAGCTGGGCTCTACTGCTTCTCTTGCATTCAAGGATTCTCAGGCTCCAGATGTGTCAGATCATCCTTCACAGACCAGTTCAATCTTCTTGTAAGTTTTTCGCTTTTTTTGCATTTCTTGTTAGAACTTTAGGGATTTTTAATTTGGTTATGCAAAACCCAAAAAAGAAATTGTGATGTAAGGAAGTATGGGGAGAAATATTACTTTTCATTATCCAATGCAGATAAAGATTCTTAGGTGTTGGTTTCTTTTTTCTTTCTTTCTTTTCCCTTCGAGAAACAAAAACAAAAAAATTGATGGATGGAAGAACTAAAAATGTGTTTTGGGTAGCTTCTAGGAAGGTTACTCACACAAGTGGTCATTTACTGTGTGTTCTTTTATTATTAGGTCTTTTTCCAGCTAGGACTAGAAAAGGGTCATCCATTATTAGGTTCTACCTTATTTCACTGCTTTATTATATTTTAAATTCTTTTTTCGGTATCCCGAGTGTCTTGTGAGCCCTTTCCCGGATATGAGACTACTCTTACATGTCAATGTGTACTGACAGTGAAAGAAGCATAGCATATCCATAAGAATACAAGAATGCAGCAATTCTTTTTTGTTCATCAATCAATTCCTGTTCTTGACAGAATAATTCTCTCCCATTCAACAAATATGCATTCTTGACAACACACAATGCTTTTGCAATCGACGGATATCCGCATGTTGTGCCTTGTTTGTTGTTACTGTGCATGCAAGAAGTTGTCTATGCTGAGATGTTTGTTGTGGATTTGGTATGTTCATTCCATGCTGTTGAAGGGATTTGTTACTTTGTAGTCAACATCTTTAGTCTCCAGTTATCTTCTTTATCTTTCGATCACGGATGTTATTCAGAATTATGATTTAACATAATAAATTATTTGATTTCCGACTAGATTTTGTGCAATTCAGTTCTCATGTCGGAAGGACCTTGAGACCAAAAATCTTGACTACAAAGTAACAAATCTAGATTTTGTATAGGATGATTAAATTTAGTGCTTCGCATACAAGTAAATTTCCACTTCCATCCCAAGTAAATATCGGTAGCTAAATTCTGGTCACGAAAGGATAGGTAGGTTTTATATATTTTTAAGCAAATGTTTAGCATTTTCCTAAATTTATTTTCTTAGTAGCCAGCCTGGTTAAACGCAGACCAGGTTGACCAATTATCCAAGAGACCAGGAAAATGAGGGTTTCACAGGTTATTTGGCCCGCTCTTGTGGCTGGTCGGCCAGCTTGCCAATCTAGCCAGGCCGGGTCGGTTTAGTAACATTGGCTAAAACTCAAGCCTGAGAGATGTACTTTAAGGAGATCCTATAAAAACAATTCAAATCTGATCACTTAGCCTCTGTTACGATTTCACAATCACATCATAAGATCTTTGATTACATAAAACGTGCCCTACCTCTCAAACCAAAAGTATGCAAAACATGATAATCTTTCCATAAACAATCAATGTTTAACTGGCTTAAACCAGTTCATACTACTAAATTTCTCAGATCATTTCGACAATCTGACATGCCATTCTACATTAAGTTAGGTAACAACATAATTCGTGTTGAAAAGTTTCATTCCTCCATTCCAGGAAACTCTATAGCTCGCTCTGTTATAGCTGTAGCGATATATTCGTAGTGCATCCTTATCGAAGTAGCCATACTCATAATTCGTAGTGCATCCTAATCGAAGTAGCAATATATTAGGCATCCCACCTGGTCTTCACGCACCATAAATTGAAAGACGTGCCACCATTCCCATGCAGTCTATAGCTCGCTCTGTTATAGCTGTTTCAGTTCTCACCAAAATTGCTTTTCCAAAAGTCATTTGACCCGTCTTAATCTTCTTTTGAGCCAACACTATGAAAAATCCAATTGTATCGAGGGGAGATCCTCTGAACCAATTCTTCCTCGCCAGGTCTCAACCACTCCCTACAAGGACAAGCATCACAAATTTATTCCTATATGAATAACAATGTGCTCGCTTATGAACAGGCGTTGTTAGCTTTGCAAATAATCAAATTACATAAAGAGAAGAGCCAATACTGAAATGAGCTCAGTAAATCTATCTAGCATAATCTAGTATACCATTTAGTTCATTTTAGAGCTCAAATAGCTTGGTTGTAACATGAGAACCTACACTAGTTTTAGGTAGTAGTCAGCCTTCTACTCTCAATTACTACCGATGACTTCATAACGATAGTGATGAATAAAACCATATTCTTAAAGATCAAAAAATAAAGATGGAAATTCACAACAAGTCTGTAGTAATAACCGATTAGCTTACAACTTGTACCAGTCATTCTACATTTTCAATGTAGCATTTTCACCAGAACAGCCAAATGTAATACATAAGGTCAACATTTGCTGAAGTCACTAAATTGGGAACCAAACTGTTTTCCTTTGTTTGTCCTTAAATATATAGATAACAAAAATTTATGGCATTGCAGAATGGGTTTCAGGGTAAACCATAAAGTAGAACAATGAGGTGTAAGTCATAACAATGGGTCATCACTTCTAACTTCTAATTTTGCATTATACACGATTAGGAATCTGATGACACTGCCATGTGTTACTTTGCGCAAAGCAGATGTAACAGGCTATTTCTACTGAATTTTTCCTGTCCATGATAACTTATGAAATAAACCTTAGATACGTGATAGGAAAACCTAGACATGTTGTGTTCATCTTCAAGGTGCAAAAACTTTGACAACCTCAAGTTCAACAAGTAAATGTTGGGTGGAAGTGCACATGGAGACAAACACATCCGCAAAGTGAGGTTGTTCAACAATTTATAAACAAATAAACTGAGACAAGACACAGATTCATCAGCCTCACATCGATGCCAGGTCAAATATACATTTTATACAGTATTTAAAACATAAAATTGGGAAGACTCAGAAGGAAAAAGGGGGAGAAGAAGAAAGGAAAATAGAAGGCTTAAAGACAAATCAAAATGCCAGATGACAGTACTTACTCAATGCATCCATCAGGATATTCAAAACAACCAACAAGGCCAGGCCCTCCAATTCTTGGGTCCTGAAATGCATCATAACACACTCAGTTTAGACGCAGCCAAATTATTATGTGAGCATGTGTGTGTGACTATCAAATTTAGTAAAACTTGGGAAAGAAATGCTAGATTGTAATCTGAGCACTGAAACTAGTTTTTACCTGGCCATATTTGATTAAATAAAAACGTTCTTAAAATCAAACAACATTATCATGCACAGTTTTTATTCTACTTAAAAATAGAGAAAGAACAGTAACATCATGTCATTATATGACACAAATTCCAGTTTGCAGTGACAATAATAAACAATGATCAAATCAAACATCAAAATAAAATTTGGATACCTTACTTGCAACTTTTTGCTTAATGTATAACCAGAACATTAGATTTAAGCTACGAACTATCCAGTTTGTAAGTGCAATCACTACCAAATGAAGAAAAAGATGTCTAACCTGTGGTGCTAAGTCGAGGAATTTGTATTTGTCCAGGGCATATCGTACCAGTGCTTCATTCTCTCCAGGGTTTATAGTACATCTAGCAAAGTCAGAAACAAAAAGCATCGGTAATTTGATTCAATGTTTATTTCAAGGCTAAAATAACCACGCCTAATAAATAAGTTACATGATATAAAACTTTCATGATCCAGAAGCCACTTAAGTGCAAGGAGCTGAAAATACCAGAAAGGGCTAAGGATTTAAGACTGGAGTAATATATAAGTGAATAATGCAGTTCAGTACTATACTTATTTAGAGCCCTTTTAATCAGTTAGATACTTCTAGTTTTAGCTAAAATCAGATTGATATTAATACAAGAAAGAAAATATGATGGGAACTCTAAAAAATATTTTTGAGAAAATTCTTCTACACTGTTGTGAAGTCAATGTTTTGATCTTTTTTTTTCTCTTGATTCTTTCATAGAGTTCTTTCATTTCTCTCTGAGGAAAATAAGATAACGTGGAGAAACAAAATATATATATGTTACTGTTGTACAAGGCATTCTCAATCATAAAGGAGCAAATATAGTCTTGTTTTCTTCTCTTTTATTTTTGCTAGGAGTAATGTTAATGAGCACTTAACCTTTCACACAAGTTGACAGGGTTGGTTTAAATATGATAGCTATGCCCAACACATCAAATTAGAAACATCCTGTGAGGAAGCATCATGTTTGATGTGCACAGCGGTAAACAAGATTGATGGAGGCAAGAGACAGTACAAAGACATTGGCTTAGTTAGAAAAAGCGAGCACATGCCCTTTATCATGAGGTAATATTTCCATTAATATGATATTAAAAGTTGCAACAAAAGAAGGAATCAGAGATCCATGCATACTCACGTCGAATAGACAATAACTCCACCAGGACGAACGATTTTAACAGCCTGGTCAAACATTCTTCTCTGATACTTCCCATGGTTCCTTAAAGATTCTATTGCTCCCTGAGAAGAAAAAATTCAGAATCAACTTTTCACATGGCAAAGGACAGGTAAATAAGTAGGCAAATCAGTGTAGCACAAGTTTTTTGCATAGAGCAAGGCCACATTGACAAACAATGCAAAGTAATATGAAGAAAACAGAACAAAAAAAGTTTTGGCTAGAGGAAGAGGGAAAATTGAATGCACAAATGTAAGCTAGGAGAGCACATGTTCAAGTCTGTAACTAAGTAAAACACTTAGCATGATCTGAAATGACAACCTAGAAGAATGCAGAAACTTAAGGGTACGCAAGCACCAAAGCTTTGTCCTAAAGTAATTTAGGAATGAAGCGCTTGAAAATTTATATCATCTGCCTATCTAACCCCAAAACCACAATCATGTGTACCAAAATGTAAACAGTTCCATTCTTTATCGTTGTTGTTATTTTGAGCCTAGTATGACAAGGATAAAAGTCCACCTCACTTAGGGGTAGGATCTCCTGTTGGAGTTGAGCATATCTATTAAGGGCATTGTTACAGTAAAAGTCACAATGTAGGGGCCTAACTTCCTAACATTTCATAACCTTTAATAGAAGCACCATGACAATATCACAGAATAAGGAATGGGAAATACATAACAGAAAACACTAAAGGAGAGGAAAACTGAGTTTATTTAGTCCTACCTCTTCAGCAAAGAGTCTAGGTCTTAAACCAAGAGCAGAACACAGAGCATCAATGAGAACTCGGTCAAAGCTGTTGGGATTAAAACCTTTTGAGTTCTCAACTCGGCCACCGAGGCACTGGTTTCTTCCTGGCCCATTCCTCATTCTTCGCTGAGTCTTCCTGATGTCAGCTTTGCTAACGTAAGTTCTATCATTCTCTATTTCACTGCTAACTAAAATATCAGGGATTAGGGAATGATTTGTAATTGTAAACCAAGAAACATTCCGTGCACTGCATAATAAATATGCAAGGGACAACAAGCTCCATAACTGTACAACGGAGAACCAGACAATTACGGAACACTCAAATACAAACACCAAGACCAACATGCAAAATCTTTAGTCGCAGAAGTCAGGAAAACATCAAGACCTTAAACGTATTTATGTAAAATATATAAGGTAACTGCCTGTATGGGGCCCTGGTGATGTAGCACAGAGCACCCTGGACAGATCTGCTGACGGGGAAATTTTAGTTGATTCTAGAGGTAGCTAAACATGGGTTTCAGAGGCTGGTTTGATGCCTGCCAATAATTAAGAGTCAGAACTGAAGGTTTGACTGTATTACAAAACCAAGAGTAAGAGCAAATTTCTTCCCTAAACTTAATTGGTTCATAAAAAAATTTAAAACTAGAAAATGAGGGCAAAGGAGAAAAGTTAGAAGAAAAACAAGTGGAGCAGCTAGGCAAATCTCAAGTAGGAGGTTTTAACCATCAATGGAAACTTTTCGTAATAGAATATATGCACATTTTTATATATAAGAAGCTTGATGTGAAGGAAATAAATGAAATCAATAGAAGAGAATAAAATAACATTTAATAACACTTTTCTTTTCAGAAAGTAGTTCAAGTTTATTTCATAGTCCTCTAAAATCTTTGACTTCATTCTTACATTACAATTGTTTCCTAGGTCCAATAAAGGGTAGAACAAGGTAGTGGTGGGGAAGGGATGAAGGACAGAATGGTTCATCATTAAAGAATGTATAATGGTCATCACGTTAAACAATATGAACAGATTTTACTTACCATTTCTCTCAGGTGCATGGTCAGCAACAGCAATAGAGGACGCTTTCTCCTGATGCAACCTTAACAGGTCAGAGCTATCAATGACATTATTGGGTTCATTTCCTCGACAAACAGATTATAGAGCATCTAGTTTGTAAGTTGTTATACAAGTCAAGCCCATTTCAGCAGCCAATTTCTGAATATCCAGCACCTGAAAATAGGAAGCAAATCAGGACCACAATATAAAAAAAATATTTTAAAAGGAATGTTAAATCTTGAAATATAAAATTCAGTATTATATGTAAGGAAAATCATTATGTTCATGCGGTAAGGCAAGAACAAATAACTACACTAGTACACAAAAGTAACAAAAAATACTTGATTAAAAAAAAAGTAACAAAATACTCATTTGATTCATCCTGAATATTCATCAAACTCTATAAAACTAAAATAACAAAACTTGTTTCATTTGGCTATATTGCGATGGATAAAAAACAGAATTTGACAGTTAGTAACAACTATTGCAATTATGTTTCACTGAGAAAGTCACCACCCCACTACCTACTAATCCCATTCCCCAACTGTCAGTCGACACCTGACTAGTGGGCAACCAAACCACTCCATCAAAACTCTTATAATCTTTCATTGGATATTCCAAATGCTAGCAACTTCTCAACAAGAATATCATGCACAACTAACTTTAAGCCACTGGGGTTTGCCAATGGTGAGGGGCCAGGGGAACTATTAAGATGTCTCCAATCAGTTTGAGATAAACTAACTTTTCTCCCAAAAAAGATTTCAGGGGAAACATTGTTCACATACAAGGAATTCCTCACAAAAAAAGCAATCCTCAGTTGAGTTGCACTGAGAAAAGAGGTCTTAATTTTCCAATGCATAGTACTGTAAGATGAGCTTTTGATACATACAAAAATGATAAGTGAATAAGAATTTGCAATGATATATTGTTGGAATAGTTAAAAATACCATGAGTAAACATGTCTATTCTCTCTTGGCTATAAAGTAGTAGAAGGAAAGGGAACTCATTTCAATAGAATAGACACGAGCATCTCTTCACCAACTGCAACACTAAAGTAGCACTATTTCTGTTATTGCTACCCATTAGGCCCTTCAATTGTAACTTAAATTGGCACAAACATTATCTAATAACTCAAAGGTAAGTATGTCAAGTACCCACTAATTTTCTTTTTTATGTATCAAAACTCCCATCCATCATGCGTTATCCTAATTCAAATGCCGTTTCATCGTCTATTATTGGCAGTTTAGAAGGGTCAATCAATAAGCATAATAAAACTTCCAGAGTTGTGAAATACTACTCTCTCTACATACAGTTTTACCAGCATGTCTAAATGACTTAACCAAAAGTAAAAAAATGCCATCAGAGAGTAAATTGGAAAGCCTTGGTGCTATTTTGAGCAGAATGATCAAAAATCAGGCACACTCACAAGCATACACTGGTTTGAGAGGAAAAGAACGGTTATATATCCCTGACCTTAACAGCTGTTTGTTAACCAAAAATAAATCTATGGGAATGAGAATGAAGCGTGGAATGGACACTACACATCGATTCCCCTTCCTTGCTGTAACCGACTCCCCCCAAGGTTATATATTTTATTATATTTTCATTTCATACCCATTGTCATTGGCATTCCCATTTCTTGTGGATATGGAACACAACTATACATAATGCCAAACACGGCTGTATCAACGGAAAAAATTTCAATCCCATTCCCAGGGATTTATAATTGGATACCAACAGATCAAACATTGCATTGAAACACATGTAATGACCGTCACAGAGTCAACAAGAAAATGATAACTACTTACTAAATTGATGAAAGACAAATTGTTGGTTCTTGGCCTAAGCTGATATGAGCAGACCTAAACTAATGGCCATACAGTGGTGGTTTGCCAGAATGTAAATCAGAAAGTAAGTAGAGAAAAAGACATCCATTCAAATTTGAATCAAAAGTATACTATGAATTTATCCCAATCCCATTATTTAAGTTCTGAAAGAGGTGGGAGTTCCTTAATCTTTTTCTCTTATAGTAAGAGATGAGCTCAAAATAAAGCTTTTAAGAATTTTTTTTCTCAAACTACCATGTAAAAGTCGTACCTTGTTATGAGATCTATCAACTGCAACAACCTCTCCTACATCCTTCATATTGCAACTGCAGTTGTTTTACCTCCTGGTGCTGCACACATATCAATTACCCGCTCACCTTTTTGAGGATCTGAAGCATAAAAGAAAGAGAAATGCTAAACAGCAAACCCAAACTTCCTACCCAACAAATTACAAAATTACCACTCCAACTTAATTACAAGTTTGCCACCGCGACCTCTCTTCCTTTTTCAGATTGGATTACACACTCAGTAATGCAAGAAGTGGTAAGAGTTCATTCTCATTCCCATAGATTTATTTTTGGTTAACAAACAGCTGTTAAGGTCAGGGATATATAACCGTTCTTTTCCTCTCAAACCAGTGTATGCTTGTGAGTGTGCCTGATTTCTGATCATTCTGCTCTTTCCCTTTTGTCTTACTACCTGACTTCTGTTTAGTAAATGATCTACTCAGCCTAAGTAATGCAAGAAGGTTCTAACTTTTTCAACCAGGGAAATGGAATGAGTATCATGGCAGCCTCCGTTGCTGTAGGATCCACATTTTCCAGTAGGAGTTCCAAAATTTTATAGCAGATATGCGTGTATTCTTTTTGGGGCACTTCAGGTGCGCAGAGGCCTTTCCATTGTTGTTCTCTGTTCCAGGATAATCTTCCGCAACGAGAGCACAGAGACTAGAGACTTTCCTCCTCGAAAATGCAATTTTTGTCGGGTCTCCACCTTTCTCCTCAAATATCACTAGAACATTTCCGGATGGCTTGAAACAAGACCGTGGAACGTGGTACCTGATCCACATCAAACAATAATTTTTGTTTTACTGCTGAAGAATAAACCAACAACAAAACTTTGTTTATACTTCTCTAGGTCCTATGCATATGTTTACAATTAATTCTCGAGGGCAGATGTAGAAGGAAATGCACAAGAAAAACTTCAAACACAAAACAACAAGCCCAAGTCTCAAAAAGCCAAATAGATGTCAAAAAGCACAACATTGAGTGTGTAGGAAAGCCAAACACATACACATACAAGGCTTGAATATCAGAATAGAAATACAATCTCAGTCTGTTGAACCAAACTAACATTTCAGTTCCAATTGGAGTAAGCAGTTCTCACTTACACAAATACCAGTGGATCTAGAATCTTTGACCACTTAGTTCAAATAAGTAAAACGTCTTCATCAGCAAAGATTAAATGTAAGTTTAAACGTGCATAAGAAGATAACAGGCACCTCTAAGTGGAACATGCAGCCGTGGAATTATAAGAATCTTCTGTAGAATATGAAGGTTCTAAAAGTTATGAGGATCAGTGGTCGATCAATCTGTAAAAAGTTGATGATATTTTAAAAAAATGTGGTTCTACATTTCTTCAACACCAGATGGTAGTTCAATAACTTTCTCGGAAGAGGTACTTCACAATGCTAAAGAAATAAACTTGGCAGAATCAAGAAAGCACACAGCTATGGTAGCAAAGATAGAGTAAGCAAGAATAAACCAGTTTATTGCTTCGGTAATCCAAACCTAAAGAGAAAAGGATGATATAAGTACTTACTTTTAGGATAAAGTAGATATACTTATACAGTTAGTGCAATTGTTATGGCGGTTGACCATGACATGAGAATTTTGCTGTTATACACTTTTGCAGCAAATCAACATTTCTAAATCACTTTCAAGTTAAGATACTTATCGACTTTCAGCTTACCATCTTTGTGATGGTTCTCCACATCCAGTTCTACATTTGTCTGGCAAGAATTTGCCCTGGTAGTTGCATTCTTGATCGCATTTGTCATGTATAGAATTTTTCCTCAGCCAGTATCTTCCAACTTCTTCTCCATTCAACCAAGCTAAACCTTTCCCCATATGAAGCATGTCCAGCCCAACAGGTTCATCCCCTGTGGGTGGGTCAACAGCTACCTATGGAAATGCCATTAAAATTGTTACACTGGCAGATGCAACTGTAAACGCACTTCTAAGAGAGAAACAAACAAGAATCAGAAGAAAAAAGTGATCATATTGTTTACCTTATACCATGTTAAGGGCTGCTGCTTTGGTGGTTTTAAGGTTGCAACCCAATTTACACTTTCCAATCCATCACTCTTGTATATGCCAAGCTTTTCTCCTTGTAATCCAATCTGGAGAAAACAGCAATGAAAAAGAAGACGTGAGGATTTCTATAACTAAAACATACTAATGAATCCATCATCCAATCTGGAGAGAGGGCTTTTAAAATACAATGGAGAGTTGAACATTACAATACTTCAGAACTGAATTTAAAAGCCTGCGGGGGAATTCGGTATGCACTTAATGGCTGCTTCCTTCTAAACAAAGAAAAGCACTTAATTGAACATTCTACAGCCAAGGCTGTTTCCTGCATTTTCATGATGGGAACCATGAAGGCTCAGAAACATAAACTGCACAACTAATATGTTCAGGTGCAACTTACAGACCTTATGCTGGCCTCAATTTTAAGCGAATAAGAAAATGTAGGGGAAATAGCATTCATAATCTCCGAAAATAAAAGGCAAAAAACATTTTATAATAAAAACACTCAACACTTACAGTATTGAAAAATCTTACCACAATGACTTGGTCTTCAATAGTAGTATTAAAATAGCACGGTACTCATGTCACTCATTATCAAAGAAAAATGACTGAGGCAATTGAACTTCCATTAATTATGAGGAAAATCATAAAGCAGTCAAAATTTTACATGGTAGCGGAGTTCTAGGTTTCTTAACCTAAAAATCATTCTTTCTCCCAAACTAATAGACAAACATGTCCAGCCTTAAAAACACCAATGACACCTTAGATTCTGGCAAGCCTAGAACTGAGGAAGAACCCAATACTCAGAAAGTAGGAAACTTTCAGAGTGTTAGGGTTTCCTATAGATTAAATGAAAAAAATTACCTCAAATGGTCCCAAGTGATTCAGACATATCTAAAGGGCAAAAGGAGACACAACCACCTTCTCAGTAATGGGCCAACAAAGACTGATCCAAAGTTTGCAGCATGGGAGGAGGAAGACTCCATGATCATGTCCTAGCTTTGGGAGTCTATGGAACCAGCAATCAAAGATACTTGCATGTTCTTTAAGAACTCTAAAGATGCTTGGGACTTCAATAAAGGGACTTACTCTAAGGCTCGTGACACTGCAAAAGTGTAAGAAATAAAGACCAAGACTGCAGGAACCAAGCAATGTGACAGATCAATCACAGAGTATGCAAATCAGCTCCAAAGTTTGTGGCCGGAGCTAGATCACTACAGGGCCTTTAAAATGAAGTGCCCAGAAGATGCAGAAATCCTAAAAAAGTTCATAGAGAAGGACATAACCTATGACTTCTTGGCTGGATTGAATCCAGAATTTGATCAGGCTAGAATTCAGGTGCTAGCTAAGGAGGAGACACCATTTCTAGAAGAAACAATCTCCCTAAAGAATTTGGTCAGGCTAGAATTCAGGCTAGTAATATTTTTTAAATGCTGATACAATTTTTTAAATAATTATAAAAAATAATTAATATTAGGATTTTTATAAAAAAAATCGAAACAAAATAACAGCATCGCTCTTTAATTTCGTATTTTTTTATAACTCTTTAAAATCTACATTACTATTTAAAAAAAAAATCTGGAATTTTTTCTTTTTTTACAATTATTTTCCTATGTTTCTCCTTTTTTTAATAAAAAAAATATGTTAAGGTTTTTGATAGAGATGACAATAGATCTATTATCTAAAAAATTCACTTTAACTTTTAACGCTCCAATCAATTTTCACCATATTCATATCCTATTTATATCAATTTATTTTACATTAGCATTCATATTCATCCCAGCAACTATCCGCATAATGAATATTCATCAGATATCCATTGATAGAGAAAACTCCTATTAAATTCTAGTTTTCACATTATTTTATTTATTTTATTTTCTTTTAATTAGGTGAAAAACAAAAATACAAAAGGGTGCATGTACAAATATAAGATAGTATGTATGTCTATTATGCATTATTAATTAACATATAATACTACTATATATATTTATTTATTGTTTCAAACATATGTAAATATATGTGAATGTGGATCATGCGAATAAAACCATATTTGCAAGTCCATATACTCATCATTTATAAGGGAATACTATAAATAAAAATTTAGTGGACATGGTAGAAGCCAATATCTACTATCGTCTATATTTTTACCCATAATTTTTGGATGAAAAACTTAATAGGAGTCTCTTTACTTTAAAAAATAGTTACGAATCTCAATTCAATAAAAATATCGAGAGATTTATTTGTCAAGCAGCGATAGTTCAGAGACTAGAGCTACTAATTTTAAATCTCCTTAAAAATCCTCTTAAAAATCCTCTCGATTGAAATTAATTTTTTTCGAGCACTATCGACTCCGAAATTAAAACAACTCTCATGTTTTTCTATATTTCCAAAGACTAATTAAACATACGAGTTTAATTGAAATTTTGGAACACATGCAAACATCAAGAATTTTGTTAAAGAAAAATGCTTCACATACTAACAAATTCTATAAAAATTTCAAACTCACTGATGTGTCAAAATTTGAACGGTGTGGTTTAAGTGATGTGGTTTTCAAGTGTATTAATACATATCACTCACATTTTGACAAATTAATTAGTATGAAAAGCTTGAGTGATTTATTTGTGTATAACACTACTCTTCATAAAATCATAATTTTATCATTTTATTCGTAATGAATACAATAAAAACAAAAATAAATAATAAATGCAATTATACTAATAAATTATAAAAATATCCGTTTATCTTAAATTTTCGATCAAACTCGAATATCTTTTTTGAATAAAAGATCCTTCGAAAATTCATTTTAAGGTTCGAGGTTATAAACTCACAACGTTACAATTTTACAATACTGTTTGTTATGAAGCACGGAAACGTGACCCTGCGATCGGGAAAAATTAAAAATCATGGGACACTGATACTGTAGGCTTATAGCAGTTAAGGGATCAGCTACATTTGGATGTATACGATCATACCCATAGATGTTTAATCAGATGACTATGAAACGATTTCCCAGCAGCTGACTTCCAAGCACAAAGATATGGTAGTGTTGTCTGCGCTACTACCGTCCCTCGCAGTCACTTCCCTGCGCTTTTCCTCCGTTTCACGGTGGCTCCCGCCTTCAAAGTTTTTCCGGCGAGCCACCTTCTCAGCGCAGAGCGTCGTCTCCGAGGAACTCAAGGGCCGACAGAAGCAGGAGGACAGGGCCGTCACTCCCCGCTCGCAAGACTTCAATGCTTGGTATCTCGATGTCATCGATAGAGCAGAGCTTGCTGATTATGGTCCTGTTCGTGGAACTATGGTCATCCGTCCCTACGGTTACGCCATTTGGGAGGCAATCCAGGTACTGTTGCTGTTACTACTTTCTTTTTCTTTTTCGAATTTTGAATGCTAATACTTTAGTAGTTTTTGATTGTTTGTGATGGCATGATGTTAGGATTACTTGAATGTGAAGTTCAAGGAGACTGGTCACAGCAACATGTATTTCCCACAGGTATTTGCTTGCTAACACTATCATTTTGGGCATTTACTTTTCTTTCACTCTTTGTGATTGTTTTATTTATTGTTTTGAAAATGGTTTCTATTGGGCAGTTCATACCTTACTCATTCATTGAGAAAGAAGCTAGTCATGTTGAGGGCTTTAGTCCTGAGCTGGCTCTTGTCACTGTTGGAGGCGGAAAAGAACTTGAAGAAAAACTTGTGGTATTTATCTTGTTAAATAAAGTTTTTCTGACCAAAAATCATTGAATAATATTCAGTCCCTTGCCTGAAAGTGAAAGTGAAATTGAAACAGCTTGTTTTTTGCAGGTTCGACCTACTAGTGAAACCATTGTTAATCACATGTTTACCCAGTGGATTCATAGTTACCGTGATCTGCCTCTCTTAATCAACCAGGTCTGACTTCTCCTTTTTGTTGCAAGTGATGCAGGGTTAATATGCCAACGTAACCAACCATCCTATCTTCTTCTTTTCAGTGGGCAAATGTCACAAGGTGGGAGATGCGAACAAAGCCATTTGTGAGGACCCTTGAATTCCTTTGGCAGGAGGGCCACACAGCTCATGCCGATCCAGCTGAGGCAGAAAAAGAGGTATTACTGCACAATTTTTGATTATTTTTACTTTTCCTTCAAGTTTCCATTTGATGGATTTCTTGGTGCTGCTGAACTGCAGGCGTTACAAATGATTGATGTCTATACAAAATTTGCTTACGAGCAAGCTGCAATGCCTGTTATTTCAGGTAGAAAATCAAAGGTGGAAACCTTTGCTGGTGCTGATAGGACTTATACAATTGAGGCTATGATGGGTGATCGAAAGGCATTACAGGCTGGAACCAGTCACAACCTTGGTCAAAACTTCTCTCGGGCATTTGGAACACAAGTAATTAACTTACAACTTAGTTTTTTTTTTTTATACAAAAAACAAATCTATTGTGATGCTACATTTTGAGGTATTGAGCTTCTTAAATTCACATTTCTTTATCTGGATTTACTAAATAAATCTTAACATTTTCTACTCTTCAAAAGCTGAGCAACATTTGAGGCCAGTAAATTAACGAAACACTGTAAGCCATAGATGGACACAAACGATGTTCAAATTTTTTATAATGCAAAACAAATATGCAGCTATATAACCACCTGATATTAGTGATGTAGGACAGGCTCACCTTGCTATCAACTATTCTTTGAGTTAGTGGTCCAATGGTTGATCACATTTGGAAAAAAATAGTAGAACAGTAGTTATACCTACTCCAAGGGTTTTATGTTGGTGGGTAAATACAAAAGCAGATTTGATGTTTAAGTTTTCATTTAGCCGAAAGGAACCAGATAATTAGTGCTATGAACAGTCCCTCGAACCGTGAATTAGACATTTGGTTGAGGGTAAAAAAGAAATCATTCCCAGGAACTATAAGTATGAATCTTATTGTGACATGGCATTGTATAACTCTGAAGAAAGCTTCAGTATGTCTTTTGGGAAAGATTGTTTTAAATTATTAACTGGTTTAGTTACTAACACACAAGGTTCATGTGGATGCCAACAAAGAAACTCAAGAGTAATATCTGTTCTTTGGTGGGGATCAGCCTAAGCTTTGGAGTCGGCTTGATTGCATATTGGTTAGTGGCATTTGGATCGAAGAACCATTTTCATGAAAAGTGAGTCATGTACTAAGTTGGATGAAAAAATGTAAAGGATGAGTTTTAACAAGTCTGGGAAGTTTAGGGATGAACCAGTGCATTTAAGCCATTAGTCTCGCTTACTGGCCTGCTTGTTTGAATGCAAGTCTTCCTGGAATGCACAAAGAGTGTCCTTGGCATAGTTTGGAATTTGTCGTGCAAATAATTATTAGGAACCACAATCTGACTATTTTGTTCTCCTTTTCCTTGGGTAATACCACCTATTCCTGCTTTCTTTAAGGTGTGGAAGCTTGGTCGATAAAACTTTTTTGCCTTTGTAGAGCCATGGATCTGTCAAGTATGGTTTTCTGTCATTCATGCTACCATAACTACAGAATCTTCTGTGGGAAGGAAATTTTGTTTTTCTTATTATTGAATAATATTCTGCTCTTAGCATGCCTTGGCAATTGGCTAGAAAAGACTTTAATGGTTATATTTGGCAGATGTGTGATGGAAAATTCTGTCGTCCTAAATTTTTTATTTCTTCTTTTGGTTTACAGGGGACATTTCATTATCCTTTCATGTACATCCATTTCCACTTTAGTAAAACTTATAGTATCTATATCTTTTAATATAAAGTAGTATGGTCTGGCTAAGATTAAAGTTTGGTAATTTTGGTCAGCTTGGCTCACTTGAAATTTTTGGCTCAAATTAACTAAATGGACTAATTGCAGATCCTATGTGGAGCAGCTAGTTGGAAATGTTAGGGTCTTAGACTGTACGAGCATCTATGGCAAGTGCTGTAGCTTACCTTTGCAGTAGTGGTATTCAAATCACCTTATTTGTCTGCCATTTTGTGAGCTTTGCTCCAGGCGCGTGGATTTAAAATTGTTTTTCGTGGTTTGCAATGGGCTCACTTTCTCTAAAAGGAAAACATAAAAGGTTGATAAGATTCGTTTTGGCCCAAAAATTATTTGGGTGTTATGTTGGCGAGAGACTGCATGCCAGCAAGTAAACTGAAGCTGATTCAATTGTGCTATTGATCATATGTCAAATGTTATCCTTGAACTTGTTAATAATTAGTTCTTTTTCTTACGGACTTTCCCCAATATTATCTCATGCTTTTCTTATAGGTATTCAATTCTAGTGAGTTACAATTTTCTTCCTTGTAATTGAATTTCAGTTGTAATATCGATAGTTCATTACTTCATGGGACTAACGCATTATGTGCTTGTACAGTTCACTGATGAGAATGGACATAGGGAACATGTGTGGCAGACATCATGGGCAGTCAGTACTCGCTTTGTTGGTGGTATCATCATGACACATGGAGATGATATTGGCTTAACGCTTCCCCCTAAATTAGCACCCATACAGGTACTTGTGGACTCCAGACGCCTGTATTCACTATATATGTTGCCACTCATTCAGTTAATATATATACATTTAGATTAAATACCCCTACTCAGATACTCATTCTCAGCTGAGACACATGATTACATCGACTTTTCCAAGTCTGAGCTTTTGAAAATAAGAAAAGGCTCCTAAAGACACCTAAAGTAATATTGTTGCTAATAAACGATCCCACCTGTCAATTATGGTGTAGCCCATATTAGGTTGCTTTTTCTTCAACGACGGGTATAAATGGCGATATTAGTGTAGCCTTTCTTTTGAAGTATTTGGTAATTGGATGCACAGTTATTGTATAATGGAATTAATTTTACTGTGTATCATATGATTTAGGAAACTTCTGGATATATCTGTTCATGTCCATAAATTAGGCGCGATAAGTTTGGTGTTCAAGACTCGCTTGCTGCTTAACAACTTCTACTGTAAAATTTGCATGGTTCTTGTCCTAGATATGATACTTGATTGTTTGGAGTATAGTTGTCTACATGCCATCATACTTTAGTGTTCCATAGATGCGCACTTCATTCATACACTTGACCTACATGATGGTTTCTAGTATACTTTTTTTTGGGGTATGTTTTGTATGTTTGAGTGATCGTATGTTTCATAAGTAAGCTTGATTCATGCCGCTATTTTATTTTTTTCACTGTATCTGCATCATAGGTGGTCATTGTGCCCATTTGGAAAAAGGAGGATGAGAAAGCTGGAGTTCTCAATGCTGCAGGGTCCGTAAAAGAAGTCTTGCGCTTAGCTGGCATCAGAGTCAAGCTCGATGACTCAGAACAGAGAACTCCAGGATGGAAGTTCAACTTCTGGGAGATGAAGGTATGCCCTCATCCTCATTACTGAACTAAAATAAAAAAGTGTGAGCCAAACAAAAACTAAACTTAAAAGCATTATTCTATAAGCTTTTGTCATATAATTACGTAACCAAACGTGCTTCAGGCTTCCACCAAATACTCTGTCGAATTTGGAAGCTCAAATTCTAATTTTTATTTGTCCTGATGTTTATTGACAACACTTGTAGGTTGTACATAATTGCTGATGCTATTTATTTTATGCAAAAAGCTGGTGAATTCTGTGTTCTTATAAAACGATGTTTTGAATTCGGGGAATGTTTAAACACCTAATATCTAGTTGAAATAACATGAAATAGTACTTTTGTTTTTAGGGAGTCCCTGTTAGGATTGAAGTTGGTCCTCGGGATATCGCAAGTGGAAGTGTGGTCATATCAAGAAGAGACATTCCTGGAAAGCAAGGAAAAGTGATGGGAATATCCATGGAATCTTCAATTTTGGAAGCTTATGTCAAAGACAAGTTGGATGAGATCCAGTCATCCCTTTTGGGAAAGGCAACATCATTTCGAGACAGGTGCACGATCTTTCTCTACATTCTTTTGTACCGTGTGTTCTCATTGCTTATGACAAGTCTCCGCCTTTTCATTGCTTTTGTCTATTGCTTCTTCTTCTTTGACAACTCAAGTATGATTGGATGTCATTGTCATACGATGAACTAAGTGCTTGCAGTTCCCTGGTGATAGAGTTGGCTTAGAGTTTTCCATCATTGAATTGTGTGCACTACCACATTGATGATTCTAACATTTAATTGTCCCTCCCTTTTTCGTCTTTTTTCTTTGTCGTCTGTCTTGATGTCAAGGTAGCACCAAGGATTTGTCATGAAGGAGACAAATTATGATAATGCTAAATCCAAGTCATATTAGAAACCAGGCTGTTATAAACGAAAAGAATAGTTGTGACCTGTGGTTCGATGGATGTACAACTTCGGAACTGGATGCCTTCCCTGGTTTAGAAAAGATGCTCAAACTTTCTCAATTGAGGATTATAGATTTGTTGACTAATTTTTCCAATTAAGTGTTGTTGAAGAAAAAATGAGTGAAATGGAAAGGGTATTAGATTCTCTGCTTCTTCAAATGACTTTAGGAACTCTGATGAATCTGATATATTTTTGGACACATTGCATCTTGCCATGGTTGCAATATGCATATTCATCCAGGGGAGTGTTATGTGCAGAGTCATTAGATTCTCATCGTAGACAATTTCCAATTGGATCTGGTTTCCTGTTTGTTGCAATTCAATCTCTTTGAACTCTATTATTTGTTTCTTCTCTTAATCCTCTTATATCAATGTGACTTTTTTTTGCAGTAACATTGTTGATGTGACATCATATGATGAACTCAAAGCAGCAATATCTGTGGGTAAATGGGCTAGGGGTCCTTGGTCAGCAAGGTGATTTCTTTTACTTCCTCTTACTCCTTGGAATACGTAATTACGGTGATGGAGTAGCGTATAAGGATACATTTATCTCTAAGTTTCTGCTGCAATTATTGACTGTAGTGATGCGGATGAACTAAGAGTGAAAGAGGAAACAGGAGCGACGATTCGGTGTTTTCCCTTTGAACAACCTCAAGGGGCTAAAACTTGCTTGATGACCGGCCAGCCGGCAGAGGAAGTAGCAATTTTTGCAAAATCTTATTAGATATTGAGGAGTTGTCCTGCTGCAAGCATTCTATGTAGTTTGTAAGCTTAGGGAATGTAATATTGTTCAAATTTTCCATAGTTTTCCATCCTCTAATTTTATTGTTTTCTTCAAATTGATCCAAAACAATGTATATATAATTTGGGAGTTCATCTTCTTGTGAATGCTTGGGAGAATATTTCAGAAAAGAAAAATACATAGTTTGAAGGTAATACAGGTGATTTTCTGAAGAATTCTTTTTTGGATGACTGATTTGTACCCGAAAGCTTATTTTTTAGGTTTTACCCTGTCCTTAATCTCACGTGTTATGATTAGTTATATTCGCATCAAATATGTTCACTAAATTGGCCTATATTTTTTGAGTATTTTTCTATTATACTAAAAAAAAGTTTGTTTGAAGATCAAATTTGTTCGATCATGCACACCAGGTTTTATGACATAAAATGATGGTTCGATCCGCACTGAAGGAAAGTAAAAAGTAAAAAGTAAAAAGGTAAAAAAACCTTTATCCAATTCCCAAAGGTAGTTAATGAAAAAGCGAAGAGCCCGCGAAGGTTCCGCGCAATAAATAAGTGAAGTCCTGTCAGTTCGGTTGAACGCGGTAAGCACGCTTAACGGCTAAGATTTCGATTTATCCTCATCTCAACCACACCCAACCTTCTCTAGCTTCTATCGCTCAAAATCCCTCCAAATAATTAATTAAAAAATCAAATTCAAAATCAAAATCAAAATCAAAATCAAAGACTTCGATATCACCGTCTCCAAACACTACTTGAAAACCCTAACCACCGCTACCAACCGTCTCCTTCACTTGCTTTCTCATATCAACTTCAAAAATAGCCCAATCGCCATCCATCTCACCAAGATCCTTCACTCCACTCCGTCAGATCTGTAACGTATTGATCTCACGCGCCGCTTATTCCATCCCACGCGCCACCACGGACATGGTTGTGAACGGCAACAGGCCTGTGAAGAGGATGAAGAGGAGAGTGACTGCCGATCTCTACAACTTGCTCTCTTTCCCTTCCGGCGAAGATTCGACTCTCCGAGGCCCGTTCAGAACGAACGTCAGATCGTTCCTGGCGGACCACGCGCTCCCGCCCCCGCCTTGTTCTCTATTTCCGCACCTGCTGACGTGGCAGATCTCCTTTCGTGTTGGTGATCTGACGGAAGGCTGTGGAGCGGATTCCGGGCCTGCCGTTGTGTGCCTGGATATTGTAGAGGAGGATGTGGCTAGATCCAGATCGGTTTACTGCGATCAGTGCCGAGTAGTTGGTGAGTTGGCTCACCCCAAGTCACTTTTATTTCTTAGATTCTTCAATTTATAAAATAATGCGGGATTAATGGATGTTTAATTGAGTTCTAAATTTGATTATTACATTGCTAATGTGTAGGTTGGAGTGGGCATCCTGTATGCACTAAACGTTATCATTTTATCATTAAAGCTGGTGGGAATTCCATTGGCGGGTATCATAAGCCATGCGCTTGTTGTGGAGACATTTTGCATTTGTCAGAATTAAGGTCAGTGATCCTTTTCATTACTGATGATTTCCTTAATTTTTCCCCACCTCAAATCTGTGACGGTGGGGGTAGTGTATGGAACTTGTTTACTTTTTGTTGCTTCTAATATAGGACTCTGTGTGCAGTAAGTAACTGATTGTGATGTGACATGATTCTTTTATTTTTCTTTTGGCTTGGATAATTCTGGTGCTTACCAGTACCATTTTTTATTTCTCAGTTAGTTACTAATTGGTTTGAAAAAAAGTAAAAATTTGGGCGGGTTAAAATTATACAATTATACTTCTATTTATTCCATATTATTAAGTTTATTTATTGAATTAATTCCATTTATTCTCTCTCGATTTGGTTAGTCATGACATGGCACCAGAAAATACTTGACATCAAAAGAAAAAGTTCTCTCTCTACCTTATGCTTCCTCGTATTAATGCACAGATGGATGCTTTGTTTATTTTACATGTATTTGAGCTAGCATTCCGGTAATGTTTTATGAGAATTCATGAGTATATAGTTTTGTTTGAATTTGTTGTCTGATAGTTTATAGGTTTTGCTTCATTGGGTTCTGATGCATTGCTTTGCTTGAGCTTGAGTAGGAATCTGGATAATGCCATTCTCGTTTCCTGTCTCTAATTTCTTGGTATTGATGGCTTTATTATTTGCATTGCATCTCATTTTCTTTCTGCACTCTAAATCCTATATCTAGGTGTAAGGCATGCAATCATGTGACAACTGCTGATGATGTTGAAGAGTGGGTGTATCACCAGCTGGAGGACACGACTCATCTATTACACGGTGTTGTTCACGCAAATGGTTATGGCCACCTTCTTAGAGTCAATGGCAGAGAAGGGGGCTCAAAAGTCCTTTCTGGATGCCAGATAATGGATTTTTGGGACCGATTATGTAAAACTCTTGGTGTCAGGTTAGGATTCTTGATTGTGCTCACAATTTCATCTATGGCTCTCTTTGATAGTGTCCATAATGTCAAAGACCAGACTTGTTTTAGTTCAAAAAGTGCTTTATGCAAGTCCATTGGGTTCCAAGAGTGTCCTTGCCAGCATAAAATCTTTTATTGGAGGCTCCATTAATGTGCAGTTAACTGGCTTGGTTCTTTGAGTTGAATTTATAATGGGAAGTAGTACATGGTCTAGAAGGAGGGGTTTGTATGAACAGATGTTCGGATAATATGTAGTGGCAATTACCTTTATAAGTACATTTGTAAATGCTTTGGTGCTCATATAATTGTAGAAGTTTGATGGATAATGAACAGTTGGAATGCAATTTGTTCCTGTCACCTTGGCACTCCCTTTTCGGAGATTTTAGTTCCAATTTTTGTTGAGTCCCTTTGGTGATCTTCAGAGGGTTTGGATTTGTTTCATAGCTCAGTAGCCAGTGATGTTCTGCTTTCTTCTCGTCTTTGGAATCAAGGGCTTTTCAAATAGAATATCTATTCTGAAAATTAAATTAAAGATTGTATCCTTTTTCTCTTGCAATGGTTAGGTGTTGGTGGTTTGTAGGTTAGCATGAATTCCATTAGCATCATCATTTCTTTGATTTTGCAGCAGTGAATTAAATCTCTGTTGTTTTGTCTTTCTGCGTATGAACAGAAAGGTCAGTGTCATGGATGTGTCAAAGAAGTATGGGTTGGAGTACAGACTACTTCATGCCATCACCAAAGGCCATCCGTGGTATGGTGACTGGGGATATGAATTTGGTGCTGGTAGTTTTGCTTTGACTGATGATGCCTATATATCAGCTGTTCAGACCCTTTCCAATCTACCCTTGTCAATCTTTCTCTCTCAAGGATGCAAACCAACAAGCCGCTTGCAGAATGTAATCTCGTTTTACCAATCTTTGTCTGATAGGGAGCTTGTAAATACTAGAGATCTTTTCTGTTATTTGATCAGTTTGATCCGCGATGCACACAAGTCTACCTTAAGTGTAGACGATTCTAGCTGCAAAAGGCAGCGTTTTCTCATGTCAGAAACTTCTCCTTCTTGGAGTAGCACTGACATGAAACGTGTTGATGAAGCCATGTTTAGAGTGTTACGTGCAGTGTCTGGGTCCTACTGGGTAAGCTGGCGTACTCTGAGAGGTGCTGTCTGTAAAGTGGCTGCTCCTGAGCTCCTTGATCTCTGCCTTAAGGAACTTGGGGGGAAGCCAGCTGCTGATGGAATGGTTGTCAGTACCCGATGCAATCCTGATTCAGGTTTATTCGAGTACAGGTTAGTAACTACTCTTATGCATAAGAAAATTAACATTTGACTGTTATCATATGGTGTCTTTTAGATTACTTAATGGTTTAAGGCAAAATACGAAATACAGGCTTTCCAAGTTCCTGCTTAGTATGCCGTTCTGCAAGCTAATTGATAATGTTCATGCCGGATTACTACTTTCTGCATTCATAGAACTATGAACTAATCTGTCAACATTGATACATCCAGGAGCCCCCTAGGTTACAACTTTCGGTATAGAAAAACTATGAATTTTGTCGATAGTAACTTTTGAAAAAATTTGGCCTGTGGGGCAGAGTTGTTTTTTTGACTTTTCTGAGTGTTTTTGCATATTTTAACTAAGCTTGTTAGGAATTGAGTTTTGTGGTCCATGGTCCTCGCCTCTTTTCAGTCTTGGGAGTTTCCTCCCATTTTCTTATTTTGAAGTTTGGCATCAGTCTGACTTTGGGCGTCAATGTCTCAGATTGGAGCCTGGAAGTTCTGCAGTAAATGATGCTGCGGGCACCCGCATTGGATCTTTGGTAGTTACATGCCCTTCTCAGGAAAAGCTCATTTTGGACTTGAGGTTCCTTTATGAACACATCCTGCGTCCTCAAACAATGGTCCATGGTGGGTCTGAGTCAATGGATGTTGGTATAAGCTCAGTTGAAAAGCTTCTAGACTGCAAGCAGTTTGTGAAAGACTACAAGCCTGAAAGGAGGTCAATTACAAACCCACTTGCTATATGCCTCTCATGTGAGGTGGACATGATTGATCCATCGGAAGAGAGCGTACCTCCAGTTCTTCCTCCAGAACCCATTGTCTTGTCTCAAAACGCTACAGTACATGAGTTAAAACTGGAATCGTCTAGGGCATTTCAAGATGTATATCTGATGTTTAGAAGGTTCCAGGTGGAAGAAGTTGTTGGCTATAGTGGTGTTGATGATTCCATCCAGGTCAAGTCCTTGCTTGGGTCGACGGCGTCAGTCAAGGTCCGGGGTAGATGGCTTGGGAATAACGGTCTGAATAAATTTAGAATGGAGAGGGGGTTGGAGAGATGGACTGTGGACTGCAGTTGCGGGGCGAAAGACGATGATGGAGAGAGGATGTTAGCTTGTGATGTTTGCGGAGTGTGGCGACACACTAGGTGTTCCGGCATTCCAGATTCTGACTCAGTTCCTGCCAAGTTTGTGTGTCTCAGGTGCCGAGGAGTTGGCCAAGTGACCAAAGGCTGTGGTCTGGTTCAAGCATGTTAAGATCAGTCAGCCTCGGAAAGAGCTTGTGAAGTTGGTTCGAGCGTCAGGAACTGTCATCTTGTAAATTGGTTCTTTTCTTTCTTTTGCTTGGTAGGTTAGTTTTTCCACTGGTTCCAGAAACTGAATGTGTACATAATAAACAGGCCTGGAAAGTCGTCAATCAGTCTCTTTCCAGTTCTGGGGTAATTAGCTTTTTGGTTTCTGGTTTCTTGTAAATATGTTACTTCTAAGTTAGAGAAAAAAATCAAATAAAATAAACGAAATGAAAAGGATGTAGGAGGTCGCAGCAGCAGAATTTTATTTGTTCTTTTTCTTTCTAACTTTGCAACTCCCAAGAGGTTTGGATTTCGCCTTATTATGACTATATATCCTGTTGGTTATGGGCTTCGGCTCATCTGGATCTGGAGGCAACAAAACAAAATTAACGCTCATCTGGATCTGGGTAGATACTATTATGAACAAAATATGAATATATGATGCATGTAGGTTTAGTTTCATTTTTTCTGTTAAAATAAACTAAGTGTTTTTTCTAATTGTTCATTATCATTAGATACTTTATTACATTTTGGATCCCAACTTATATCGTCTTGATGACGTAAATCATAGCTCGAATATGTAAAAACTAAAAAGGAAAACAAGGGCTGCTTGGAAATTGATTGAAAGACAAGGTGGGGTTGCCACTTTGATTACAAAAGAATGGTAGGTCCACATGAATACTTGGATTAATACAAACATGTGTATGAAGATTGTATGTATAGACACACTAATTGGGTGTACCGCGTACCAAATGTTGGGCAGCAATAGATAGATCTTCTCTCTATCTGATCCATCTAGTGGATTAGAAGTACTGCCCCACTGCTGCACCATGCACGCGTCCACAGCACTATGAAAAGAGAAAATTGGAGGTGCAAAAAAAGAAACTTGATTTACAAGCAAAGTCAAAGCTTCCTCCACTCCTTTTAATCATTAGAGACATCCCTTGACTCAAAATTGTGGATACCAGCTAGCTACCCTGTTAGAGGTCCACTAATTAATATGCCAACTACTCCGAATCCATTCACTGTATTTTCTTTACTTTTTTTATATACAAATAAATATACATGTGGAGAAAGAGAGGGAGTTAATAATCGAATGCTGCTGCAATTTTGCATGCTTTTTTTATCCATTATATTATCAAGGTGAATTTTTGCCGAAATGCAAAAACAGTCTAAAACTATTATATTTATGTTTATATTGATTTAATTGCCAGATGCAATCAAAACTAAAACTTCCTTTGTTTGACGGAAAAATATAAATATATTAAATTGTCATACGTATTACGATCCACGTTAAAGTTTAAACTATGATTGGACCGTTATCAATTAAACAACCCTAATATAAAGTATTGATTGCATCCAAAAATTAGTTCAGGTTGACAAATCAAATAAAAAATTAGTTTAATGGGCATCCTTGCAAATTCCCACTATCATCAAATATCTAATTAATTTGTAGTTTCATATTTGACTTGTTGCCTTTAATTTGCTTCTTTTTGCTAAGCATTAATTTACTCTTATTATTAGTAGTACTACTATCAAACCTAATCATTTACTCCCTCCATTTTTATATAATTGTCGTTTTTTTAAAAAATATTTTTGCCTATTTAATTATCGTTTTTTCTATTCTCAAAATAACTTCTTTTATATTTTCAACGTCATTTTTGTAGTTAATGACAAAATTAACCCTAAATAATTTTGTAACAAAGAAAGTGAGTTCATAATTAATAAAAGTACTGTAGTCAAAAATTATAAATAATTATTATCTAATTAGTTTTTGGATTATCGTGAAAATTTGAAATACGACAGTTATATGAAAACGGAGGGAGTGGTAATTTTTTATATCTATTGATCCGTAGATTAAGCGATAATTACCCGAATAAGTGGGAGTTTGATGGACTACAATTGTCAATTGGCAGGCCACTGGCACAATTAATTAAGGTGTTATTTTAGAGGAAAAAAATCACAAAAATGCTGTCACGTTACTCACTATCTCTCTCTCTCTCTCTCACTCTTATTAAATCAACTTTTTAAAAAATAATTTTAATTACAAAAAAAATTAATATTAGATTTTTTATCTAAATAATATAAAAATAGTATTTTTCACAGAAAAAAATTATAACTTTAAACGACGTCGTCGAGTATATAATTTGATAATGGATGTATAGTGTATAGCATTATATATCATGAAGCTGCCGCCACACTACTAGATCCGGGGTTTGACTTAAATTCCGTGGGCATTGGACACATCTGCCTCGACCACAAATCATGTAATCATAATATGCATATAATTATACGGCTAAGTAATTGCATGGTTTATTAATTATTATGTCAACCCACTTTTCTTTCTTCCATCGAGAGATCGTGTAAGAAACAAATTTTATTCATTTAGTTCACCTCTCAAATTTTATTCATTTGAATATCCATTTGGTTATGCACTGTTAATCAAGAAATTAGTTATTGGATTCCAAGTGGATTGCTATTTTAATTACAAGAGTTTGGAAGTATGCATCACTTAAATTATCGCTATTAGTGAATTTACTACGTGTCGCCATTCATGCAATGACCATGCATTAATATTGATGCTACAAGATCGATTAACATTAGATTATTCATTGATAATTGGAGTAGGTAATGCATTATGTTAAAAGTAAGATCAAGATGTTGACAATTTATCAAGAAAAAAGAAATTGAGAGGAAAAAATATCCACCGCAACCCAATATTTCAACTTTTAGCCATAAATAACACCGCTTTCATTACGACCAACTAATTTTGTATTCTAATCTGATTCGGTTTATAAATTAATTAATTACCGAGAACATTTTAGGTAAAAGAAATAAACTCTACCCTTCAATGAATTAATCTTATGCGAACAAAATTAATGTAGATCACTGAGAAAGAACTTAAAATTTTTTACCCACCTATATAATTTTTTTTTTTGAGAAAAAAAGGACACTAACCAACTTTTTTTCTTAAATCATTTACATTTATATGAGTGTTGTGTTTGTATATATATAGTAGTTTCCTCTCCCTTCATCTTCCACCCAATATTGCATAATCTCATTGTATTAATTGCTAGTTTTTTCATGAGATGAAAATGATTAAGAAGATGAATTTGTGTGGTAGCAACAGCAATGTTGGTATGGTTTTATTACTGCTACTAATGGAAGTGCTAATAGCAAGTAGTGGTGGTGGTGGGATTGGGAATGGGATGGGGAGATTTGGGTTTGGAATGGCAGATGGGATGAGCATGGGTTATTATATCCTGCGGTGCCCAATAGCTGAGCCCATTGTCAGGAACAGCGTGGCCAGAGCTTTGCAGTCTGATCCAACCCTGGCGGCTGCTCTAGTGAGGATGCATTTCCATGATTGCTGGATCCAAGGGTGTGATGCGTCCATCCTCATTGATTCCACCAAGGACAACACCGCAGAGAAAGATTCCCCTGGAAATCTAAGTGTGAGAGGGTATGAGCTCATTGATAATATTAAAGAACAACTTGAGAATCAATGCCCTGGTGTTGTTTCTTGTGCTGATATCATTGCAATGGTTGCTAGAGATGCTGTTTCTTGGGTAAGTAATACTAGTGTTTTTTCTTTCTTTGTTGTAAGTAGATTTGAACTCGTTTTTTCTTATGAAGAGACGACCTCCGATCAGTTTGAGCGGTTATTATTATTAACTATTTAATTACATGTGTCTTATAATATATACTTATTTTATTTTTTATTTCTTTGATTTCTTTGAAAAAAAAATACTTCTAATTATAAATGAATTTGCAGGTAGGGGGTCCGGTGTATGACATACCAAAAGGGAGAAAGGATGGAAGAAGATCCAAAATTGAAGATACAATCAATTTACCATTTCCCACCTTCAATGCCTCCGAACTTATTCGGGTCTTCGGACAGCGTGGTTTCACTGCTCAAGACATGGTGGCTTTGTCTGGTAATTAACTATCTAATTTAGTGATTAATTAATTCTTAAATTAGTAAGTTTTTTTTGACACAACTAACTATCTTAGTAACTAATTAATTAATCAAATATAAATTAAGCATAATATGGTAGCTGTGAGCCACTTTTTTCGGAGTCCCACTATGATCGAACATAACTAATGATTTGGGGATCTTGCGACTTAGAAATATGACAAATGGGTCATTAAATAAAATATATAAAAGAATACGAGTTATTAAAGAAACAATGATTACGTAAATGACTAAACAAAAATTTAAAAAAAAATGATTTTATAATATTATTTAACCACATTAGATACCACTAAACTAGTAAAGTTAATTTGTATGTCAATCACATAAATATATAATGTCTGGGCATAAATCTTCCATAAAAGCTTAAATTTGTTAATGGGGATTATTCGGTATTCGATCATTATATATGTGTATCGACTTCTCTGAATACGAAATTTCTTTTTCTTATGTATATTTATTCTTGGCAGGGGGGCACACACTTGGAGTGGCAAGGTGTTCATCATTCAAGAACAGATTGACCAGTGAAACAGACAGCAATGATCCAAACAACATGGATGCTGATTTCTTGAAAACATTATCAAAAACTTGTAGTGGTGGAGACAATGCACAACAATCCTTTGATGACACACCAAACACTTTTGACAATTCTTACTTCAATGCTTTGCAGAGGAGAAGTGGACTTCTCTTTTCTGACCAAACATTGTTCAATTCTCCTAAAACCAAACCCATTGTCAATGCCTATGCTTTTAACCAAGCCATGTTCTTCTTGGATTTCCAACAAGCAATGCTCAAGATGGGCTCACTTGATGTCAAAGAAGGGCCTAAAGGAGAAGTAAGACAAAATTGTCGCAAAATTAACTAATTAATTAAGGCTATTGTACTATATATATATTGTATGTATTTAATGTTTAGGACTTTTTTTTTGGGGGGGGGGGGGTTATTCTCAATTGGATCCCATCTTTAGTGTATGACGTGTAGTTGCATGTACTTGTATTTGATAATAAATTAAATGATAGTTTTCTTTGTATATAGTAATTCTTATAACTATATATATTATTATCTTTTGAAAAATTTAATGCTAATTTTTAATAAATGCACAACAACTTTAACCATTTAAAACTAGAATCTAATACAATTATCTTTAATAAATGGCTTTTAATACTACATTTAACAATTATACATTGATTTTTAAAATTTAATCCCATATCAAGAAAATAAGAGAAATAAAAAGTAAATATAAAAGATGTTAATCTTTTTAATAGAATGAAGCATTTTAGGAATACAGAAAATATCATTTCATGTAGATATATACGGTGGAGATCTTATTTCCCAACGAATATTTGAACGGATGATCTTATAGAGAGAACAAACAAAAAGAAAAGGGCTTGAGAGAGTAGGCCCAGATTAGTTGGGTTTCGGGGACGGGGCCGACGGGCAGAACCAGAGATAGCACAAGTGACAAGACAAGATTGATGGATGGATCACGAAGCAAAAACGGCTACCAGTGACTCAGTGAGTTAGCCTGACTGACTGACTACTGAATAGCTCTAACTCTAAGCAATCACCGGTCAGATCAGATTTCAAGATCCGAAGAGACGAAAGAATGGAGAAAATGAATCAGGCATTTGAGAAAGTGAAGATGATGGTTGGAATAGAACTGGAGGACGAAGAAGCAGCAGAAGATAACAGCAGCTCCTTTTCCTTCTCATTCTCCGATGATTTCAGTCGCAACTGCCCTACTCTCTCTACTAAACAGGTAATTCTCAATCCCAATATCATTTCGAATTAGCATTTATTTTTTCCTCCATTCGAACTACTACTAACGATGGAAGCAATTGATTAGCTCGAATTGTTCTGAATTAATTGATTAATTAGGGATTCGATTGTTCATCTTGTCGTTTTTATGTTTAACTCTTGTAGTGTTAAGTATTCAACACTGCCACGTGGCTGTCTACTTTATCTTAAGTTAACACATTCCTCTTTCTGTATCAGAGGTTTTATGGTTTTGCCATTTGCTTTTCTGGCGGCTTGGCTTGTACCCTTTTGGTAAGTTTAATCAGTTCTTACTTTCTTTCATTTGGTTCTTATTCTTCATGTTTTTTATTGTCATGAATAGTTGCTCACTAGGAATGGCTTACCAGCATTTCTACAATTTCTATGTTTTTTTCTTCTTGGCACATTTGGTTTAGTATTTGTTTCCTGTAAGATTTCATAGGAGGAGATAATGGAAACACATTAGAGTGGTTTGATTTTATTTGTTGTGGCAATGCTTTCTGTTCTCTACTTAAAAACTTGAATTCCTGGAACTGTTCCTGCGCTGTTAGGGAAACTCTTAAGTGGTCTCACATTTTGCATTGCTTATGTAATACTACTGTTTAACTTAGTGTGTGTTTGGATTAAAATTTCTCTCTTCCAAAGGCACATACTTATGTCCTCTTTTTTCATCTTATGTTACAGTCAATGCTAGTTTTCTTCCATCCGATCAAGTTCGCAGTTACATTCACGTTTGGCAATCTGCTTTCAATTGGAAGGTTTGTGTTTTGGGCCTATGTATTTTTATGATCCAATCTATACCTGCAATGATGATTCGATATGCAGCAATTAGTTGTTCTCAAAGGTGTACATGCCCAAACTTATAGTTTTGGAGCAAGTTAGTCCTATTATGTGTCTATGAATGTTACCATGATAACAGACATGCAATCGTGCACCTTGAAGGCTTGACCTTGAACTTCTTAACCATAAATAATTGAATCAATAATTGAAAAGAAAAGGATGAGATATTATTTTGTTGCTATGTTTTCAATGTCATACACTTCCATTGTCTGGCTGTTGATCAAGAAAGTCACTAAAATCCATGTTTAGGCTAATAGAATGGAAATTATAATTGAAGATGAAATACATCATAGTTGGTTTCAAACGTTCATGAAACTCAAATGGTTCATAATCAAAATATGACCTTAGTGGTTTGTAGGTGCTATCTGCTTGTCTTTTTTCATTGAAGTCAGGACTCTGGGCCCTTGACTACAGTTTAACTTCAATATTTAAACTTTTCAGGCTTCTTGTTTTATAGATATGTTCTTTTTTAATTTTATAATGGGGTTTATTTGAGCTGGAATTTGTAGTTTGGCCTGGCCTCTAATAGTTAATAGCGCATAATTTGTAGTCTGGCTGGCCTCTAATAAAGAAGCATAGTGAAATCACCTATTTTAGACCTCTTTTATAACTTGAAAGTATTCTACAGTTAATTGAATGAATCCTTTCTGTGGGATATTGTATTTCAGATGCTAAGTTTAGGTCTTTTCTATGGCAGCACAGCATTTCTCATAGGACCAAAACGCCAAGTCACTATGATGCTTGATCCTGCTCGTATATATGCAACAGCCCTCTATATTGCAAGCATTATTATTGCCTTGCTCTGTGCACTCTATGTAAGTTTGTATCTAGTCTTCTTTTTTGTGCTTCATCTATTGATACACTTTGCTTCAGACAGAACAATAGCCTTTTGATCTCACTTCCTATCTTCTTTCTTCCGATGCACCACGCAGGTTCATAACAAGCTTTTGACACTTCTGGCAATCATGTTAGAGATGGGCGCACTGATTTGGTATATTTGAATTTCCTTTTATTTTGGTCCCATCATGTTGAAGTGATTGTGTTATCTTTTAATTATTTTTTCACCAAGTTTGGCTGGTCTTGATAAACTTACTAGTTTGATAAAGCATAATATCCTAACATGAAAAAAATAGTCCGCACAAGTAATAAAATAAGACTTATTAATACGTGAATAAGAAAAACATTACCTGCTGGTACATTGGTGAAACTGGAGTGTGATTAAGCGTATTTTAGGAACAATAATGACTGTGTGGCGTCTAATGAATTTTAACTAAAGTTGATAGATTTTGTTACCATAAGGACAAATTAGAGTTTAAAGTAGAAAAAGAAAATGCAAGGATTTGGTTTCAATCTGTTTTAACTTCTCTGTGCACTATATGTAAGTTTGTATCTAGTCTTCTTTTTTGTGCTTCATCTATTTTTGTTATCAGTCACAAGAAATACACTATACACGACTACCCTTATATGACGTCATAATTTGAAATGCTAAATACTTTTCTTTGCCAAAAGTATGTAGATTTTGTTACCATAAGGACAAATTAGAGTTTAAAGTAGAAAAGAATACGCCCGTTCAGATGTTGTTATTCTTTGTTTATATTAGATTTTCTTTTGTAGGATACATGCGCTATTTATGAACTTTTTCACATGGGTTTCAGTTATATGAAACTGAAAAGCTTGGTTATCTTCCATTTTACAGATTTCACTATTGCAAATTCTTTTCTTTTCTTTTTGTTGTTAATTCTTCTCCTCTTAATAATGCAGGTATAGCTTGAGCTACATCCCATTTGCAAGGTCCATGGTTTCAAAGATCTTCTATTCTTGCTTTGACACAGAATTTTAGAACAGTACCCACTTTGTAAAGAACTATGGAATACTTCTCTACTTGCAATTTTCTGTAGATGTACACCAAGAGGAGGTTAGTGCGACGCTGAAACAATAGATAAATAGTCCTTGATGTAGCAGGCTTTTGATTTTGAAAAAAAATGCATGGCACGTAAACTAACTCATTTTGTACGATCGGTTAAGTCTTGCTCAAAATCAAGCCTTCTTATTTTGCAGGAAATACTATCAAGCCCTTCGTTAAGTTACAAATTCATTGCTGATTAAATTTACATACTTTTGGCAAAGAAAAGTATTTAGCATTTCAAATTATGACGTCATATAAGGGTAGTCGTGTATAGCGTATTTTTTTGTGACTGATAACAAAGATACTAGTAGGGATTTAGATCTTGGCTCGAATCCTACTTCCGTTTATATAATTTCAGTGATATTTGGAAATTTATTTATGTATTAAGAACTATATACACGAACTTTCTCGAATAGAAAACAAAAAGAGCTACAGGCAAGTAATTGGATAACAATTGCTTATTTTAGTAGAACAAAATATGTTTCACAACTAATGTCCATAAAATATGTTATTTTTTTACCAAAGTAGGCAAATATTACCCATTTATGTAAAAAAAAGTGTTATTGAGTACCTTTCGTTAATCTAATCAGCAATGAAGACTTACGTGAAACTATTTTTCATTAGGGTTAATTAAAAATTAAATTCATTTACTACGTGGGGAACGTGGCATGCGATATCAAAACATAAAGTGAAGTTTTTTTATTTATTTATAAAAAATAAGAAAAAATTATAAATAATAGGAAAATGTTATACAATCTATTTTTTTTTGTGTGGAAAATTGAAATTTAAAATAATATAGAAATAATAATAATAATAATTTTGTAATTAAACATAACTATAAATAGCCTCAATTTGACTTATCCATCTTTCTTTTTTTTCCTATTTCGGTCAAGCACGAAAAGGCATAAAAAAAACCGCTAGAAATCGTACCTTCGGCCTAAACAGAAAAAAACAGTGGAAAGTCGGATACTGGATAAACGGATCGGAATTGGATCCGGCCCATTGACTGAATGTGGGCGTAAAACTTACATACACCACATGTCTCTGAAACAAGAACTCGATACAGAAATTGAAAGGAAAGAAGGCAGAGAAGAAAAAGCAGTTAGTTACCCAAAAAGTGAAAGAGAAGAGAGCGAGCAGCGCAAGAACGACGAAGGTGGAAAAAGGTAATTTGTTCTTGTTTCTTGCAAATGTTGCTTCTCTACTGCTTCTTGCTACTACCAGACTTCTGTTGTATACGATTCATTGATGAATTTTACTCTTTACAATTCTTGCTGAACAAATTCCATTGCTGCGTTTCATTCTGATAATGCTTAGTTGTTTCATTGTAATTGTCGTAGTTTGATATATACACAATGAGCGGCGCTCCTCCTCCTCCTCTTCCACCTAAACGATCTCATGAGGAAAGTGCTGGCGGAGGTGGCGTTGTTGTTGTTGGTGGCGGCGGCGGTGGAAGTAGCGGTCCTCCTCCTCCGGCTCCTCCTCCTGTTCCGGCTGCTAGTGCTGCTGCTGCGCATTCTCATTCTTCTTCTTACAAGTACCCGCATCCACAGCAGCATGAAGAAACTCCGCAACCATCCTCATACCCTAGCATCACGCCTGACTACTTTCCTGCTCCTTATGAAATCCCTAAGCGTGGGGATGTTGACAGGAAGTCTCCTTTGCATCCACCCTACCATGGTGATGACACTAACTCAAACACAAACCTGAATCCGAATCAAGTCCAAACTGCTACTGCTGCTACTGCTAAACCTGATGAACAGAAGAATGCGGAGAAGGAAAGTCAGTTGCCTTGGAAAGATTCTAAAGATTATCATAACCGCCAGAAGAGATATGCTGAAGCCCCTGCTGCTGCTGATCCCTGGCACACGTCGCATGTTGCTTCCCGGGAGCCAGTGGCTGTTGGGGAGAGTGATTATGTGGAACATACATATGAAGCTGTTGGTGAGAATAAACTTGATGACCGGTCTAAAGACAGAGATAGGAAACGCAAGGATGTAAAGCACCAATGGGGAGAAAGAGATAAGGAAAGAAATGATCGCAGAGAAGAGAGGGATGTAGACAAGTGGGAGAGGGAGAGGAAGGATGTCACGAAAGACAGAGAAAGGCTGAAAGAGAGGGAGAAAGATCATGTCAAGAGAGAACCATGGAGTGGAGGAGAGAAGGAGATTTTGCATAGTGAGAGGGAAGCAGGGGAGGTGTCTGTCATAGTGGCAGAGCATGAAAATTCAGCTTTAGACCCCAAAAAACACAAAGATTTTGATAATTGGAAAAATGCCGATAGAGATGTTAAGGATAGGAGGAAAGAAAGAGAAGCAGACACGGAGGGGGACAGACCTGAGAAGCGCATCAGGTTGTATGATAAAGAATCAGATGATGGAGATGCAGATGAAGGGGCTGCTGAAAGGGAACTTTTCAACTACGGAGTGCAGCAGCGTAAAAGGATGCTTCGGCCAAGGGGCAGCCCTCAAGTGGCAAATCGTGAAGTTCGCTTCAGGGGACGTTCTCAAGAAAATGAAGGGTATGTCTTGCATTTTTTTTTGTTATTAAGAAGCATATTCTGTAATACGATCAGTTTTGATTTATTTTCATACTTCATTTATAAATATACTTTAAAAAATATGGTTTGCAACTATTACTGTTGTTATGAGCTGAATATGTTCAGAGATCATTTCTGCCACAATTGTTATGGAGCTTAAGATCGTCTGCTCTTTACTATACTATTTTGATTTGTCTGAAATGGGAAAGAAATGCTCTCAGGTGGATTTGGGAATTAGGTGCGCATCAGATTCTTGCATGATTGTAGTTGCTTGATCACAATCTAAGGCTTGTTTATTGCGTGGAAAGCTTCTCCATCTTTGGTTATTTTGCTGGGATTAGTGATTTCTTTTTGGTTATTATCATGTCACTGGGTTTATTAAAAGCTTTACTATTTTATAATCTGTAAGGTCAACAATATGCTGAGAACTTGTATATTTATTTATCATGCTGTGTACTTTGAGATTCAAGCAGGCGCGCTCAGTATGCTTGTTGTATAATGAGAACTGTTTTGATTAAGTTCACTAAGAGCAAGAACGTTGTTTCTAAAATCTATGGTTTTGCAATGTTTTATTAAAACGTGTAATTTTTATTTTTATTGAATTCTGAAATTTCTTTGTGTAGTAGTTGTTTGAAAACCTTTGTGCATCCTTGAGTGATGGAACATCCTTTTTCTAGTTTAAAATGTTTGCTCAGAACACTTAATAATTTCTGTCTGCTTTATTTGCAGGTCTCAAGGTAAGCATTGCACGGGAACCTTACTTGAACATATGTTAACTGGATGATGTATCCAATGCTAATTTCAAAACCAAAAGTAAAGCATGAAAAGCAGTTTGCGTAGCTTCTATTTACTCATGCTTCTTGGTATCACTTGTGTTGAGATTCTCCACTGCTTTATCTGAACATTCAACATAGTAAAGCCACATTACGATTGAATTCTATTTTTTTTTCCTTTCATGCATTTGTTATATTTATAGTCTTTGGTGGGTAGGGTGTGGTTTTGACCAGTAAAACGATGTTGCAATTATTATTCTTCTCTTGGCCCGGTTGGGGCAGGCTGGGGTGCAAATCAATGAAGATCCTTACCTTCTATGGATACAGATTTCTCTCATTTCCTGTGTTTTAGAAAATTTCTTACACATCAGAAGAAGAGTTATTTTCTCTAAAAACACTGATTTTGTTGAGAAAAGGACTGCACCTAGGATATTTTTAAGTAATCTAGGGACTTCAATTTTAAGACAACTTTGTCAAAAGTCATAAATGCTTGGTCTGTGTGCATTTCAAAATATTTGTCGTTGTTAAGCAGTTTTGTGGTAGTTATTGATCATACTTTCAAATTAATATGTTTTTGGTTGGGTGGTTGTTAATTTTGAAAGTTGCTGGTGGCAAATCAGAGGTATCCTCTGTTGTTTATAAGGTTGGTGAATGCATGCAAGATCTAATAAAGTTGTGGAAGGAGTATGAGTCATCCCAATCTGATAAAAATGGTGAAAGCACTCAGAATGGCCCCACTCTTGAAATTCGAATTCCTGCAGAGCATGTTACTGCTACAAATCGCCAAGTAAGAGCATTCTGCATACGCGATGTTGTTGATACCTTTGCTAAATTGGTGTCAGTATAATTTTACTATTTTTACATCTTTAAATATTTTGAAGATGTTTTTTAGAGTAGCTTTCTGCTAATTTGTTTTATTCCAAGACAATCTTGATTTGACTCTGTCTGGTAGCAATCTTCATTAACACAAGAAACTTCTCCCTTTTGGAACTTTGCATTGTCATTGCAATTATGAGGATGCTTTGATACTACCTGATTGTCTACTAAAACCTGTGGCATGCAATTGGAAAATGCTTAAAAGACTGATTTGCATATTCTATCCACTTCCTCAAAAAAGTTTTTAAACAATTGGCGTTTACTCTACCTACTTCTGGTAACTAAGAGCACATAGAATGATTTTCAAGTTCTAAATTCGCTAATTTGCTTTGAATATGAAACAATCTTGCTGTATGCATTGGTCCTTATTTCTTTAAACTCATAATGCACAGGTAAGGGGTGGCCAACTTTGGGGGACTGATATATACACAGACGACTCTGATCTTGTTGCTGGTATGCTTTTCCATGAGGAGTGTTCAGATTCTTCTCTCTCTACTCTGAACTTTTTAGAGTTTTGAGATTCTTGATCTTGCACTTTTCTTGCAGTTCTCATGCATACAGGCTACTGCCGCCCCACTGCTTCACCCCCTCCACCCGCCATCCAGGAATTACGTGCTACCATCAGGATACTACCTCCTCAAGACAGTAAGCTGTTATGTAGCTTTTTGTGCATGGCTATGGCTTTTGCATGAAGCTTTCATATTTATCTTGCAACTTTGTGCCAATGTTACTGCTCTGTACGTGACAGCATTTGTACTGTGCTAGGTTAATCTTTATTTGTCTCACGTATGCCTCCCTACATTTCTCCGCAACAATTCCCATAAATTTTCTAGTCTAAATAAATTAGAAATATGAAATCCATATCTCAATGTATTTTGTTATCACTGCTCTCTAATACTTTAACCTTAAGTTCTGCTAAGGGTATTCCTAGGCTCCTTCTTGAAAAAGTACTTAAACTTATATAGGACAAACAGCTCCTACAACTAGTACACTTATTTAAACCAAAAATGCGTAACCTAGACCAGCATTTCTGAAAGATTTGAAGATTGCAAAAACACCCGGTGAAGGTAGAGTGTCAAATAAATTTCGTTCTATTATTGGTTGCATTGAGTTCACGTGTGCTGTAACTTTCATTGCTGATAATTTTTATCTGTAAGTTGTTCACATACACCAAATTGTTAGCAGTCCTTCTGGTATTAAACTGTCATTCATCTTTTTGTGGCCAAAGTTCATCAAGTGGTGATCTGAGAAAGATCCTGGAGTTGCGTGGTTAGTAAGAGCCAGGCTTGCAAATCTCTCTTCGTACCCATTATGCTGAATTTTTGTACCATATAATGCTCTCGTTAGTTAACTCATTTGAGAATTTTCAACATGGGGAATCAAGGAAGTAGAGGAACACATACCCAAAAACAGGCTGTCACTTACGACTTTCTTTCTTGGTGGATACTAATTATTATTTAATTCATTCTCTTGTCATATATCTGACCTTACATTTCATTGTTCCTAGTCTTGACTATATTTTGCTTTTTGTTGCTAGTTTCACTTTTGTTTTTTCAAGAAAACATTTCATCCTGTTCATTAAAGATTCAAGAGCCACCTCATGTTTGCCAACAACATTGAAAAAGAATAGAAATAATGGTTAATTTAAGGAAATAGAAGAGAAAGAAATTTCCAAGCCATTGATAGTGTCAAGCTCATTTATTTTATTATTGCTTTAGATGGTATCATAATGTTTTATCTTCAGCCCTCTAGCCAACCACAACAATTGCGGGATTGCTGGAAGATAATCACTGATTGTAGTCTTTGAGTGTGTAATTTTCACACTGTAACTTTTGGATGCATGTTAGGCTACACCTCTATGCTGAGGAACAATGTCCGTTCTCGCGCTTGGGGAGCTGGAATTGGCTGTAGTTACCGTGTTGAGCATTGTTGCATTGTAAAGGTAAAGGATTCTAGTCCCCTCTCTATTTTGTCCAATTTCTCATTATGAAGTACTTTAAGTGCCTCTACCGTGCAACATCTTCATTTATCCTAGTATGGATATGTTCGTATAGAGTTAATGCCTGTTGCTGTTATTTATGCTCATACTGCTACTACTGTGCAGAGGTGCCATGGCTATTTCTTTTTACCCTACAAATTTTTAATTGCACAAACTGTTGAATTGATGCTTCTTTTTTACTTTTAATCTTGCTTTCAGAAAGGAGGTGGAACGATTGATCTTGAGCCTTGTCTTACACACACATCAGCTGTGGAGCCTACCCTTGCTCCTGTGGCAGCAGAGCGTGCCATGACTACCCGGGCTGCTGCTTCGGTATGGCTTTTTACTTTTCACGCGGTAATCTTGGGATTGGTCAATTGTGACTTCTGTATTTGTTCTTTCTTATCCCTACTTTGTTTTAAATAACTGTTAGAGTAACTTATGAATTTCAGAGTTTTGAATCTTGGGAGTACTTTATTTTTTGTACAGTTAAATTAGCGTAAGTGTGATATGTTAGCTAGTGTAACTTTTATACTGCCCATCTTCTAGCATAACATAACTTTTGTATTTGAAATGTTATTGGAGATTTGGGTTTGGTTTTCAAATTGGGATCAGATGCACCAACAATGCTTGCTCATGTAACATGCTCCTATTGAAAGATTGGCAAATTCATTTTGGTTGATGTGGGCATCTTATGATGGCCAAAAGGACTTGTAGGATTTACTAATCAATTGTATCTAAATGATGAGAAATTAACCATGAAGGTAACTCTGTCTTGAATCTGTAGTGACATTTTGATTGTTTTCTGTATGTACTTTGTTGCACTCATTTAGTTTTTATACAGAAATAAATTTATATAAATTCATGATAAGATCCTTGCTGTGGTTTTTTATTTGTGTTGAAATATTTTCAGATAACCATGACAAATGTGCCTTAGTTATTTAAAGATTGAATATGATAACAACAAAAAAGCATGATCAGATGTGTCTTGGGTCATTTTGGTTAACTGAATATGAATATAACAAAGAAGAATTATGGGTTTTACTGAATCAAAGTGGCTGGGCCTCCAAAATAATGATTTGAGGGGGTTGGCCTTCAGTAGTGAGAATTATCCAAAATAATTGTTCAACAATATCACTTGTTGAAAAGCCATCAGGTATATGCATATTCATAGAGTTAGAAGCCACAGCTACTTAACTATGTAGGATAGGAAACACAATTTTGTAGGAACCTTAAATAAGAAGCATAAAAATAACGTGCAGTAAGAAATCTGCATGCTTTTACAAGTTTCTATCAACCCAGAGGTAAAATGATGACTTCTGGGTCATCTAGAGTGCCAATGTTGCAGGACCTGCATCTTAGAGCAATTCCCAGCTGGCAAAGGAAATGTCCTTGCAGAGATATAACCTTTCTTGGTTGAGCTAACTGAAAGAGATTGTTTGTATATTTCTGTGTCATGATTATTGATCATCTGATGTATTCATAATTTTGGGACGTGTTTTTTTCAATGCATGATGTTTGATTGATTTTCTGTCCAATAACTCAAACAGCTATAATTTACCACGTCTTCTGTAAATGATAACATTGTTTTAACTTTTAAGTGAATGGTTAATCATCATATTTGTTGATCGCAGTAATAATCTTGTTGATAAAATATTTGTCTGCAATCGTTTGCTACTACTCTGCGACACTTATACTGTGGCTTTCCCTTTCAGAATGCTTTGCGGCTACAAAGATATGTACGTGAGGTTACTATACAGTACAACCTCTGCAATGAGCCATGGTATACTTCATTTTTGCGTTGTCTTTTTTTTTTTTTTATATTATGTGAATGGTACTTCGTGTATATACTTCTGAACAAAAAGAAAAAAAAGACCTTGTGGATAAACTTACCTGTATGGAAGGAGGATCACAAGGAATGAAGCAAGAGCTTTAGATTTATCTTATCATGATTATTAATGATCCTTAATATTCTTACAGAACTATACGGTCATCTAGTAATTTTGTTATTTTTAATTGGCGGCACAGTCAAATTCAGTTGCAGTGTTCAGTATTGCTATGACTTTGTTAGAATGTGCAAAATGTGTGGTTTTATGTCTTTGCACAGAACATGTCTGTCCCAGTTTGTTGTAAGTTCAATTAGGCCTAGATCTGCACTAGTGTGAAAGTGATTAAGGATTAACATCTCATTTCAACTTGGTGATGCAACAGAGTTTCCTCTTGGACATAACCATTTCAATATGTTGGAGTGTGATAGAAACTGAGAATTATTATTCCTGTTTGGCTTCAACTCTCAAGTCTCAACTATCTCACGCCTGTATGCTTCATCGCGATTTCACATGGAGTCCATTTTTTTTCCAGCTACCTTTACTTTTGACTGTTCCCGTGACAGTAGAATATATCTTGATGTTTAGCATCAACTCTAATTTGGATTTTGTACAAAGGTGCATGTATTGGTTCCACATTATTTTTTGTTTACTTTTGTTCTACTGCTGTCTTTTAACTCATTCCTCACGCTACAAATTTCTTAACATGATGCGTTTTAACGATTGATTTAATACTTCTAAAATATTCACAGGATAAAATACAGCATTAGTATTGTTGCTGACAAGGGTCTGAAAAAACCGCTCTATACTTCTGCACGTTTAAAGAAGGGAGAAGTTCTATATTTAGAGACACATTCCTGCCGGTACCCTATTTGCTTAACTTTGCATTTTTTATGGTTTTGAATGTGATATTAAAACTTGAATGTCTTTTCTTAGCAATTTTGCTTTTGGCTTCTGTTTGTTATCTCTGCACTTGCTTTGTTTGGGATTATCCTTGGGAGGAGATAAACAACCTGCAGCCAAAGACTATTGATAAAACATAAGAATACTGAAAACATAGACCTGCTAGTTTTTTAGCCTAATTCAGAGTTTTCCCCTAACTCCCTGCATCGTGTGCCAATATTGATTATATTTGAAGACCCATTATGTCTCTTACTTGCCCATCTACATTTACAAAGAGGTCTATTTTTAAACTACTTCTTGAAAGGTACCTTTGTTTGTGATGGTTTGTTTGTGTTTAGTAATGTTCATTTTAAGTTCTTTGTTTTTGGGTGAATCATTTTGAGTCCTTTGTCTGAAGGTATGAACTCTGTTTTACTGGAGAGAAAATGGTGAAAGCTACACATTCTCAGATGCATGAAGAGTCAGACAAGTCGCATAACCACCAACCGCATTCCTCAAATGGTGAAAAGAATGATTCTGACAACGTGCTAATTGATGTGTTCCGGTGGTCGCGCTGCAAGAAGCCCCTACCACAAAAGGTCATGCGGTCACTTGGCATCCCATTGCCTCTTGAATACGTGGAGGTATTTCACTCTATCTCAAATATGTTTCATTTGATTCTCATCACCGCTAACACCCCCATCTGTTAATATACTTTGCATCTGTTGGGTGTTATCTGTTAATATACTGCCCATGGACACTCTATCTGCCATATAGTTGGGGCTTGTCCCCCTCCTTGTTGTTCCCCTGCATGAACTGATCCTCCGAATCACCTGTACAATGAATTATGTTGACCCTATTAGGAGCATTTATTGTTTGATCCATATTGATAGCATCTCAATTTCAGCACTCAAATGCTATGCAATGAATGTGTTGCATAAAAATTGTGTAAACTGTTAAAAGGAAATTTTAAAACAGTTTCGGCTGATAAGGATATGTTGTCTGGTTCTTGATGTCATGATTTGTTTGACCTCCTTCCTTGATGGCTAAAAAGAAGATTGTGCTCAATTTTCATGCAACAAAATGTGCTTGTAATTGCGTCGCTTAAACACCCTGCGCTGACAGTCACATGTATATTTTTCACTTGAATAGGTACTAGAGGAGAATCTTGACTGGGAGGATGTGCAGTGGTCACAGACCGGTGTTTGGATAGCTGGAAAAGAATATACACTTGCAAGGGTGCATTTTCTGTCCCCAAGTTAACTTTTGCGCATCTTTTATTACCTTTGGTTGTATGTAATGTAGGATATAAATACTCCTGTGTGGAACATGATTGTACATTCTAATGGTATCAAATACTTACATTGATTATTAATCTGAGATCTTAGTTTCTTGATTCTTTTTCTTGAAGTTGTACAAATCAGTAGTCATGTTGTTTTTTCAAAGAAACCCAACCTGAAGGGCAGATATTTGAAAATGGGGTGCATGGCTGAGACAAAAACAAATCTGAGCGTGGTTTTCTCCATTTCTCGTATTGAACCTGAATTAAAAAAGAAGTCTCTGATTATTCGACCATGGTAAGTGCAACAAAGATTGCTACAAGTACATTGCCTGAACTGCGTGTTTATTTCTTCCCCTTTTATTTTACAACGAAATTTGCCCACTGTTCCTACATTCCATTTTACATTCATACATCAACTCAGGTCCTGACTTCTTTCTTCGTGTGTGCATTCTCACGTATCAAAATGACCTCCATATTAGCTAATAGCTACTGTTGCTAAATAGAATCAAACTTATATATGAAAACCAGCCTTTTAACTAAAGCCATCAATGGAAATTGGCTGGCAAAAAACAATACTGCACAAAAGCGAGAAGAAAATCAGCAATTGTACTGTTGTACATTTCAAACTCCTAAATTTCAATCCTGTGCAATTAAAACATCTCTAATCTCATAACCGCTATGACCGTCAAGCTAGTCAGCACTAAAATAACCCATGCACCGAGGTCACCAACGTTGAACATCCATCGCCAACCAATCACCACTCATCCCATTTGTTTATGAAGTCATTCCACATTTCTGCAGCGATTGCCTCTCGTAGCGAGAAAGAAACATGTTCCTGCATGGGGGCAGCCATCATATCCACCTGATCATCAATATCATGTGATTCTTCCACTACCATCCCTTCAATACCAGCAAACAGCCAATCATTTGTTTCCTCACTACGTATGTAGTTATGTAAGACACAAGCGGCAATAACTATGTCCCTTTGGATATGAAACCCATATTGTGGGGCGAGCTTGAGAATAGGGAAACGAGTTTTCAGTAGATGAAAACACTTCCCGATGACATTTCTAAGAGAAGCATGCCGATGATTAAATAGTTCCTTAGGATTTATAGGCAACTGATTAGCACCCCTAAATTCATGGATGTGATAACGAAGACCTGTATATGGAGCCACAAATCCTTCCATATTTGAGTAGCTAGTATCAACTAGATAATATTTTCCTGGCACAGAAAAATTCAGAGATTACAAATGGGAAACTAAAGTCATATTCACAATGTCCAATACAAGAACTCAAAGTAATATATAAGCTGCAGATACATCGATACACATATTGCATGCGTACCAGAAATAAAGGTGGGAGTGGAAGAGAAGAACCTTCAGGTATATGAGGAAAATTTTGTTCTGGGTCATCAAGGACTGCTCTTAGGACACGTGAATCTGCAACAGAACCTTCCCAACCAGGGTAAATAAATATGAACTGCAGGTCAAATGTGCAAGCTGCCAAAATATTCTGTGACAGAACACCCTTGCTATTACGAAAACGAGATTGATCTTTGGCTGGTACATGCGCAGGAATGTGCATTCCGTCTATGACGCCTACACAATCCTGAGAGACAAAAACAAGAGTAAGAGTCACATAATAATGCAGATAAAGAAGAGATAATAAGTTAGCAAATATAAACCTTGAAATAAGGGGAAAATCTGTTACTACTAAGAATTTGTGTAGGAGTAAGGAGTTGCGGTGGTTGTAGGAATTCGCGTGAAAGTGACTTGATTGCCTTCAACACATTATTGAAATGGCGGCTTATGGTTTCACCAGAATGTTGAAACCGTTCTTGAATTACTCTGTTGCGCTCATTGTGACCAATTATGTTCAGGAAAATTGCCAGCTGCTCCTCTATCATAACACCAGCAGTGTCACGTAACAAGCCTCTCTCTCGGAGAATGCCACACAACTTGTGGAAAACATGCTTATCCATCCGTAACATCTCTCTGAATGCATCCTCGGGACCATCAAGCACTTCACTCATAAACCCACTCCCGCTAGGTGATGAAGTGGGATGAGGCTTCCTGGTTAGGCTGTTATAATAGTAATAACCAGCGGTGGCTGCAACTAATTCCATCTCATCCAATTCTAAATCAAGGTCGTCCACGATTCTAGAAGTATCTGTAGAGATTGAATTAAAAGACAGAATATGCAACAGAATACAGGTAATTCAAAGTATAGATGTACGTAATCAGTGTCAAATGCATTTCTATAACATCTTTTGTTACCTCCAAACACAAAGAAGCATCATTATAAACAGGGCAGAGGCCAAAATAATTCAAAACGAGCAAACAAAAAAGAGAAGTCAAATGCTCTCTACCACATGAGTTAGACTAGTTACATCTCTATGAGTTCCTTAAAAGTGCTATGACTGTCTCAGACTTTTAAGTACACAACTAAAAAGGTCCGCAAAACTAATTCATGTGGAGGAGGCACTACACTTTCCTTGCAACCATGGCAAGCGTTTTTCAGTCTTGAGAGATATAAAAGTTTCTCTGGCATTGGGGTTCTCAAACAAATCCAAGGCAAGAAAATAAATGCGTTGATCAACACCTTGCATGTCATCCAAGAGTTTGATGCATTTGCTTATAGAGAAGCGATCGTCATTCTTGATGATGGCAGCAGCTCTCATCTTGGAAGCAGCTGCTATTTCAAGCATAGCATCAACAATTGCATCACCTGTAGCTTTACGACTTCTCTTGTTGCGACGAGGAGCAGAAGTTGCAGCTGCAGTTGCAGGGGTGACAGGATGATGCCTGGTGTGTCCATCCAAAGTGTTGACATCATCTCCAGACGCAGAAGAAGGATCCTCATCAGCATAAGGCATTGCTTGGTGGTGGAGCAGGATGATCTACAGAGATGCCCACTAATTCTCAAACACATAGCATATACACATTAACAGCATTTAAAAATGAATTACAGGAGCTACCGATTCTGAGACCAAAAACTAACGCCATGAATAAAACAAAGAATAAGAATTGAATTATTGACTAATTTCTTATATACTCCATAAACAACAAAAAGAAGAATTTAATGCATGTATAGACAATAACATGAAAGAAAATACAAAAAAACAATAATAATAACAACAGTAAGAAGAAGAAGAAGAAGAAGATGACCCAGGATGCCCCATCTTCCTCTTCATTCTCCAACACAAAATTCATACGAAAACAGATGATCGCCACCCAACAGAAACTCCAAGAAAAACTCACCGATTTCTTTACTTTGCCCACTTCCAGCAAATTACTACTAGTGTTTGTGATAATGGGAGTGAGACAGTGAAATAAGTAAATCTTTAGTTTCTAGGGTTTATGCTCCTTTTTTTTCCTCCTTCCTTGCGCCAATTCTATTGCATTTTCATGAAACAACAACAGCATAACTAACTGCTGCGTCTGCGTCTGCGTCTGATTTGTATGTACACTTGTACGCTAAGTTGTTCTGGAAAACTTTTTTTTTTTTCTTTTAAAATAAGAGAGAGGAAAAACGTGCTAAGCTCGATTACTAAAGGCCCAAGGCCCAAGGCCCAAGCCCACAATTTTACTTCATCTATTTTTATTTTTACTTTTGTTGCTTTGGTACTAAATTCCTTCATAGTCCATCCTATTTCACCGACAAGAGAGGGTTATCAGGCTTCTTTTTCATTTAATTTGAGCCCGCAAGCCCACATTTCAGGAACTTAGATCCAGCCCATAATCACGAAGAACCCTTTCCTCTGACTCTTGCACAATACCAGAGAGAGGGATAGCAGGAGTTTTGGTTTGTTACATCGAGCAACGAAAATGGCGGCCAATGGCGCAAGAAGAACGCTACGCTATCCTTCAGCTTCTGCAAAGTCCCTTTTAACCCGTTCATCCGCAACAGCTCCTTCCCCTTCAAAAGTTTCTTCCTTGGGTGGACTCTCCTCTTCCAAGCCCACCTCATCTCGCCTTTTCTCCCTCAACAGATCAACCCCAAACAGGTTAGCTTTCGACTCTTACATGTACTCATGTACAAAAACATGCCTTCTGATCCATTTGGATGTTTTGATGTCAATTTGCGTATTCATTTCCTGTTTGTGTTTGTTTTTGTGGTTGTGTATGTGTAAATGACATCATCAGTCACATGAAGTAAATTAGATAGATTCCTTATCTATTGGTGTTGAAGTTTTGAGTGTCAATCGACTCAGTCCCCAGTTGTTTAAATTGTTGGAAGTGGTCACTCGCTGTCTGGTTCTTGTGGTACCAATTGCTGCTCTTTTGTGAATGTAAATGCTTCATTTATTATGATCCTAACTATTGCGTGTTATTTTTAGACTTGCAGTGTTGGGGGGTGCCCTATCTTTGATGCCATTGCATAGCGCTACTGCTTCTGCCTTGTCTACTTCATTGCTATCACTGCATAATAACAACTGGGGCTGTCTCTCAGAAGGTATTCTTCTGTCACTTTTTCTTGATTTTGATGCAGTAATGTAATTTCAAGTGTCATGTCATGATGCCGTGTGGATTATGATAAACATTTATGTAAAGAAGACTTGTAGGATAATAGGTTATGCTTTAGCAAGGTTGCTACAGTTTTCAGTTTTTCTTCTTGGGGAGGAAAAAGTGGCACATAAGATAGCTCAAACTTGATTTTAAGTTTCCTTCTTAGCTGAAATCTTTTTTCGTTGTATTTTTCTGGATGAAAATGGAAAGTGAGTTTGGCAGTACAGATGTAGATCATTATGAAGATACTGTGCTTTCTCGACAAGGTTTCTGAAATTTTGACCAAGTCCGTATATGTTGAAGCATATCCCTTACTCTGATATGGGGAACTTTGTTTGAACCATACCAACTTTGGAATAAAGAATAAGATTAGAGAAACCTTAGATAAGCACGGTGTTGTGTCCTAGCGGTCTTTCAAATTTGCTTAAGCTGAAGAGTTGTGTTTTTCCACTTAGTTGATTTTGCTAGAAATAGATATTCCTCATCACTGGGGTCTCAGTAGCTGTTTCCTAGATGCACGCCTCATCATGGCTTCACTGATCCCTATCAGTGCATTTGTTTATTTAGTTATCTTGCCTACAAGGCCAGATATGCGTTGATCTAGAAAGTACTATGTTGTATTTCTTTGAAATGTGTTGTTTTTTGTAGCAAAATTTCATTTCAAAGCTACTTTGGAAATACTGAGAATTTGGTGCTAGAAGAAGATAGCCTATGCTTTTAGATAAGGCATACAGAATATAGTTGCTCGATAATATTGAGAATCTCAAACCAGTTTGATCCAGTTTATGGTAAGCTTGATCATAAGCTTAACAAACTTCTAATTGGTAAATTTTTGTTCCTGCCTCTTTCTTTTACATTTTTAAATTTCCTATTGTGATTTAGTAACAGTTCCATCACATAGCATACATTGAGAACATTATACAAAATTTCTCTACTTTAATTTTGCCTCATGCTAATTTCATTCCTTCTCTAGTTTCCGAGAAAACCATATCCCTTTTTTAAGTGGTCCTGATGTTAATTCGCTTAAGTGTTTGCTGTTCGAGGTTCTTTATGTAGTTTTGCAATAACTTAGTTGAAGAGAAACCCAACTCTTTTTAAGATCCTTTTGTCTCTCTGGATACTCTAATTCATGATAGAGTAAAGGAGCATTTGATCAGCTTGCTACTTTGAGGCATTTTTATGTTCCATGTTCTCCTCTTGTTTTTCCTTTAGGAGCTTTATTACCCAACGAAACAAAACGGAAACTAATCGATGTGCAAACCAGCTCATAATATCTCACACAATGTAGAAAGAAATAAATGGAAGTAGTATTAAGTGGGTAAGAGGCCGTCATTCTGGTAATGTATCTTGGTGTGCTTGTTTAGATTTCTACCCATTCCAGGCAAGGTGTGCGATATTATCAATCGATGACATCATTTTTAAGCTTCTAGTTAGCATATCGCTGTCCAGATCAGTCTCAAACTTTAAGCTATTTGGTTATTTTGTAATGTTTATTATTATTATTAACATTGTTCTATTCGACAGGATTTGCAACACCGCTATAACACAAGTGCATCTCCAGCGAAGTTATAGTTTTGAGGATGAGGTTTTCGCTGGTGGTAGTAGCATGTTCTCATCACAGTTAGACAATTTCCTAACTTCAAAAGAGAAAATACATGTTTGTTCAAAAAAAACCTGTTCACTTCATTCCTCGAGAGTCTATGAACTCGAACGAAAAGATGAGTTTCTTTTTCGGTCCATCTTGAAGAAATATGAATTGTTGTTGAATAATTACAATTACCATTTTGCAAAATAAGCTTAAATTTCATTTCAGTTGGTTTTATGCCTTCATCAACATTTTCTCTTGCTGCATTATTGGTTGAAAGGAATTTTCCATTATTACCGTTAGAAGAAATTTTCTTTTACGAAAAATAAGGGCAATAACTACATTCCAAATGACCCCCTATCTACAAATCTAAACTGGAAAAGTAATGATCATAACGAGCCAAACGAATTCTTTTTAAATTAAGAAAGAATCACTCCAAGGTTTTAACAAGCCTAAATAAACCAGCTGCTTCCCTAATTCGAGAAAACTCGATACAGAACGCTTGCACTTCGATGAAGAGATCCTTAACTGCAAAACAACAATCACGGACCAAAATCATCAAAAAGAAAAGATGTAACATATAACACTAGATGATGTAAAATGCAATCAGATGGCAATTATATAGTAAACTAAAATACAAGCTGAAAGACACTCAACCATCTTCTCTTCTCAAAGACTCGTGCCCCAGAATTTTTTTTTACCATTTTTCTTCTAACAATCCGTTGCACCAAACCCAAACCCACTTACTCAGGAATGTCGGGAGAATTTATCAACTTGGTAAGAACTTCAACAGCAATGAGGGGATTGTTCTCCACTAATTCCTGATAACAACTTGCAGTTTCAGGAAACATATACCAATACAATGAGGAAACAAAAGAGGAATTACAAGAAACACGTACAGGTAGTAGCTTCATTGGCGCCAGTCCACAGTGATATACAAGCTTTGGGTCATTAGTCAACTCCACCAAGACTTGCTGCAAAAGAAAAGGGAAAAAGGTTGAAGCCCTTTCCATAATGAAGCAAGCAGACAAAAAGATGGACTACGGAAATTTTTCTTTTAAGAGAATAAAAGGGATTTCAACAGCACCGTAAGATGACCTATAATTAGAATCAAATTCATGAGTTCAAAAAGAATCTTGTGCCTAGAGTATCTATAGACCATTTGGCTCATGCACCAGTAGATCAAACACGCCTAGGACTAAATACACCAGAAGCACTTGCATTTCCTTCAGTTAACCAGGAGCTATGCCGCTTGTATTTCACTCCACTAGCTTATTCACAAATGCGCTCCTAAACCATGATTCATTTGCTCCTCTCATATCATGCCACCGTAACCATTAACTTCCTTGGAACATTCATAAACTCATCAATCTATTTGAAAAAGTTTGGCACTCAGAGACTGCTTTGTAGACTTTACAGCATAATAAATACTTATAAGATAAGAACAAGAATAAAACCTCTTGTTGAACAGGAGCAAGTGGTCCCTTCAAGGCTTTTGCAATCAAGTCCCTAACTGCTGCTCCCTGCTTCTATCAGCACACATACCTTGATCCCATACGAGCTCATGATTGTTATCACGGATGATCCATACTAGCTGGAAATGACCGAAAAGTAAGAGATTGAATTCCAGGAACGAAACATATATGACAATAATATGTTCTCACATCACCGTCCTGTATTGGCAACCTTGGAGGTCGAGGCCTTATCCAGTGAGGAACCTGTTCCTTATTTAATTCACAAGCAAAACACACGAGACGGAGACGGACTTTTTTTAATTTTTTTTCTTAATTTTTTATCAGTCGCGACATGAGTCACTTGACCTAACCAGCCCGGCATATTATTATTCATTTCGTGGCCAATTTTTAATTCAAAATAATTATGACGTGGACGCACCATCAGATCAGATGACCGTTGCAGCAACGGTCCAAAACCTCTCAATTTCAAAACCCAATAATAATCTAGACCGTCTTTTTTGATTGCCTACTTACCGTTGCTAAACCCCTACCAGTTCCTCTTCTTCTTCTTCCCCTGCCCTGCCCACCCATGAAAATCCTCCAATTTCTCATCTGACCCACTCCCATTTTTCCTCTCTGTCAAAAGTTTCTTCCTTTCTTGCTTATCATGGCAACTTTGGCGCCTGGAATTCTTTTGAAGCTTCTAAATGGAATGGATAATGGGACTAAGCCTACAAGTGAGCACAGGAGCTCGCTTTTGCAGGTGACTGACATTGTCCCAGCTGATCTCGACGAGAAGAGTCTATGGCCGAAACATGGGTTTTACATTAAAGTTTCTGATTCCTCCCACTCTATCTACGTCAGCCTTCCTTCTGAGCAGGATGATTTTGTTTTCAGCAACAAAATGCAGCTTGGTCAGTTTATCTATGTTGATAGGTTGGAGCCAGGGTCGCCGGTTCCAGTCGTTAAAGGCGCAAAGCCTCTTCCCGGGAGACATCCTTTTGTGGGCACGCCGGAACCAATCATGGGTCTTAGAGAGAGAGGTGAGAGAAGTGAGCAAAAGCAAAATTGCAGAGCTTCAGGTCAAAGGAGAGGCTCTTGGGGAACAGGGCAGAATTTGGCAGATGGGATTGCGTCTCCTATGGTGTTGAAGCCGGTTCCTTTGGATTTTGATCAGTGCACGCCCGTTAAACAGCGAGGAACTTGTACGAAATTTACGTCTCCAATGGTGAGAGGAGGAAGGATAGGGAAAGATGGAAGTGCCAGCGCGAGTGTTAGGTGTTCTTATGGTGGGGGTTTGCTTGCTAAAATGGTGGATACAAAAGGGGAGAGTCCTGCATTGCTTAGGAAAAGCTGTGTAGCACCTTCTTCTTCTTCGAAATTTCCACGAAGCAAGAGTGTCTGTGATCGAGATGCTAGGATTCCAATTAGCCCTTTCAACTCATCTGTAGGTACATTTTTCTCTTCCTAATTTAGAATTAGCATGAAAAAAGTCTGCTTTCTGATGAGATGTTTGGTTATGCAATCTGTTTGGTTTGTTTGGATGGATAATTGAATGCTTTCCAGGCTCTAAATTGTAGTTAAGAAACTGATTGTTGTTAATTTGTGTAGGGTAAGAAGAGTTCAACTCCACCTCCGAATTTGAGGAATGCAAGAGTAGTAGCTTCCCTCAAAATGGGGGCAGATGCAGAAAACTCTCTCAAGCCAAAGCTCCCTTGCGAGCCTCAGTCTCAGCCTGGTAACTCAGATTCTGAAATCAACACAAGTTTGGCCATCAATTTGCCAGGAAAACTAAGCGCACTTGGCAAGGTGAATTTCAAGATTCTTAGTATTTCTCTTGGATGAATGTTTTTTGGTAGTTTTGTTCTATTTGCTGATGTTTCTATATGCCTAACACAGGAAGCTGTGCAGCAGCGAGAAATAGCTCAGAAGATAGCCCTTCAGGCGCTACGAGATGCCACAGCTACAGAAAATGTAGTCAGATGTCTCAAGTACTAATTCTTCTCATTTTCCTTTCTGTTTTGTGTAGTTTCACTTTCTACTGGGAGGTTAAAAGTTGAGCTTTGGTGAACATAATAATGACTTATTTTGTAGGACGTTTTCGAACTTGAGTAAGTCAGCAAAGCCAGATGCTCCAGCAGCCTGCTTTGACAAGTTTCTGGAGTTCCATCACCAAATTGTGAGAGCAGTGACTGATATGGTGTCCATTCAAGCGGCTACTTCAGCTGCTGAAAATTCACAAAACCCAACAAAAGTCGAACATAAACAACACAAGCATGCCGAAGAGTTCCCAATCTTGCACGAACTTGTGCACAACAACTCTATGGCGGCGGACCAAGGAGGCAGGAATTCAGAACTAAACTCCTCCAAAAGAAGAGCAGCCCTGTACAAATCAATTGCTGTTTTTCCTGAAATAAGCGAACAGAAGACGAATTTTGGAAGGCTGCTTAGATCAAATGCTAGTCATCAAAAGGCTTCAATGGATACTAAAAAGGGGTCATCATCCACTCCACTAGGAAAACTGTCGGTTGATGCTGTCATTGAAAACGATGAGAACAAGAAACCAAACTGCAGTAGTGGCTTAAGCAATACAATTAGATTGGGGAAGCAGATTGAATCCGAAGCTGGGAACTGGTTCATGGATTTCCTTGAGAAAGCTTTGGAGAATGGTATGAAGAAATCAAAAGGTACAGCAGATGGGGATGTTAAGAAAGTGCCTCAGTCTCTGATATTGAAGGTTATGAACTGGGTGGAAGTAGAACAATCTGATAGCAGTAAGAGGTCAGTTCATCCCAAAGCAGCACAGCTAGCCAGGAAGTTGAGGATCAAGATGAAGAACCCTTAAGTCAGAATGATCAGGTTCCTTGTAGGAACCCTATCTAACTTTGTAGCAAATTGTGTACTTATCATATTTTTGGAGTTTGATTTGTGTGCGAATGGTGTGACTTCACGTTCTAGTACCTAAATTGTCTTCTAGATTTCTCTTATTGAATTCATGGCTAATTTGTTTTTTATTCTATTACACTATTCACACTGTTTAGTGTGTTTGAGAATGTTCAGCAACCGCTTCTTCTAAACTACTATGATATTCTTTTTTCTTCTCTTTTTTGTCATACATAATAGTGCAAGTTAAGAAACACGAACTTGAAACTTAGCCGTCCAATTTTTTTGTTAAAAACACCACTAAATTACAAGCTCATTGGATATACCGCAACTTGCTTCATATTCTACACTCAGCACTGGAATATGCAGTTGGATCCTTTATAGTTTAGTTATGAAGTTACTAAGGACAAATTAGCGTTTACAGAAATAAATGGTCGAGTTGAATTAGCTTTGAATACTTCTAAAACAGACTTGTCCTCAGTAGGCATGGGTATGGACAACACCATGGACTTTTTTATTGGATAAGACAGAACATCAATCTAGCTAATCACAAATAGGTTTTCTCCTAATTGCATATGGATTTGAAGTTGTATAATTACTGTGTAGTTCATTCGAATTTTTCAAATTTTAACAAAAAAGAAACAAAAATAATAAATACGATAACATCACGTACCAGCTCATACTCCCCGGGTCACAAAATGAAAGAAGAACACCAAACCTTAAACCTTAACCATGAAAATACGTATATCATTTCTTCTGGTTTACTCCTATTTTTTCTTTTGATTTCCGTGTATCAGGAAAACAAGAACGCGGGCAAAGAAAAAAAAGAACAGAGAATTACTTACCATGTTTAAGGTAATAGATCCATCGATCATTATAAATAGGTACAAGATACTCTTGAGTTCAAACACAGAAAAATCTCAACATTCATTGCAATTTCAACTTTGATCAATCAGTCCTTACTTACTTTTGGTCTCTATCTTCTCAATTTGCTGTTCTTTTAACTAAGATGGGAATCGCAAGTTCTATTTTTCCTTACCTCGTATAACCATTGTCCTGTTTTCCTTGATTTCTACCTCTTTCTCTGAACAGAGCAACTCTGTTCCATCAAAAACAGGGGAAGCAGAGGCAGAGGATGAACTGAGTAGGTACATTGGTGCTCCGGCAATGGGAAAAGGAGGACTTCCCGGATGCGATCCAGAAAACCCCAATTCAGCTGCCTGTAGGAAAACGCATGTGAACAAATATCACAGGGGTTGCAGCCGAATTGCGCGTTGCTGGGAAGACAATGGTGATCATGCTCCTCCTCCTTCAAGTGCAAACATTCAAGAATCAAGAAAAACCTTTCAGGCTCAGTCTCCAACAAGAGCACGGATTGGAGGAAGAAAACTGATGTCTCTCTCAAATTCAATATCTAATGTAGCTTCAAAAACAGGGGAACTTTTTTGTTAATATATAACTAATTAAATGAAAATGAAATCATTGATTTTTTTTAAATACATATATATAACAAAACAAGTAAAAGATGAACATAAAATAAAAAATCTACTAAAATTATATGGTACGATCACTTTGAGTATGAATAAAGAGTATAGATGACTATAATTTAAAGTACTGTAGCATTAAAACATAGAATATGATGAGTTAGAATATATGAAATTAAATTAAAATTTAAAGTGCAAATAAAAATAACAATTAAAGAAATAGAAAAAAATATGGGACAAAAATATATTACTAAGGTCATGATGCACAAATAATTTTGAACTTTTTAAATAAATAGAGTCATATAAATGGTTAAAGATATTTAAAGAGTTAGATTACATTTTCGAATATAGTATAATTATATATATAAACAATAAAGAAAAAAGAAATAGAAAAAGAAAAATGGAAAAAATACCAAACAATAAGTAAGAGATGATAGAAATGATAAAAAAATTGATAGTAAAATGAAAAGTGAAAATGAGAGAATAAATAGGGGAAAGTAGTTCAGGGTATATTGTTAGAATCATTTTATGTCTTGCTGCATTCTTAGTTGAAAGGAATTTTCTCTCTCCCCGCAGTCCAAAAATAACTAATGGCCAATGAACATATAGCTTTTTGGTTGTCGGGTAGTGATAAATTATCGATAGAGATCAGCACTAAAAAGTACTGGATGAAGAATAAGTTATGCCATCAACAACAAACTACTGCATAAAAAAACTCCACCGCAGCAACAACAATTAGTCTTTGTATAATAATTGTACATAATTTTCATGCCAATCACTGAAGAGTTTCTGTCAGTACATCCAAACAGAGACTGATTCTGTTAGCACTTTTTTAATTTAATAAACTAAAACAGAGCTAAAAAAAGCAGTTACACTAATTTTTCTTTTACGAAAAATAAGGGCAATAACTACATTCCAAATGACCCCTATCTACAAATCTAAACTGGAAAAGTAATGATCATAACGAGCAAAACGAATTCTTTTTAAATTAAAAAAGAATCACTCCAAGGTTTTAAGAAGCCTAAATAATCCAGCTGCTTCCCTAATTCGAGAAAACTCGATACAGAACGCTTGCACTTCGATGAAGAGATCCTTAACTGCAAAACAACAATCACATACCAAAATCATCAAAAAGAAAAGCTGTAACATATAACACGAGATGATGTAAAATGCAATCAGATGGCAACTATATAGTAAAATAAAACACAAGCTGAAAGACACTCAACCATCTTCTCTTCACAAAGACCCGCGTCCCAGAAAATCTTTTTATTCTTTTTCTTTGAAAGCTATAAATAGAGCAGGTATGCTAAGCATAACTGATCTCAGCATATGAATACTCATACATTCTCACTACTCTCTTTTTTAAACATATCCATGGGTACACAGCTCCCATTTCCATTTTTCATATCTGCCTGGTATCAGTCCCAACACCCATTCTTGTGCATCACAAAGTATAATGAGGACTATCACAATTATAATTTCTTTTTTCAAACATTCTTAACCAGCTTTTACAATCTACTTTTGAGAAAAGGTTCCAGTTTGGTCTACTTCATTCTCCTTTAGTTTCTCACTGCATTACCTTATCATTATTAGCTTGGAAAACATGTTCTTATGCACTCACAGATCAAAAGATCAAGAAAAATCTCCTAACTACAAGTTGAAAGGAAAACTGACCATCAATAATTCTATTACGGATCAGACTCTGTAGGAAAACACAAACAAGCCTGACAAGTCGGTTCTGCATGTACTTATCCTGAAAAACGAGAGATCATTAGTGCTAGGTTAGTATTCACCTACTTGTTAGATTATAATTCCAACAAACAAAGTTAGCTACTTTCACACGAGGCATACAGAGCTAATCACAAATTTGGGCTAGTAGCAACTACAGAAGCCAGGTATAACGTCGTTAAAAAACATTCGTGGTTTAGACAAAGGACACACATGATGAATCAGATAATGTATGTACAGCAAAAAAATGCCTTAGCCGTACCAGTACTAAAATAGCATGATCTTCAAGAATCAAGCGTCAGGAAAATGATAATACTAATAATAACGATAACAAGTAGTAAGGATAGTAATGATTGGTTAAGAACTGTCATGACAAATGCCGACAACAACAACACTCCACATACAAATGAACCACACAGGAGTGGAAGGACACCATGCACACAGGAATGTGTGTAGGCAACAACAATTAGCATGGAATAATCACTGAAAGAAGTAAATGAGCTTACTAATAATTTTGGTCTTTAAGTTGTTAAAAATGCATCCGTTATATCTATGAAGATCAAATTGTTCAATTCAGATTTCTTTGCTGGTCGTCAAACTTATGTCTTGTAAACAGCATAGGGAAATTATGAGAATCATTCTTGTATAGTTTTTTTACTTTTGTCAGAGTGAATCCATTCTCTGGAACCAAATAGGTTAACTGGCAGGATTCAAGATCTCAACAATGAAACTTCTACCATGTATCATACTGAAAGAACATACCTTGATATTTTCACAGGATGATATACAATTAGTTATGTACATACGAACAAACTCCTTTGGAAGTTCAACGGCTGTTGTAAGCCTGTTCACAACTTCCATCGAATGTAGACTCATCTCCATGTTGACGAGAACTGTAAAATAACTGAATGCACAAGTATAGATGTCAAAACAGAATCCTATCATCATCCAAAATAATAAAAAGGTATTAACAATCCATTGCACCAAACCCACTTACTCAGGAATGTCAGGAGAATTTATCAACTTGGTAAGAACTTCAACAGCAATGAGGGGATTGTTCTCCACTAATTCCTGATAACAACTTGCATTTTCAGGAAACATAACCCAATACAATGAGGAAACAAAAGAGGAATTACAAGAAACACGCACAGGTAGCTTCATTGGCGCCAGTCCACAGTGATATACAAGCTTTGGATCATTAGTCAACTCCACCAAGACTTGCTGCAAAAGAAAAGGGAAAAGGTTGAAGCCCTTTCCATTATGAAGCAAGAAGACAAAAAGATGGACTAGGGAAACTTTTCTTTAAGAGAATAAAAGGGATTTCAACAGCACCGTAAGATGGCCTATAATTAGAATCAAATTCACTTGAGTTCAAAAAGAATCTTGCTCCTAGAGTATCTACAGACCATTTGGCTCACGCACCAGTAGATCAAATACGCCTAGGACTAAATACACCAGAAGCACTTGCATTTCCTTCAGTTAACCATGAGCTATGCCGCTTGTATTTCACCCCACTAGCTTATTCACAAATGCACTCCTAAACCATGATTCATTTGCTCCTCTCAAATCATGCCACTGTAACCGTTAACTTCCTTGGAGCATTCATCAATTCATAAACTCATCGATCTATTTGAAAAGCCTTTGAAAAAGTTTGGCAGTCAGAGACTGCTTTGTAGACCTTACAGCATAGTAAATATAAGATAAGAACAAGAATAAAACCTCTTGTTGAACAGGAGCAAGTGGTCCCTTCAAGGCTTTTGCAATCAAGTCCCTAACTGCTGCTCCCCTGCTTGTATCAGCACACATACCTTGATCCCAAACGAGCTCATGATTGTTGTCAGGGTTGAGCCATACTAGCTGGAAAAAGACTGAAAGTAAGAGATTGAATTCCAGGAATCATATATATAACAATAATGTGTTCTCACCTCACCGTCCTGTATTGGCAACCTTGGAGGTCGAGGCCTTATCCACTGAGGGCCTATTCCCTCCGGTGCCAAGTTTGCCAGGGATCCAATTAGAGCCTCATCTCTGTCTCCAGAACCAATTTTTGGCTTGACTCCAGGTTGCAAATCAAACCTACAATGAGTCTCTAAGTTTTTTGTGGAAATTCATAGTGCAATCTGAAAAATGACACAGAAAATAAGAGCCAAACATCTCTAACCATCACAAGGGACATACTCTGATGAATTCATATCGCAGCCATTAGGTAAATCCGGGTCTGGTACTATATTTCTAACTGAAACATTTTTGAATGAGCAATCATAATGTCCTGGATGAACTTTTTCAGAATATTGATGATGCAACTGTTCACGTTGTGGGAAACCCTGACAATAAGCGAATAATTTGATATTAACACACACAAAAAAGGAGGGAAAGCTTGGATAAACATAAACTAATGGAAGTCTCAGCTCACATATACTCTGACTATATTCAGATACAGTAGCAGCTCCCTTCCACCCCCACTCCCCCGTTAACTTTGCACAGATTCGCACACTTAAATGATTATTCTTTATACATACTTGCAAGTTGTTAATTATATTCATATGTAACTTACATGGGCGGAAGGATCAAAATTTTTGATGTAGCTTGCAGCAGACTGCTTAAGAAGCTGGACAACACAAAACCCTTAATCAGAAATCATCATCAAAAAGAAGTTCCAGAATTGCTACAGAAAGTACAAGAACAAACTAAATATGTATAAATGAACGACCATTCTGTACAAATGAAATGAAAAAGATGGAAGTCCAAATGCAACAAATATAAGAAATAAGGGGATCCTCCTTGGTAGCGATATGTTAAGCTTTAGTATTCTTTCCTCCACATGACTATTTTTGGAATCAATTAGTGGTAACGCATGCAATGCTAGTTAGTTTTTTTCTTTTTCTTTTTCTTTTTTTTTGGGGGAGGGGAATGATTGCCACTGCAAATTCACTATCTTACTAAGATACAGAAACACAACACTTTTAAAAAAAGGGAAGAAATAGCACATTGGTTTCGGAGATAATATATAGCCATGCCAATTACCAGAAACATTTCATGGGGGGTTTTAAATATACTTACAAGACGTTATAGAACATGCAGGAGTGTAAGTGGAAAAACAGCGGTAAAATACCATTTAAATAAAGAGAAATTCACAAACCTCTTTGATACCAGTAGATGCTAACAACTGAAGCACAAAAGCCCCCTCATATTTTTCAGCATCCTCATCACAACAGGCCTGCAGGGATGAGATCATACTGATGAGATAGAGAAAACGAATAAGAAGAAATGGTGCTAACTAATAAACCAATTAATAAACTGAGCTTCATGTCATCGAATTACATTTAAAAGAAGAGATATGAAAGGATTGGAAGAAGGATGTTGTGTGGAGTAAGCGTGATGAAGTATAGCAAATGCGATTAACCGTTCGGTGGGTTTAAGCATTCGTTTCTCTTTTTCACTACGCTTTTCCTGCAATCATAATAACAAAACATCCAATTAACGAATCAGAAAACCCTAACCTAACAACAAACTCGAATAAAAAAGAGATTATTAGTTTTGCGAGTTTGTTTTCTTGCCTGTAAAAGGAGAGCGAGAGAAGTACAAGCGGCGAAAACGCGGGAGGCAGTGAACTTGGAGTTGAATTCCGAGAGGATTTCATCGAATGGGCGTTGTTCGAATCTCAGCAAGGAATACAGCGCGCGCGTCTCCTCTAGCTTCAATGTCATACTCGCCATTTGTTGTTGTCGTCGTTACTACTGTTAAAACTGCTATACGATTCTATGTTCCTAATTTCTTATTCTAGAGCGAATAATGTAAGAGCAAGAAACATCAGTGGTTTATGCTTTTGGAGGGAGGAAGAAGAAGGAGACGGAAGAGGAGGCGAGGCGAGAGGCAGCAGATGAGATTTGAGTCTTGGGAGGTTAGATCATGTACACTCAACCTCACTGTGCACTTCTAGTCATATCCAATCGGAGTCTGCCAGGTCATCAACCGTTAATTACCAAAAGTTTAATTCTTCCAGTTTGAACAAAGTTGTTAGTTAATCCTTCTTTCCTCTTTATTTTCAGGGGAGAAATCTTTTTTAAGTTAATGGGAAAATGGAAATTTAATCTTTATAGGCAGATTTTATGATGTAATGACTCAAAATAGCTTAAGATTATTTATTGTCTAGTTATATCGGGTTTTATAAAAAATGGTCAAAATTAAAAAAAGGCTTTAGATTTTAATGACATGAAAAATTGAAAAATTAAAAAATGACTGTCAAATTTATTTATTTTCTACGTCTTTATAAAAAAATTAAATAAATTTAGATGTAATTTTAAAATTAGGGTGTGGTTTGACAAAATTAATAGATGTGAATTCAAATTGAACAAACTATAAATTAGGAATGTGATCTAGATATTGGGTATAAACGCGAGTTTAGTTTCATACGTTTTTTCTAAAAGTGTTTGAAACATGATTTTTAGAATTATAATAATACATTGGAAAACTTTTTTTCCTTGACCAATGCAAAATAGAAGGAAAATGAATACTTTCAAAATAGTATCATTCTAGAAATCCTTTAGTAAAGAAAAAAAGAAAATTTAATTATGATAAAATTATCCATTCATTTTCTAAAATATTTAAATATAATTGAACAAAAATATTCCATTATATTTTAGATTATAAAAATAATAATTTCTAATAAGTTTGAATTATAATAATTTACGCAAATAATATTATTAAAATAAAAAATTATTTAAATTATATAAAGGTATTTTGATAAATATAATTGACATATAATATTCTAGTGCTTAACTAGACTAACATTATTAAAAGTTTGCATTATAATAATTTACTTTATCTAGCAAATAACATTATTAAAATAAAAATTTATTTAAATTTATATAAAGATATTTTAGATAAATATAATTGGCATACAATATTTCTAATTTTAATAAGTTTGCATTATAATAATTTACTTTATTTAGCAAATAACATTATTAAAATAAAATATTATTTTAATTTGTATAAAGGTATTTTTGATAAATATAATTAGCATATGTTTAATTACAAAAGAGGAAGAAAAAATCGTTAAGTAAAATGATTCCCAAATCGGAGAGAAACGCACCCGAAATGAAAATAAAAATGAATGATGCGGCCATCAACTTCCCCGCCTTTCACGACAGAAAAATCAGAAATCAGCTTGGCTGCTCTGCTTGCTGACTTCAGTGGAGAAAGACAATCAAACACGGTAAGGGAAAAGGGAAAAGGGGTTTCTTTTTCTCCTCACGATCTCAATGTCGGAGCAACCTAAGATGGCCGAAGAACAAGGGAAACCAGATGCACAGCTCTTTCAGTTTCTATCCAATCTGCTCCAGCAAGTGGGTCTACTTTTCTTCCACTTTATGATTTCGTTATATTCAGGATTTAGGGTTTCTGATTTCTGATTTCTGGTGTGGGTATTTCTCGATTTGCATCATTTCGTTATATTTAGGATTTCTGATTTTTGATTTATGATTCATGATTTCTAATGTGGAGAATTAGTTGATAAGTTAGTTGATAACCAGCGCTCAGTAGACAGGAAATCAACAGAACCCCTCATGCGTACTATTGGAATGGACAACTTTGTTAGAGTTTAGAGTTTAGAGTCAGAAATCAACAGAACCCCTCATGCCCAACTGGACCACTTTGCTATTGGATTGGATTCTTAGACTTGGAATGGTTAAATTTAAACATACACAACGGTGTCTATTGAGTTGAAATGCTTCTTCGTTGTACATGAATCTTGTTCCTAATTCGCCTGGGAAAATCAACAACTTTGTTGAATTACCAGCCATGTTAATTGCGTTCTCATCAATGTAGGTCGAATCACTAACCAACCAGGAAGAAGTTGAATTGCGTTCCAAGATTGAAGCACTTGGATTAGAAGTTACTAAAGTTCCTTCAAAGTCCACAAAAAATCTTGGTGAGGTACACACTACACACTGCTCCTGGTTAAACTCTTCTACACTAACTTCTTTTTGCTATCGTTTGATTAACGGCTGTGTTTTATGGGTTCTCTTGGCACTTCTAATAGCTGGAAATAGCAAGGGAGTTGGATACACTGTCGGCAAAGTTATATGATGTGGACTCGATGATATCCTCGGCCATGGCTGCAGATCCACAGGTGCAGTCACTCTTGAGTGGTACTGCTAATGTATGGATGCCAGTGATCACTGCTACTGCTGAAGAGCGCCTGGATTTTACAGCATCAAGTGTGGATGATACTGATAAACCTAACGAACAAGGAAACGGTTCAAACTAAATCCTTTCATTATTCTGTTCTTATAGAACTTAGTATTCGATGGGGAAGTACGCTGTTTGCTCTGCTACTTAAACCAAAGGTTTCTTCAAATGATTTCTTCTATTGCATATATGTTTGTGTCCTTCTCCTTACCATAAGGTATGTTTTGTTGCAAATGGGCCGCCAACATGTTAATTACCAAAAGTTTAATCCTTCCAGTTTGAAAAAAGTTGTAAGTTAATCCTTCTTTCCTCTCTATTTTCAGGGGAGAGATCTAAAAAACTTTTTAATGGGAAAATGGAAGTTTAATAGAAGAATACTTAATTAAGTAAAATGGAAATTTAATCTTCACAGGCAGATTTTATGATGTAATGACTCAGAATAGCTTAAGATTATTTATTGTCTAATTATTTTATCGGGTTTGATACCTCTCGCCAAATCATGTAATACAGTATATCAAGCAAAAAAGGGTCAAAATTGAAATGAAGTAGTAAAAGTAATAGTGGTCAAAATCAGGAGAGCAAAAAGTGTCAAAATCCTTTTTTATACATTCATTTCCCATTGTACATCAATTCCTCCAAAATCCAAATCAACTATGGTAGAAAGACAAAATTTCAACCATGCACAGAGTATTATCCAGAAAACCAAACACCAACACTGCAATAACTTTTCCCTAACTAAAATCCAACTTAACCAGGGGAGCTTACTAAAAGTGAAAGCCAAAAATACAACCCAACGAAATCACACGATACGGTTCAATAAACTATCAATATCCACAGGCCTCTCTCACTGAAACTATCAAGTCCCAATCGGGTATCTGCTGATGCCCAATGCGGGCACACGTGATTTGTTCTTTTGCTTTGTTTGACCTGATATGCAGAAGTTAAGAATGATTCCTTAACACCAAAGCTGACACCCTCTTCAAAGATTCACATGCCTTGAGCAGATCAGCTTCTGAATGGGCAGCAGACAAAAACAGTCTAATTCCTACAGGCAGAAGGCATTTATCATGTGTTGAGCGTTTGGAAGCTACCACAAATACAGAGTCCTCTTTCAGTATCTGTAAAATCAGGACCATCAAGTAAAATGAGTATTCAATTGAAAAGACCAAAAAAAATAGACTATTTACAGAAAAACAAGGAATGACAACTCACACGATCAGCTATATCTTCAAGGAGTGCTAGATCCCTTTTCATCGAACCTGTGGACTTCTCTAGTTTGAGGAAAACAATAGGTGACTCTGGGTTACTTGCTATGGAGAGGCCGTGTATATCAGGCAATCCTGTACCAACAAGATGAATTAAGAATTAGACAAAGATACACACGCAGTGGACAAAATTATGGAAATATAAATATATTATACAAAAGATTACTAAATGAATGGGATGAACAGCCATAATTAGTTAAAAACTTGATTCTCTCTTAGAAAAAACAAAGAAAAAGAAACTTCATAATCCAAAAGGTATCAACCAACTGCATAAAAGTCATCTGCCAATAAATCAACAAAATACATTTTCGGGACAGTAACAGCTTAATTGCTCTTTGATGTTAGAATAACACATCATTAGAGGATTATTCGAAACCTCTTTTTTTTCCCCCAAGACTCGTTTCAAATGAAACCACACATCATCTAGGCTTTTATCTCAAAAGGAAAAAATTACAGTCAGGCGTTTTATTGAGTGGTCAGCTTATTTTCCCAATAGTTTAAACCTTTCACTCTGCAGTATCCCACAGATCCTCGCTTGTCGACCCTGCATGCATGTATTTTAGCTTACAGTTGAGTAATTGGGAACCTTAATAGAGGTTTACAGATTAGCATGAAGCTGCTAAGTTTAAGGTACCTAAAGCTTTTGCTACCTTTTCTCCAAAGAACTTCAACTTAAATATCTCTCCTCGATTCTGTTGCTGATTTGTTTCCTTCTCGTGTGTCAACAGCATACAGATTCTGTTTGTGTGCATGTGCATATACGCTCATGTGCACGTGTGCGCTTGTGATACTGTGCACACTTGTTCCTACTTATGTGACATTTTTTCCTCGAACTGTAACTCATCCAAAGACTGAATTAGGGTCCAATCTTACACAAAGTAAGATGAACAATGCAGGCAAGACCTCTGAATATGAGTATCAATACCTAAAGAACTCACATACTTTATTTACTCATACAGCTCAAATGTTCCCAAGGAAAATGTTGTAAGTACACCTTTTCACTATGAAGTCATCACCAAGTGATATAAAAGGCATGGAAGAAAAGGGTAGATATTGGTTGCAAATAAAACAGAATCCTGCTCATAAATCCAGATCAGAAAGTAAACTGACAAGAAAAAGTGACATCTGGTACAGAAGTAGAACAAACCTTTCCACACCATAGCAGTGTTTTCTTTCAGCTTCTTTATTAAAGTGGGATTATCCTCAAGGATATCAATAGCAGTAATTGCAGCAGTTGCAAGATAGGGTGGCAGAGAAGCAGAAAACACATATCCAGAACTGCTCAACCGCTGTAAAAAATTAGCAAGAGTAGGTATTAGAATATTAACATCAGAAATGGCACGTGCATTGCCAGTAGCTCTACTGTGTGCAAATATTACAGCAACAAAGTCTGACTAGTTGTGATATTTCAAAAAAAAAAAAACACCAATGGGAGCTGTGTATTGTCATACTTGATGATCAATGACCCTAGCGCTGCCTGTGCAGAATCCTCCTTCAGTAGCCAAAGCATGCCCCATAGCAGCAGTTACAATATCTATCTTCTCAATCTGCAGGTCCACACAATCATAAATTACCGGGTTTAAGCAAATAACAAGAAGGAAATCTATCTTCGAAAACATACCGGAACCCCATAGTATTCAGTAAGACCTCTTCCAGACTTGCCAAGAACACCAAAGGAATTGCTCTCATCTAGGAGAACACGGAAGCGATATTTCTCCTTCAATCGTATGATCTCATCTAAGGGGGCAATTTGTCCAGAGTTCTACAAATTTCAGGATAAAAGAATCAATCTCGAAGCCAACAAAGTAGTAACCAGATGACTTCCAGTTTCACAAACAAGCAAATGAAATTACTTAATTGGAACCTTCAGAGATAGTCAGTTGTCAATGAACAATATTAGATCACTAGTGTTCAGTTTAATAAACAAGGACTATTCCTATAACACTAGGAGAACAAGAAGTTCAGTGCTTGACGTCACTTATACTAGTACGCTCAGCTGCAAAATACACCCTTCTGAATCCAAAACGGTAGGAAAAACCCAAAAATTCCCATGTAAGACCAAGAGTCAAGAAGTCCATAACATCTGAACATTTTACTAGTAAAGTCAAATGCAAAATGAGAAATAGAAAACAATCATTCACGATGGCGTTATAATAATAAGCTTATGCATGGCATAGAACAGATACCTGGTACACAGCTTCAACCACAATGTACCTCCGCAATCTTTTAGCCCGTTTACTCCCAGCGGTAATTTTCTCCAAAGTATTTCTTAGAGATTCCATGTCATTGTGCTTGAAGTACACAATGGTGCTCCTAGAAAGATAAAGTCCATTTTGTATGCCCCAGTGGACTCCTTCATCCCTGGTGAGGAGAAAAAAATCACTTAAACAGAAATGCATGTGACTATTTTCTGGCCAAAATCAAAACGAGCATGGATCATTGAGACAAACAACTGGAGTCGCTGGATACAAGCATCTAGAAACCAAGAAAAAAATGAAACATCATAAAAGATGAAGAAAGTGAAAAGAACATGCTTAGTGAGCATTGCTGAAAAGGACAGCAACAATGAAGCTTTGAAGGATCATCCAGCAAAAGGAAAGCACAGTTGATTATCATGTTATATCACAGCCTAAGAAATGGAACGCCATACGATAAGGTTGTCCTGTCCTGTTCATTGTCAAATTACTTGCTATAATCATTTAACAAGTTGAGCAGAACCAGTATCATCATATTTCCAAGAAGCAAAACAGTACAAGAAAAGATGAAACATATGCCATATTAAGCAAATGATCATATTAACTAAGTTTTACACTGAGTAATTTCTAAGGTATACAACTCTCTGGGTTCAGTCAAGGTATACTCACACAACAATAATGTCTCCTTTTTTGCAAAAGCAAGGAATCGCACTGAACATAGTGGATAGGCCATATGAATAGAGAATTGAATCGGGAGTCCCCAAAAATTTTGCTATTCTGGCCTCACAATCAAGGTGAACATCTAAGAAAAAAAGACTGTTAGAAGGTAAAACTTTTTGAGAGGAAAAGATAAACAGATCCTTTTCAGACTGCCTTACCAATTGTTCCATAAAACCCACGAGGACCACATGAACCAACACCATATTTTTCCAAAGAGGATGTGCACGAATCCTGACATAAAAATTTATCATGAACACTTTATTACAGAATGACCATTATCATAATGAAATGAATAACAAAAGTAAAAAGTTGATATGCAAGGAATTTTCTTACAATTATTTTCTCATGGCCTATTAGCCCAAGATAATTAGCTGAAGCAAAGTTAACAACTTCTTTGCCATTGATTATTGCATGCGGTCCTGCAGCACTGTATGAAAAGTAACTCATCAAATGGGAAGCTTTCAGAAGTTCATGAATTATATTTTTTCCGCAGAGTGAGCAGAAAACAGAAAAACATTGTAGTAGTATCAACCAAGAATGTCTTTAGTAGAAGGAACAAAATAGCATTCATGCATGCAAGAGGGAAACACTTTTTCACTGTAATATATGTACCAGAAGGGAAGTTTTGACAAGAATCCGGCAATCTACTACATAGAGCTGGGAGAAAGTTATTCACCTTTCCAACACTGGTGGTTCATATTGGTTCTCCTTTGTAATAGATGGAATAAGGGATTCTGGAACCCATTCATCACATAGCTCGTCTATTTCCTAAGATATCAAACAAACTTTTCAGTGATGCTATATGTTGCATGCAAGGCACATAACAAAGTGCATTTTACCAAACAACTAAATTTATCATCAACTGAGTCTTATCGTATTGGATTTGGTTGGGTACAGCCAACATAAATCATACAAAGAGTACAACTCAAATTCACGCTCGGACTTAGTCCACACACTAAAAGTTCTTTTAGACAACTATTCTGCATATCAGACAGTAGGAATGAAGGGCAACATACCAGAAACAAATAGCAACCACCATCAAAGGCAATTTAGAAGAAAACATGGAACTTGGTAATATTCCAGTGGTTGACGAGGCCATAGCCACCGGGGTTGTGACCCATTCATTAGAGAAAATGATAAACTAGTATGACCAGGCACAGTGTACTCAGTTTTTTTAAACAAAATGCAGAACCTAAAATCTTTCGGCACAATAAAAGCATGATTAACTCATTTTCATAGAACTCATTGAAATTTATGAAACTTGGCTTCCAGACTTTTTTTAGTTTCATCTGTACATTTTGAATTTAAATTCCAGAGGGGTAAAAGGCAACTAAAATGCTGCTGACTGTTATCAGCATGCTTAATCTGAAAAGCAACAAGGAAGTCTTTCTAATGCGTATCGTCTCAGAGAGAACAACATTGCCCAGCATACAATTCCTATAACAGGACACGGCCCATTAACAACAGCCAATAACACAAACTAGCAGTTGCACGATACAACACTTGCCAAACTTTATCAGTGAACACTGACATGCATATTTTAAGACGTGGAAGTCACTCCAGCATTCTACTTGTCTGAAATTTATGCCAAATGATACACCTCTAGCAAGATATATGGCCTAGAAACTGCAACTACATGAATTTGAAGAGACATAAATGCTAGTCTCATGCTGTATGGATTTGTTATTTCAGCTAAAGCCCCCTCTTCACCACTTACAGTCATGACAGATAAATAGCAGATAGGTGACAGTCAATACTCCTGGTGAACCATTTCCAATCTACATCCTATGATAGCAATGTGAATATCCATAAAAAAATCATTCAATTGTGTGTGGGGTAGAGGTTAGACCAATTGACCATCACTTTTCTTAATAGAGGGTTACCAAATACACTGAATGCCAAATGCTAATGAACCCAAAGGGTGAACTGAAAAGTCAACCAATCCATGCACATACTACCCTATCTTGTAGAGAACCACCTGGCATACAATTGATACATCAACACAGATCAAGCTTGAGTATTTGGGATCAATAAAGACCTTTTGTAACTGTTGGATTTAGAAGTCATAACTACAGCTTGTTCCCATCAGCAGACTGTTGACCCAAAATTTTCCAATTCTCTAATTACAGATGCACCAGACCCAATTTTCAGGTATCTCCAGCATGCTATTCAGCCTCTAACCTCATCGCTCTCTAACTCCATATCCCCAAAAGAAATCAACTAAACACACAACTTACAGCCACAAAAACAAAGGTTAGAGCCTTGACAAGCGCTCATGAGGTCTTAGGAGTATAAAATGCTGTTACGACCGAACAGAGCGGCCATTAAAGAAATGCTGTTAGGGAAAAAGAATCATAAATCATGTAGAATAGAGTAGCCATAGATGCATTATAGTAAAGTCCGAACAAAAACAAAAGGCTATCTCTATTGAGTTTGAATGCATACCTTGTTCGTTAGTGGCCTTTTAGGAGGCTTGTAACTTTTTTGTGAAAGAAGGAAAAGAATGACAACTAGAAGAAGAAACTCCACAAAAAGATGGCCTTCAGCATAAGAACCCAGAAGTAAAATTGAGTCAATCGAATTGAATCGAGTTGGTATCCAATCGATAGAAATCGGGTTGCTCATTTAAAGGGTAAGTTTATACCTCCAATGTTAAATCCAAAAACAACAGCTCGAGCAGATGGAGCATCCAAAGCCAACCGCACCCAGTCTACAACAGAATCCACGAAGTGCAAAGCAGCCGCTGATCCCATTCTACAGTCGTCTGTTATGAGTCAAGCAACGGTTCGAACATGTACAAAGGTGATGATGTCGATGATGACACTCACTTCAAATGACGGCTCATAAGATTCAATAGCAATATACGGATTTCAAGCTGTGTAACAAAACCAAATGCAAAATTAGATGAAACCCAGAAGCTAGTATCTGTAGTTTTCATCTGTTTCGATGAATAAAAAGCAATACTAATTAAGCAACCTGTGCGAGAATTACCTGAATGTGTTCAGATTTTAGCAGAGGCAAATGAATTTCTGATTCTGTTCTTAAGCATTTGCTCGTATGTTTTTCTCTAGCTAAAGTTTCTCCGTCGTCTTCTTCTTCTTCTACTAGTGCACTTCTTTGATCTTTCCAAATCCAAAACTTGTGAGATGCAGATGAATTTTTATTCTGCAAAATGCAAGGTAGAGAAGGATGGGTCAACTTCGGCTGCCAGATTTATTAGTCCGGCCCACACCAAATCCCAAGCCCAATAATGGTCCAAATTTTAAGTCCTATATCTATTTAAAAATATAACAAAATAAATTTAAAATTAGTGATAGATAAATAATGCCAATGTCTGTAGATTCTCAACAAAAAATTGCCAAAGAAGAGGAAGAGGACGACGAGGAAGCAACGGCAGAGATATTTATGGATATTAGAAGCTGCATCATCAGCAATTTCACTGGCGGAAGCAGCATCAGCAGCAGACTGATAGTTTTGATTGGGAGAACAACATCAACTCACTTCAATTATTATTATTTTCTGTTCTCTTGATTCGGTTAGCTTTCTTTCTCTTCACCTCTCCTTCTCTTCTATTCGTATTCCGATTCCTATTTGTATTGATATTGATTAATCATGATTGTTGTCTTTAGTTTAATGGGTCTGTTCTATGTTGTTTATTTGTGTACTGTAGTTTGTTAGTTCTCTGGAATTGGCTTTGAATTGAACGGTGCAGAACAAGTTTCGTTGTATTAGCATTACAGTATACGCAAACATGTCAAGCACAAGTAAACCCAAACCAAAACCCAAGTCCCCTGGTTGGGCTGCCTTTCACCTGAACCAGGATGCTCCGCACCACCGCGCTGTACCTGCTGGGATCTAAGTTGCTTGTTCTGTTTCCTTGGACTGTAGAGGGACACATATGTGGCAGTCTACCTGTGACTTTCTTGTGCTAGTTTTGTGATCTACTTCGCTGAGTCTTTCATTTTAAGGAGCAACAGATTTTAACAAACTTGGACACTAAACTAAACTGATACCTGTGTATGCCTTCGCTCTTTTCAGAATTTTGTGTTAGTATTTGCACCATAAAGCATTCAGTTTTTCGTGTTCCGCTAATTCTTGAGATTCTGCAAGACAAACTAACTGGAGATATTTTATTTTTGAATATATTTTTATTTATATGCTTACCATATGCATAATATGCATTTTATATGTTTAAATATATTTTGTTTAAGTTTTTCTTTAGAAAGTAAAAATACCCATTTGACACTGTATATGGAGACACTCTTTGTGATAGGTTGTTGCTTGCAAAATTTGATGGTAATGAAATGAAATACTTTGAATCTAACGTAGTGTAAATGTTTATTTATTTTTTTGCTGTGCCAACACCACATTCAGTGATATGAGAGTTAATCTGGTTGAATTTGGATTGCTACCCGTTTTGTTATTAGGTAAACATGTTTGTCCATCAAAGATTTATGCATCAAGCTATTTCAAGTCATGATCAATTGAAAATGGAAAAAGAATGTTCTTAAATTTTGCATGTGCCATCATCAACTTTAGGACTTTGCTGTTCATTTTGTTAAAACGGTTTAATGGACATCGTGCAAAAGTTTGTTCCAATACAGGACAGAACTGCTCACTGCTCATTTTTGCATCTTATGTGTGATAGGTATAGGCAATCATAGCCGGGGACAAGCTGCACTTCCAACAGTTGTGAGAAGTTTCCTCAACGAAAACGGGTGAAGCATTCCCTCCTTTCTCCATGTTATATATTTACCCCTCTTCTTTTGCATGTTTTCATCCACAGGGTGATATTTCTTTGGTGTGTGAAAAGGATTGACTTGGGACATACTTGTATTAATTGTGAATAGTATTTCACAGATATCGGTTCGACGACACTAGGCCTGGCTTGATCACTGTTCGACCTAAATTCCGCCAGTGAGGAACAAATATGTCAGCTCATGATCTGACCATTTTGCTCCCGGTATGTGCTGCATTGAACCATTTACATGTGGATACACTATAATAGCAAGAAGCCTGTCCATGTACACTATTAGGTGGAAGGAAGTCCCGATGTACACTAATTAGCTAGAAGGAACTCCATGTGCACAGCTAGCTGAAAGTATTCTTTTCCGTATTCTTAATAGGCTCCGTCTCATATGGTTAAGTTGAGTTAGAAATTGTGCAGGAAATAGAATCATCCCATTGTATCATCCGGGTGTTTGGTATCAAATCATGTATGAGTTCAATTCATTCATTAATAGAGTTCAATTGTTTTTGAACTCTATTAATGAAATGAACTATAGTGATTGGTATAACAATATAAAATTGAAAGAATTCAATTGAATTGAAATGAACACACTATTTGGTATCGCTAAGAAATGATTTCATTTTACTTATTTGATCATTATACTCCTAAATTAAAATTTAGCCATAAAATAGAAGAAAAAAATTTATAAATGAAAATTTTCTGGTTCGTTCAGGTTTGACCGAATTGACTCATTTAACCGTTTTGAACCGTTCAATCTTAAAAAATTGAACCGGTAAATTTTCATACTAATGGATATGACATTTTATAATATATCAAAATAAAATATCAAGTATATCAAAAGTTAAAAATAAAGAAACAATCTAAAATTCAAATTAGTAATTACTATTTGTTGATACTCAAATTTTGACACGATTAGCATATCCGCATTTTATTTTCACTTAATTTCAATACTATTTTTATTTTTATTATTATTATTATTTCCATCTATTTATTATTTATTTTGTTTTTGTTTCGTGTCATTCCGTTTTGCTCGTATTTTAATATTTTTTTCGTTCGAACTTTTATCGGTTCCAAATGAGATTTCTCGGACCGTAGTTTATTTTGTTTCGTGTCATTTTATTTTATTCCGTTTTATTTCGTATTTTTAGTATTTTTTGGTTCGAGTTTCTATCGAGTTCAAATGAAATTTCTCGAATTATAGCTCGAACCGAATAATAATAATAACACCCACCTCCATTTTTTTTTCTCTTTTCCTCACTCTCATCCTCCACCATCAGATCTGTTGACCTCAACTTTCAATCACCACCTCAACCTCTCCCTCTCAATTTTTTCCAAGCCTACTCACCCTCTCCCTCACCTCTCCCCTGCCATCACCCACGCCATCACCATCCACCCTCCCCCTCTCCCTCTCCATTTTTCTTCCTCTCCCTCACTCCCATCACCATCACCTCCTCACCCATTGCAGTCCCCACCGTCGTACTCCTCAGCAACACACTCCCCTCTTTCCACCACCACATCTCCAACATCAACCATCACAGTACCACCCGACTACGACAACAACAACAAAACAGTTGTAGATCTGACTCTTCTTCATTTCCACCCCAAAGGAGGGAAAGAGATCGAATTGGTGATGGTAGTAGTGAAGAATAGACATGATTAAAAGAGGGATTTGATAGGTGTTGGTGTTGTATTTGTGAAATTGGACCAAGGGTCGAGTGGGGGAGAGGATATGTGGTGCCGGGTGATGAAGGGTATTTTAAGAATATAAAAAAAGATTAATACAAAATTTAAGAATTCTCTGCCAAATCCGACCAATTTTGGTCAGAATTTACTCCTCTTTAATTTTTTGTGTTCAATTCGATGTGAATTGAAATTTTTTTGTAAGAACTATAACAAACATAAAATTTGTCATGATTTCATTTAGAATGAATTGAATTCTTCTTAGATTTTGATACCAAACATATCCTGTACAGACTGTTTGGTATAGAACTGATAGTAGAACTAATGGAAGATTTCAGTTCATTCTAAATTAAATCATGACAAATTTTATGCTTCTTATAGTTCTTACAAAGAGATTTCAATTCAATTGAACACAAAAAATTAAAAAATGAGTGAATTCTTACCAAAATTGGTCGAATTTGGCCGAGAATTCTTAAATTCTATATTACCTTAAGAAGTTGAAGCGTATGGAAGCAATCGTGGGTAGTTTAGCTGCCATGATCTGCATAAAACGAAGAGGCAATGATCAGGTCTTTTGTCAATGGAAGAGGCGGCTTTGGTGTACGACACAACAGCGACGGTTCTAGGCTGTGAAGATTTTATGCCTCTTTCCAACCCCATCGTCGGAGTCACCATCTCCGGCGTCACTGTCATCCTCTATTTCCATCTCCGTCGTCTCCTCTACACCAACCAACAACCACGAACGCAGCGGCTATAACACCTCACCGTCGGTCATCTTCTCCAAATCGTGAGTCCCGCCTCCCCGAAATCCTTCCCGTTCCGGCCACTCAGCGCATAGGTTCTCTCTCCGACCACCATTGCCAATCAGATCCGACCTCCACGACTTCACAATTTCTGACCAGCAGCTCCCCTCCCCTTCTCCGATCATCATCGCAGATCAATTAGCAGGAAGCCGACCGTCGTTCGCTGCGAACCTCTTGCTCAAACTGACGCAACCGTCATTTGGTCCCTTTCTATTATCTTATTTATTTATTTTAAGAGAAATAGTTTAAAACACCCCTGTACTATCGTCGAAAAGCAGGAACCTCCCCTATCCTTCATTTTGTTACGCCTCCCCTGGACTACATTTTCCAAGCAAATTGTCCCTTTCCGTTAAATTTAACAGAAACTTTTTGTTTGACTTGCTATTAATTTTTTTTTTGACTTGTTATTACAGGTTACATCAAAAAATTCTATTTTCCTTTCCTTCTCTTTTATTTTCTTTTTTTTACTTGTTAAATAATTAATAAAATAGAAAACCTCCTTTGCAAAAATCAATTACCACCTCTGCACCAAATCAAAATACTCAATCTGCAAAATCAAATTTGAAGCCATCCTCCTGCAAATTAAATTCAACCCTCCTGCAGATTAAATCCAATCCTCCTGCCAATTAATTAATCCCACCCAAATCCTCCAGCCAATCAACCGAATCACCCAATTCAATCCACCTACTCCGACCAACCACCTAAAATCCACTGCCTAACCGCCAGCCTCCAGCCGAACCCTCAACCGCCGCACCTCGCCTCCGGATCCGCCCATCACCACAGCTGGGCCGATCCACCCAAGCCTACTGCCAAACCGACACATAACATGCCAAATATGCTTACCATCTAAGTTGTGCAACTTTCTCCTCTTTTCTCTTCTTTTTCTTCTCCCTGTCTCTCTCTCCTCTCTCTCTCCACTACGGCCGGCCACAACCAACCACCGTTGTCACCTCCTATAGCAAATCTGCGCCACTAATAATTTCATACTACCAAGGGTTCGACACCCTAACCAGAATCGCCCTCTTCTCTTCACTCCCTCTTTACGGATCATAATCGTCTCTCTTCTCCTCTCGCGATCGCGATTGTTCTATTTCTTTTCTATTCCTTTCTTTTCTGTTTTGACAAAAAAACGGGCTTGTTTGGTTTTGAGAAGAAATACAAGCACTTTCAAATTCCAAAACTTTTATATTTTTTAAAATAAATTAAATCTCTATTTAATTAATTACTGAGTGCACTGGCTAAAAAAAATACCATTGACCGGCTATAGGAAGTGTTTTTAACAGATTCGTTAGTCAAAGTGGACGGAAGGGGCTTTTTGTCTAAAAACAGTAGTCCATGGGAGGCGTAATGGACAAAATGAAGTACAGAGAATGTTCTTACTTTTTGACGATAGTACAAAGGTGTTTTAAACTATTTTCTCTTTATTTTAATATGATGGAAAAGAAAATGAGATTTAAGAAGAAAAGAAAACAAGGCTTAGTATGGGATGGAAAAAAGAAGAAGAATGGAATGAAAATTTGTTAAATTTCTTTATATATAAATAAAAATGACCGGTGGAAAAAAAAGAGAAAAAAGTGGGAAAAAATTTTAGAGTTTAATTTTCCTCTTAGTTTAAAAAATATTTTCTCTAAGAAGAAATAGAAAAAAATTAAAAATTTAATTCATATGTTCCTATTTTAACCTTATAAATTTTATCTTTTTAATGTTGATTAATTAGATATAAAAGTAAATTTATTTATCACTTTCCGCTCATTTTTTTTACTTAAAATGACATCCATATAAAAAAATTAAAAATAGAAAATTTCTTCTCTCTTTCTTTTTTTTTCTTGTTAAATTTCACCTCTTTTTTATTTAATTTTCGTACATAATGTAAAAGAAAAAAACTGAATTTTGACCAGACTTTTCTTTTTAGCTGATTAGATGAGATTTAATCTTAACCGTATAAATCCATTTTGTTGAGGTGTCAACCATCTACCCCATTACTAATTTTAAGAAACTGGAGGGAATTTCAACCGGAGGGGATCCACCCGCTGAGTTTTGTTTCTGTCAGAGATATTCATGTCGCGGCGGCTTCGGCGTGTCAGTTGCCGGCTAATGGGGGAGGAGAACTGGACTGGACTTAGCGGTGGCCGCGGGGGCAACATGAAAACCCATTTCATCACTTCTGCATTTAAGTCACGGGAGGTAAACAATAAACCATTTCTTTGCCATTCTTGAATTTTCCTTTTAGGATTTGTTGGTCTTGTAACTGGTAATTGAAATAGTAGCTAGAATTCATTTTATTTGTTACTATTCTTCAGGGCCTAGATGCTGTAATTTGAAAGGCTTGTACGCTCTATTGCTCCACCATCTCTCATCATCTTCTTCATTTTTCAAACAAGAAGAAATCCTTCATCTTTCTCATGTCTTATTCACAGAATTAGAAAAGAGATTCAAGGAACACGTCTTCTCCTCGTTACCCTCTTCATTCCATGGTGAAGTTTCTGTTACTCACCTTGTTTCTCCTTCAGAAGTCAGTGACCTGCTTCTGCTTTTGAGATGTTGCCTGCTTCTCCTTACTTTGGGTGCATTCGACTATAATCTTCTATTAGAAAAGGGTAAACTTATCCTCTCCATTCTTGCAAAATTGTTTTCCATTTCCACCCACTTATTAAACCCTACCGGCGAGTCTGTTGCCTCCATTGCTCCGTCGGAATCTTCACTCCCTTTTCATGAATTTCTATGTGAAGTGCTTGAGGTATTCTTTCTTTCTTGCATCTTTTGCTGATTATCTTTATTTCTCAGCATGATTGCATTTGCACCCAGCTAATGTCAATGTGTTGCCCATAGGTATTCGCGAATGAGCTTCTGGTTCATAAATCATTGAGACACTTCTTCATCCTAATTGATGCAACAGCTCCCAGGAGCAACATGATATTTAGCTCCCATCTTGGCCATGCTAATATTGGATGCATTCTTGAGGTGCTTTGCTCTCATTTTATCGTCTCGTTTTCTCATGCCCAAGCTTTTGAAAATTTCATCAACAGGTTGTTTTGGCATTGTGAGGGGCATTTCAGAACTCCTCAAATAAGTCTGTCAGCCATCTTGTCATTGCTTTTCGACCCCATCATATCTTCTGCTCCTAAATTGTTTTAAGCATATTTGGTTTTATTTGCCTCTGATGCCCTTGGTATTTCCACATCCTCTGAGAATACAAAGCCTGATCTTAGCTCTATTAAGTGCTGCATAATGGCATGTAAAAGATCTTTCTTTTTCTATACCAGGCACATGTGTATGCTTCTCCTATCAGTTCATGTTTGCTTGGAGAAAATAGCATGGATACTTTTGAGTCTTTGCTTCAGCCTGCCACAAGTGACAAACTTCACCATCTAATTTCCAAGTCTAATTATGCATGGGATTCATATTTAAGCAAAATGCCCTCCACTGCAAATTCTGATCTTGTGGCTACTTCTATTGCATATGTGAAAGAGAACCTGTACAATTTTGATGAATCACATAAGGATGAGGTTTTATCAATCTTAAGTTCTGTACTACTTGGAGCTTCTTCTGATGGTGCTGGTGACAACATCTTGCACAAAAAGGGAGAAGTGAGGCCCCCAAGATATATATCTTCTCGCTTCTCTTCTGAAGTTAATGAGTAGTTTTTTTATTACAAGCTATGTCATATAAGAAGTCTTCACAATTCAGGTTGCCTCAAATCTTTGGGAGGTGTTTCTTCATGTGCAAAATATGATGCCATAATGGACACTGTCAGCTGTTTTGAGCAGTTCCCAATCCAGCTGCCGATTCAAAAGTTCTTGCATGAAATGTTGCAGTCTCACACAGCAATTCATAGCAAGTCCCTGAGGATGCTTTTGCACTTTTCAGGGTTGCTGTCATTAAGTTATGCTAGTGGGCTTGATTTCTTAGTTAAGGATTGTTTGTTCACACTGCTTACTCTTTTGAGTTTGTATATTATTGAAGAAGGTGATTTGAAGGTACTGGGGTCACTATTCAGTTCCAGATTAGAATCCTTTTCATCTAAAGCATCTGATAATACGAATGGGGTAACTTTGAGTCCTTAACATTGTGGTATCTTCAGTGTTATTTTATTTTTGTTCGCACTCAGTTTCAAAAAAATTATATTTTGTGCAGGCCTCGGTGATTCACAAAACTAGCATAAAGATTTCACCGAAAGTTCAGAAGATCCAAAAGATGTACCTGAGGTAAATATTTTTTGTTCGATCTTGCAAACATGAACTTAGCTAACGTAATAGCATCCTGTGTCGGGTGCTTGCTTATGTTTCATTTCTTTGATGGGGGGGAGTTCGCCAACAGAGAACTAAGTAGATTTATTTCAAGTTATTTCTTTGCAACTTTGTTGACCTGCTTGTCTATGTTTGCAATTGCTAGTTTTTATGTAAGGCACATCTGCGGATTTGTTGGTGGAAACAATCTAGATAAGGCAAAGTTACAAATTACTTGAAAAATATTTTTCCTCCAACCGTACATCACATCAGATAAACTCGTGCCATTTTAAGTTCTTTTTTTGCTTTATGTTCATTGTTTTACACACAACACACTCTCATATGCCGGGAGAAACAACACAAAGAAACGGAAACATCAGAATGTGCCTCAAACCTTAATGCCACTGGTTCTTCTGCCAGTATTATAGATGCCGAGAAAACCTGAAACGGGGAGGTCTTTTTGAAGTGCTTGCTAGGAAAGAATTGCAAAGTGCCTGATTTAGATGACTTGGCAGACTTCATTGAGTGCAAACAGGGGATGGATTATTCTGCCTGGTTGGACAATCCAGAAAAATTCAGGCTATGGAGAAACAAAAAAACGTCAGTTTTAAGGCGGAAACGAAAGAAAAACATCTGGAACCGTTTGAAAGGGAGGTAAATTACGTCGTCCATGTTATCTCCTATGTTGCTATCGTAAATTGTACAGTTGATTGCATCTGTTGAAGGTAATATAGGGATGGGATGGCTTTTGTATTCTGTTAATGATCAATCCCTTTGAGTTGCGGATAAAGACTTTTGGGAGCTCTTTTTGTACACCTGATACTAGTTTAGGATTGTGACTCTCACACATATATTAGAAGGCAAATTGCAGGTCCAAAATTGTGTTATACATACAGAACAGCCATATGCGACTCGCTTTGAGCTATTGTAAAAGAATACTAAAAATCACCAAATGCTCCAAAAAGAAGAAAAAAGGCTACAAATACTCATCACTACTGATTCTGTCTATGCTTTAAACATTCAATTGGCTATCTAACTACTGGTTTCATCGTTCGTCGATCGGGTTTCTACTTACAGATGGGTATTTTGCTCGGGATGGAGACAGAGAGAGCATGGACAAAACTCAGTAGCACGTACACTTGCAGTTAAAACTCACCCCCAATTCCATGTTCGATGATGGACAAGCCTAAAAAATCAGAGAGCAAATTTGATCCTCAAATTCTTGAGATCCTCTCTCATGAATGTTTCTCACTTGTTAAAGAATAGGCCCCTCTTCTTTCCTTTCCTTCTTTCGCCAAACTGCAAAAGCAAATGAAGTAAAACCTCAGTATGTAACTTTCCCAAGCATTGCATTTACGACTAGTAGAACCATGTTGTGTCATAAGACATACTGAAATGGGTATATGACAGAAGGAAAGGACCATATAGGAACATACTTAAGCTCCCGACTCAAAAATGGTTCACTGGAATTCAATGCATTCAAAGTCAAAAAGCTATCAAATGTTTTGCAAAGGAGGCACCTCCCATTGACATAATTTAAGGCCAGCAGCTAGGTTGAAATGGGCAGAAACAGATACAGGCAGCTAAGAATCATATTCCTGCATGAGGCATGTGGAAAAAGTTTCCCTAAAACCTTACCATGTGCGTACTAAGTTACATTTTCATTGAGTAAGCAGATGCATTTTTCAGAAAAGACTAGCATAATGCTCCATGAAAGTGCCTCCTCCACAATTCACCAATTTCACTATTCCTAACCATAGAACTATAATCAAATACAACTTAATACGTAACTATTCCAGATTGGTTAAAAAGTTCCGTATCCATCACTCAGCATTATCGTGGACAAATGAAGTCACAATACCTCATGAAATTAAGGCACACAAACTCGCAAGTCTATTTTCACACTCAAGAAAAGAGGCCTTTTTGCTAGAACCAAACAGTGGAACACTGTACCCATGAGCAAGAGCATACATGGACAACTTGATTAAAGAGCTTGAAAAGATGGGCCTCATAAGAAACAGTATTTATCATTTTAAGAGCCAAATAGAGGATTACAAGGATTTAGCAGGTTTTAAAGAGGACAGCATTCACAATTTTGACACGCATATTGGGACACTGACCATGTCATATAGTCAACAGGAGTAAATACACGCTTGCTATGGACGAACATAGAGCTTAAATTTTTTCTTATTCTTCTAGAATCTATTTAATAAAATCCTTAACTCTCTACAGAAAGAACAGTGCAAGATCTTAATTGATTAGGATAAATAAACTGTCATTTCAAACAATTCGAAAGATTGGGTTGCCAAGTTTTTTGAGAATGCGGTCCTGTTATCAGAAGACTGAGAAGTTTTGTTGCTCAAACAGAGGAACCCAAGAGATCCAAAATATTTCTCAGAACAACAGTCCCAGGCACAATGTGCTTAATATTAATTACGGGAGTCCTACGCCAAGTTTGGTGTGACCAGATCAACAGGAAACAATAATGCTAACTTCAAAAATAGCATTATGTTCATAAGAATATCAAATGAAATAGATTACTATTTCAGTTTCAATCCAATAAGTTGTTATATATGATGCCAGAAATTTTAAAATTCTTCATTTGATTGAAATATACATTTCCCTTTCAGCTTAGATTGAGAGACGCAGAAAAACAATCTTTGCACTCAGAGGATTAGGTACTGACAGTCAAAATATAAACTCTTCTACAAGACTTCCGCTTCATCGTGAAATCTCTCCCCTATAACATCTTTCCCTATGCAAAACCATAACTCTTTCTGCCTTGTAGGACTGTTTCTATTCTAGTTCAATTCATAAATCTCCATATTAACCCTATTGCAGTTCTACCATGACAAGTACAGCCCTCAAAAACAAATGAATGGATGACTGCGATACAGGAAACATTAAACTAAAAAAGAGTGAGGTAAGAAAGACAAAGCATCATGCATTTATTCGGAAAAGAAAAAGAAAAAAAGCAACTTGCATCCTACAATATTAACATGACATTAAGCAGAAATGACTGAATCCAAATCCATAATGCAATACATATAAATGTGATGAAATTCCAGGCCATCTATACAAAACAAATAGAAGAATAAAGAATAATACCTGTTTGATAAATAATCTCAAGGTGAGCACAATGGTATCTCTAGAACTGCAAAAAAGGGATATTGTAAGTTGTAAAGAAAACAGAGGAAATGGTTCAGATAACTAGAGCAGAAACAAGGAAAACCACTAACAGTCACGATCCAAATTAACCAATCTTTCTAATCTCAAGGGCATTCACAAATAATATTTCAAATTACTACTCGAACAAAACACCCAGGAGCAGAAAAATACCAAGCAAGGATAAAGAAGTGTTATAACCAGCTTTGAAGTATTTTGTCACCCATTTTGGACACCTATATTATGCAAGATATATTATATCCAAAATACAAACATAGGATTCACACACCAAAATGCGAAAAAAGAAGAAGCAGCATAGGGTTATTGTGACTACAAGAAAAAAAAAATGACAAGGAGAAAGGAAATGATCAAGCATTCCGATATAATTCCCCCAACAAACCAGTTAGCTCGTGAGGTGAAAACATGTAAAAATATAATTATACAAACTCAATAAAGATTACAAGTCTGGAAAACCGTCTCAATGAAAAATAAAGTATACAAACAGGAAATAACAATTTACGACTTCCAAAAGCAACCACGGTAAACATGCATGTAGGCTCCAAATATCTAGAAACATATAAACTAGAATATATGGTTTCCCGGTAAAGTGGCAATTAATTTACGGAGTACCATAGTTACGAAAAATACAATGCTAAAAATAATTCAAGACAAAAATTTCCCCACACATGAGGTGCACCTTCAATCAATTATGAAAACAATTTAATGATTTGGTAGTGATACTAGAATTCCATCGCACAATCTGTTCCCAAGGATAAATGGGGGAAAATGACATTTTCAGCATTTTTAATAAAAGATACACACTGTTCAGGGGTGGGGGAGAAAACTGTTCATGTACCAAGTCAACTATAACTCACCAGCTAATATCTTCAGAGCTATCTGCTTGTAAGAGATGCTGATGACCGCTAGAATCAAAAATAATAAATTCTGTCGCATGCCCATACGGAATCGTAACCTACAGGGAAAACAAATGGGGAACAACAAAGCAAACATGAAGCCACAGAGGATTGTGGTCATAAATCTACATTCAGCAACTTTAGACCAAAGTAGATCTACAGGCAAAACCAAAGATGATTTCTTTTCTTTTTTGATGAAGATGGAGAGAAAAAAAAAACTTTCATATATTAATAAAATGGTGTATTTCTTCCAAAAAGAAATCAATAGATGAACAAGTTATAAGAGTAACACATTATAATCCTACATCTAAATTCATGCTTTACATAACAGACTGCAATTGATGATCCACAATTGTTGTAACCAATAATAATCCTTTTTTTCCTTCTCAATTTATAGTTAAGACATAACTATTAAGATTCTTCTCAATTTATTTTAGCACCATTTTTGTTCCTTAATGATTTGGCTTTTTGACTTTTTTTTGGCATTTTGACTAAAATAATTACTTTCCTATTCAATTTAGGACACCTGTTCTTAGGTGTTAGGCAAGGGTAAGAAATCAATTATGCTTAAGTTTGTAGAAACTTTGTGTTGGATTTTTGTCCTTCATTACATGGTTCCACATTCACCCCAGAACCATACAAACACATGGGAGGTGTGAAATTCCATCACCTGCTCACTTCAGATTCGCAAACTGGAAAACCCACACTAGAAATTCAAAATCTCACACAATCACCTAATCGTGACTGTTCTATAAATGAATGCTAAGCACGTCAAAAAGGGTATAAATGTGAGTAGAATAGCAAGGAGCCATACACTTGTGGCAGGAGAAAACTTCTCAGTGACAACACCACCACTAGGTCCGCTGCATTTGATACTGTAACCTTCCCTCTTGATCGCCAAAGTCGCTGGTTCCCATATATCAATGTATCCAGTCTGCAATATAAAAAGAAAATGCAGCACTGTTAAAAAGATGTTAAAAAGGTTGGAACCAAAAATACTAAAATAGCGTTCTCCTAGACTGGATCCATACCGTCAAGGATACTTTAAATGAGACATGACCAGCATAAAGAGTCTTTTGGATTTGATCGTGCATTTCAGGATCTGTTAACAGAAAAGCAGAAAATTACGTGACATTCATTTACCCTTGAAAGTGATATATTGGACAACAAACAATAAGAAGCATTACAGTGTAAAGAAAATATGAAGTGACACCCCTAAGACAAGCAATGTAAACAAAACAGACAGACGTATGTTGTTTATGCATCTGAGTAAGGTTTCCAGCATCTACGCATGAGCTATCAGCCTGGACATGCTAATGTTGATGCATCTCACAAGTCAGTAATAACGTCAGAGCTTTCATTCTTAACCAAACGATGGTGTATGAAAATTATGAAGAGTTAGCACATAGACCTAGATGATTAACATAGATGCCAATAACAGACCACTTCAGAAGTACAAAGTTTATTTTACCTTTCTAGAAAAGAAAGCTCACAAAGAGAACAATAAATTCCTCAAAAGCAATAGGGGCCACTAAAACTAGATAGGGACTACTCAAGACCCCTCGAACAAAAGAGAAAACTAATCAATGAAAGAAGGAACAGTTTCAAAATAGAATAACAGAAGCGAGGGAGGTCAGGCATTTTTGTTCCTCTCTTTTCTATAATGAAAGATAATAACATCCAGAGAACAAAAGTAAAAGCCTAGAGTAGCCAATTCATTTTTCTCGCTGAATGAAAAGATCATAAAGTCATGGAAATTTCTTGATACGACAAGGGCAAATCACTTGATTTTTTAATCCCTCAAATTGCAGAGAGATGTAAGCATTCCACCAGAGAAAAAAAATGTAAACTTGAAAGTTCATTCACTCTAGCGATTGAACAACATATAATTACTAATACTGACCACATCTGATCTTTTTGTGCTCATTTGCAAAGACCTTTACAAGCTCTCCCTGGAGAAACATGAACACAAACATTATGATACGCACAAATTCATCTAACAACACAAAAATATAGCTTTGCAACAACAACAACAAAAAAAAAAAAAAGAAGCACGGAAATAAACATGTTTATAAATTATGAGTACAGCACAAGACACGGTGCCTGAGACAATTACCCCAACTGACTGTAAATGGGAAACTCAAATAGTATATGCCCACTGAATAAGTACAAGCTCAAAGCATGCCCCATGTACCATAACCAAAAGAGGTTCAGGGATTCAGTTTGATTCAATTCCAAAGAAAGTGGTCGTGTCAACACGTACAAAAGACTGCAGATGCCTTTATGATTCTATAGAAGTCAAAATGTTTATTCATTTCTGCCATGAACTGAATAACAATAAGTTATAAATTAAGGCCATAACCACAAGGATTATACAAGTGAGTCCCAGTTTTTCCATCATCTCAAAATCTAGTGCATCTTCTAATCCAAAATGATGCATCCCAAGGGATAAAGTGCAACTGCCAACTGGATAATATGTTTTTGCTTAACAAAGTAACCTATAAACTTCAACTGTCGGACTAATAGCTCAAGAACTTCTTACATATAGTTTTTGACTCCTCAAATAAAAATGCCAATCAGTGTGGAAGTGAGGAAAAAAAAGAGAGAAGTTCAACAGCATAAAAGAAATAAATATTGAAACTTGATGAAATGATTGTGACAAGTCTGCCCAAACAGCATTAAACTTTCTGTGGAATCACAGTCAAATATAGGCCGATAAATGAAAAAATAGTTTCCGGCCTCCAATCCTCAGGACATTAAGAAGTCATTTATCTGGAGAATTAAGGATGCATTGTCATGCAGCAGGTAGCATCAGTGTATCCGCCATACAGGACACCACAATAAGGGTCTATAATATTCCATTTTGTGCACACAAATAGTTATTCCAAGGAATCTCTAATTGTACAGAGGGTGATGACTACAGTAGTGAAGGAAGAAGGACAATAAGCTCCCAATAAATCTGAAGCGTAATCATTTGAACCCAATCTCCAAATCACATCACTAACTCTTAAGAATAATATTTTATAGACAAACAATGCGTTGAAAGTAACATAAATATGAGGTGGAATTGTTCACCAGCCTATGATTATCATCTCCATGAAGCTGTTGATGATGCCACTAAGCAACTAGAAAGCCAATGCATGATAAGTATCAGAGCAACACAATAAAAAACACAGTTGGATGACACTAGTTTTGAGTATGGGTTTAATGCAAATTCAAAATAAGGATCTAGCAGAATACTGTATGGCTGCCAAAAGTGAAGATGCAACTTAATGATTTTAAAAAATATTGCTCAAGAAGTTGATGGGAACTTTCATCAGGAGCAAAATAAACCTGGCATCTACAAATTTATGCCCTTCGAAATCCAGAGGGATCAAAGGTGGGAAAGGTTAGATTAGACATCCACAAGATCAAAACCGCTAATCCAAACTTGAGTATGTTATTCTTCAAAGCTTTAATTCTATGTGTTTTCCCTTTTAAAAGGACAAAGGACACTATTACTGTTGAATACATCCGTTCTATCCAGTAATCCAGAGTTTATACCTTGCGCTTCCTGTCATCAAGAGGCTGGACCTCTATAGCTAGGTAGGTATCAACATCATCAGCAGTAACAAGGTAGTTGGGTTGTTTAGCTCCTGTAAGCAGAAACTCATAAATAACAGCTCTGACGTGAGTAAAGAATGAAATAATACAAATAAATAGTAGAAACAGAATACCCTCGATGTAATTAACAGATCCATCTTCCAAATGGCGTACCCACTGCCAACATAGACAAATGTTAGGTGTAACATTAAACACAAATGCTCTTTGATATAACATTCAGAAAATTCCAATAGTCCAGCCAAAAACAATAATAAATGGCACACAAGAAATGATCCCAAATTACACCTCAAAATTACAACTTGTCGTGCCATTGATAGAGTATCCACAGGCCTGAAGTTCTCTTCCTGGAAATGCTTCACCTGAGATTTGAAGGCCCTCTATGCCTGGTAATGGATCATCATCTGCAGCTGAAAATCACAAGTCCCATCTAAGATAATGCAAAATAGAACTTACACTTAGAACAAGAAGAATGGACCAAGCTTGTAAGTGTTATGAGTGTAAACTCACCCTCAGAAAAAGAAGAAGAAGGTTCTTCAAGAACTGGAGGCAGATAAGGAGAATAAGAGGAGTTAGGATCATCCAAAGAAGCTGAGTAATGAGAGTTTCCAGGGGCCCATTGGGCTGAAGATTCTCTGTCATTCTGGTGTCCCTCTGTTTCAAAATCATCCATATCACTGCTACTAACAGGATCACGAAATATGACTTGTTTATTGGCGGTTTCTTCAGCATAACGTACAGTTTGCGTATCTCCCCTAGTAACTGCAAACTGTGTTGGTGCCTCATGGACAGAAGAATTCCTGGGAATCAGGCAACAAACTGGATCAAGACAACACTTATAGAAAACCAACTTTTAAACACGTCTTCAAGCAATTACCCAAAAATTCAATTCATGACAAGATCATTACACACATAGGGAGAAATATTCATGCTTATCCATAAATAGGAGCTGAAGTCATGCACAAATTCATGAACAATAAGTAAGGGGAAAAAGAGAGAGGGTGGGAGGGAAGAGCTATATCCAGTAGAACAATCTTCGCTATCCTCATGTTTGACATTAAGACTGTTTAATGGAATGTGGTAAGAAGAGTGCAGTAGAATGGCACGGCATTCTCCAAGGAAAAAAAAGACTCAAGCATACATGACCAATCATAGAGATTTAATGAAAACAGAACCCACCAACAAATGCAGATGGTTGTAATTTGTACATTCAGTTCACAGAAGCAGTCTCCATTTGACCAGGCTCACCTGCTTGCAAGAGGTGAATACCTCCCTCCCTCCTCATCCAGATTTTTTGTAACATTGCTGCCTAAACCACTCTCATGATGACTAGGAAATTCCCAAGATGCCGCTGGTTGAGTATCAGCAGAAGTCACTGGTATCTTTCCATGAGAATACGCATGCTGTGGCACCAATTCAAGTCCATTTTTGTTCTGGCAGGAAAAAACGATAGGAACATAAAAAAATTGATATGAGATATTAATTCAAATTAAAGGAATGTATGAGCAAACCATGGTCGTCAATGCTGCACCGATTGAATGAGATGGTGACTGTGGAGCATAATTTGAGTTGTTCACATCTGACCGCCAAGGTGCCAACTGATATTGGGACTCCTTAAGCTTAGACTGGGAAGGGAAGAAGGAGATTAAAAATACAACCATAGTAAAACAAAGTAGAGCAGCAGAATATGAGGCAAACCTTCACTAACTTGAAGAAGTAAAGATCCAAACTATATAAATAAACTAGGAGAGCTCAGTAACAACCAAGCAATTTACTTAACACACCTCAGTAAGGATGAGTTTCTCCTGAAGATGTCTGAAAAGTATCTGCATGAGAAAACCTCAAGAGTAAATTATAGATGCATGCAATTTTGCAGCATGCATAAACAACCAACAAATAAGGCAATGTATAATAAAACAGTGAGAAAGTGTGCTGGTAGCAACTTCCAAAAGTACTTAAACGGCATCCTATGAAGGAGTCCAAGTCCCAAGCCTTGCTTTGGCACATTGCCAATGATTGTTTCTGGGAGCTTGAACCTATCCTAGAATTAGAATTTTTACTTTAGGCATCTTTAAGTTAAAATTCTCAGAGTTCAATTTCAATCGTGTTTCAAGCATATGCAGGATTTCTATAATTGTTGGGTCAACGATCTTAAGTCTTATCATGGGTCTTCTATTTGTAACGGGACCTTGCTACAGGTCCAGATTCAAGTCATTATAGTTCCTGGTTGAAAGTTATCTTAGTCCTACCACACTTTGCCATTTTCATCTGTGTTCTAACTTTTGGCTAGGTAACTTGCCATAATTACGGCTCAAAATATTCCTTTCATTTTCTTTCTTCTGATGAAATGAGATAAAAGTAACTTGGGCTACTTCAAGCATTGATTTTAAAGAGTTTGAACTACCAGCTACCATTAAAAGCTTAAACTACAGACTGACTGAAGTAGGTTTAAATTCCCAATAGTGAAGACCACGGCATAGAATAAGACAAAAAATAACCATATAGGCATCCAAAGGGTGAAATCATAAATGTTATAAAAAAACAATATGGAAGCATAAAATATTTAAGTAGATAAATGGGAACTTTTGTACTGACCTTAACGTTACTGACAATAGACTGGGCATCAAGCACTGGTGGCTGTAAATTATACTCTGCAAGAAGAGGTAGGAATGATGATACAAAGGTTGACCTCTCTTGCTGGGCAGCCTAAGAGAACCAAAAATATATCACATTTCACTCCAATCTTCACAAGACAATACAAATGATAGCAAAGGTAATGAAATCAACTAGTTTTTCTCATTACTAACAGAAAAGTAGATGATAAATGGTTGTTCTAGACAACCAAATAAGTTTCTGAGTAAAGATGAAAAAACCTGTAATTCATATGTAAGACGGATGTTTTCCTCAATTATGTCTTGTCTATATGAGAGAGCTTTTGATGCAGCATCCACAAGATCCTGTTGTTGCTGATCAAAGGCCTAGCAGCAACTACTTAATTAAAATCCTTAGAAGTGTACTTCAAAAAGGATGTGCAAGAGACAAGAAGGGAGTGGGATTACTGAATGGGAGAACCAAGCAAGGAAATACATACCAGACGCATATAAGCAATACGTTTCTCCAAAACATATTTCTCATTTCGTACTTGTGCTTCCTATCAAATAACAATTATTAATAAGCAAAAGATATGCCAAAACAAATATAAAAAGGGAAAACTCTATGCGCAGCGACCCTTTAGTTTATGCTTATCTACCTTGACTGAATAGTCAGAAAGTTGTCTCCTTAGCTGCATAATCTCTTCTTCATGCTCTCGAACCTTCACGAAAACACCCTGCCGAAACAAAGAAACATGCACTTAAAACATATATCCATTTAAACAGTCTCCCATGAGTCCATGACCGTACATGTACAAACCTGCTTCCAAAGGCTGCCATTATTGTTCACTTCAGCCATTTGCATAAGCCCGTCTCCAGATGAATTAAGGTGTGGAAGTGGATGTTCTCCTTCCATTAGATACCTAAAACAAACACATGAAGCGTCTAAAACTGTGTGTATTCTTCAACAAGACTAGCCAAACTTCCTTTAAATATAAAAAGTACCTATTAGGGGAAACCGATGATGATGGTGAAGATGAACGACAGAGTCCAGAATTATCAACAGATTCCTGCCCACTAGGAAGTACCTTTGATGGCCCATTGACCTTGCTGCTACCAGAGTGACTTTCCACGTGAGTTTGTGCAGCATCTGTTGGATCATTGTTTCTAGACTTTAAATCTTGGTGGAGAACCAGCATACCAGACGGGTCAGCTCTAGAATTGTTGACCAGTTTGGTAAAATTATCTTGTTGATTATCTACAGAGGGAACTGATTGAACATTATAAGGTCCATGAAGCTGCTCTTTCCATGTATCAAAAGAATGTGGTCTTTGGGCTGTTGGTTCATCTGATTTCTGCCAAGCACAACACACCAAAAGAAAAGAATATAGGCAAGGAATAATCATGGAGAAGGAGAATCAATCTTGTGTACAAATTAAAATAAAATGAATGAAAATATGAAACTAATGTTTCTAATCACCGGAGTTCTTGTCAATGGGGGCGCAGTAAACAAGTACATGTTTTCCTGGAAAAGAAGTGGTTAATGCAACCCCAAATAACAAGACGAGGCAAGAGAATGTGAGGGGTGTAGGAATTGGTGACGGAAGACTTCTTAGAATATGCACATTAAGCAAGCCAACTGTGTGTGCCGGCTGAAAGTTCGATTGATGTAAGAGTAAATGAGGAAGCGTTTCAGCTGGAAGATGTGAGTTTGGTCTTGAAGAAGGAAGTTTGGACTGAGGTATATCAGTCAAAGGGCAAGTACAACGAGACATGCATATTAGAGCTGAAGAAACTAGAAAGCAAGGCAGTAGCAACACCAAAACCAACTAGTTGCAAGTCCATAAATATTTAATGAGTATTTAATATGATCATGACAGAAAGGAAAATGTGGGCATTACATGTTTTTGCAGGAGATGAACATTGTTTTGAAGCTCGTTTCTCAATCGAGTGTTCTCTTCCACCTGAGAAGAAACCCACGTGCAAAACAAACCAATAAATAAACCCCAAATAGAAAGGAGAAAGATCTAGTAATATTCATCATTCATCCATAAATATGAACCTGCTGCTTGATGGTTGCCTCCGCAGCGTCAAGCGCCTTCATCACCTGATACAAGTTATCGTTGTTATGGCTGTAGTTGTTGTTGGACGAATCGCTGAGACCCAACCCAGACATCTTCTCTGCTAAGACTACTTCCCTTTCACAGCCTCCTCCGTTCTCCATTTCTCTCGTCAATCACACTACCTCCTCCGACCTCACTAACACTAAACACTAACACCAGAACTGGTACTGATTCCAATTTCAGCTCAAATCAATACTCCGCCATCAATAACTTTTGGATTTGGAAAATCATAACAATTCGTAATCATCATCACACATTTCCAAACCCTAAACCTAACGCAAAAATCAATCAATTCGCTTTCTCTCTCTAATCTCCAAATCTGTGTCTCTTCGTCCCACTAGATTCTATATTGTGTGTGCGTGTTGATCAAGACATGCTAATGTATTTCTTCACAGAACCGCGATAATCATCGCCATGTATCATGATTGATTTGATGGACTTTTTTTCTTTTTAGTGATTATTTATTTATTTATTAAATTATTTAGTTATTTGTATTTTTTAGTTTTATTTATTTATATCAACGCGTGCTTCCACCTGTGCCACCACCACTATTTCCTATCTTTTTCGTCGTTTACTCAGTTTCTTTGTCTCTTTTTCCCTTTTCCTACAAAAAATTAATCCAAGCACCAGTGCGTTGACTTTCCTTTTAAATTTAAAAAACCTGCCAGTACTTTGACTTTCATTGTCTATATTTACTGTGAAATAATTTATTTTTATAAATTTATGTAACAAAATTTCTTGAGAAAATAATAATGGAAAGGAATAAATGGCTAATTTTTTAATAATTTGAAAAAAAATCCTCTCATTTTAAAAAGAAAAAGAAAATATTTATTCATGTGTTTGTATTTTAACCTTTCTAAAATGTTTTTTTAAACCTTAATCAACTAAACGTAATATCAAAACTACATTTGGTTAAGCAATATGTCACTGATTATTGCATTTTGAGACTTGCGATTTGCTAATAAAAAAAAGGGTAAGGTGCATAGTCGCATATTGCAACTTAGCTCTAATACTTTCATAAAAATTGTAATTCTCATAACTTTTAATGGTTAAAAATGGATAATGTATTCCACTGTTCCTAAAATTTTAAAAAAGATTCGTTCAAGTCCCTACTATAATTTTCAAAAACTAAAATAGAAAAAATGAGTGCAAAAAGGAAAAAAAGGAAGACGTCTTGACTTTAATTTCAGATGCGCTCCTACAAACGATTAGGGAGGACGATCACAGGATAGTCTCCACTAAGGAATGGACACGTGTCCTAAGTATGTTAGGGTAGGAGAAAATATTCTTCTTTTATGGCGCCCCAAACCCTAGTCATGTAGTATAAATAAGTAATTTTTTAGTAATATAAATAAGTTTTTTTTTTTTAACAAAAGGATAGATTAGATTAATTCATACAACCAGTACAAAATGCATCGTCACCTCGAGGCATTCCCCTATACAAATATTTATTAAATAGGAAATCAGATGGCCCAATTCAGGAGCTAGGACATTCATAGTCCTATTACAAACCAAAACCCATACTCATAGGGATGGGACGTAAACTAGTAATAAACAAATAAAAGAAAAATCCTGCATGAGCAGGACAAACTAAGGAAACGACGATGTAGAGACGACGTGTAAGAGGACCGAGGGAGCACCGATAGAGAGGAAGACGACCAAAGGATCGGTCGCTGGATCGGAGGGGACGGTGCAAAGGCAGCGTGGAAAGCCACCAACTTAGAGTCAACGCTCAGATCTACATATACCTTCCATACTACCATGGATGCTTCTCTTGCTCTTTACTAGCTCAGATCTGCACAAAACACTATCACAAATATACATATTCGACAGATCTAAGCACATAGATTAGATCTAGTACTTAGATACGAAGAATTGAATAAAATAAAGGTGAGGGGCTGCCGCCGGCCAAAGTAGTGTTGCCGATAGCAACCCTCTATTTTCTTGCAAATTTGAGAGAGGAGAGGAGAGGAGAGGAGAGGAGAGGGGAGGAGAGGGGGAGGAGTGGGTGGGTAATTGAGATCTGGTGACCAAATTGATGATAGGAAAGCCTAAGCAGAGGAGGGGAGAGTTTGGGAGAGTACTTACTTAGTACTTGAAACTCAGTATAAACTTTATAAATAAGTTAGTGAATCAATACATGCACTCGTACTCTAATTTTTCATTCTCTTATTACACGTGCATATACTTTACATATATATTTTTTGTAGTAAATATTAACTTGAGCGTTGGGGAGTTAAAGATTACATAATATATAAGATTTGAGTTTATATATGGTGCCAAAGTGAGAAAAAAATTTACGGAACTATTTTTGTCTTAGAAAATATATACTCATAAAATAAAAACAGTTTTAAAAACTTATCAACCGTTAATTAAGAGTGTGGCGGCGGAATATAACGGTTTATGTAAAGGAGGGAAGGAGAAGACAGTTGCACGAGAAAAGATGGTAGTGGTTGTTGGAGAAGGACCTAATGGTAAGGAGTAATATCGGCGGTGATGGAGGAAGAGATGGCGGTGACACCGATATTGGAAAAAAATTGATTTTAATATGATAATTAATAATACATTATGAAGTTTAATCTTCTTTTCACAGAAATTGATATTTTCTATGAAATTGATATTGGAGAAAAAGATAATTTGTTTTATAAAAAGTATATGAGGTGGCATATTTTAATGAAATATCTTTTTTTTAAACCATGTGTTATGATGTTATTGGCTTATGCGTAAGAATTTTTCTTTTAACTATGTCATTCTTCAACATAATAGCATTGCTAATACACTTAGGCCTTGTTTGGTACAAGAGGAAGGGATTAAACATCACACATGTAACTTTTATAAGATTTTAATTCTATCTTTTCCCCTTCATAATTGATGATGATATCGGAAGTGTGCTAAGCTAAAACCAAAACAAGGCTTATTCAAAGCGAAATATTAGAAGCGCAAGATCAAAATCCAGTAGTCATCTTAAAAATAACAATGTCATTTGGTCCAAGATAAAGTATGCATCCGAAAACCTATCAACTCATGTCTTGAGGCTTTTTAAGTCATACAATTTGTATAATATATAATTCAAAGAGACTAAATAATTTATTTTTATAATTGACTAAGCTAATCAGAATAATATAAGTAACTTATCCTAATAAATAAATTAACATATTTATATTTTCATAAATCTTACAAACATATAAAGAAAATATATAATTTTCAATAACTAGTTTCTATAAAAATATTACATGAAAATAATAATCTATTTTTTTAACATAAGTGAAAATTAATTGGAATAAACACAAACAAAATTAAATTAAAATAATCCTCTTGAGAACATGAACTCAAGAATGGAAAAAAATGAATGCGTAAAGGGCAAAAAGAAAGACGCATTGATTTTAATTTCAGATGCACTCTTACAAGTGACTAAGAAAGACGATCACGTAATAGTCTCCACTAAAAAATGGACACGTGTCCTAGGTAGGTTAAGGTAAGAAAATATTCTTCTTTTACAGTGCCGCCAAACTCTACTACTCATGTAGTATAAATAATTAATTTTTGAGTAATATAAATAAGTTAATGAATCATGCATCTGCACTCTAATTTTTCATTCTTTTATTATAGGTGTACGTACTTTATATATATATTTTTTTTGGTAAACATTAATTTAAATGTCGGAGAGTTAAAAGTTCCAAATTAAGATTTGAGTTTATATATGGTGTCAAATTGAGAAAAAAATTTACAATGATAGGGACTATTTTTATCCTAGAAAAATTATACTCTTCAAATAAAAGCAGTTTTAAAAACTTGTTAGCGATTAATTAAGAGTGTGGCGGCGGGATATAACAGTTTGTGTAAAAACCAATTATTATTATTATTATTATTGTTGTTGTTAAAAGATTAAAAGGGAGGGGAGAAAAAAAAGCAGCAGCAGTAACGGTTAGAGAAAAATCAGGAAACCCTAGATAGATTGAAAAAATTAATCAACAACAAGCTGAAGAAAAGTCCTTAGTGGCTCTCTGCCCAGTTATTAGGAGTTGGTTACACTTACAACAATACTCTCTCCTTATTTATCTCCACACCATTTCCAAACCCAACTGCCCAATTCCCACTTTCTCCACTCTCAACATTCTGATTAGTGTTAGTTAATTACTGTAAAATTTTGGTATTAGTCACCTTCTAGTCTCCTAACATTCAACAGACAAATCAAAAAGACAGTATCTTTAACTTCTCATCAGGTAACTCTCTCATGTCTTTTGCTTTCCTTTTACTAGATCTTTTCTTTTTCTAGATTTTATGTTATTGTCTGTAGTTTTTCTTTAATGGGTCTGCTTCTTTTTAGCTTCTCTTCTCTTGTTTTAGTACTTTCATCTTCCTGTAGCTCGTAAACTTGGTAACTGCTCATTAATCATGAAAATTTAATGCTAATTTGCAATTAATCAGATTTTAATGCCATATTTGTTTCTCTTCTTCAGGTTCTGTACATCCTCATCTATGGCTTTGAGTTTCTGTTCAAACTTGGGTTCCTTTCAGAATTGCAATTCCTGCAACAATTTTCCAGAACATCATCCCCTGCAGATTGAGATGCCAACTGAGCTTCTTAGCTACAATGACACTCTCATCTATTCAAACACTTTCACTAACCCATTTTATGAATTGGATGAGCTCCTCTACTCATCAGATAGTTATAACACACAAAACACACAGTCCCTCTCACCTGAAATCTTCCCCATCTCAGAATTCGATCCCCACCACGCCGCGAAGCGCCAAAAGAGCTACCCAGACCACCAATACCATCAAAATTTTGTGCCCAACTTCTCAGACGAGTATCTTCTGAACTCCAATGCCGCTGTGACCGAAGTGATCTTGCCAGAAATTTCATCTTTTGGGGCCAATTTTGAGGTTCCTGCTGCTAATTTTTGTGTTGGGATGAGTGATCAGAAAGTGAAAAAACCTGCTGGAGTGGCCTTGTCTGCACAGAGCATTGCTGCAAGAGAAAGGAGAAGGAAGATAACTGAGAAGACACAGGAGTTAGGGAAGCTGATCCCTGGTGGGAATAAGATGAACACTGCTGAAATGTTTCAAGCTGCTTACAAGTATGTCAAGTTCTTGCAATCTCAAGTTGGCATTCTTGAACTCATGGGCACAATCAATAAGGTAACTTTTCCAATAGTTTTATGAATCTATGTTCAATTACTATATTTTTTTTGGTTTCCTGAGTTTCCTCGCACCTTTCGAGCAGTAGACTAATCTCGTGGTTAATGGGTGCTAATTAATGCTTATGTTTACTGAAATGCAGGAAAGGAATGAGGATCTAGCAACACAGGAACTCCAAACTCTTGTTTCATCTCCAACAATTCAGGAGAAGTTGTATTCAGAAGAGAAGTGTTTGGTTCCAAGAAAGTTTGTACAGATTTTAGCAAATGACCAAGAAATCCAATCAAAACCAATGATCATGGAGGAGGTTGATCAAATTTTGGGAGCCAAAGCCTAGCATGTGATTAGTGAAAGAGTTAACTGATCTGTCAAAAGGGGTGCACAGTTTTTTGTTTCCATGTTTGTTAATCTTGTTTGTTGTCTAGTGCTAGTCGCTGTTGTTATGTTTTCCCTAGATAGGTTTTAGTTGCTAATCTATCAGGAATTTGTTAGTTTATGATGTTAGTTAGATGCACATAGGCTAACTATCAACTCCCATATTTCAGTTTTTGGTGGTATTCTAGTTAAATCCTTCTGTAAATCTCTGATTTGCAAGAAATGCATTATTTGTTTGTTGTTGCATGACATTAGTTTGTAACGTTGGATTTATTCAATGGATAGTCCACACATTAATCCCTTTATTATAGTTTATTACTGTACTAGAAAACTGATCAATGTATTTGCAAATAGCTGCTGAAAATTGCTGCATTGATCAATGGCATCAGCTGCAAAGTTTTCCTGATCTGGTAATAGTGTATCATTATATCACCATGGACAAGAAAATCATTATATGGATCACAAGGAATATGATTTTGATGGCAATCTGAGCTCCTCATTTTCTTCAAATCAAATTTTAAATAAACACCACTGTCCAATATTTTAAATACATTATTATTAACTTAATTTGTATTTGTGTTTTTTTTTCCATTATTTTTATAAAATTAAAATAATTTTTCCATCTATTAAAAGTGCTTAATGGTGCTTTAAAAAAATTACAATCTAAGTAAAAAAAATAGTGTTGAGGCCAGGGTGGTCATTCGGGTACTTTTTTTTCTCATGAAACAGGCATTCCGAATTTTCCATAATTTTTCCCAACCCTGATTGGAACTAAACAACTATCCGATCTCAAATTTCGGAAAATTTTACTTGTCCAAATTTTCGAATATTTTACTTGTCCGAAGCACCTCTCATTTTTCTAAAACCAATATTCTGGAAATCACAAAACTGATACATAAACACAGCACCTCTCATTTTTCTAGTCTCTGAAATTAAAGAAGCAAATGAGTGAAAAACTGTAACAAGAAACAAAAGCTTAAAGAAAGAAAAAACCCATGTCACCACGACATGGAATTATTCAATTATCACATACTCTCCCAATTCGTCCAGGATTTATCACCACGCCACTCTCTTATATACCAATTAGTACTTTTCTTCACAAATTTCCCATGGCGCGAGAATGTTATACGCATGGTGAGAGAGTAAAGGTAAGTGGGGCCGGCAATTTTTTACATAATTTTCGGTAGTTATTATTAATTTTCTTTTCTTTCTAATAGTTTTTCTGTACTTTTAATATTCTTTTTATTAAATACTCCCTCCATTAAATTTTATTTGACGCGGGTTCACAATTCACGAATGATTAAGAAACCTGACGCAGGCTGCTGTTGAGCCCAACTTTTCTCAATTCTATCCGTGGGCCCGAGAACTTTTGTCAATATTGAGCCGTGACGCAGGCTACTGAGCTCAATTTTTGGTTTTTGTTTCCTTTAAATTTCGTTTCCCACCGAAACAATGAGTGATATGTAGTTTTTTCACTAAAATAACGCGTCGTTCGAGAGACACATTTATAAATACATAGAGGATAACGGCACAAACAGTAAAGACGTCAATTATTAACAAACAACAACTTTAAAGCTAAAATGTCAGTTATTATTTGACGGAGGGAGTACTATTAAAAAATGAAAACTAATAGTTGTCAAGGTACTATAGGACAAAAAGGAATAACATGAACAAGGTAAAAAAATGTTAAAAATCACATTAGTCATATTCAAACATTAAAAATTAATAAAAATATTTCAACAAATATTAGGAACTGAATAGTGTATTATACCGAAAAAATACAAAAGAAGAAGAAGAAGCATTAGTATTATTCATCATAATTTTAATTTTTCCTTGTAAATGCTTTAAAAACACCATAGCTTGAGCAGGAGAAGTGTATAATTTATTATTGGGTTAATTGCATGAAGGCCCCCTATACTAAAAAAAAAAACAGCTTTCTCCCCTCTACTATAAAAGTTGATTATTTGGTACCTGAACTTTCATTTTTCTGCAAACTCTGGTCTGGCGTCAGTCAACGCACACGTCCGTCAGTTTTGATCGTTTTCTGCCGGTGACCCCATTTCTTCCTTCCCGGTTGCACCTGCTGCAACTCCTGACATGAGTTGACTAGACCTGTCAATCCGGGTTTGCGGGTCGGACCCGACCCGAGACCTGGAAGACCCGTGAAAAATCGGGCCGGGACTGGACCCGACCCGCCCCGGAGATTTTTATTTTTTATTTTTTATTTTTTTTAAAATTCAATTTGATCCTTTTTAATTATGAGTTTTCAATTAAGTCCTCTTTATTTCGTAATCATCAATTTTCAATTAGGTCCTTTCATTAAAATTTAAACTAATGCTTATTTAGTTAATTAATTACTATAAATTATAACAATCAATGCTTTAAAAAAATAAAAAAATCAATCAAACATTAAAAATTAAAATCAATCAAATTTAATTTAAAAATCAATCAAATTTAATTTAAAAAATGAGTCAAATGTAAGAAATATCATTCATGCATTATGCATAAATGACATTAGCCACTTTCTTCTTTTGTTCATTATTAAAGCTCCCTTGTGACCGTTATTCAATTGAAAATAACCAAATTAAAATAATTAAAATAATAAATATACTAAATATACATGTCAGTTAAAAAAAAAAGGAAAGAGTGCATTTAATAATTGCATAAAAATCAAAGAATTAAATTGAATTGGGAAATGGCAGGTAATAATTGTCATTCAATTCAATTCCTTGATTTTCATGCAATTAAATGACACCATCACTTCTTACCAAATCCACCTCCCCTAACCCATTACATTACGGTATTACCACTCTTCTTCCATTACGGGAAATTGAATTGAATTGAATTGGGAAATGGCAGGTAATAATTGTCATCCAATTCAATTCCTTGATTTTCATGCAATTAAATGACACCATCACTTCTTACCAAATCCACCTCCCCTAACTTAGCAATAGCATATTAGAAAATAGAAACTTATGATTTTTTTTTAATTTTTTTTTTAGGAAAGGTTGTTGTCGGGTCTCGGGTCAGACTCGTAGACCCGATGGTCCCGAAAATTTTCGGGCCGAGTCCAGACCCGGTCCCGAAAATTTTCGGGACCAATTTTTGGACCCGACCCGCCCCGATTTCCCGGGTCTAGGGACCGGGTCCATTCTTGACAGGTCTAGAGTTGACATTTAATTTTAATTTTTTTTGAAAGAAATTAGTTTGTGCATGCGTAAATAAAATTAAACAAATTCCCTTCAAAGAAAAAGAATACAATTAAACAACCAAACTGACTTCATTTGGGAAAATATACAACATTTGCTCTGGGAAAAAACAATTGAACATGAACCCTAAAAAATCTCTTCTCGAAAAACTGAGAGACGGCGAAGCTTGAAGACGACTGCGAAGCTTGAAAAAGTAGAAACATCAGCGAGGGAAAACAAACCCTAGATTTGTGGTATCAGAATCGAGCTACATCTCAACCGCCAATGACTTCTTCAAGCAATCGGCCAATATCGTCGTCCGCCTGTACTGTCTCAACATCGTACATAAGATACAAGAACAGATTGTGCAAGTGTGGGTTGAGGGTTGCGGTGAAGATATCAGAATCGACTCCTAATCCAGGTAGGTTGTATTATAAGTGTGGGAATGTGGAGTGTGATTTCTAGGCATGGTGCAATCCCGAAGGGGGAACGAGGATGGATCGGGATGAAAGTGATGGAAGGGTTGCTTGTAAGGATGATATTATCGATGTTATCAAGGAAGAAAGCATAGTGATTCGCAGTGAATTGAAGGAGTTTTTTTACGCCGTATCTCAAAGAGCGGTAACACAGGTGAAGGGGACCCATAAATCGTATGTAGTTCCATATGTTGCCATCATTCTTCTGTTTATCTTCATTGCAATTGTAATTTCTAGGTTTTGAACTTGATTTTCAATTTTAGGGTATGATTATCGTTTTAATTTGTAGGGTTTATTTTGTCTGTGATTTAGGTTTTCTTTTGTTGTATATTTTCGACTGAATGAATTAATATTAATTATTACCTCGAGCAGTCTCAAGTCATGGGAAACCGAACAGGCACCATTGTTGGGAATCCAAATGTTGGCAAACCAACAGACAACAACTATATGCTTCTGTTGAATGCCAAAAGACAGCTATATCGCCTATAAATTGTGTGTATTTGTCCACATTCTTCATTACTCTCCTTTCCTTTTCATTTAGTAATACTCCTTGTCTCTGTCCACAATGATTAACAATTTGTTGAAGGAGAAGTTTATTGAGGAGTCTCTCATGGCCATCAACAACTCCGGTGAGGCAGGGACATTGCTCCTTTTCAAGAAGCGTCGCGTGGAGGAAGACTTGAAGCGTTTCAAGAACCAGGAGAGATTTTTGTTGCAGGAACAGGCTCGGATTCAGAATTGGTTTTCTACAAGGCCAGTTAGGGAGTACCTGGACCATATTAACAAAGCCCTGGGAGCATTAAGGTCGCCATTAATCTGATGGAATAGTGGCAGAGCATAGTGGAGATGGAGGTCTCCGTGGCGCAGAAGGTCTTGGATGCAAGTGATGTCTACCATGGAGAGATGAAGGATATGCCTGGAATGAAGAGGAAGAGGGAGAAGTCTCCCGGTGAGGATGATGGTCTGGTTTCTGTTTAATCAGTAGGCTCGATGTGGGTGTTTGGAGGTGGGATTATTTTTTGTGTTTCTGTGATGGTATTTTATGAGGTTTTTTGTGTGGCCAGGTTGTTTCTGGAGGTGTTAGGTGTGTTTTAGGGTTGTTTAAGGGTTGTTTAAGGATATGTGATTGATGGTTTATTTTCAATGTTTTATCTTCTCTTTTATTATTAATTGAGATGATAATTATGCTACTTTGAGCTTGTTTCCTTCCTATTTTGCTTTTCAGGCTTAATAATCGTTAATTGAGGAAAAGGAACGAAAAGCCTGAAGATCAGAGCCAAAAACAATCATTCAGTGTTGGAATTATGATTTCAGCCTGCTGCCTTCCGAGTTTGGTCTCTTCGTCCCAGGGCCACTTCACCATTTTGCCGAAATCAGCTCTTCTCGAGGCCTTGACATGAAGCGACCTGTCAGAGTTCCAGCCTGGACAGCACTGGGCGTATTTTTGTATTTAATTTGTGAGTGCTGGTTCAGCCAGCCTGGAACCTGGAGGACTTGTGCACGAGTGTTAGTGCTTGGATTCCCTCTTCCACCTTGCAGAAGCACCAAGGGGACATCAATGGAAGAATGATAGAAACATTCCCCTTGTATTATTCAAAGAATATTCTCTCCAAAAGCGATATAGTGCCCAGCACCAGCCTGGTATGGCAGCACATGCTGCAATTATTTTATGGTGAAGGCTGGACCTTTGAAGTCTATCAGAGGAGAAGGAGAATGGCTATTAATAGAAGAACGGAGCTTAAGGAAAGGGGGGGGGGGGGGGGGGGGGGGTTTCGAAGAGAGAAAAATCAGCACTTCTCTTATTTTTCCAGTTTTATTTCCAGCTTTGCTTTGTAATTTTCGGATTTAAACTTATTTTGTTAATTTTGATTATGTATTGTAGCTAAGCACTCGGTTCCTGGTAGGGATCAAGAGATTGGCTGGTATGTTGCTTGTGAGACTTATTTGAACTTAATAGAAATGAATTTCATATTTCTCTCCTTTTTGTTTTAACTTTAAACTTGTTTTTGTTAATTTTTGAGCTTGATCAACTTGAATTTAATCTGGACAAGTGCAGTCAGTTCTATTGTGATTAAATCACTCTTAGAGAACAGTAGTAGACGATTTCAGCAGGGTAAAAGGGCATTTACTTGGTCTGAGCTGATAGAAGGAATTGAACTAGACTACCCTCCCATCTCAAGGTCTTGAGAAGGGCTGACCTGGGTGACAGCTGGGTTTGCTGCCAGACTTGACCAAACCTTAGGATGATGAATAATTCCCGATGTCTAGAAGAAGGATCTCACTGATTTTATCAATCTCTTGAGTTTTTCCCGTAAGCTTTCTGATTCCTTTGTTGAAGGCTCCGCATGGCCAAGCAAAGTGGCGGATTAGAATCTTAGGATTAGCTTAGGAAGGTTAGGGTGTTTTAATGGAAGTGATTCTTTTAAATTCACTTTTGAAGCGAGATTTGGGAAATCTTAGTGTGAACTGATTTCCGCAACTTCTTCTATGAAAACCATTTCGAAAATGTATTTTGTCAATGATCAACAACTTGCCATTGCCATCTCGTAATGATCTCTACCTGGAATTCTTTCTCATCAGTAATTCTCTCCATTTTATAACTGTTTTATTGCATACAACTGTCACTATTTTTACTGTATTTCCGTTTAATCATAACTTCACCACAAAAACTTGGTTTTATACTTGGTTATTTGCAGGAACAACAAGAGTTAGACAAGCTTGTCCTTGTGGGATCGATCCTCTCACCACTATCTGCATTAATTTGTAGCATAGCACTGAGTTGTATATTTATTTTATGCGGGACATGCGACACGCCCGTCAATATGCCTTGATGCCCAGGTTGTTGTTCTCAAGATGATGGAACTTTGGTTTAATATTTAGTAATGAAAGTATATGGTTTTCTTATGTTCATTATTTTTCATTGTTAATTATTATACGATTTTTTTATAAGATTACGAAATAAATTGGCAAATATATAATGAAGAGCATATTATGATAACATAAACATTGACAAGGATCTAGGTGTCTAAACATTTAAAGAACATTGCACAGACATATCCTGTCAAACATGTATGTAAAATTGGCAAATATGTTATATTATCGATATTATGATAACATAAACATTTTCAAGGATCCAGGTTTTGCATCCAAAAAATGCACCCTGAACACAAAAGCTACCCTTGTACATCAGAGGACAACTACACACAATTTTCCATCCAAAATATGCAATAAAAACTACACAAAAGGTTTTATATCCAAAGAAGTCAGCAAAAACTACACCCAATGAACCAAAAGCTAACTCTGTTTAGCATCTGACTCCAAAATTCACAATAAACTTAAATCTTTACATCACATACTGGCCTTCACAATCTATCCAAAATAGGCAGTGAAAGCTTTTTCCATCAAGGAATCCATCTCCTTGTTTGAATGTGATTTCTTGACAATGGATTTCGTGGTGTACTTATTGGCCTTGGAGGGTTGAAGCTGCCACTGACTCCACTTGGTTGGAATATCCTTTGGTTCCTTGGCCTCTGGGTTGTTGTCTCAGCAGCATTCCTGGCTGGGGGCACTACTGAAGGCATGACAAGTGGAGTCCTAGCTGAAAGTGGAGAAGGCATTGTGGTAGAGGTCATTGATGGAGTTGAAGAAGCCATTGATGGCGATGAAGAAGGTATGGTGGTAGAGCCCACTGGTGGACTTGAAGAAGCCATTGATGGCGATGCAGAAGGCATTGTGGTAGAGCCCATTGATGGAGTTGAAGAAGCCATTGATGAGTTCCTTGCAGATCTAGCTCTGGACCTTGTTGTCCTTGCTTCCTGTCAGGAATTAGATAACATTATAATAAGGTTATGCATATATATTAAAGATGATTTAATAAAAATAGGTTATGCATATATATGAAAGATGATTGAATCAATATATACCTGCACATCAGAATCTGGTTCATTTGTTACAGGTTCAAGTCTACTATTTGCTCCTCTTCTTCTCCTTCTCCTCCTCACTGGTGGTATGCCAACCCTCAAAGGCACAGGACAACCACCTATATTATGACCACTTCTATTGCAATTTCTGCATCTCATCACCACCCCCGTCCTTCTCAATCTGGTAGGTTTGGGTGACCCCTCTTCACCAGCTGCACGCCTTCTCTTAGTCCTAGGTCTACCAGGTTGTATCATGAGCTCAGGAGGCCCCACCTCATATCGTCCTTCAACTAATGGCCATTCACTTATATCAGGAACTGGCAAAATGCCATCCTTATATGCTTCCATGAATGTGCTCTTCTTATATGCCATAGGTACATAGTCATGAGGATTCTGTCTCTTGAACATGTAGGCAACTGAGGCATGCTTACAGGGAATTCCAGTCAAGTCCCACATCTTGCAAGAACAAGTCTTCAGTTCCAAATCGCAAATGCTCTTCTCACCATTAAAGTGCTCTACCTCAAATTTTTGAAGTTGTGAATGAGGGTACACAATGTAGGACTGACTATCTTGAATATATCTCTCCAACTTATTAAACTATTTTGGACAGATAATCCTTTCATACAACATGATCCCTTGGTACTTCATGTAGAACCTCCTCATTAGCAACCTTATAATAGTCTCAAGACAAGTTATTATTGGCTTCCTCCTTGCCAGCCTATGAAACACATAATTAAACTATGAAATGAGAAGGAACAGAATAATAAAAAAATGATGAACATAATATTTTGACAAAAACTATGAAATACATTACCTGACGTAGGCATTAAAACTCTCTGAAAGGTTGTTCAGTAGGATGTCACACATCACCCAGGTGTTGAAAGCATGCCTTGACCACCTCTGTGTAGGTATCCTCTTCAACCATGCATATGCAAGTGGATTTTCGCACTTTATTCTCTCCATTGTAATGTTGAATTTGGTGGTTGTGCATGCTCTAGCTGCTTCCCACAGTAGGTCTTTCATATACTTGCTGATACGATCCTAAGATCCTAAGTATTCCAGTAGAGCAAGAATGTGCAAGCTGTTGCGGATAGGATCAAGGGAGCTGCGCTAGAATCGACAGAGGTGAAAGGTGATCAAATCACCTCCGATTTGAATGATTCCAATTGCATAATGAATCCTGGAGTCTTGGCTATCCCGTGTACAAATTTCAGGTTATTTGGACTAGGGAATCTGGAGTTACATCAAGTCTAAGTGCTGTTGTGCAGACTGTGAGCGAGAATGGACAATGCTGGATTGTCAACGAGCCTCAGGGAAAACGGCTCGAGATTTTTGTGAGATTCCAACTGAATATGAAATTTCAGTCCAAGACGAAGCTTTGGGTTCAAGTTTCGGCCCATTTGGACTTGTGGATCAACAGAAACGCTAGTTGGACATTTTGCCGCGCAGAGCGCACGCGAGAAGATGTTTGTCTTGGAGTTTCAAGTCGAATAGAAGTCTTGAGCGTCTACAATGCGTGTGGAAGCTTTCTAGTAGTTATTTAGTAGTTATTTATTTAATTAGGAGTTTTATTTGTTTGAGAATTATTTTATTAGGAGTTTATTTTGTTTAGGAAACTATCTACTATTAGGGTTTACTTAAGATTGTATTTCCTTGAGCCTATTTAAAGGTCAAGCCGTATGATGAATAAGAATGTTATGATGAATTTTTGAAAACAAAAGACTTTGTCTTCGTGAGGTTTAAGTCCTCTTTGTTCCTATGGAACCTTGTTCTATTTCCGGTTTGATAAGTCGCATCTAGATGCAAGTAAAACACGAAGTTATCACCCCATTCTTTAGTCTCGTCGGGGTTGTCTAGGTATTGCACCTAGGAGGGTCCGAGTCCTACTGAAGATCCTTGAAGGATTTCGTCCAGGTTGCCTAAGTATTGCACTTAGGAGGGTTGGAGTTTCAGACGAGTTAGTTTTCCGCATTCAAATCCTTGTCGCTGAGCAACGATCCAACAATTGGAAGGTTTCCGAATTAGGAACCACATCACTTGCTCCCTCCAAACTCACCTTTGAAATTCATCCAGATATGTCTCACACAATATCTGTGATCCACGTCCTTAACACACAGTGTCAAAAAGTTGTTGCAATCCCTGCATAAGAGATGAAATGTTACTCAAACTTGCAAAATTAAAATTCTAATGATGGAATCAATATTGTAATTTACCTTTTGCCTGTCAGACATTATACATTTCTCTTCCAATGACCCAATATCCTCCTGTAACAATTCTAAAAACCACTGCCAATTGGTCTTGCATTTAGAATCCACTACTGCCCAAGCAATAGGGAAGATGTTTCCGTTTGCATCTTTTCCTGTTGCTGACAGTAAGTGTCCCTTGTACTTCCCTTTGAGGTGACAACCATGCTCTGAATTGGGCTCATTATTAGGGTTCATCTCCTCCCCATAGTGAAAACCACTTGCACCTACCCTACCACAGTCCTCCACTCCCTGTACTTCAATCTCCTTCTCACACTGAACACCACTTGCACCTACCCTACCATAGTCCTCCACTCCCTCTACCTCAATCTCCTCCTCATTATCATCATTGTAACTTTCAACCAGTATTTCAGCACAATCAAGACCTTCACAATCAACACCTTCAGTTTCAACACCTTCACAATCAGCACTTTCAGGATCAACACCAACGTCTGCACTGGTGGGCAGTAAGAGAGGACACTCTACTTCATTTTCACAATCATCATTAACATCCCCTCCTACACTATGAATTTCTTCATCACTACTCTCCACATTCACCACAAATATGGGCGTGTTCACTCCATGTTCCACATACACTTCTAGTGTATCCTCACCATTCCTCTCCATCTCTGCGGTCATTCTCTTCAGATATTTCTCCTTCCTCAAACCCCTACATCCTTCCTCCATCTCTTGCCATGGGTATTTTGCTTCTAAATGTAGAGCAGTAGCATGGTATCCATGTTCCCTGATTTTTTTCATTTAGGTGCTCTAATGTCAGCCTATCATGCTCAATTTGGAAACACACTTCCTCTGCATCCACATAATGCAAATTTGGAAGTAGAATCCATGTTCCCTTCATGAAAAGCTTTACAGTAATTAACATCCTGTCATGGTGGTGTTCTCCAGTATTATTAAATGGTCAACGAAAAATTAAACAATAATAATTAAAATAAAATAATGGGTAAACGACAACAACAAATGGTCCCAGTATCCATTTTCTGGTCTCAAACCCCTAAAAGAATATTTCTAAATTCAAACCCCTAAACGAATAAAGTAAAAGGTAAACTTTTCAACGAGAATAGACAACTCACTCGCCTTGCTCCTGAGAATGAGACAACAAGACTTAGTACGGTGATAGTGGTCCTTTCTTCCCTTCGTCGACTCGCAGCAGCAATAAATAAAATTACTTCCCTCCCTTCGCTCTCTCAGTAATGTCAGAAAGAAATCTAGGGTTTGTTTTCCCTCGCTGATGTTTCCACTTTTTCAAGCTTCGCTATCTTCAAGCTTCGTCGTCTCTCAGTTTTTCGAGAAGAGATTTTTTAGGGTTCGTGTTCAATTATTTTTCCCACAGCAAATGTTGTATATTTTCCCAAATGAAGTCAGTTTGGTTGTTTAATTGTATTCTTTTTCTTTGAAGGGAATTTGTTTAATTTTATTTACGCATGCACAAACTGATTTCTTTCAAAAAAAAATTAAAATTAAATGTCAACTCATGTCAGGAGCTGCAGCAGGTGCAACCGGGAAGGAAGAAATGGGGTCATTGGCAGAAAACGGTCAAAACTGACGGACGTGTACGTTGACTGACGCCAGACTAAGGTTTGCAAAAAAATGAAAGTTCAGGTACCAGATAATCAACTTTTATAGTAGAGGGGAGAAAATTGTTTTTTTTAGCACAGGGGCTTTCATGCAATTAACCTTTTATTATTTTCCCTAAACAGCGGAACCGAGGAGAACCCTCCCGAAACTTATGCACAAATTTCTGTTAACAAAGAATTAGCGTAAGTGTAACTACCCTCATTATCCAACTTCATTGAAGCCTCCGATTTCCCAATATATACACCCTTGCCACTCTCCTACTCTCTCTCTGCTACTACTGCACCTGGTTACCTGGTCTCCTCATTTTCATTCACTGCGCCCTACAGCTATGGCAAGAGGTTCGAGTAGTTCCCAGCAAGCCGCCTCCTCCTCTGCTTCCCGTCCAGGAGTCATGGCTCCTCGTGGCTCAGCAGCCGCCACTGCCGGCATGCGCCGCCGCCGCGTCACATCCTCTGCCTCCGCCGGTGGCACTGAAGGAGGATCGATGGGAGGTAGCAGCAACATGCTCCGATTCTACACAGATGACGCTCCTGGACTCAAGATCTCTCCAACTGTCGTACTCGTGATAAGCCTCTGCTTCATCGGCTTCGTCACCGCACTCCACGTGTTCGGCAAGCTCTATCGCAGCAAGACTGGAGCTGGGCCCTGAATGAACTCCTTATTTCAAATCAACATCATAACACTGCCTAGTGTTTCAGATCTTTGATCGGTAATGAAACCATATCCTTTTTTTCTCTTTCTTTTAAGGTTTCTTGGGCTCTGTAAATGATGGCAGGGATTGTTAGTGGATTAGGCTTTGGTTTTTCCTTTCTTGTGATGCTGCTTTTGTAACCGTTGGATATTGATGTTAACACGCTGAGGTTTAATTTTGTTTCACTCTTTTTTAATTTGTCTTTAATTTCAGAAATTAAGTATTGAGTTATTGTTAGTAATTTCAATCTCCAACCATGGCGAATGGTACCACTGGTCAATGGTATTTAGGGTTCCCAAGTAAGTTGCTATCTTTGAGATTAGGATTGCAATTACTTCATAATGAAGGAGGATAATGAGGTTTTTCTGACAGATGAGTGTAAATTGTTTACTAAAATGTTACTGTTCATGTTGTGCTCTGTTTTTTATCCATCCTTTTTCATTGAGGAAAGCATCTCCTGTCCTTTTAGAGGAGTTGGTCTTATCCGTTGTACTGGTTTGGTTTTTCGGGGTAGGTTATGCAATTAAGTTGGTTATGCAGCAATGTCCTGGTCTTCAGATTTGTTTACTTTCTTCTCCTTTAAGGTCTATTTGCAAGGTTGGTAGTATAGGTATAGGAGTTCACTTGTTTTCGCTCCTCTGACCTGAGATTTATGGAGGAGAGTCGTTGTGAGTTCATAGATTGACCTCATGAGCAAACAATAGGACAAAATGTAGATGACTGCTGCCTTTAGTTAGATTGCCCTATTCTATTCAACATTTGGTTTCACCTGACCACAAGCTTGAGCAGCTGATTTGATAAATTTTTTCTGGTTTGTGATGGCTGTGTGATGAATGAAAGGATCGGAGACGCTTTCCAGAGATTACATCCCATTGTGATTTGGGTTTATGCCATTTGAGGTTTACCGTTATGGATTTATGTGTTTCTGAAATGGTTGGTCGCAGCAATGGTACGCTCATAACGTGTTTCTGAAATGGTTGGACGCGGCCATGGTGCGTGCGCGCTCGTGCGCCACAGTTGCAGTTTTTCCCCAGCAATATCCACTTAGGCTGAAAACTCATTGCAGCGGTTGCAGAGCTTGCATGTGGTGCTTCCTTTATATCTTTGTTGGTGTGGATCCCAATTTTGATTCAAGTTGTTAGTAAAAGGAAAAGAAGAGTTGGGGAAAAGACATCTCATGGAATAGGTTAATACTTTGGTTGGAGTTGGATTCTCCCATGCAAATTATACGACGAGGACAAGAAGGAATTGTTTTCCGCTCGATTTGAAAGAATCATAAAAAGTGGAGGATTCTGGGTGATTGTGAGAAATGTTGTCTTACTTTGAAATCGTTTGGTTGTTTTTTTGGCAACGGCCTGAGACTAGTATCTTCTCTAGAACTCATCCGGCCTTTCCCTCTATCAAGCTCAAGTCTTGAGAATCCATTTTTTCTAAGTTGTAAATAGATATAACCATTTATGATTCCATTACGACAGGCATAGGTTGATTTACTGACCATTCTCTCTATTTTTTTTTTTTTTTAGAAAACTAATATAGTTTAGCTCAATTTTATTTTGTATTAAAAGATAAAAAGGTAAACTTAAATTTTGAGATCTAAATTAGTTAAATGTTAGACAAATTTTTTACCACTTCAATAACAGATTTTAAGAAACACCAAATTTTCAAATCTTTTTAATTACTAATAGTAATAATTTTACATTATTTAAAGTAGTGAGATAGATGCCGAAATTATTGTAATTGTTGAAAATGTAAAAAAAAAATATAGTGATTATTTATGACATAATTATTGAAAATGTAAAAAAAGTGATTTTTTTAAAATAAAAACTCTAATTGGATAACATAAAAAGATTAAAAAATTGACTCAATGCGATATCTAAAAGGATTCAGACACTTGCCTTTTTCTTTCTTGTTAACAGGCCTCTTCATTTTTCTTTCATATTATACTTTTCCACATAAATTAAATTCCTTCCCTTTATTTTATTTAAATTTTCTTGATCAGAGGACCAGATTTATACTAAGAGGGAAGGATTTTCATTCAATTAGAAAAAAGTTAAATAATGAAATTTCCTTTTTGGGTCTGAACTTTTTTTTTTTTTCAGTTGGAGTTAACTAACATTTGATTTTCGGAAAGCTTCGCTGTAAAGTTTATGAAGAACAATGGCTGTACCCGCCAAAAGAATAGGAGCGGTTATTCACCGCGCTGTTCCTTCTCTGCCCTCCACACCACATCTTCCGCAATACCACCGGCACCGCCACAGCAACGATGCCAGAAATAGCAACAATTTCACATCTCCTTCTCCTTATTTTTGCTCTCGACGAAAAAGAAAAAGAAAAAGAAAGAATCAGCGTTGCAAAGAAGAAAGAGCAAGATGACGGTTATCGACATTCTCTTTAGAGTCGACGACATATGCAAAAAATACGAAAGATATGACATCGACAAGCAGCGGGAGCTCGATGCCTTCGGCGACGACGTTTTCGCCCGCCAATTCTCCGCCCTAGAGGACGATATCGACGTCGCCCTAAATGTTCTGTTCTCTCTGTTCTCTATTCCCTCGGTTTCTGCATTTTACATGTTTTTCTCTTTAATTAACTTTTGAATGTTTGGTTTGTGTGCAGAAAGCTGAGTTGGTTTCGACGGAGACAAACAGGGCTGCTGCAGCCGCGATGAATGCGGAGATCCGTAGGACTAAGGCTCGTTTGATGGATGAAATCCCTAAGCTCAAAAAATTGGCTTTAAAGAAGGTTCGTTATTTCAATTCTTTAATGATCAATGTGTTTTTCTTTTTCCTAATGTGTAAATTAGAGGATACGATGTTTTCTATATATTAGCAATCCTGATTTTAGTGAGTAAATTCCATCACCGATAAAATTAAGGGTGAAAATCTCTTTGCACAATGTTATGTTGAGATACTGACGAGATGAATTGTTTTTACTCATACGTGGTAACCATGATGTTTTGTTCTTTCTTAAGAAACTGCATAGGCTATGCTAAACTAAAACCTGGTGTGCCTGATATGTGACAGTTGATGTTTAGTAAATGTAACGGTTCGAGTTGGCCTCGGCATTTGGTAGGAACTTATGAGAATGGATGTAGTTTAGACAAGAGTTAAGAATTCTTATAAAGGGACAAACTGCCTTGACTGAAGAAACATGGTAATTTTGGGGGGTTTTACAGAAGCTCTACTAACAGTTGATGAAAAGAACAAGTTGGAAGCACATCAAAAGATTTGGATTTTGGAAAAAGGTTGGATGGGGGACAAGAAATAACCTTGATCTTTTAGATGGATGCTAAATATGTTCCAATATTCAAGAGACGTGTTATTTCTATTAAAAGGAAGGTAGTAGCACATCAGTTTAGTTTTCTCAATAAAATGGGAATTTATTTAGAAACTTGGTAGTGAAACAATTTTCACCCGGATATTAAATACGCTTCTCTGTGAAGCGTCTAGGGTGACCTTTTTTTTGGTTATCTTGCTTCACACTCTGAACTTAGTTGAAAGTCCTAATTGTCTGTTTTTTTATATTTACTGTTCTCAATGCTTCATGTTAACATGCCTAGTGAGTGAATGCCATTTGCTGTGACCTTCTGCTTTGGACACAAATTGTTCTGCTCTTATAGGTTTGGTTTTCAAACATTTTGGATTGTAATATTTACTTGAGCATAGTCAATTCTGCTCGCTGTAAATGTTTAGACTACACATGTTAACTTATGATGGATGCACACTGTTATTTTAGCGAATGTTTTATTTACATCAAGACAAAATAGTAAATACTGAAGTAACGATTGCAGCGGATACTTACTGTTTCCTGTTTTCCTTAGTTAGCATGGTAAATAGGGTGGGAATAGGTGAGGTAGATCAACCAAAAAAGTGGGGAAGACCATATTGTATGAGATGAGTGAAATTAGTCGTGGATCTACTTAATGGTTGTCCATTAGGCACACGTTTGGAAATTGCCTTACCTCCTAGTATCTTTTTCCTGAAGTGGCTGCTCCTTTTTGTACTCAAGCGTTCATAGTAGAGGCAAGTGAACATCATGTCACACAGAAATAGATTCCATCATGAAGTTCACTTGACTATAACTCGTGGACTGGATGGCATGAATAATTTCTCTTAAAGCCCCACAACATGGAAATAACTTTTTCTTGTTAATTTGATATCTATCCCTACCTTTGATGTGATGTCTCAAATTTGTTATATTGAAATGGTACGCTTACAGGTTAAAGGGCTTTCAAAAGAGGAACAACAAATTCGTTCTGAACTGGTTCTTACACTTCCAGAGAGGATTCAAGCCATACCAGATGGCATATCAGGGGCACCAATACAAACTGCAGGATGGGGTGGTTCATCATCTAATAAAAAAATTATATTTGATTCATCAGGTGACTGGTGTGGCTAATTCACTTACTTTTGTATTATTTTCTGTCTTGCAACTCTAGATGAATGATATTCTTGGTAGTTGACATGTTGGGTTTCAATAGATGGACACCTTCATGATGATTTTTATCAAGAATCTGAAGAATCATCTCAATTTCGACAAGAGTATGAAATGCGCAAACTGAAACAGGCATGTAAGATTCTTTACTAATTTTATTCTTGCAAGTCTAGTTGGTAATCTGAAGACCACAAGAGAGATTATTTGAGTAGGATTTTGCGTTTACACTCTTCTGCTTCCGCATTTGCTCAGGATCAAGGTCTCGATGTTATATCAGAAGGACTGAGTACACTTAAAAATATGGCTCATGATATGAATGAGGTTGGTTAATAAAAACACGGTTTGGTTTTGCAACTAGAGAGAGGGAGAGTGGAGGAAAAAGTTTGATCCTTTTCCATTTGTAATTTATCCAGGAATTGGATAGGCAAGTTCCCCTGGTTGATGAGATTGACACGAAGGTAATATTATTCATGACAGTGTTTAGTCAATTCTGAAGACAAATAATCTAAAAGCGAAACTATAAATGTTTTTCTTATGCTGCTTTTATAGGTAGACAAAACAACTTCAGAAATTAAAAATACAAATAAGAGGCTGAAGAAAACTATTCTCGAGGTAACTGATCTGAGTTTTTCCGCGTTCTTGTGCCCGTGCCACGCTGGATTTGGAATGGTTCTGTTTTATGCATTTTTTTTTCTCCTTTTGTTTTCAGATGAGGTCCAGTCGAAACTTCTGCATTGACATTGTTCTTCTCTGTGTATTACTGGGAATTGCTGCCTATTTATACAAGTAAGCCCCACTTCAATCTCTACTTTCCTTTCTCATATTTGGAAAAGCTTGTGAATACATTTCATGTTTGGTTTGATTTTTATTCCGTTTTGTGATTGGATATCTGAGAATTTTTCTTTAATTTGCTTTTTCCTTTTCCAAATGCAATTCAGTAAACTGTGATCTACCAAGTCCCATGTGTCTGCGCATATAAAACTTAAAATCCATCTGTTGATGGATATGGAATTTGTTGGAACTGATCTAACTCTAACAGTCAAGTTTTATAGAAAAAGGTTAATTATGAGACCTTCAATCTACAGCAGTTGCTTTCTTGCTTTATTGTTTATGCCTTCAAGTCTACAGACTATTGCAATCTCACTCTGTTTATTTCAGCATATTGAAATGAAGGGATTTAAAAGCCTTCCTTTACTCCACATTATGTGATGAAAGTGCTGTCTGGTATAATTTCTATCTCAGGACTTTTCTTACATTTCCCAATAACTTCAGTTTTTTTTTATCATGTTGCCCTGAGGAAAAGGTCAAGGTGTAATGTAACTTCAGGCTCTTGTGCTTTGCAAAGAGGCATTATTTTGCATCTATGAAATTTCTTTTTTACAGAATTTGTGTTCTTATTTTTACAGTTTCTTGCATATAATAGTCCCTGCACACTGTTGACTTGCGGGTAACTAACTATATTGGACACTTTGATTCAGGCTCAGTTACTTGTGAGTCCAAATGTCCAACCTACTGTGAAGATAGTACTTGATTTTAGCGCTAGAAAAGCAACTCGTGTTATTTTCCTAGTAACTGAAAGTTATGAAATTCATAAACATACGGGCAGTGAACCACGAGTTCATGCTCTTTGTATCGTAATTAATTACAGACTAAATTTAACCAGCAGAGTGCTGCATCAGTTGATACACTAGATAGTCTAGATTCCCTGAAGCCCTTGTCCTTCTTGTCTACACTTTTTGCTGTACACCCTTTATTCTCGGCACCCTTGCCGGTGTCACATTACCGATGACTGATATAGCCATCTGAAAAGTGAGTGTTGTAGATATTCCCTGTGAAAGCTAACTGATTAAGCTCAGTAAAACTTGTTGCTGGATCCCATGGGTTAGCACTGTAGAATCCCTCTTGAGACTGGACTTGGGTATGGTAGTTGAACTCATTGTCCAATGGTGTCTTACTAAGATAAAGATCTTTGTTCTTGTTGCACTGTTTAACTCATCCGATGGAAGGACACCATCATACCCGTCTTCTGCACTAGGTTTTCTTTTCAGAATAAGAAAACTCAATTTCTTGGGTTTAATTTGTATTAGGCAAAAAGACATAAATGGCCCCTAAACTTTAATTAAATGATTAATGTCAATCCTGAACTATTTTTTTTGTTTAATTACAACCCTACGAATCGAGCGTTTTGACAAAATACAACCCTACCGTCACAGAAATCTGACATGGCGACGTTATCTTCCACGTCATACATATTTCACATGCCACGTCGTCAAGCCATGTCAGAATTTTGCCACCTCACATCTCCACATCATACTTGGGCCCACCACTTACTTACCTTTTATTTCAGCAGCACCACTCTCCTTTTTCTTTCTTTTCTTGTTCTTTCCGCAACAACCGACGGAGAGGAGGGATTTGGGTCGAAGATGGTGGTGGCGGCGATGGGATGAACGGCTGGTGATGGCGGCAGAGGTTAGGTGTTTGATGATGTGTTGGGTGGTTCAGTGTGGTACTGATGGTTGGACTGGGTTGACTAATGTAGTAGTTGCTGTGGTGATTGATGGTTGGAGCGGGTTGATTTGGGTTTTGTGGATTTGGCTGGCCGACGGTGAAGGATCGGGTTTAGCAGTGGTGATGGGTGAATCGGTCCGGCTGGATCGGAGCAAGGAAATGGATTTGGGTTTGGATCGGATTCGGCAGAATTTATTTTGCAGAGATGGGATTTGGATTTAATTGGAGAGGGATGATATTAATTTTCTCGATTTTTGAAATTAATTACATTATTTAAAAAAAAAATTAAATTAATTATATTATTTTTCTGAATTTTTTAAATTAATTAAATTATTTTTCTGAATTTTAGGTAAGTAAGCGGTGGGCCCAAGCATGATGTGGAGATGTGAGGTGTCAAGATTCTGACGTGACTCGACGACGTGGCATGTGAAACATATATAACGTGGAAGATAACGTCGCCACGTCAGATTTCTGTGACGGTAGGGTTGTATTTTGTTAAAACGCTCGATTCGTAGGGTTGTAATTAAACAAAAAAATAGTTTAGGGCTGTATGTTATGGACTATTTCTTGATAGAATAATTATATGTTCGTACCCTGTTTTGATTTTTGAGTTTTTTTTTACTAAGAATTTTCATTAATGATTAGTTCTATTATTCGTCAATAATATTAACTTGCTATTTAATTATAAATGCATCGAGAAGTTTGTGTTGGTAATTTATGATACTCCTTTTAAGTTTTTTTAGTTATCGTTTTTAGAGGAAATAGAATAAACGAATTAGTTGTCCATTTTTTGTTTTCAAGATGATTAAGAGTAATTATTTACATAGTTATCTGTAAACACCCTTAATTACTCTATTATTGGAAAAAAAATTATAATTTGGTTGCCCGAAAATTTAAAATATATTGTTGGCATGCTTTTGATAATCACTTCATAATTGAATTATGAAAACTAATGAATGATTACCTTAGTTTCTAATGATAATTAAAAAGACTTGGAGATAGTAATGGATTCTTATGATCCTCAAAGATCAAATAAGAAAAAAAGATTGACTAAGTAAGTGACACTTTCTTCTTTTCAGAAAATGTTAGTAGAAAGTTCTCAAAATACAAAAAATCTCAAGGCACCAAAAAGCCAACAAAATAAAATTTAAAAAAGAAGTGAAAATTCAAAATGGTAACGAAAAACTTGCATTAATTCAATATTACAATTCGGACTATAGGGGGAAAAAACCATTATTCAAAACCAGGCACTCACCATTCCTTGATCACCACCTTCCAATCCAATCAAACCACCAAAACCATACTCCTCAGGGAAAATATAATAAAAATAAAAATTCCCCTGCTCTGTCACAAATAAGAAAGCAATCCTGCAGTAGCAATGCCAAATCCAAACAACAACACATTGTAATGGACAATAAATCTGACTCCACCAGACACATCTTTAGAACCAACAGGACTTTTATCAGCAGAACTGGCTTTTTTCTTACCCTTTTCGGGCGCCGGCGCAGGAGCAGGAGGTTTAGGAGTGAAAAGGTCAGCAGGAAGCAGGACCTGATCAACCTGGTAAACAGCAAGTTGGTTGTCAGTGTAAATTGTACCTGACACACTTGTATTAGTAAGTCCTGTGGTTATATTCACTGAATTTCCTGTCGTTGTCACATTCAGCTCCAACCTGTTTCCTGATCCTGCCTGAGTTGGTAAAGGGTTGCTGACAGTTTGGAATTGGGATGCGGATAGGAATTGTGGGATGATATGGAAATGGACCAATTCTGCCTTTTCCTGGTCGTTTAAGGAGTTCAAGGTTCCTGATTTTAAGGTTGAGAATGCATTGTCTGATGGTGCAAAGATGGTCATTGCATTGTTGGTGTTGTTTAGCTGACCATATAAGGTTATGTCCTCTTGTGTGGCTTTTAGGAGCCGGATAAAGATTGTGAACTGGCCAGCCTTTTCGAGGATTTTGGTCACATTGGTGGGGCCGGGTGGTGCGGGCGCGGGCGCTGGTGCCTGAGCTAGGGTTGTGGTGATGCAATGGTGGAGGAGGAGGAATGCAAGTGGCAAGAAGTAGGAGAGGAATTTGGAGGAGAACATCTTCCTTCCTGGTAGGTTTTGCTAAGAGAATGTTTTGATGAGTAAAGAAGGGAAGGGTGAGGGCTTTTATTAGGGAAAGGAGAGGGATTTAAGTTAGGTGTTATGTATAGATTTGAGAATAAAATCTCGAATATTTTTTTATATACATATGAATTTAGTATTTATGTTCCTTTTCAGATCCCGATTAATCTAAATCCCACTATAAAATCTATAAAATCTGTAATACATTTTATCTAATTTTCAAAAGGTAGGGTGGATCACTAATGATATACTGTTGTAGCAACTAGTTTGCTTGGAAAAGCAGGAAAATGAAAAACCATGGATGAGATGAGATATCAAGTGGGTGTATGGGAAAATGAAGATGTGTTCATGATTGCTTTGCTTTTACTTATTAAGGCATTTTCTTGGGTAAAAAACATATATATTGCCACAATCCTACGAAATAGGTTGTCAGATGTTTAATTTTTTGTAGTTTTGCTACTTGCTAGTGATGTTCATCAAGTGATGGTGAAATTTGAAGGGCAATCCAGATAAATTTAGCTCATTATACAAGAAATAAGTTTTCTATTTTTATAGTTTCAAATTGCCTAAGTAGGGCGATTATGCAGTTCATCTCTTAGTATTTAACAATTTATAATGATCAATTTTCTATTACTTTCTGTATTCAAAATTATCCTTTGTAGACATCAACATCAATGGTTTCTAGCGCTTTTACTCTTTATTGGGCGAATTTTACTCGAGGTAAATTCAGTGCAAATAAAATTTACTATAACCGAACATAAATAGGAATATTTGTGGTTTACACACGATGATTTGTTTCTTTAAAATACTGCTCTTCAACTCCATACCCAACATGGGGGATGGAATTGTTCCTTTTGAAGAACACTAAAAAAAGGCTGCCCACAACTTAAAACTCTATCATGAATGGCTACATGTTTTCTCTCTCATTGCTCCTCAACTCAGGATTGGTTGCTTTTGCATGTGAAGATGGAGACAGGATGGGGCCGACCGACCTGTTTTTTAACAGTAATTTTGTTAAATAAATCAAGAAACAAACAACTTTGACATAGCAATTTCGTAAAGATGCCTGCGACTGATAACCTAAATGACAAGCCAACTTCAACCAGACGCGGTCTTGTCGGCCTGTATATCATGTACCCTACTGCTAGTTGGATTGTTAGTTGTCAATGGGGAACAGGGCACTGTATACATCAAATAAATCCAAACAATCATCTTGGCATGCATTATTCCACCACACCATGGTCATAAAAGGAAAACTGAAACACCAGAAAGCTCACACTAGAACACGAGAGGGAGCACCAATTCAGCATAATTTCTCTGCAAATCATGGAATGGCTCCCTTGCGATAGTAAGGTTTTAAAAAAGAAGGGGCGACACTAAAATTAACCTAAACAAATATGACCTAATTTATCATCAGATTAGTACATTGGTTACAACATCTCTTGCATCAAACAATGTGCGGTGCGCAGCAAGTGCTACGGGGAAAGATTTTCACTAAATAGATCCAATCTAAGATGTCGAGAAGCAAAGACTTAACTTACTACATTATGTAACATGCAATTGAAAGCAAGAGGCAAGCCGGTGGGGATGAGTACCCAAGCAATTACATCTGAATTAGGATGTGTGCAAGGTCTACTATCCTTATACTGTCTCAGCGGCTTGTTTACGCTCCTCCAAGGCCTCGTTGGCTTTTCTTTTCACAGGAACAAAATCTGAAGAACAACAATGATACAAGCTCAGAAACAATAAGATCAATCAATAAAGGAAATTTTCCATTGGTAACTGAGGAGAAAAAAATGACAGCATAAGGGTCTCTAGTACCAGAAAGAAAGTCAAATCTCCTCCTTTTACCAACAACTGCACCTGAAACAATAAGAAAGACGAGTTTGAATACCATCTAAATTTGAAACAGAAGCACAAGTTTGCGACATGTAGGGAAATAACTTTATGGCATCAAACAAAATTGGTTATTTTCCAACAGATGACAGAGTTTTAGCATGGCATTTGTTGTGCAAGTGCTACAGTCCCAATTAAACACAAAGCACAAAATGATATATCAGTAGGTTGAACAGTCCACCAAAACATGCAGAAATTGAAAGGGACAAAATGCATTTGACATAATGTATTAGCAGTCAACATTAGAATTTGGACATAAAGGTGTAAGGAGGAACGAACACAAGTTCAAAATTTTCAACTAATATAAATGTTTCAAATGTATCCACAACTACGTAGCTCTTCCAGGAGTAACTTCTGTTAAGAGCTAAACCACAATAATAGATAGACCAGCACTAAACTCCATAAGATCATTCTTCACCATCTTGAGATTCAAAAACAGAATCTGAAAAATGGTTTCTGTTCTGATTCAGAAGCTGGATCATTAATTTCACACTCGATGTAAATAGCGCCAATACTACCCATAACTAAACAAGGAGCAACTCTTTATACTTAGGATGCAAGGCCAAATACACAACAAGGACTGCAAGCGAATCAAGCATAGTTCAAACACCTAACAGTCTCATCCAAACAATCAATCATCTTCCTGCAATCCCTAGGCTACAGCAAAAGACCTCACTTTCAAACAAGGCAACAACACCACAAGAATTAAACTTCGCAAACCAGCTAAACCTTAAAGCAATTTTTCCGAATTCGCCAAAGCACAAGCTATTTATAAGTTCCTTGGGTAACCAATTGAATAATGTAAGCAGATAAAGTGATAGGAAAGACAAGATTACATAGTTGTCTGTAGTCAATCGCTTTCCTACGATCCCGAACCATACATCCATAAGATTCCTCGCAAAATTTCTCCAGAAATCTCTCCTACATGAACCACCAATGACGAACAAATTAACACCCCGCATTGTTAAAAACTGTATCTGTAACTAACAATACTAGAAAGAAGAAACAACAAAACGACAGCACAAGCCCATACCGCAGCTTTATTTACAAGAAAAACGGCATCCTGGGAAAGTTTGGAATCGCAATCCGCACACTGCATTAGTCTCTTAATTCTCGCCATAGGGAACCTGAACATTGACCCATCTTCTCCATCTGCTGCATCATCACTATCATCTTCATTTGATTTCCCTTTTCTTTTCTTTCCGCCACTATTGGTTTTCGAGCTTTTTTTGCTTCCATTCTCAACCTTGTTTCTTTGCTCGCATTCCTCTCCGCTCTCTTCCCCATCTTCAAAGTCGCCGGAGGGGTACGAGATTTCTATAGCCTTCTCCTCCTCTGCGTCGCTGCCGAAGGTGTACGAGATCTCTATAACCTTCTCCTCCTCCGCGTCGCTGCCGGAGCTATTGCTTGCATTGGTATCCTTCTGGCTCCCCTCTTTCTGCTGCTTTGTGGGTGTTTTCTTCGCTGACGATTTTGCTCTCACCGCCACCGCTGCTGCTTTCTCTTTCTTCTGATTCGTGGGTGGTTTCGTGCTCGACGATTTGGCCCTTGCGGCAGCTTCTTTGGTGCCTTTCTCCTTGTTCTTCTCTTCCTGGGATTTCTTATTCGACGCCATTGTTCAGGAACTGAAGCCTGGAGTTTGCACAGGGCTCGAGTCTGTAGAGTATGAATGTGTTTGTAAATGGGCCTGCATTTACTGGGTTAGAGTCTCATGTATCAATGTATGGGCTTTCAAGTTTCAATAGTCGTTTGACCAAGGAAAAAATGAAAAGAAAAAAATAGTATTTCTTTTTATTTTCCAATCTGAGAGGAAAATTTATATTTAAAATTAATTTTAAGAAAAAAAATATTTTAGTAAATAATAATCACCTAATTTGGCCACGTCTCATTTTTGCAATTTTATTAGTACGCATTAAAATATACTACTCTCTCCGCCCTAAATTAAACCTCCCTTGATTGAATGGATTTTTTCCGAACACAAGTCAATACTTTTCAAACCTAATATTGATTGATTGATTCCAAACTCTGCAAAGTGCAGACAGCACCACCGACATTTTTGACCTACGCGCCCCTCCATACGACCGGTGGCCAAGTCACCTTCTATTAAAATGCATTGGCTTCGTTTATACTAGTAAAAAACCACATCTACATATTTAATTTCACAATTACATTAATTTTAATCATGTAAGAATTTCTTTTTTAACTATTCCCTCCGTCTTTTATTAAACGACTTTTACTATTTATGCACGCATGTTGAGGAGGTCGGATGACTCACTATTTGAGACAATTTTACCTCAAATTTTTTCTCGGACGTACGTTAAGGATTAATGTACGTTCAAAAAAAAGTACGAATTTTTTTGGGGTCAAATAGTGCGTCATCCGGCCTCCTCGATATGTGTATCTACAGTACGAACGTCATTTAATATAATCCGGAGGGAGTATTTAAAAAATGCCTTTACAATACCTCTTATAAAAAAAAGTATTTTTTATTGTATAAAATATAAATTGACATTTGATATTGTAATTATATTTTTTTTAAATCATTCTTCACTGATTTCTCTTATTTTTCCCGCTTTTCTTCCATTTTTTCCCTCTTTTCAACCCTTACATAATATAATACTCCCTCCGTTTACTTTTAATTGTCACTTTCCTACGTTTTTCTACTGTTTGGAGTACTTATCATTTTGTTTTTTTCGAAGCATATATTTTGTGCAAATGATAATTTTTTTTGTTGAATCAACCCAATTTGATGATGGTGTGGTAATTTGAGTGGAAATTTAAAAAAAAATGAAACAATGAGGAATAAAATAAGTCCGTAAATCAACGGCTTACGTTTTTCTACTATTCTAGAAACTCATTTAAAAGTAAACGGAGGGAGTAATGTGTTTTGTTGAAATGAAAAAAAAAAAGAGGAATAAATTAAAAAAAAAGTTATAAAAAAAGTAAAAAAATGGAAAAGGATAGTTTAATTTTTTATTCATGTCAACAACTATGTTTTAAATGAGCACGTAAAAAACTCAACCAGTTGGGTGAACTAGTCTTAGATCGGTCTAACTTTCGGTTTGATTTTGGTCCAAAAATTAGATTTTAGTTGAACTTGTAAAATAAAAATACCGATGAATCGAGTGAATTATGTCTGATTTGAAGGTTCAACTGATTAGTGTTTCTATATTTTTTTTTTTACTTTAAATTTTAAATTAGCATAATTTTTTATTTAACTATTGAATAATCTCAATTTTTATGAAAAAAAATTCTTACAAAATTGGGCAAAGCGGAAAAACCTTTTCAGATAGTCTTAAAATTAGGTATGAAATTTTATATATTTTTTTTTCATACTTTCTCATTTATTTCAAATTAAAAATTATTTATTTTTAGTTTTATCTTATTTATGAGGTTACAAATTCACAATCAACTTTATAATTAATAATTTTTGTTAAACTAAATAAAAGATTATATATATGTATATTTAAAAATAAATTTAAATACATATAAAAATGCTTAATATATTAATTAAATCAAACCCATTCTATCTCCATTCAATCTTAATTGAATCTCTAAACTTCCAACATTTAAGTCAATTTTCTAAACATTGGTGTGTAACTATTTATCGTTTCCATTAATGGCAAAAACACCACTCAACCTAACTATTTATCGTTTCCATTAATGCATAAGAACAGCATCTTATCAATAATGCACCACAGTGAGTTCACACTTCACACTCACCATTCACTGGACAACGCTAGTCATTACTGCACATTCCACCAAGAAAACAACAGAAGCGTGACCCAACGACGAAGACGAACTGATTGATAATTATAACCGTAGAAAGTTTAAAAGAGAAAATTTAAATTAAATTAACGAAAACGACAGTGAACACCGACGATTGATGACGTCGTCCTTGTACCAGCACTTGGTGAGTTTTATCTGTTATGTACTGCAAAATTGCAATTTATTGCATTACAGGCAAGCTAACCCAAGCAATTAGAAAATAAAAGAGAGGTAGCGCGGGACAGGTGGCGTGTCGTCTCCGGCGCATGATAGCAATTGCTTCATCCTGTAGTGTACTCCTCCTCTTGATTCCCTTCACGGGATTAATTTTCCAAAAACTGGCAAAAAAAGCATCAAGAAGAGTACTTGGAAGCAAAAGCAAAGTAGTGTTTAGTTTGACTAAGCAAAGTTAATTTTCTTGATTAAAAGCATAAAACGGCGAGGCAGAATTCAGGAGAGTGTGTTGTTGTGTGTTTTTGAACTGAAGAAAGAGAGGAAAAAAAGATGAGAGGGAGGGGGAGGGAGATTCTGGTGGTGGTTGCTCTGTGTGCTGTGTTTGCTGCGACGTCGTCGTTTGGAGCTAATGTCAGTTATGATCATAGAGCCTTGTTGATTGATGGAAAACGGAGGATGTTGATCTCCGGCTCCATTCATTATCCACGCAGCACACCTGATGTAACTACTGCTAATATATATACCTTTAATTATTTCATTTTTACTCTTTTCTTTTTCTTTTTCTTTTTACTGTATCAATTTTAATGGTGTTTTGGTTGTTGTTGGTGGTAGATGTGGAGTGGGCTGATACAGAAATCCAAAGACGGCGGTTTGGATGTGATTGAGACTTACGTTTTCTGGAATGCTCATGAGCCTGTTCGGAATCAGGTTCTTGCTGCTTCTTTTCTTCTTTTCACCTCGTTTTGCTAATTAATGCTCTGTTTGGTTGCTGCTACTTGCTAATTGTAGGTAGGTAGTTAGTTGGTTTGTTGTCAAACAGGGTAATGCTCTGTTTTGTTGCTTAATTACTTCTCTGTTTTAATAAAGCAAGGATTAATTAAACTTTTTTTTTTCTTTTTTGTTCTTCTTTGTGTTATGTTTCAACTGTAACAGTATAATTTTGAAGGAAGATACGATTTGGTGAAATTTGTCAAGTTAGTCGGAGAAGCTGGACTCTACGTTCATCTCCGGATTGGTCCTTACGTCTGCGCAGAATGGAACTATGGGTATGGATTCTGTTTTCTTATTTTAGCATTTTCTCATAATGATGTAACTTCTGTAAATTGGATGTAATTTTTTGTTTGTTTTGTTCTGAGCAGTGGTTTCCCTCTTTGGTTGCATTTTATTCCCGGGATCAAGTTTCGTACCGATAACGAGCCATTCAAGGTTTTTACAGATTTTTTGATGCTTGTAGTTCTTAAATGCTTGAGTACTTTTATTCATTTACCTTCTTTTCCCTTTTATTTAGGCTGAAATGAAGAGATTCACAGCCAAGATCGTGGACATGATGAAGCAGGAGAAGCTTTATGCATCTCAAGGAGGGCCAATTATTCTATCACAGGTTGATCTTATTACTTCTAATTTGAGACCTACCTTTATGTTTTTGGTAGCATCTAATCATGCCAGTTTCTGTTTGTGGTTGCTCTTGCATTATTAGGCAATGGATACAAAAGTGGTTTTTGTTTGACTTGTTTTGGTGTTTTTTGATTGAGGGGAATCTTTTTCTTAAAAAGAACAAGGTTTCTTTTATTTGTTCTTTAATCCATATTTGTCAACTTCCAGATTGAAAATGAGTATGGAAATATTGATTCAGCTTATGGCCCTGCTGCTAAAACCTACATCAATTGGTCAGCAAGCATGGCAGTGTCGCTAGATACCGGAGTACCATGGGTTATGTGCCAACAAGCAGATGCTCCTGATTCAGTTGTGAGTTTATTTTAATTCTCAGAAAAGATTCCTTCTCTACTTTTGGGTCTTTCTGTAGTCTCCCCTTTTTACTACTATATGTGAACAACCAACCCAGAATCTATCTATAATTTAATATGCACGGTCAAACTTCCTGACCTAGTTATTTTCTGTTGACTACTCTGTATATTTATTTACTTGCTGTGGGCGATTTACAGATAAACACCTGCAATGGGTTTTATTGTGACCAATTCACCCCAAACTCTAAAAATAAACCCAAAATGTGGACTGAGAATTGGACTGGATGGTAAGGAGTCCACAGTGACGGTTTTGGCTGAGATGTATAAGGTTATTTCTAATTTCACTCATGATCTTTCCAATAATTTAACGTGCTAGGTTTCTTTCATTTGGTGGTGCCGTTCCTTACAGACCTGTGGAAGACATTGCATTTGCTGTGGCACGCTTTTACCAGCTAGGTGGAACTTTTCAAAACTATTATATGGTACTGCACTGATATGGGCTGTCTTTGATGTTTGAGCATAGCTTCTTACTCACCACAAACTTATATTGTGGGAGCATAATCATGGCTAGAGTGCATAAGCTGGTGAATAATGTTTCTTCTTTTTACAGTACCATGGCGGGACTAATTTTGGCCGGTCTACTGGTGGACCTTTTATTTCAACAAGTTATGATTATGATGCCCCTCTTGATGAATATGGTATGCATCTTCATTTGCAGCTGCTTTACCAAAACTTAACTGATTCTGCAGTCAATTTTTTTTTTTTGCTGAAATTGAATGTTAGACTGTCAGTTCAATTTTCTGATATGTAATTATACGAGAGGGGTGAATGATGACGCTGATCCATATTTAGTCAGTTCATATATCATATACAATCATTTCCATTCAATGTGAAAAAGGTCTTCCAAGTTCCATATCTAAAAAGAAGATTTGGCATATTTGATATGCATTTCAGGACATCTCAGACAGCCTAAATGGGGCCACCTTAAAGATGTGCACAAGGCCTTAAAACTTTGTGAAGAAGCAATGGTGTCCACTGATCCAGCAACTACTTCCCCAGGTTCCAACTTGGAGGTACATCCAATCTGATGAACTTATTAATCTCTTATAGATATTGGTTGGCTCTTGGTCATTATCAAGTCCATATATAAAATACCATACAATAAAACCTACAGTATGCAGGATGAACGTAAAGTTCAGTGTATTGAGTAAAGAGTGTTTAGGGTTGCAACAGTTATAATGAAGAGGCTGTTCAAATAGTTGTAAATTTTCAAGAAATTTTAGTTTGAGTATGTTTGTCGGGAACTTTCTTAAGAGAGTTTTAGTATGAGCTGTTACTATGTTTTAGAAGAAATGTGTAAAAGTAAAATTCTTTGTGTTTCCTTGTAGTAGTGTAGATCTTTGTTTATGAGTCCGCCTCCCTAATTGATTTATAGAGCTGCTGGTGTTCACTGAAAAATGATGCAGAAAATCAAGGTGTTATTTCTACTGATATATTTTAATTTCAGGTCACTGTTTATCAAACAACATCAGGACTATGTGCTGCTTTTCTTGCCAATACTGCTACCTCAGACAAAACTGTAAATTTCAAGGGCAACACGTATAACTTACCTGCATGGTCTGTCAGCATCTTACCAGACTGCAAGAATGTTGTTCTTAATACTGCGAAGGTACGCCCTTATTAACTTGTGCTGCATATAATTTGCTTGACACACTGGTTCTCCAGTAGTGATTCCAGGTGCCTTTATAGTTAAATGTTTTGGGCACAAATGTGGATCCTTGTTAGCTTTTGTTTATCTAACTTCAGTGTGCATGATACGATCCTGGTTCCTTAGGATGCGTAGCACCAATTTTGATCTTTGTTCAAAGACGGATTTCATGCGGAAATAGATAACTCGACAAGTACGAGCTTAGACCACTTAGCTAACCTGTGCTAAGAGCCCTAATCGATTTCAAGTCAAGGGTCTTGAATCGGGTTCTTAGGACTAGACTCAACAATGTGAGAATCACACTAAGATAAACGACACAAGAATACAATTCCAAGATTTACTTGTATACGACTCAAGTATTGCGGACTCAAGAAGAACAAGGTTCAACCAACTTGAACAAGGGGCAGAGATTGAAGAGAATATCTCAATTTATCAAATAACAGCCAAGTTTCTAAGGAGGCCAAGCGGCTCCTTATATAAGGTTACAAACAAACCCTAATTCCAAAATAGGAATATTAAATAAAGTAAAACACTTAACTAATTAATCAATTAACTAATTAACCAATTAACTAATTAACTAATTAACTAATTATAGTAAATATAAATATATTTAAATACATTCCAGCAGCCCATGTCGAGTTCTTCATCATCGGGCCAAGGTTTGGGCCGAAACTTCAAGTTGTATGTTGCCTCGCGTACAGACTGCACGCCATAATGTCGACGTCCATAACTTTTAAACCACTGGGCCAAATGAGCTGAATCTTGTCCCAGATGAAAGCTAACATCCTGAAGTTTCCAACGAGAGGTCGATCGCATGATTCCGACATGTACAGCTCCGGTTACGTTCCGACGAAGTTGCCTATTGTGTCTGCGCCTCCAAGCCACCTTCCATGTCATCCTTTGCCTGAAAGCTTGATCAAGCAGCGTCTCCTGCCTTGTCTCCATGTCTAGGGGTTGCATTAACGTCACTGGGGTTAACCATGGGGCTAGGATCGTATCATTCCCTTCCCCTTCGAAAAGATTCGCCCTCGAATCTGATTCTTTTAAGACAACAATTCTATTATAATCAACAAAGGAAACACATGAAGGAAAGGGATTACCCAAGGCATCCAACTCCAATTGTTGCAACTTAGAAAACTCTTTCTCCTTCAAAACATCTTGCTTTTGCTGCCCTAAAGAGAAAACACAAGAAGAAGAAGAATTAGTTAACCCATGCTCACTCTTTTCATAGGGGCTGTTTTGATTAGTCTTCTTTAAGACTTTGGGTTCTTTTATGCCCTTTTCTTTTTCTCGCTCACTCACTTCTTGGGGGTTGTTTTCCTCGTTATTTCTCTCTTTCTTTTCAGCACTCAACTCTCCTCTTTTTCTCTCAATATCCCTTATGATTTCAGACTCGGCATAAGCTTTCACAACTCGCTTTTGCTCCTCATCTTTCGCCTTTGACTTAGTAGGCCTAATACTAGGATACAGAGACCTCTTCTTCCTTTGCTTCTCTATACTGATCGCTGTTTGCAACATATCCTCTAAGGAGAAGAACTCAGTGTAATGCAGTGGATCAGTTATCTCACGATTGAGGCCTTCGAAGAATCTTGCCATCGTCTCCCTTTTGGTCTCTTTGACTTGTGCTCTCTCCAAAGCAATCTCCATCTCATTAAAGTACTCTTCAACACTCTTATTTCCTTGTGTCAAGGTCTCTAACTTTCGGAGAAGCTCACGACTAAAGTGAGTAGGGACAAAAAGGTGTCTCATAATATGCTTCATCTCCTCCCAATCATCAATCGGACCAGCATAAACAGCGGCTCTCTTCAGGTTGAGTTGTTCCCACCAATTAACCGCATACCCACCAAACGCAGCTGATGCTAACTTTACTTTCTTCCTTTCTGAATAATCATGGCAGCGAAAAATAGATTGTACCTCTCGCTCCCAATTCAAGTAAGCATTCGGATTGTACACTGCTGCAAAAGGCGGAAGTCTTACCCTTGACTCACCTTTGTTATATGTCTCGGCCTTAGCCCTCAAACCAACCGAGATCTTCCTTCTTTCACGCCTATCATACTGCCCTTGCCTCAAATAGGCATCATCATCATAATCTTGCCTCAAAGACCATTGCATGTACGACATTATATAAGGTATAGAATTCGGTTTCGGCGAACACAGTGTAGTAATTCAAGCACAGCTTCTGAATCCGGTGTCCGAATCACCTGATTCTTCTTGATTCGGAAACCTAACAGAATCAGCTTTCCAACGGATCCTTTTTCACTCAAATCGGACTTCAGTAGCTATATATACAAATTCAATTTCGACACTGAAAATTGTGCAGGATTTTGCAGCAAACACAATTTAGTAAATCGGCTATAGCTTTTGACTCCGATGTTCGAATCACCCGATTCTTCTTGATTCAGACTCCTGACAAATAGAGCTTTCCAACGAACTAAGACTCACAGAAATCGGACTCCAATAGGTATATATTGAAATACGATTTCGACACTGACACTTTGGTGGACTGTTTTTGGTGACTCTTTTGTATGACTCTTTTGACACTTTGGGGACTAAGTTTGTGACTCTTTTTTTTGACACTTTGGGACTGATTTTGTGACACTTTTTGTAAATAAACAAATCAAACAGAAAAGACCCCAACTGATACGATCCAAGTAGTTTAGGATGCGCAACAACGAAATCTCTACCTAACGACAAAAGTAAAGGATAGTTAGGATAGTTACCAATCTTTGAACGCCTTAAGCTCCGCTACCAACTGATACGATCCTGGTTCCTTAGGATGCGTAGCACCAATTTTGATCTTTGTTCAAAGACGGATTTCCTGCGGAAATAGATAACTCGACAAGTACGAGCTTAGACCACTTAGCTAACCTGTGCTAAGAGCCCTAATCGATTTCAAGTCAAGGGTCTTGAATCGGGTTCTTAGGACTAGACTCAACAATGTGAGAATCACACTAAGATAAACGACACAATAATACAATTCCAAGATTTACTTGTATACGACTCAAGTATTGCGGACTCAAGAAGAACAAGGTTCAACCAACTTGAACAAGGGGCGGAGATTGAAGAGAATATCTCAATTTATCAAATAACAGCCAAGTTTCTAAGGAGGCCAAGCGGCTCCTTATATAAGGTTACAAACAAACCCTAATTCCAAAATAGGAATATTAAATAAAGTAAAACACTTAACTAATTAATCAATTAACTAATTAACCAATTAACTAATTAACTAATTAACTAATTATAGTAAATATAAATATATTTAAATACATTCCAGCAGCCCATGTCGAGTTCTCCATCATCGGGCCAAGGTTTGGGCCGAAACTTCAAGTTGTATGTTGCCTCGCGTACAGACTGCACGCCATAATGTCGACGTCCATAACTTTTAAACCACTGGGCCAAATGAGCTGAATCTTGTCCCAGATGAAAGCTAACATCCTGAAGTTTCCAAAGAGAGGTCGATCGCATGATTCCGACATGTACAGCTCCGGTTACGTTCCGACGAAGTTGCCTATTGTGTCTGCGCCTCCAAGCCACCTTCCATGTCATCCTTTGCCTGAAAGCTTGATCAAGCAGCGTCTCCTGCCTTGTTTCCATGTCTAGGGGTTGCATTAACGTCACTGGGGTTAACCATGGGGCTAGGATCGTATCAGTGCATCGGTAGCTTAAAGCTTTAATTGCAGTCACTCATAAATGAATTGCCTTTCTTTTCTCCCAACATTGACCCCTACTGTACATCCTCTGTTTGCCCATCAATCATCTTTGTCTTACCAATATGCTAATGACAGTATAATGAAATCAGTTATAATCGACCATATATGGGAAATATTTTAATGGTTTGCTTAACAGATTCTAGTGAACTAGGTTGTTTGTTGTTGTAGACTACATGAAAGAATTAATCCTTTACTTTTCCTTGAAAGCATAACCAAAATATTTTCCTTTCACACAGATTAATGCAGTGACCATGATCCCAAATTTTGCACGTCAATCCCTGATTGGGGCTGCTGATGCCACTGATACAGTCAGCTCTTCCTGGAGTTGGATAAAAGAACCTGTGGGTATCTCAAAGAGTGATGCGTTTGTGAAAACTGGATTGTTAGAGCAGATAAATACCACTGCTGATAACAGTGACTACTTATGGTACTCATTAAGGTATAGTTTATTGTTCTTATGGATGCTCCCCTAGACTTGGTTTCTACTGCTCAAATTTGTTAAAATCACGCTCAAAGTCTAAAAAGCTAGTAAATTAATATCTTGGGTATCTGAACAGCATTAATATCAAAGGTAGTGAGCCTTTCCTTGAAGATGGATCTCAAACTGTTCTTCATGTGGAATCTCTTGGGCATGCCCTTCATGCGTTTGTCAATAGAAAGCTTGCAGGTCAGGAAAAAATAAACAACAAACTGAGAATTAAATCTTCTGTTGGTGCATATTCACTCCACTCCAGGCACACTTGATACATAGAAAAAGAACATTTGTCTTGCTGGATTGACCTTTGTTGTTATCAATCAAGTTACAATCTTGACTTGACTTCTGATATATACATAACTACCGGTGCATCTTCAGGGAGTGCAACAGGCAAAGTTAACAATGTTAAGGTTGCAGTGGATATTCCCATCACACTTGTAACTGGGAAGAACACTATTGATCTCCTAAGTTTAACAGTTGGACTTCAGGTTCAGTTTCCCTCATTAGATTTGTATTTTGGTGCAATGCATTTCGGTATTCACTGATTTTCGTATATGTTAGATGAATGAAGTCATGCATTCAAATTATTCATTAGATGGGATTTATTTATGATATTCCATATGTATCAGAATTACGGTGCCTTTTTCGACTTAACTGGTGCGGGGATAACTGGTCCTGTAAAGCTAAAAGGCCCCAAAAATGGTAGTACTGTTGATCTCTCGTCTCAGCAGTGGACATATCAGGTCAGTCCCTTTTTTCCCCTTTTTGTTCCCCAATTTGGTCGGTGTCCCATATTAAACTGTATTTCTTATGATGATAAAGTGGTAATTCTTTTTCCTCTTTGGTTCACCTTGGAGGAACAGATTGGGCTTAAAGGTGAAGAATTAGACCTTCCTAGTGGAAGTTCTTCGCAATGGGTTACACAGCCTACCTTGCCTAAGAAACAGCCTTTGATCTGGTACAAGGTAACTTTAAATCTTTATCCTTTTCAAACCAGAGTGGTAGTGTCTTCAAAGCAAACATCAATTCTTACCGCATCCTCTCTAGTGAGTGGTGACATGTTCGATGCACACAGTCATCTGTTTTCTTTCGGTTAGAGTTTCCAATTCTTTAGTTTGGCATACTATAGGAGCTGGCATGAGATATTTAGCAACCAATGATGAGGAAGGTTTGGACTAGTGCAGTTAATTCCTTTAAACCTAAGAATTTATGTACATTCATTGCAGACTAGTTTCAATGCTCCTGCTGGTGATGGCACCATTGTCATCGATTTCACGGGGATGGGAAAGGGTGAGGCTTGGGTAAATGGACAAAGCATTGGACGGTATTGGCCTACCAATGTGTCACCTAGTAATGGTTGTGCCAATCCCTGCAATTACCGAGGGTCTTACAGTTCAAACAAATGTCTCAAGAACTGTGCACATCCTTCCCAAACATTGTAAGATCAGTTGAACTAAAAGCCTAACTGGAAAACACGAAAAAGTTTTAGAAGTAAAAATTCTCCCTTGACACCAACTATCTTGCAGGTATCATGTACCTCGTTCATGGGTACAATCAAGCGGAAACACTCTGGTATTGTTCGAGGAGAGTGGAGGTGATCCAACACAGATAGCTTTCTCTACCAGACAGACCCAAAGTCTGTGTGCGCACGTGTCAGAGTCCCATCCATTACCAGTAGATATGTGGACTTCAACTTCTGATGCAGAAAGGAAAGCAGGACCTATACTATCACTCGAGTGCCCATTTCCGAACCAGGTCATTTCTTCACTCAGGTTCGCAAGCTTCGGAACCCCTCACGGAACATGTGGGAGCTTTAGCCACGGCCAGTGCAAAAGCGCTACGACCCTTTCCATTGTACAGAAGGTAAAGACCTTGAGACCTTGTTCCTTTTCTTTAGGTAGAGTTCATGTATTAGTTTCGAACTTACTGATTTTTATACGAAACGTGTCTAATTCATTTGCAGGCTTGCATTGGATCTAAGAGTTGTAGAGTGAGAGTATCAAACAATTCATTTGGTGACCCATGCAAAGGAGTAACAAAGAGTCTAGCTGTAGAAGCTTCTTGTACATAGATAGGCATACTGCCTAATCATTTTGGGGGACTAAAAGGATTGTCCCCCAATAATAAGCCTTTTAAAATGATTAATAAAGTCAAATAAATCAGCAAAAAGAAAAGAAAATGTCTCACTAATGTTTATTGTCTGTTTAGGGAGTGACGTCAACTTTATCCTGAAGAAATGCACTGCAATTTCCAATCTCATTATGGAATTATGTTATTTATTTTTTCTGCCCTAAATTATTACTTTGGAGATGAATCTATACTATATAAAAACTACGAAATTACTATTATACCCTTTAATTATTAAAATATTTAAGGGTGTAATAGACTTTTAACTTTTATAAAATTACCTACAATATATCTATTATTCAACTACTTATTTAATTAATTAACCTACCTATTATTAAAATTGAATATATTTATTACTCAATCACTTATTTAATTAATTAATCTACTTATTAAATCCATTAGTAGCGTCTAAATGTGCAAATGTCGTGGCAGCAGCGGGGTCGGTCAAACTACCAGGTATTTTCAATTTCACTACATTAATTATCAGTTTAATTATAGATTTTGTCAATTAGTTTGATCGGAGTCGGAGAGAGTTAAAAGATAAATTCAGTTTGTAATTTAAATTAAATATTTAAAACTACATCAATTTGTGGATCCAGCTTAGGCCCAATAACAAAACAATGAAAAAAGTATCAAAACATCCGACCCAACCCATAGAATTAAAACAATTTTAGCTTGATTAAACAATTTTTGCTTGATTAAGTAAGTTAGTTTTATAAATTACTTTTAAAAAAAACCACTAATAAATTTTTCTTTAAAGATTAAAACTCGATAAAAAATTAAGTTTAATATTTAATTAAATTAAATTAATTAACCTACCTATTAAATTATTTATATTTTTAATCGGTTCGAATCAACATCACTCTTAAAAAATTAACCAATATATATTAAAAAATTAAAATAATTAGCGATTGATAAAATAATTAAATAACTTAATAATATTTTTTACTATATTTTAATTTTCTAATTATTAGAAAGACCGAAATTGCAATTTTGTTACAGGCTTACGTTGCAAATTTCAGGCTTATATTGCAAATTTCAAAACTATTGGGTTCAATCATAGCTAAGGATCTTCCCTTGCCATAATTTGTTTATCTCTTTCAATTATAGTTCAATTATAGGAGCCATAATAGTTCATGAAATTTGCCATAATTCTAATGTTCCGCCATAGTTTTTGCCATAATTCTAATGTTCCATTTGAAAGAGATATAGTTGTTCATTGTTGCTATATGGATTGAAGAAAATAATTCTAATGTTCCATTTGAAAGAGATATAGTTGTTCATGTACATTCGGAGCCTTCCTTAAACTACAGGCTAAGGATCTTCCCTTACCATAATTTGTTTATAAATAATTTGTATACAAGTAATTAGTTAATGCATTCAATGGAATTAAACTTCTTGATTTATCGTAATATTATTTTTGTAACTATAATTACTAAATATGCATTTTTTACAATTAGGTAAAATTAATTATTTGATCAATTACTAAATTTAGTGAATTTCTTCTCATCTCTCTCCATATTATTTATACACATAACTAAGTTCTATTAAAAAAATTCAATCACCTCAATTAGAAAAATTAAATATCTAGCCCTTTAGAAGTTAATAATTATTTATAGTTCAGTTTAGTTCCTAAAACGTAGGCAGAGAAAGGTTTCGAGTTCGAGTCTTCTTGTCAATATTCCTATTTATATCAAAAAAATAATCATTTAACTCTTTATTTCTAAAAAAATGTTCAAGTTATTCTTTTAACATAAATTTATCATTACTCTTTAAACAACATTATATATTTGTACAACTATTTTTATTTTAATATTTTTTTAACATGACTTTAATAATAATATATATTTTTTCTAGTTAAAATAAATTGTTTCTCACAATATAGCATGAACTACTTCCGGTAATTTTTTTCTCTCATCTCCGTTGTGCATTTTATCATCAATTTTTCTATCATTTTCATCATCTCTTACTTTATTCTATTTCTTACATTTTTTACTTTCTCACTCTTTCTCTTTTATCTACTATTATTTATGTAGTTATAGTATATTCAACGTATTTTATTATCTCAATTATGAAAAAAGTAGTTATCTAACTCTTTAAATATTTTTAACCACTTTATTTTTTGAAAAACATTATAAATTTCCCTTGCGTCATGACTTTTAGCAATATATTTTTCTACTATATTTTTTCTTTTTGTTTTTATATTTCTTTGATGGTTATTTTTTAATTTATTTTTTTACATTCTAACTCATCATATTTCATATTTTAATGCTATAACGTTTTAAATTATAATAATTGTAATTTAGTTACATTTTTTTTATTTTATGTTCATCTTTTACTTATTTTTAATTATGGATTAAAGTTACAACCAAAGAATTATTCATTGTGAACTTTTAATTGAAATAAAATAATATTACGTAATGTAATATAAAACCTTTAATAAAATAAATACATGCAACATTGTAAGTGAAATTAATAAAAAAATATAAATTTTTGTCATATTTATTGCAATCTTCAATTAAGTTCCTACAATTTTGTACCATTTAATTAATTTATTGATAAAAATGGGTCATACTAATTTATAACTATCAATTTATATTAAATACTGACAAAAAGAGTGATGAATTATATAAAGATAATAAGAAGAGTACCTCAACTGTGAAGATAAACCATCTTTCGCATACATATAAACATAGTATTCTAAATTTCCAAATAAGACATAAAATAAAACTTTAAAATGTATCGTGGTTTTAACACATTATTTTCAGCCCAGCCCATGCCAACGAACCAAATTCAAATGACTGAGCCCAAACTGGCAGGCCCATTACATTACGACATGATGAGATAAAATAAACATTTTCGAATGCTAAAAGTTTTATAAAAAAAGAGAGAGAAGAAAAACAGTGTGTGTATAGAATTATCAATTGTGGAATGGCAAGGGAGTATATGCTGATTGGGGCTTGTTTTGTTCCTCGCAAATTGAAGTTTTGATTCGACAGGAAAGTGTTTCCGATTCGGTGCATATTCATTGCAATTCGCTTCCACAAGGTCTGCACATTTATTTTCTGCTTCCTACAATCTTATGTACTGAGCCTAGCTCGTCTGTGGATTCTCTTCTTCTTTTTTGACAAGTGCACGTAATATGTTTGTGGAAAGGCCTGAACGAGTGACTTCCTCTTGTTTGAATGGTTTTCCATGGGTAATAAGGTATGATGTTCTCCAATCTTCCTGACATTTAAGTAAACAACAAATAATGCTACATGTACCATTGATCATTGTTTTAGTAGCTACCTACTCCTCCCCAAGTTTTAATTAGGGGTATGTCAATAAAATTAATCAAAACATTGCCTAAAACAGTATTAAATGACGTTAAATTTGACAACATGCTGCTAATATATACATGTATGCAAAGTCATTTGTTGCGAAAACTTATGTGCAATTCTTGATAGGGATGACAATTCCGTCCGCGAGTACGAATACCTGTTCAATATCTACAATTGTGTAATTTTGTACTGTACCGAAATATCGAACAGTAAATTTGTGTAAAAAAATACTGTCCGAATTTGCATAATTTCGATGCGGTACTGTGGTATTTTTAGTATGGTATTTCAGTGCACACTCCTAAATTAGACAGTGAAAACATGAGAATAAAATACTCAATCAAATTCTCCCATACTTAAACCATATTTACCCTCAAGCATGGGACTCGGTAAAACAAAACAAAACATAGAAAAATTAAAATCAAGAAGCATTGTTCTTTAAAAATCAGGCCCATCACAAAGAATGCTCTGATACTTTACTCCACAACTCCATCCCTTATTATTATGGCCCAACTAATACCTCAAACATCTCGCATCTATATAGTGTCATGATCAAGTACTTAACGGTAGATTCATATAACTAGAATAAAATAATTTATTACAAATTTAATTATCCTCCTATTATTTCCTAGATAGATGAACGGCTGACTCTTGAGCACAAGCACAAACATTTATTATTCAAGGTAAAAAATTATTATTGTTTATAATCAATACTTTATTCAATCGTGTGAAGTGTGAACAGAAGTATTGTGTATGTGGTGGGTCCCAAAGATGTTAGACCAGCATTTGCGGTGGATCCTATGGACTGACTTCTTTGGCCCATTGATCGACCTCATCAGTTTAGCTCTTGCATAGTTGCCACATGCCATTGCATTTGCATGCGCCGAAAAGTGCCTTTCAATTCTATCTAAGACACTGAGATTAACAAAAAGAAAAAAACTTCCAAGCTATTCTTTTGCAAATTCTTTTTTTACTTTTTGACTAAACTCTCTATTTTTAACCTTAGGCCTATAAATTTAGAGTAGGAGTATTTTCCGAACCTAAAACTCTTCCAGTAAATAAGTTAAATCTTATACAGACTGCAATGATTCTTTCCAATCATTGTTCTTGAAGGAAAAATATTTTTCATATAAAAAAAGGGTGAAAATATTATAGGATCCTGAACTTAGGTGAAATATACATTTTCCACCCTTAAGTTTTCTACCCACAGCTTTAGACAAAAAAATTCCTCATGTTAAATTTATTTTGTTCGAAAAATATTTAACTGATAAAAAAAAGAAATTTGGCAGAACAAAGGATTACATTTCATATTGTTTTTGAATAAAAAATAATGTTATTTAATGAGAATATTTGGTTATGTATAAGGAGCTATTACAAATATTCTAAATATTCTAAAACTATATATATTATAAATACCAAATATTCTAAAACTATATATTATAAATACGACTCTCGGTTATTAGTTATTGATAAAGTGGTGACTCTTTTAATATAATTTTCTGTTTTATCAAGACTCCAACTTAGATATTGGTTATGAGTTGATCACAACTAATGTTGGTATTTTCTATTAGTGCTTACCTCTTCAAATTTTAACCATTTAGTGGCGATTAGTGGTCGAAAATAGTTCTTAATTCACAACACAAACTTTTTTGATTAATAGCTCTCGACTCGAACAAGTGTACTCGTGAACTTTATTGATTTAGAAAAAACACCACAATTAAGAGCTTACATTACATAGTCTTGCAAATTCTTGTCGGCATTCATCCTTGTCAAATGCCAACTTGTACATAAATTTATAACACCAAACCTAAACTATTGGCGAATAGATAGAGCAGAGCAGAATTGCAACTGATATCTTCCATGGAAATGTAGATCGATTCAATAATTCCGATCAAAACCCTTTCGAGCTCCTCCCCGTCGGTCCACTCGTGAATATCAGCCTTGATAAGCATAGGATTTTTGCAAATCAAGTCCCAAACAGGGAAATTCTTCCTGGGCATCAGATAATCTGACTCTGTCAGCTTCAAGCTAGGACAATAATCACCGGCACCGTCACCAAGATAGATGATCTTCTTGTTCCCTTCTTTAGCTAGTGTAGCTTGTATTCTTTCAATAACGAAACCCTGTTTTATAAAAAGAAGAAAAAGAAAATTTAGTGATATATTAAAAATATTGTAACCGATAGAGACAAGTTTGCAATTGTTGAAATCTGACGCCAAATTCAATTTGACAACAACCAGACATGCATGTGCCGTTTCTTTAATTAAAAGCTCGAAGCATGCTTCCCAACATTGAGGACCCAACTCACCAATGCGTTCCACGTTAGCTTTCTTAAATTCCATTATCTTGATGAGGTCACAGTGGTCAAATAAAATGGACTATGGTCGTTCTGAATAGCTAGTAACGATTTTATACACCTTTTTATTAAACTTTATATATTATTATTTTAAGGGTTAAAAATTAGTCATAATTAAGTAGATATATGGTGAGTAAAAAAAGATACCTTGCACATGTTTGGAGGGCAGAGGCTGCTTCCATGGCAGGATTTGGTAAAATCATGGCAAGGGAAGATCCTTAGCCTTCCTTCCTCATCAACAAAGCCAGGGTTTGTGTTAATTTCAGAGAAATACTCTTTTAATTGAAGGTGTTCCAATATCGTCTCGATGAAGAACAGGTTTGCATCACTCACAATCCTCAGCTCACACCTGCAAAATTATTTATATATTTTTAAGAAAAAAATTGACACAAAAACAGTTAAATAAAGGTTGTAACTTTAAACCAGTTTACAACTGTCATGAGACATAAATAGACATGAAGATATGTATTATTACCCTAAAGCATGTGCGGATTTGATGGCAGGGACAACTCTCGGGTGGATCGGAGTTCGTTTCAAGACCTCAACAATGTCATCAATGGTTTTCCCATTTGAGTGCATCTCCTTCATCATCCTATCCTGCAATGATTTCAACGCAAGAACCCAAATAGTTAAAGTCAAGAAATTTAATCGACATGAGTGGAATCATAGCATAAAAATCAAGAAAGCAAGAAAGAAATAGGAAAGAAAAGTTGAAAACTTTTAGTTAATTACCATGAGATAGTTCCATGGCATGGTGGGGAGGAGTTGGTTGAACAAGTCGGTGAAACCAAGTTCATCGATGACCCAATTATCACTATCGACATCGACGATCGTCTTGTCGAAGTCGAAAATCACCACAATTCCGGCCATTGTTGTTTCAAGAAGAACAGAGCAAGAAAACACAGGATTTTACGTTAGATGTTGTTTTGGTGTAGGGATTTAGTAACGGGGAAGTGACCTATTTATACAAGGTTAGGACAAAGGGTAGGAGAGATGTAGTAGTGTCACGCCTCTAATCCAATGTGGAATATTTACAGTTGCAAATTGGGTATGCTGGGATTTTCTAAAAGATGCCAAAGGAATATCACATCTAAGCTTCTTATTTGCTTGCGATAAGTTAAGTTTTTTTTTTTTTTTCCTAAACTTTTAGGTCCATCTATGGAATTCTAAAAATAAACACGGGGAGATAAAATAAACATTTTCGAATTGTAAATTTTTAAAAAAAAGAGAGAAAAAAGAAAAGCAGAGAGGGCATAGAATTATCGATTGTGGAATGGCAGGGGAGTATATGCTGATTGGGTATGCATGGTACGATTTATGTTCGCAATGGGGCTTGCTTTGTTCCTCGCAAATTGAAGTTTTGATTCGACAGGAAAGTGTTTCCGATTCGTTGCATATTCATTGCAATTCGCTTCCACAAGGTCTGCGCATATTTTTTCTGCTTCCTATAATCTTATGTACTGAGCGTAGCTTGTCTGTAGATTTTCTTCCTTTTTTGACGCATGCACGTAATATGTATGTGGAAAAGCCTGAACGAGTGACTTCCTCTTGTTTGAATGATTTTTCATCCAATCTTCATGACATTTAAGTAAACAACAAATAATGCTACATATACTATTGAATGGATTAACTAAAGTATCTAGGATCATTATGCAAGTATATCTATACTATATAAAAAGCACGAATGAGCTTATTCTTTTAAATTACTATTATATCCTTAATCTATTAAAAAACTTAAGAGTGTTATAGATTTTAATTTTTAAAATTACCTACCTATTAAAATTGAATAAATCTATTATTCAACCACCTATTTAATTAATTAACCTACCTATTAAAATTGAATAAATCTATTACTCAATCACTTATTTAATTAATTAATCTACTTAATAAATTCATTAGTTATTTAATTAATTAACCTACTTATTAAACCCTAAAGGGCCTAAACTACAAAGCATCTATTTAGGGATTCCGCTGCATTCAATGACCACAACTTCAACTGGAATCCAATAACTTTACACTAAAGATATCAGGTATTTTCAATTTCACTACATTAATTATCGGTTTAATTAAAAAAATTGTCAATTATTGTGGATGCGGGCATGTTTTTTTTTTTTTTTTTTGAATAGACTAGCTTTTATTAAACCAGGAAAAGAAGAGACATGGGGGTCATGACTTTCTTACCTGCAAAACCAGATAAGCTGAAACAAAGCAATGAAAATACACGACTATAACTATCCTCTTAGAGCTAAACTGGTCCTCTATAGCAGACCCTGATTGCTAGGCATCTTGTGCCACGTTTGATCCCCAAACTTGAAGCCATGTTGAGGAGCTCAACATCTGAGAAGGAGAGTAAGGAAACGTCCTGTCTTGAGCACACAACCATTGGTTCCAGTAAGAAAAAATCACTCGGATAAGTTGTTGTGGGTTAAATGTATGGTGATTAAAAATCACATCATTCCTATGTTTCCATGTTGCCCATAGCCGCCAACAGCATGAGCCACTTGTTATGAGCATGCCGAAACCCCATCATTCCCAGGCCCTTCCACTAGGGCTGTTCATCGGTTTTCCGTTCGGTTAACCGAAAACCGAACTTCAAAGTTTGGTTAACCGAACTACCTGAAAGTCCTAACCGAAACCGAACCGAACTTTTACTAACCGAAACCGAAAACCGAACTTCCTAACCGATCGGAAGTTCAGTTTTTCCGAAATAACCGAAATATCATACCTGTTTTCTTTTATTTCATGCAAAAAAGAAGATAAATCCATAATTAAGCCATCCAATCTCCATAATCAAAATCAGTACATCAAAACTATCAAATTATACAATCCATAATCAAACATAATCCATAATTAAAATAAAATGTATCATTGATGACTGAATTTTCACTGAGGCATTTTTACAAACACATGGTATGCGCATGTTTACACACACCCACAAACCACCATTACCACCACTGGTCATCTTCGGTTCTTCACCAACAACAACACCACCACCATCTCCTCCGCTCCTCCTCCAGTCACTACCATTCGGCACAAACCAACACAATAAATAAATAAATAAAATCCCCAAAAGATGATAAAAGAAGAGCAACAGAGGGAAGGAGACGGAGAGCCAGAGATGAGAAAGAGTGAGAGGTAAAAACCTTGGATCTAACACCGGACGGGGAGCTGTTGCCGTTGTGGTGGCTGATTTCTTCAGCGGCGGTGCCATAAGCTCAAAGCAGAGGTGCACCCTATCCATAACAGTGGTAGTTAGAGACTTCTTCATAAGAAATTGACGATCTAGAGTAGAAATAAAGGGAAAAAAGCGAGGGAGAGAGAGAGATCTCAGATTTGGAGTAGAAATAAAGGAAAAGAACAGTGAGACAAGAGAACGGCTGCGTTCGAGAGGATGAGGGAATGGGATGATGGGAGTGGCATTTTTGTAAAACAAAACCCTTATATACTGATAAGGAAAAGTTCGGTTAGTTCGGTTAACCGAACTTCAGCCCAAGCCTATGCAAAACCGAACCGAATAAAATTTCGGTTTTTTGAAAACCGAAACCGAAATAACCGAAACCGAAATTCCGAAATCGAACAAGCGAAATTTCGGTTTCGGAATTTCAGAAATTCGGTTACCAATAACCGATGAACTGCCCTACCTTCCACTGTTGAATCAGATCCGTGATGCCATGTGGCCTAACCCAGCAAATGTCAACCTACTTAAATATGCCTTCCCACATCTCATTCACCCTGCTGCAGTGAAGGAGAAGATGATCAATTGTCTCATTCTCACCTTGGCATAATGGACACACGTTCTCTTCCGCAGAAATTATGTTTCTCCTGTGGAGGAACTCTCGAGTAGCCACTCTCCCCTTCATGGATAGCCATATAAAAAATTCTACCTTATATGGAGTGAGGCCGTTCCAATAGGATGCTAGAGCGTCATTCCTGAGTGATCCGTTTCTCTCTTGTTCTACTCCCATATAAAAGGAATGCACCGTATATTGACCAGACTTATCCAACCGCCAACTTACAGTGCTAGGAGAATTTGAATCACTCGGAGTCTTCAAATATTCCTTCATATTGGTGAGCTCTTCAACTTCCCACTCGAATAACCCACGACGCCACAGGAAATTCCAATTCCAGAGCAGCCCGCTCCAGCTCCCAAACTCCATTACCGTGCCTGTTTTATTAGAGGAAACCAAGTATAACCGCGGAAATCGTAATGCCAATGGCATAGAAGTCACCCATGGATCCCACCAGAAGATAATGGAAGACCCTGAACCTACCGAAAACTAAACGTTGGAGTTTCAGAAAGACGACTCTCGACCAACTACCTGCAAAATATCATGCCAAATGGGAGATACCCTTGCATTAATTCCCCGCCACAAATCACCCATCGTCTTCAACCCATATTCTTCTCTCACAATATGAGCCCATTGTTTATCTATTCCGCCGAAGAGCCCCCATATCCATTTCGCCAAAAATGATTCATTATGGGTCTTTAAGCATCCGACGCCTAAGCCACCCAGGTGTTTAGGTCTGATGACCGTTTCCCAGCCTACTTTAGCGATGCCTCTAAGCTGAGAGTCTCCTCCCCATAAAAATCGATTCATAATCTGATTACACTTGTGTATAACACACCCTTAGGCATCCTGAAAATAGACATGTTATACACTGGTAAACTTGTCAAAACAGACTTTATCAACGTCACCCTCCCCCTTACAGAGAGCATTGGACCTTTCCACAAGACCTTATACCCTTTAATTATTAAAATACTTAAGGGTGTAATAGACATTTAATTTTTATAAAATTACCTACAATATATCTATTATTCAACCACTTATTTAATTAATTAACCTACCTATTATTAAAATTGAATAAATCTATTACTCAATCACTTATTTAATTAATTAATCTACTTATTAAATCCATTAGTAGCGTCTAAACGTGCAAATGTCGTGGCAGGAGCGGGGTCGGTCAAGCTACCAAGTATTTTCAATTTCACAACATTAATTATCGGTTTAATTATAGATTTTGTCAATTAGTTTGATCGGAGTCGGAGAGAGTTAAAAGATAAATTCAGTTTGTAATTTAAATTAAATATTTAAAACTACATCAATTTGTGGATCCAGCTTAGGCCCAATAACAAAACAATGAAAAAAGTATCAAAACATCCGACCCAGCCCATAGAATTAAAACAATTTTAGCTTGATTAAGTAAGTTAGTTTTATAAATTACTTTAAAAAAAACCACTAATAATTTTTTCTTTAAAGATTAAAACTCGATAAAAAATTAAGTTTAATATTTAATTAAAAATTTGTGTTGCGTATTTTTGTCGATTTATTTTCTTTATGTATTTTTGCGCTATTTCAACCTTTTCCTTTAAGCACAATAGATCCATATTGTATTTATTTAGTTCGATCCATATATGTATATTTATACAATTTCATACACTATTTATTAAATTACTTAAATTACCATGTACTTGCAAATTCATGTTTTAAATTTATTTAAATTGTAGGAAAATGTCTACAAACAAAAGAAAAGCGACCAATGGTTTGATGATACCACATGTTAAAAGAAGAGAATGAAATTGGTTGCTTAAAGCTCAATCATTTCTTTATGAATATCAAGGTATGTGATTATTTAATATTTTAAAATTAATAATTTGATTCAATGTTTGATTTGATGGTGTCAAATGTTAAAACAAGAGAGCGAAATTGGTTGCTTAAAACTTATGTGATTAATTAATAATTTGATTGAATGTTTAAAATTATTCGGAGTGACTAATACTAGACTATATAATAAATCTTTTATTTATTTTAATTCGGAATGACTAATACTAAACTATATAATAAATATTTTATTTGTTTTAATATGTAGGACATATAGAAGTTGAACCATCTATTTCACCTTTACATACGTTAAAGGATGTTCCCAGTTGTAACTATTGTGGTGCAAAAAGATTCCAGTTCGAGCCACCAATATTTTGTTATCAAAATGGACAAGTTAAATTGGCGCATACACATTATGATGATGATTTGCTAGAACTTTGTACGTCACAATCGGAAGAAGCGAAAAAGTTTTGTAGAAAGATTAGAAAATATAACAGTATATTTGGGTTTACATCATTTTGTGTAAAGTATGACAAAGAACTTGCTTCATCGAGGAAAAAAGTTTATATCTTTAAAGCTCTAGGTCAGGCATACCACAACCTTCCCGGATTGGTGCCCGCAGAGAATAATCCAGTGTATTTTCAACATTATTTTTATGATATTGATAATAAACTACACAATAGGATGAGAATTATGGAGAATGCTAACTTGGATGAAAGCATTATGAAGAAATTGATGAAGGTTTTGGAAAACAACCCATATGCTAAATTTTTGAAAGGCTTCAAAGATATTTCCTCACTTGACGATTTACAAATACATATCAACACAAGTGTTAATATTGATCAAAGAGTTTATAACTCGCCTTCTGTTGATCAAGTTGCTGCTATATGGATTGAAGGAAATAATTCTAATGTTCCATTTGAAAGAGATATAGTTGTTCATGCACATTCGGGACAATGCCACAAAATTAAACATTACTTTAACTGTTATGATCCTCTCCAATGCCCACTTTTATGCTCTAAATGAGAAGTTGGTTGGCATCAGAATATTTTCAAACAATGCAGAAGGTCTTTCAATACTAATACAACAACTACATTTACCTTTGCAGAAAATATTTTTGATCAAGAAATAGAAGGTAAGCTTTTATTAATACGATATTATTTCAATTTTTAACTCTATTTTTTTCATGTGTCTTTTAGAATTTTCACATGATTTTTTTAACATATAGGTGTGCATAGACCTACAATATCAAAAGTATCGTGTAAAGAGTACTATTGTTACAAGCTTCAAATTAGAGCTTTTATACAATCGATACTTTTACTATCTGGTAGACTATTTCAACAATATGTTGTGGACATGTACATTAAATTGGAGACTACCAGACTTGATTTCTTCCATCATCAGCAAGCAAAGATCCGATCTGAATTGTACCAAGGTATTGCTGATAGTGTCATGTCAGGAGAAACTAGAGGAAGTGAAGTGGGAAAATGGTTAATCCTTCCTGCCTCTTTTGTTGGAGGACCACGAGATATGCGACGACGATATCTTGATTCAATATCATTGGCCTAGCATTTTGGGAAGCCTGATTTGTTTATTACTATGACATGTAATCTAGATTGGAAAGAGATTTAAGATCAACTTACATAAGGGGAACTTGCACAAGATCGTCCTGATTTAGTTGCAAGGGTATTTTGAGCAAAAGTTCAAGACCTCAAAGATCAAGTATTTGAAAAAGTAGCTGCAAATGTTCATGTTATTGAATTTCAGAAAAGGAGAATGTCACACGTTCATATGCTAGTTATACTCGAAGAAGGTTTAAAAATTATTTGTTATGATCAATTTGACAAATTTGTTTGTGCTGAAATACTAGATGAGGATGAAGAACCTCTACTTTTTCAATTAGTGACCAAACATATGATGCATGATCCATGTGGAGAAAGTAATAAAAAATGTAGTTGTATGGAAAATGAAAAATGCAGATTTCACTATCCACAAGGTTTTTCTTCTACAACTGTGGCTGGAAAAGATGGTTATCCAATATATAAAAGAAGAGACAATGGGCGAAAAACAATTAAGAAGAACAAAGAGCTTGATAACCGATGGGTGGTGCCGTATAACTCTTACTTGTTTACAAGATATGGTTGCCACATAAATGTTGAGATCTGCTCCAGTATGACAAAATATCTGTATACATTGCATCAAATGATGAGAATAATTTGGTTGATGAGATGGAACAATTTCAAGATGGGAGATTTGTCTCTCCACAAGAAGCTGCATGGAGGATATATTAATTCAATTTAAATGAGATGAGTCCTCCGGTGATAAATTTGCAATTATATTTACCTAATAAACATGTTGTCTATTATTAGGAGAATCAAAATTTGTAAGAAGTGGTACTTTAGGAGCGTGTATCAAAGACAATGCTTACAGAATTCTTTACAACATGTTCTGAGAATCTAAATGCAAGACAATATTTATACAGGCAAGAAAAAAAAATTATTCTTAAATTTTTATTTCTTTGCTTATTTATTCTCCAATGTCACTATTAATATATATATATATATATATATATATATTATTATATTATTTATATTTGTAGATATAGTACATTAATTAATGTTCCAATATGATATCTTTCACATAATTATTTCTTATATTTTTATTACAGGAAATTTCCTGTGCATTTTGTCTGGTAATCTAAAGAAAAAGCATGGAAAAAAAGAGAACTAACGAGGGGTGTGATTGGCCGTGTAAATACTACAAATCCAAAAGAAGGAGAAATGTATTTTCTAAGGTTATTATTGAATCATGTTAGAGGGCCAAAGTCTTTTGAAGATTTATTGACAATAAATGAAGTTATATGCAAAACATTCAAACAATCAGCATAAAAGAGAAGACTTTTTGAATCTGACGAGAGTATATCAGCGTGTCTACGTGAAGCAGTTATGTTTAAAATGCCATTGGAGTTACGCGCAGACTATTCACTACTATTTTGGTGTATTGTCAGGTGATTTTCAAATTAAGTCACTAAAAAACTAAATTTAGTAGAATTTACTATCCTCACTTTTACATCTTTTAAATCCATTTTTTCCGTATAGCTTATATTTTATCAAATGCCTTTTTAATTTATAAATATTAAGATTAAGATTATGATTTACCTACATTAAAGTAGATAAGTTTGGAACATGATTCGACATTGCCAAAGGAGATTGCAGATGAATTGTCCATTAAAGTCACATTGAAAGATCTAGAGACACAATCAAAGTTAAATCCAGAACAAGAAGAGGCTTTTAAGGCAATTATAGAAAATTTTGATTCAAATTTTAGTGGGGTATTTTTTGTCGATGGAACAAGAGGAACAAAAAAAACATAGTTATACAAAGCATTGCTTGCTAATGTTCGATCACGTTGGATGATTGGACTTGCAACTGCGACATGTGGGGTTGCTGCTGCAATCATGTTAGAAGGTTGTACTGGTCATTCACGATTTGGTATCCCTATAGATGTTCATGATTCAAGTGAAAGCAACTATTCAAAGCAAGAACCCAAGGCTCAATTAATAAAAAAGGCAAGACTTATTATGTGGGATGAAGCTCCAATGACATCAAAATATCAAGGTAAGTCTATAAAATATAAATTCGAGTCAATTGTTATCTAATAATAATAAAAATACAATTGCTCAAATTAGGAATTTTACAAGTATCAGCTACAAGAACAACAATAGTGATGATCAATCCCACAACATATGAAGCAGATGAAATCCGACAATGGTAAGAATATATGTATATATATTAAATATAATATAAGATTATTTTACCATTATACATTGTTTAAGTTAATTTTTTTTCCATTTAACTTTACAAATATTTATAAACCACAGCTTGACCTATACTCAACAAGATACCTAGAAGATAGTCAAATCACCTTCGAAGACAATGGACAATGCGAGCAAAGCAAATGTAGAAAAAATTGCTAACAAAATTGCATCATCAAAACAACAAGTACTAACCATAAAGCAAAATAATTAGTTATGAGCATAACTGAAAAAACTAACATTAACTCTTATTATTACTTTGCAGTCTTTCTACGTCCTAACATCAACTATTACCGAAGTGATCAATAAAAGACAACCTTGGTATGAATCATGTAAAAAGTGCTGGAAAAAAGTATTTGACACGGGTGAGGATCAAACAACATGCGATAGGTGTAACACTTGCGTTGAGACAATTCCAAGGTAATTCCAAACAAATTAAAAATTTAATTATTTTAAACATAAAACAAGATGACTAAGACTCAACTTACAATTTCAGATACATGCTGAGGTTACAAGTTAATGATGGTGAGAATGAAGCAACAATTGTTCTTTTTGACGAGACAGAAACACTAATTGGTTGTGACATCAAGAAATACAAAGAATCAGTTGACGACAAGGTAATTCTTTTGGAATAGTGATACTAAAGTTATTTTATTACAGAAAAAAATACTAATATTATTCTCAATGTAACAGGAAAAAGAGAAGTCGCCACACTATAGAAAAATGATATCCTGCAAGGATAAGAAATTTGATTTCTTAGTCAAGGTCAGCGAAAAAAATGAGAGTGAACGACAGAGGAATATATCCATCGCTGAAGAGGTTCATGCAACTAAAAAGAGGACACCAACTGAAGAAGAAACTGATGAAGACGATAATTCATTAGCGGTAGTTTGAAAAAGGAGCCAGCATAATAAACTTCAAATGAATAATGCGACTGAAAAAAAATGTGAACAATACGACAAGGATGAAAGCAAGGATAACAAGATGATAAAAAAAGGAAGGCGAATCAAGAAAATCAAAGAAGAAGATGATCAACAACAAGCTAAAAAATTAGCCAAGCCGAAAAAGAAAAGAGACAAAAAACAAGACGAGGAAATAATTATTTTCCCACACCGATACTCATTGACGAAGAAGCTGAAGGTAAAAAAGAGACAAGGAAGGGAACACGACTCAAGAACAAAAAATTTGATGAATCATATGAGTATGAGCCCATAATCAAAAGATCAAGCAAGAAAAATTGTAAAAATGCTTTATAATTAATAATTATTATTAGTATGCTTAACAATTTATATGGTTGGTTATAATACTTTAGAACAATATTTAAATATTATTAAGCTATATTATCTATTAATAATTATTATTAGTATGCTTGATGATTTATATGTTCGGTTATATTATTTTAGAACAATATTTAAATAGTGACATTATCTATTTCAAATGACCAAAATTAATTTATAAACAATATCTAAATTAAATAATTTAATTTCATATAAAAAATTACCGCACGTGCCCAAACTACCTAGTAGATGTAAAAGCAGCTTCTTACTTCAAGAAAAGCACTTTGATTCATCGCCAGAGATGTCAATAATTCATAACGTAGAAGGCATATGTGTTTTTTGCTATTATTGCACATTCATATCAAACACAAAGCTCAAGAAATTAACTAAACAACTGGCGTTTAGATTTCTAATCAGTACTCAGAAACTCCCACAGTAGTTGCAAATCCTGATCCTTTTTGAAACCTGCAAACCTAGCAAATAGGTGAATAGAGTGATGGAGTTTGATACTTGTCCTCTCCACCCATCATTGGCATGGGAACTCCAATCTTGACTGGACTGACGTAATCCAGCCGGTAAGTTTTGCCCAAAACTCCTTCAACTTGATCTGTCAGGTTTGAGAACTTGAACTGTGTCTCCAAATGAGCAAATGCATCATCCTCCCGCAACTGGTAGTTGTGAACCTTGTTCTCCCGCTTACTGATAGGTCTCACCTTTATATCTGTTGGAAAATTTTGAAAATAAACAAAGATTGTGTCACGAAAAATGTTATACTAAAGGAATTTATTACCCCAGAATAAAACGATCTCTTCTGACACGAAGTCAGAACCAGAACAATAAGAACCAATTATCAAGTCATCTTTCAGGAAAAAAATGCTCTCTTTTATAACAGTTTGTTGTTATGAAAAAATAATAAAGGGATGTGGAAATTATAGGAGATGGACGTGTATTGGTGGAGTGGGTGGTTGAAGAGGAGAATTATTTGAAAGTTATGTAAGGAGTAAATGCTTTCCTCAATTTTACAACAATAACCTTTGTAATACCTCAATTTTCGAAATATGGTAAAAAAAAACCTTTGATAATGAGTTCCAAGTAATTGTCTTGCCATCCCACTTTATAGAAGTTATAAGTTGTTATGAAATTATGATTTTTTTGGTTCAGATTTAGAATTAATTTTGTAATTGGGAGGTCTAAAATATGGCTAAAAAAGTCTTTGATAATGAGTTAATGTAATCATTAATATTCGGAAAAAATTGGATATATCATGTTGTACATTATTATATTAATTTATGACACATACTCATTTTTGTAAAAGGGTTTTTATTTTTTAATCTTGATACGAATTCTATCTTTGTTAAAATTATATTAGAAGGAAAAAAATCTGCAAGCCTCAAGATTTGGGGAAAACGCATCCTCACTTCCGCTTATTCTCCGAATGGAATCCATGTGATAATTCTGGAATTGATTACGTTTTTTCTTTTTAATTTTACTTCTGATTCTGATTTAGATTGAAGAAGAAAAGTAGTAAAAGGGAGTGAGTATTTATTTGTTTTTCTTCTTCTTTATTTTCTTTTTAGGACTAAAAATTTTAATTTTATAATTATTTATTCATTTTCTGATATGTGGGGCTCATTTTGTCAGAAAACAATAGCAACAATAAAAGTTATTGGAAATTAGTTGCTGTCGGACACTTTTTAAACAATTAGGACTTAATTGAACTTACGGTATAATATTTAGGATTGAAATAAACAATAAAAAACACAAATGAAACTATTTAAAATGAAAAAAATAAAAAACATGTGAGACCTTGCATTTTCCCCAAAATTTCAAGATTTTCCTCAGACAAACTTATACGAGATCACGTTTTAATTACGCAGGCTTCATGTGATTAGGACAACTTCTGTAATTAAGCAGGCTTCATGTGATTAGGACAACTTCTGTAATTGTGTAGGATCCAATGAAATATCGCATGGCAAACTTTCTTAATCTTTTTTTGTTTTTTGCTAATCCATATTTGACTGAATTAGTGAGAAGTACCTAGGGATAATTGACAAACTTTGAGGTCAGTGAGTATGGAGTCATGGACCTCTGATCGAATTTATTGTCAGCATATGGCATGGCAGCTGGCACGATCCAAACGAGATTAAACAAGTCTCCGTAATGATGATTATGATAATATAATATCTGACTCTCTTTTTTTCATTTTTTCAAAACTTTATTTTAATAAATAAGGTGATATTCATCTATTGAAAAATTATTGAAATTTCGTCAACGGTGAAAGATTACCTAATCTATTAAAAAAAGATCATAATTAATGGTAGAATTTGTCTCCTCTAATATTTTCTCTAACATGATCAATCATGTTGGAAGAATCTGAGTCGTCCAATAAAATTGGATGTCTGATATTAAAGATTCAACTCATTAATGAGTTGACCACTTGTTGAATTTTATTGACTGGTAAACTCATTAATGAGTTAAATTTTTAATCTCAACCGTCCAATTTTATTGGATGGTTCAGATTCCTCCGACATGACCAGTCATGTTAGAGGAAACATTAGAGGAGCCGGATCCCTTTCAATGACCTAAAATTGAGATGGAAAATAAATTAGTCATGTAATTATATCAGAAATTTTATCTATTAATTAATTTCCCTTACGAAAAGTATAGATAGATAAGTATCTGGGGTTGCAAGAAAAAAAAGAAAAGTATATCAAGAATTCTTAGGATTGTATGCAGCCCTTATTGTTGTCATGAGTAGAAAAAGGAAGCATCAACAGCGTATTTCCATGCCTGATTGATTTACAATTAAAAATATATAATGTTTTGTTAAAAAAAATCTTAGATAGTTTATAGTTTATTTATTTTCTTGAACTGATATATAGTCATTCTTTAATTAGCTGATTGATTGACGAGAAACCCCGTGATTAGATTGTGGCAGCAATACCAGATTGCACCTGAAACCTGCAAGCCTTGCAAAGTGGTGACACCAGAGAAGGAGTTTGGTACTTGTCTTCTCCACCCATCATTGGAATAGGCACTCCTCTTTTAACAGGACTGACATAGTCTGGCCTGTAAGTTTTACCAAGAATTCCTTCCACAAGCTCACTCAAATTCGGAAACCTGAACTGGGTTTCAAGATGAGCAAAGGAATCATCATCTGGTAGCTGATAGTTATGAACTCTGTTCTCTTCTTTCCCGATCGGCCTAACCTTGATGTTCATCTCCACCAAACCAGAAACTTTGACCCTTACATTGTTTGTATCATCAGTTCTTTCCACCAAAACTAGTCTGCCTCCACTGCTGGTAGTTTTCCATTCTGCATCGCCACTCGTAGGCAGGTTGACGGCATCTCCATCCCATCTGAGGACTAGTGAATCAATATTGTCATCCCAATAGGAAACCCTCTTTGCAGCAATGATGAGGTTGTGTGTATCAAACATCACAGAAAGGGCTTGCAACCAAGTGTAGTCACGAGTCCTGCCTTCAGGTCTCGTCCCTATAAAATGTGCATTAATTTGAAAAGTGTCATCTGATACAACTGCAAAATTGCCTCCCTTTGATCCATGGACGTAGAACACCCGTCCATCCCCACCGATGAATCGAGGATCGTAACATAGAGAACCGTAACCATCACAGTTAGTCTTCCTATCTGCAAGAGAACAAGATGGATCATTAGTGCAAAAACTGTGGTATGTTTAGCAGCTAATAAACTTCTACAGTACAAAAGTTGTATTGTAATCCAGGTACATGATGTAAAATCAACATAAAAATTAGAAATATGGGTTTAATTGTAAATTATGGAAGTAGACTTACTCTTGCAAGTGGCTTCACATTTGCTGCTGCAGTCAAAATAGCATCCCTTCTGCTTCTTGTTATTCTTTGGCTTCTTGTGTGGGCATTGATTTGGACACACAAGAACCATGTCGTAACAAGACCCTTTTGCTTTACAATGAGCTCTTTCCTGTCCGGACGTCATAGGTTCCACATTACCGTTGCCATTGTTATTGATAACTTATAAGAGAATCACAAGGGTATTCTAATCTTTTGCCAGATGTTTGACGGGTCAGTGTACGACCACGTAGGTGGAGTGACCGTCTGGGTGGACAACTCGACAGTAATAAATGTGGTGACCAGTATCTATACAAGAGAGCCGTTATCCCACAGGAAGACCAGTACCCAAAGAAGGGTAACGGGTATAAACATAGCAACCTACCAGGGGTTAAAGGATGACATTATGGTAAATAACGCAAAGGTTATTACCGGTATCCATGAAAGATACCGGTGGACATAATAACCGTCCTTGGCCGTGCGTAACAGTTCTGGTGTAACCGTTTTCATGCGTTACACAACACTTAAATGGGGTTTAAGTCGCCAATAAAGGCAGGAATTGATAAGCAGACATTAATGGTCTATATTAAATCCTCTGTAATGGTCAACGGATTCAAATCTATAAATAGCCAGAGGAAAGGAAGGCTAAAGGTACGCACACATATACTGATTTACAGAACTATCAATATACTCCAATAGATTACTAACTTGACCGTCGGAGAGTCTACGCCAGAGACTCCCTCGGCGCTTTGCAGGTCAAACAAGGTCAAATCTTGAAGACACGTCCTCGACAACAGTTCCCGAGGGGTCTTACCGTTTCATATATTATCATTTGGTGCTTTCATTGAGAGCCTAGAACTGTTTAAGTGAGATTTCCTTAAAAGATCCAGACTCATTTTTCTTCACATTAGAATAAAATCCTACACTGCTACTAAAGAATGGTTTCCGAACCCCAAGTCACCGTGTCCACCAACGTTCCTGAAGCATCGAATCAGGAAATCCCGGCGCTGACATCACCTTTTACCCCGATGAACACTGGGCCTGATCACCTTTTCCGACATTTGGATTTTCTTCGCACTCTAGGGAGTAGTCCCGCTATATTCAACGCCTCTTTTGCTGGGCCCAGCATGACAACAACGTCGTTACAACCAACGGTAGAATCCGTCGCTGTGTTACATCGCAGGATGGATGAGATAATGTCACTCCTAACAAACCTGGCTGGACAGTCAGTGGCATATCCCCACACGTTGTCGGCTTTCAGGACAACCCTAGTCGCATCCCAACCACTACCCCAGGTGTCAGTGCCACTTCAGCCCCCGCCGCTCATTCCAGAGATGGTTAGAAGTCAACTTGTTCTTCGGAGGCTTCCGTCAGTGGTGATCCCTAGGGGGGAAGAGGAAGGACACATGGAGAATTCGGACAGGGGAAGTGATCAAGGAAGAGGACGCAGTATCCATCGCAGTCAGTCTCACCAAGGAGGAAGGAAATCAGTGGGCAGGAGAAGCAGAGACAGGACCCCAGAAGCTTGTCGGTCGATTAGCCGTAGAGGTGAGGCTCGCTTGATATCTACAGAACGGAGAAGGGAGCAAGACGACGACCCGAGGCACCCTTTAAGTTACCGAGTACGTCGGTACCAAGTCAGCAGAAGGATCAAGATTCCAACTGAGCAGTATGATGGAACGAAAGATCCCATTGCTCATCTGAACAGGGTAAAAGACTTCGTGAAGATCCAGACACGGAGGGATGAAGCCCTATGTCAACTTTTTATTCTCACACTTACGGGAGCCGCGAGAAAATAGTTCGAGGGGTTACCAGCAGGATCCATAGACACCTTTTCTCACATGACGGAGCAATTCCGAAGCAGATTCAACATTTCCATCCCCCTTAAAAAATCTTCTGCAGATTTATTTGACATCAAACGGAAACCGGAAGAGTCTTTAAGGGCGTACTTAGAAAGGTTCAATCTGGAGATGGTCGTCATGACTGATGTAATGGTGGAGATCGCTGTAGAAGCAATAAAGTGGAATTACAGTTATGATAAGTTGGAGGACACATTATTGGTTGATCCACCACCTACTTTGGACCTCTTGCGCATCCGAGCTAATAACTATTCCAGGATGGAGGAAGCAAATTATCAAAGGAGAAAACGGGCTGAAGCGATCCCGTTAAAAAAGGCTGAAGAAAAGAGCCAGAAAGAATATACCGGAAAGGCTAAATCAGGTTCCCATTTTCGGGGGAATGCGGAGTGTGGATTTTGGTCGCTACTATTTCCCAGAACAGAAATACTGGCCATCATTGAGCGCAAAGGATACCCTATCTGATATCCCATAAACAAGCCAGGAATCACCCTTGGCAAGCAAAAGGACCAGTTTTGCCGTTTCCACAAAGCAGATGGTCACGACACGGAAGATTGCAGAATGCTAAAAGCGGCAATTGAGCGCTTAATTGAAGACGGGTGTTTAGGGGAGATGACAACCCACAGTCCTCAAAAGGAGTTTAACAAGCAGCAAAATAACTTCCGGGCCAGTGATGTTGCCATAGGATCTAATGAAGTCCCCTTGGGTGACAAACGGAAGGATAAGGTAAAAGAGGTCATGACTGCAGCCATGGGGGAATTCCCTTTAATATCTCTAATAGCAGGAGGTACTGAGAATGTGGAAGGATCCTCCAGTACATCGGTCGAGGACCCGGATATATCTTCGGTCGGAGAAAAGAGGAAACGAGAGAATCCTTTAAGAGAGGATATGGGGATCAGTGTACTGGATAGAATGATTATTTCGTTCTTAGAAGAAGATGAGCAGGGAGTCATTTATCCTTAAAATGATGCAATGGTGGTAACAACGGTGGTTGGAGGCTACCGGATAGCCAGAACTCTGATCGATAACGGAAGTGTCGTTAACCTATTGTCTTACAAGGCATACAAACTGATGAACTGCCTAGAAAGGGAACTAATCTCGTGCGGGAAGCCCATCATTGGGGTCGACGGTGTTCCAATACCAGTTGTTGGGGTAACTTTCTTCCCTGTTTTCTTTTTGGAGGATAACGGGAAAAGAAGCTCAGCAGCTATTCATGGTAGTTGACCTTAATTTACCTTATAACGGCATCTTGGGGCGACCGTTTTTAAACGCTTTCGGGGCTGTAATTTCACAACGCCACTTAAAGATCAAATATCCCTCTTGGGATGGAGTTGTCACCGTTAAGGGTGATCAGAAGTTGGTAGCAGAGTGTTACATGGACATGACCAGCAGCGCATGTGACCGGTACGTATGCGTAGCTTCCGATTCTTTTGATCAACAGGACGAGAGGCGAGCTCAGCCAATGGAAAAGATGATTCCAGTACCGGTTGAAGGCATAAAAGGAGAAAATTTCTTAATCAGTGAGAAATTGAGTATAGAAGAGCAGACACAGTTAAGCCGTTTGTTGCAGAAATGTGTTGGGGAATTCTCCTGGGCTTCATTAGACATGGCGGGAATTCCTAGGGAAGTGGCAGAACACCGTTTGAACATAGACCCAACGTTTAAACCAGTACAGCAGAAACGACGCTCATTCTCCAAGGAAAAGGCAGACGCCATCGAGAAAGAGGTGGCTAAGTTACTAAAAGTAGGCTTCATTCGGGAAGTGCAATACCCGCCTTGGTTGGCCAACTCGGTAGTGGTTCCCAAGCCTAACGGGGACTGGAGAATGTGCATAGACTTCACGGACTTGAATGAAGCTTATCCAAAGGATTGTTATCCACTTCCCAGGATAGAACAGCTGGTCGACCAAACAGCGGGCTATGAATATCTGAGCTCATTGGACACCAATTCCGGATACCATCAGATCCCTATGGCAATTGAAGACGAAGAGAAAACGGCCTTCATAACCCCAAAAGCTACTTATTGCTACAAAGCAATGCCGTTTGGATTAAAGAACGCCGGAGCAACTTTCTAGAGAACAGCCAACAAGATCTTTGAGGCACAGATTGGTCAGAACATGGAAGTTTATGTTGACGACATGTTAATAAAGAGTAAAAGCTTTGAAGCACACTTGGTCAATCTGGAAGAAGCTTTTACGGTCATGCGACGGTATGGAATGAAGGTCAACCCCAAGAAATGCATGTTTGCCTTCCAAACAAGAAAATTCTTGGGGTATATTGTCAGTAGAAGAGGGATTCAGTCCAACCCCTCAAAGCTTCAGGCGGTACATGGCATGATATCACCTCGTAATGTCAAATAGGTCCAACGGCTTACTGGAAGGCTTAACGCGTTAAGCCGTTTTATTTCCAAGCAGGGGGGGAGATGCCTCCCTTTCTTTAAATTGATCAGAAAGAAAGCTCCATTCGGCTGGACTGAGGAATGTGAGCAAGTTTTTATCAAAATAAAAGAGTACTTGTCATCGGATTTATTGTTGACACGCCCGGTAGAAGGTGATACTTTATATCTGTATCTGGGAGTCGCTGAAGAAGTAGTGAGTGTTGTGTTGGTACGAAATGAGGAAGGTCTCCACATACCCGTTTGCTTTATCAGTCGAATTTTGAAAGATGCAGAACTCCGGTATGGCAAAGTGGAAAAAGTCGCTTATGCCCTGATACAGGCTACTAGAAAGATGCCAAGATACTTTCAAGCATATCCGGTAATTGTGCTGACGGATCAGCCATTAAGACGGACATTCAAAAATCCAGAAACTTCTAGTAGAATGGTCATCTGGGCCATCGAGTTGGAGCAATACGGGCTGCAGTATCCGGCACGCCCGTCAATCAAAGCTCAGATCTTAGCTGATTTTATCACAGAATGTACATTTACAGATTCACAAGAATGTGAAGATGGTACAGTCAGTGATATTTACTTGCGGCAACCGGAAGCTTACAGAGATACATGGATGATTCATATGGATGGAGCAAAGAACCAGGAATTTGCAGGAGCCGGTATCATCATCTCCGATCCAGACGGAATTAAGATGAGATACGCGCTCCAAATTTTGAAACCGCTATCTAACAATGCAGCAAAGTATGAAGCGCTGCTAATAGGACTCTGTATTGGAAAAGAGTTGAGTGCAAGAGACGCCCACATGCACGGAGATTCGTGTGAGTTACGCTTGGTGATTCATAGGGATTCCAAGCTAATTGCCGATCAAGTTAACGACCTATCTCAGGCCAGGAATCCCATGATGATCCGATATCTATAAAAAGTGCAACGGGAGTTAGCCATTGTGAAGGATCAAGGAATACAGGTAGAGATTGAGCAGGTCCCTCGAGAAGAAAATTCAGAGGCAGATGAAATTGCCAAGTTAGCTGCTGATCCAACAGCTGTTATGCCCAAAGATGTTCTAGTAGGGGAGATTGTAACACTTTCATTCATGGAGGAACAGTCTGTTCTATGTTTGGTTGAAACAGAATAAGATTGGAGAGTACTGGTAATAAATTACCTTAAACATGGAATGTTACCGGAGGATTCCAAGGAGAAGATTAAAATTCTAAAAAGGGCAGATAAGTGTTCACTGTACAACGGAGAACTTAATCGTCGGTGCTTCTCCCATCCTGCGGTAAAATGTATTTCTGAAGCAGAAGGCCGATATGTGCTTCACGAGATTCATGAAGGAGTGTGTGGAATGCATGTTACTGGAGGAACCATGGCAACACAAGTCTTGCGAATGGGATTTTATTGGCCTACAATTAGGGGAGACTGTGATCAATTCGTGCGAACCTGTAAATCTTGTCAAGAATATGCAAGGATTCCTCGGCAACCGGCAATGGATATAACGGCAATGCTTTGCCCTTGCCCATTTGCTCAGTGGGGAATTGATATCTTAGGGCCTTTCCGAAAAGCTCGTTCATAGCTTAGCTTTGTAATCGTTGCAGTGGATTATTTCACCAAGTGGGCTGAGGCCATGGCAGTCCCAAAGATCACTGCAGAAAAGGCATGGCATTTTTTCCAAACTCAGGTAATTTACCGGTTTGGAATTCCTAGGATCTTGGTGAGCGACAATGGAGCGCAGTTCACAAGCGCTTATTTTTTAAGGAAGTGTCAGTCCTTATCAATTAAGAAATGGTTCACATCTGTTGCGCACCCCCAGACGAATGGTCAAACGGAAGTCACTAACCGCACCATACTTAGCGAAATCAAGAAGAATTTAGAAGGAGCTAGCAGAAAATGGGTGGATGAACTGCCAAACGTTATGTGGGCTTACCGAATGACTGAGAAGACAAGTACCGGGGAAACACCGTTCGCAATGACGTATGGCACTGAAGCTGTCACACCGGTGGAACTCGGGGGTATTAGCTTAAGGGTGCAATATTTCGAAGAGGAGCGAAATGTTGATCTTTTACAAGCACAACTTGACTTGTTACCGGAACTTCGTATACGAGCATTTACAAGAAATCTGCAGTACAAGCGCAAAATGGCAAAGTACCACAACCGGAGAGTCAGAGAACGGTTATTAAAAGTGGGGGATTTAGTGCTTCGTAACCGACGAGCGGCGGGGCAAGAAATGAGAAAGTTGAGTCCCAATTGGGATGGAACCTACCGGGTAATACGAGTTGTCGGGAAAGAGGCGTATCACCTAGAAAAAATGGAAGGTACCCTTTATCCAATTCTTGGAATATTGTTAATTTAAAATTATATCACCCAAGAGCATATGTGCTATTTGTAGTTGATGAATAAATAAATAACACCGTGGACGTAGGTATTATTGACCGAACCACGTTAAAAAATATGTTAGTATTCTTTAGTTTGTGCAGATTATAACATGACACTGACCAATTAAGTAATGAGAAGATGGTACGCAAGGACCATTGCAAGGATCCGTCGAAGGTAAGCAATATCACTGACATGAGTATCAGTGGTCCAATAAACACGTTTTACCAACAAGAGTATTGGTAAAGTAATATGTAAGTCTTACCGGCATAAGCACCGGTAAGCAATATCACTGACATGAGTATCAGTGGTCCAATAAACGCGTTTTACCAACAAGAGTATTGGTAAAGCAATAGATAAGTCTTACCGGTATGAGCACCGGTAAGCAATATCACTGACATGAGTATCAGTGGTCCAATAAACGCGCTTTACCAATAAGAGTATTGGTAAAGCAATAGATAAGTCTTACCGACATGAGCACCGGTAAGCAATATCACTGACATGAGTATCAGTGGTCCAATAAATACGCTTTACCAACAAGAGTATTGGTAAAGTAATATGTAAGTTTTACCGGCATGAGCACCGGTAAGCAATATCACTGACATGAGTATCAGTGGTCCAATAAGCACGCTTTACCAATAAAAGTATTGGTAAAGTAATATGTAAGTCTTACCAACATGAGCACCGGTAAGCAATAGATAAGTCTTACCAGCATAAGCACCAGTAAGCAATATCACTGACATGAGTATCAGTGGTCCAATAAACGCGCTTTACCAACAAGAGTATTGGTAAAGAAATAGATAAGTCTTACCGGCATGAGCACCGGTAAGCAATATCACTGACATAAGTATCAGTGGTCCAATAAATACGCTTTACCAACAAGAGTATTGGTAAAGTAATATGTAAGTCTTACCGGCATGAGCACCGGTAAGCAATATCACTGACATGAGTATCAGTGGTCTAATAAACACGCTTTACCAACAAGAGTATTGGTAAAGTAATATGTAAGTCTTGCCGACATGAGCACCGGTAAGCAATAGATAAGTCTTGCCGGCTTGAGCACCGGTAAGCAAATCTCTGACATGGGTATCAAGCAAATCTCTGGCATGAGCACCGGTAAGCAATATATAAAGTCTTACCAGTAAGCAATATATAAGTCCTTCCGGCATGAGCATCGAAACACCATGCATCAATAAAACGATGCGTATATTTTACCGATATGAGTCTTGGTAAGATAACGTGTGCATGCCATTAACAAGAGAACTGGTAACCTACACTGTGCTAGTGAGAGTATCGATACCCGTAAGAGTATTTCGAGGAACGAGAAGGAAGCCTTTGGTGAACGCTCAGGCTCGTTTTCGTTTGGGCTTCCTGGAAATGTAGAATACGCGAAGGAATAAAGTAAAGTACGAAAAGTGCAAGTAACGGGAAGATAAAGTGCTAAGTACACATAAATTGTCCGATAGTAGTCAAAGGCCTTATCTATTACAAAAAAATCACCAAGAGGTGAGAGAGTCTTCATATGGCTGGAGGAGATGATGGGTTCTCGGGTATGACCTCCGCATTGGCATTATCGATGTCATTACCATCATCGTCAGCACCCTCATCATCGTCAGCCTCGCTAGAATCGTCGTCACTGCTCACTTTGTTGAAGTCTTTCTCCTTCAAAGCTTGGATCCGGAGGTCACCATAATGGCCAGCTCTAGTGGGACAAAAGTTCTTTGGTCCATAGTAATCTACGCAGCCCATAATGACGGCCTTGGCGGTAGCGTTCCTCCAATTCTCGATCCGACCAGGAACGACGTCAAGCAACATTTGCTTCTCTGCCAGACTTCGTTGAGCAGCGGCCAAATCCTGGTTCACCAAAGACAGTTCTTGCTCCATGGACACCTTATGAACGGTGAATTCTTCTCGAATGGAGGAGGCAAGCTGCTCTTTCTCAGTAACGGAATTGGATAGTTTCTGAACAGAGTCAGTCAAAGTTTGTACAGTAGCTACCAGAGTCTCTTCTCTCTGCTTTGCTTCGGCTAGCTCTGTTCGGAGAAGAGTTACCGTTTCGTCCGTCTGCTGTTGAAGCTTTGTGGCCTTTGAGAGTTCATTTTGTAAAGAACTCTTGTCAACGCACAACTTGTCAAGGAAGCTCACCTGGGCATTGATTCTCTATGCAATGGTTTCATAGGTGTACTGGAGGTAAGCCATTTGAGTGTACGAGAAGCTACGACATTAGTCTAATTGAGAACTAAGGGCTGCTTTTTGAAATTCATTCCGGTCAGCATCAGAGGTCATGATTTCTGAAATCAGGCAACCCATTTGAATATCTTGAGCACTGAGTTTTGGCATCCCAAGTGCCTGGCAACTCTCATAGCCAAAATTTCAGAGATTTAGCTTGCCAATGGGAGCATTGCTGGAACCCTCACCAAACAGTCTTACGGTAAGATCAGGAGGGAGAGGAAGACTAACATCTGAAACAGGAAGCAAGGAAAATTTATCTCCAGGCAGCAGATGAAGAGAGGGAAGACTGGAGGCATCCAGAAGATTAACGGGATCCTTCCCGGAAGCCTCAGTGAGCGTTGCGTTGGGACCAGAAGGAGGTACGGACTCCACCCCGAAAGCATTGGCAGAGGAAATGTTTCCCTCAACTCTGGCTTCTTCCACCAAAGACGTGTCTAGGGCCGAGATAGGGGATGGAGTATTCTCAGAATCAATCTCCTCAATATTGTTTGGTTGAATAAGAGGTGTAACAATATTCTGAGCAATGATTGGAACCTCACCGGGGGTAATGGGATCAGGAATGACCACGACATCACGTGGAGGAGAAAGAGGATCAATTTCGCCTTCTCTGACGGATGAATCCTCATCGGAGATGCGGAGTCGACGGGCTCTCTTTTCTGATTACTCTCTTAACGCCTTTCTTTTCGTCCTTTTCCCCATGAAAATTAGGGATTTGAGAGGCATTATTTCACCGCTGGTAGAATCTTCAACGGCAAAAATAGCAGTGGGAATAGTCTGATCGGCACCGGTGGCAATTTCGGTAGCTACTTTGGGATCGACTTCCTCAGCTATCTCCTGATCGGTAACTTGATCAATCTCAAGATCGACACTGGTAAATTCCGGGTCTGAAGACTCGGAGACAGAAGCAGCTTGGGCTAACCGTTGAGGAATGGAAACGGTGATCCTACCAGAGCCGGAACCAGAAACGGAACCTCTTTTCTTTTTGGGGACGGTTGGAGCTGAGCAGCGACTTTTCTTTTTTCTTGACGTCGCATACACGTGGGTTTCCAATCAGGAGGAACAACTGCAAAAGGACCAAGGAAAGAAGTATGCGACCAATTTTCATCCTAGATGCTCACTTTCCCCACAATCTTTGAGTGGGACACCGGTAGCTAGTTTTTTGACATGAAACGGAGTCCGTACACCAACAAGCTTGGCAATATCTTTCTTTTCATCATCTGAAAGGTTCAGAGGAAGCTTCCAGTCACTATCAGCAATGGCAAAATTGAAATCGGGCCGCCACCAAGCTTCCGGTAACTCAATTACAAAGAAATTTTCTTTCCAGAGTTTAACTGACTCTTCAATTTTCTGAAAATTTCAAAGGAAAGGGAAGATTTCGTATGTATGCCATCTAGGACCAAAACCGATAACTCTCTTACGGCTGTAAAGTAGAAAGAAGTGGCGGAAGAGCCTGAGGGTAGGCTTGACTGCGTACATCCGGCAGACCTGGATGAAGGAGGAGATACAAATCCAGGAGGGGGGAGTTATTTGCGCTGGGTTGAGGGCAATCCTCTTGAGTAGATCTAACACCATAACAGGAACGGGTAATCGAAACCCATACGAGAACATTTTGGTGTACAGAATGCGGCGTTTGCCGAACATGGCACTGTTAAGTCTGAGGTCAGGAGCGACAATGTGGATACGACAATCGTCGGGAATTTTCGCCTTCATGCTAGCAAGGATGGCCTCCAGAGTTTCTTTTTTCCAGATCAGAGAAGGCATAATATCCATATCTTCGACGGCTTTGGCAACAGGACGAACGCGAGGAGCCATGGATAAAAGTTGAGTATGAAAGTAGGGAAAAGAAAGGATTTTGTACCTGCGATGATTGAAGGAGCGGCGCGGCGATGAAACTTGTTGAGAGTTGCAAAAGAAAAGAATTTAGGATTTCTCTGGCAATTTAAAGGTGAAAGAAGAAGGAAAAAGAAATCAAATCGTTATTTGTAAGGAAAGGGCGTGAGTTGTGTCACTTCAAATGATTTTGTGGAAATCGAAGGGATGCGGTTGATGTACACGCGCATTTATGAACTGTCGTTTTGGGGGAATAAGGGCGCGAGCATTTAATGAAGGGTCCACTTTTTACGGGTAGACGTGTGCCATGTCAGCCACTGCAAAGGTCATCATTACTATTGACTCTTTGGTTTCGGCGGGATGTGCGACACGTTTTAAACCCGCACAAGGCACGCGTATGGGAACTACCGGAATACAACGACGATAACGGGATATAATACCGGGATATGTAAAATAAGCCCTTGGTAAACACTCGGGCTCGTTTTCGTTTGGGCTTCTAATAACTTATAAGAGAATCACAAGGGTATTCTAGTCTTTTGCCAGAGGTTTGACTGGTCAGCGTACGGCCACGTAGGTGGAGTGACCGTCTGGGTGGACAACTCGGCAGTAATAAATATGGTGACCGGTATCTATACAAGAGAGTCGTTATCCCACAGGAAGACCGGTACCCAAAGAAGGGTAACGGGTATAAACATAGCAACCTACCAGGGGTTAAAGGATGGCATTATGGTAAATAACGCAAAGGTTATTACCGGTATCCATGAAAGATACCGGTGGACATAATGACCGTCCTTGGTCGTGCGTAACGGTTCTGGTGTAACCGTTTTCATGCGTTACACAACACTTAAATGAGGTTTAAGTCGCCAATAAAGGCAGGAATTGATGAACAAACATTAATGGTCTATATTAAATCCTCTGTAACGGTCAAGGGATTCAAATCTATAAATAGCCAGAGGAAAGGAAGGCTAAAGGTACGCGCACACATACTGATTTACATAACTATCAATATACTCCAATAGATTACTAACTTGACCGTCGGAGAGTCTACGCCGGAGACTCCCTCCGGCGCTTTGCAGGTCAAACAAGGTCAAATCTTGAAGACACGTCCTCGACAGTAGTTCCCGAGGAGTCTTACCGTTTCATATATTATCAGTTATTACCGTTGCCATTTGCCATTGCCGTCCCCATTGCTGTCTCCGTTGCCATTTCCATTTTTATTTCCATTGCCGTTGCTGTTACCGTTGCCATTTCCATTTCCATTGCCGTTGCCATTAGCTTGAACAAAGAGGCCTTCTGTGGCAACGAGCAAGACAAAGAACGCAACCAAAACGATTGAATTCCTTGTCTTAGCCATGTTTGTGCTTGTATTTGCTCTAGCCTCTTTTTCTTTTGGTATTCAATAGCTCAATGCTACAAAGGAGAGTGGAAAATATCAAAGTCGTAAAGGCCTATTTATAATTAAGGACAGTGCCTTATTATTTCGGTTTAATAATGCATGAGGGCTTTGCTTTGCTTCTGGAAAAAAGTATATTAGGCTCTCATCTTTGCTTCAGTCAGGTTTATTGTAAAGAAGACTTAACACTCAAACACAAGATTTCAATACTAATTTGCGCAGGGAGAGAAACCGAAGCTCGCTTTCAGATTAAAAAGTGTTCTGCAGTTGACATATCAGGTAGGTCATATACGTTGACCTCCATGGCTTTGGCCTTTCTAACTTTTGATGATTCCTGTTTCAGTTATAAGAACTGAATTAAACTAAACTAAACTAACTGCAACTTATGATTAAGGAACTAATTAACCAGGGAGTTTTGACCAGCATGAATGTTGGATAATAGAGTTCCTTATGGTTAATTCCATTATCTGTAAATTTGAAACTGCTGAAATAAGCAATGATTCCCGCACGCAACACATTTCTTTTGTCTCAACAATTTTTGGAGCCAAAAAAAGACATGCACTAGTACAACTTTTCAATTTTGGAAGGTTACAGTCCACAGCCCAGCAATCAAGGAAAAAATCTGTAAACGTACGCTTGGCTTTGTTTTATGACTAGTTCCTGGTTTTCTCTCTTATGCATCAAACATTCTTCATGTGACTGATCACAACTTATCTACAGGAACAAACAAAAATAAGATTAATTACACAATAAAACTAGAACTGCGGAAAAGGAGAATTCATCCATTTGAATACGGGCAAAAGTTTCTTTTGTAATGCATTGTTATTCGGTGCATGAGTGTGCCAACTAGGCGGGGACTCAAAATAAGTAACCGAATTGAGACCAAACAAACTGTATAGTTTTAACAAAGTGTATGATATGCTTATAGTCCACAGATGTTTCAGTTTTCTTGTCACAAAATGACCCGCATAGTTTTAATCCCCGATATTTTTTGAGATGGGAGCTCTCAGCCAAACGATAAACCATGTCACCCAATAACCTACACATCCAATCGAAACAACACCTACTATGTTCACCGTCCCTTTGTCATCTATACTTCACAGCTTCCGTCATAAATGAACTCAACTTTTTGTCACCAATATAATCAACAGGGTCAAAGCCAAAGGAAGAAAGTGAATAATTGATTGCTGCACTGCATGATTCACAACCTAGTAAAATGAGTTGGTCCTTGATACTGATAGTAGGAGACAGGCTGTTGAAAGAGGAGAAAGGGCCTCTAAAAACCAGGCTGCATAATATTTTGGTTATCCAACCATTTATTGATCCTCTATTCTTCCGCTTCCCATATGTGGGCTCTCTATCCACTCCCATGTGGATTTTCAATGTTTATCTTTCATACCCCTCTCATCAAAAATAAAAAATAGAAATAAAATACACATATATATGGACCTGTCATATCTCAACTATTAACGGGCTATTAAGTCTTTCAATAGTCACTTATTTTGCCAGTGTAGTGTGGTCCAGCCACGGCCCAGGAATAAGTAAGCCACTCATAAGAAGACTGAAAACATCCAACTTGGTCCTTTCCATGTTAGAATGTTAAAGATGTCACTCATAATCTAGAACAAAGTATATTGAGATATAGAACTTCAGTTAAAGCACAAGACGATGCTGGTTTGAGTCTTTAGCACCATGTCTCTCACAGAATGTTGAAGGCTTATTTCCATATCCTGCCTCCCTAAATCCTACATTTAGAGGACCATAATTGGTAATAAAATATCCAAGATCTTTCTTTAGACCAAAGCATGAAAATGACGGATTGCAATCTAATACATCAAAAGGTTTTGGTGAAGAACTCAAAGGCATAATTTTTTTACGATACCCCAAATGAAATAAGAGACCATCAGTCAAATGGATTTTATTCCTACCAATTAAAAAACAACCAAAACATAGTGCTCTCTTTCAATTAATCATAAGACACTTTACTTTTACAATGTTCACATGGTGTAACTAAATAAAGGAGTAAGGAATATGATATCAAGACACAAAAAAGACCAGTTGATTCAGAATTACAATCTCCTAGTGAAATACCTGCCAACTAAAGCCTTCAAACTCCACTCCTAGCTGGCACAATGCTTCTTTAAGAACACAACATCCTCAAATTAGTACTCTAATACGTATGCCATTACAACTCCAGATTAACCAAACTATTTGCATGCTATTTTATTTTTTATTTTGGTAATTAGAACAGAAACCAACATATAACAGCCTTGAAATGGGGAAAAGGCGTATATACATACATAAAGCAAGCATAATTAGATTGAATTGAAATGTGTCAAAAAAAAAACTAAAACAGGGAAGTCCAAAAGACACCAAAGCAAGGAAGAATACATACAAACCTCTTGAATTTGAACACCAGAACTTGAAAACAATACATTGGTAGATGGGACAGGACACTCAGCCAGCACTTCAACTCCAGGGCCAACTTCAAGGACTGCAGGCGCACGGATGAAGACCCCACGGAATGTTTCAGGGCCACCTTCATTAGACACAAGCACAGGGACGGGAAGTTCTGCCTCAAAGCTTTGAATCTAGTAAATATTATTATAATCAATAAGCAAAATGGTACAGGTGTCAAACCACAGAAGCAAAGATGCATGTTCCAACAGAAAGCTACAGATAGCTGCCTTCTAGAGAGGAACAGACATTAATATTTACTCAGCTGGTTATACAAATTCAATTGCAAGATATTAATGAATATGATGCTGCACTGTGGATTTTTCAACAGAATGGTGGGGGGTATTGATCGATATTCAAGTATTTTCTTTTTTCAGTTAAAGTAAAAGCACACAAGAGAATTGCAACACTCAATAACTATAAGCACGGATAAGATCCCAAAACTGACCCTACATCGAGATCATGGAACCTAATAATGATATGGTTTCCTGTGCTAACTTACTATGGAGAGAAAAACTTCAAAACCCTTTGTCAACACGCTACAGTGATAAAGACCTTCAGATGTGGTTCAAGTATTTATTACCTCTTTAATTATCATGCTAAACACTATTGAATCATAAGCATAGAAATGGACACCTGACGGCCAACGACTAACTCCTGTCCACCAGTCTTCTCTCCTGAAAATCAAAAAGACCTTCACTATCAAAACCTAAATATATTGGCCATCCATGTCTAAATATCTCTGCAAGAACCACAATAGTTTAATGCAAGGAAAGCATGATAGGAACTAAAAACCTACCAACGGCATTAGGCTGCGTTTCATAACGGAATTAATTATGTTTGGAGTTATTTCTGTTTTCCAAATTTTTCCATCTGGAGTTATTTCCGGAATTATTTCTGTTTTCCAAAATTCCGTTTCACAGCTACAGTACGTTTTCTGTTTTCCAGCCTTCATTTTCCAACCTTAGAAAACTCAAAATCGTATTCACCTAACAACTATTTCTTACTTTTTTGAAAAAAAAAACTACTACTATTATTAAATCAATTTTATTTTCATTAAAAAACAATGCTAATGTTATTTTTTTTGTTAAGATTAATAAACTAAATAGTAGCCCATTTTAAGTTTATTAAAAATCAAATATAAGTATGGTAAACATATTCATGTTTAGATTCAAAAGCACAAGCCATTTAAGGGTTGTTTAATTTTTGGAAAATTTTCTAAAAATTGGAAATATTTCCAAAATCTGTTTCACAGCAACATTTTCCCAAAGGGGAAATGAAAATTTCCCAGTTCTCCAATTACTATTCAGTTTTCCAGAATTAACACTACAAATTTGGAAATTTCTGGAAACGCCGTTTTTGAAGTTTTCCAAAAAAAAAATTCAACTTTTTTTTTTTTTTTTAGCTCAACCGATCCATATTGTTAACATAAAAAAGAAACAATGTTATTTTGGACATTTCTACCCTCATAATTTATAAATATGCTAAATCTATTCACGTTAAAGATCAAATATAAATATAATAATGACGTTCATGAAAATAAAATACATGTCTTGAATTATTTGTTCATGACGTGAATACAACAAACTCGAAATCGTATTCACCTAAAATCAAGTATAAATATAATAATTCCGTTTATGAAAATAAAATACATATAAAATAGTTTTGAATTATTTGTTCATTACGTGAATACCACAAATATCAACATTCAAAACATACTTAATTTAAATTGTTACTTCTTCATATTCTAACAATTATTATAATGAGACCATAATTGATTTGCAATATCTTCTCTAACGCCATTCATTAGTTGTTGTTGGAACATATCCACTTGAATACCTTCTTGCGTCACATTAGCTTCGTTCTCGTATAAATTTTGCTGACCTTCTGTACCATATTCTGTGAATAGTTGATCAGCTCTATCTTCCATTCGAATAAAGTTGTGTAGTGTACAACAAGCTAAAGGTATTTGCCTCTGACGACGAAGAGGATAATTTGGAATGGACTTTAAGATTGGAAATCTAGCCTTCAGAACACCAAAAGCCCTTTCAATCACATTTCTCAATGACGAATGTCGATAGTTAAACAATGCATATTTTCTTGTTATCCTTCCTCGTCCACGAAAATCATTTAAATGATACCGTTCACCACGATAAGGAGCTAAAAATCCAGGAATATTTGGATAACCAGCATCAACTGCATAATAATAGCCTGCCAAATATAAATAACAATCAAATATTGGTAGTAAACCATTAATGTAACAACTGATAAATATTGTTATGAATTACAAAAATAATGTCTTACCAGCTGCGGGCATAGGAAAAGCATTATCTGGTCTAGTTAATGCATCAAGAAAAACGAACCCAGATAACTGACCGTAATGACGAGGCGAGAAGAACCCAGGTGGCGGCGAGGTCAGAGGTGGCCGGAGTGGACTACACGCGCCGGCGCGTGGAAGATGCCGGCGGAGACGTTGGCTTCGCGTGGAGGCGCGTCGCAGGTCGGAATGTCGCGCTTCCACTTGCTCCCGACTCGACTCGTCGTTGCGCTTCTTTACGTGTCGGCGGTGAGAATAGAATACGCCGGGAAGTTGTCGGACAGAGAATACAGAAAAAATAGGATTTGGTTAAGGGTTTGGGAAGAAAGTGGATACGAAGTGGAAGGAAGTAGACGAGCTTTTTACTAGTTGTAAATAATAATTGAACTTGTAACAGTTGTAGTCAAAAGTTGATGCTGTCAAAAGTTGATGCCATCCGGTTGAAATGCAAAAAAGATATATTATATTATAAATTCAAAAATGAGTTGTTTGTTAGTTGTAAATAATTTTACTCGTAACTGAAAAAGGATTCTCTGAGCAATGCGGTAATTATTTTGTCATGTATGCAATAATTCAATTGCTCTTTCTTTCATGACAATAGTGAGCAATGCAGTAACTATTTTGTCACCATTATGTATGCAATAATTCAATTGCTTTACTCTTTCAATTGCTTTGCTCTTTCATAACTCAATTATTTGATATTAAAAGTGAGAATAAATTAAGGAGTGAGTGAATCATATGTGTATCTATTAATTTTTTTTTTTAAACGAGAAATTATTAAATATATTCGTTACATATAAGTGTAATTTTAATATGAGCTCAATTAATTAATTTTTTTAAATTAAAAGTGAATTCATATTTATTGAGGATTCTGAGTGAGTAAATTCGGACCTTAAATCGAACTTTTTCTTTATTTACTGATTACTATTTATTTTGTTTCATTTTATTGCATATTTTAGTATTTTTGGTTCGGGATCTTATTCATTTCAAGTGAGATTCCTCGTGTTGATAGTTCAAACCAATTAAATAAATAATAAACATTTTCCAAAAGTCAACCCATCTCAACCATTGATCAAAATTAACCCTTTCTTTTCTCCTCATCCAACGGTCAAGGAATTAAGCACCCAAGTGCATGCATTAGCTCTGACACCAGCATTTTGCAAATTGGTTTTGAAACTTTGCAACATGCCACCTCACTCCATTTTGCCTTTTTCCTACTGCTCGTAGCACAATTGTCATTTGCCTCGCTTGCTTGCCGCTGCCACCGGAATTGCTGTCGCCGGAGAAGGGCTGTTGTCGTTGCTACTGCTGTTGTGTTGCTGTCATCGAGGTTGGAGCTGGTCGCTGGTCAGAGAAGGGCTCCATGTTGCTGTCACCGAAGCTGGAGCAGGCTGCTGACGTTGCTACTGCCGCCACGTTGCCTACCTATTCGCCGCTGCCTCACCAGAGCCGCCGCTGCGCAGCCTCTCAGTTCGCCGCCGAACCGCCGCTGCGGTGCCATCCCTCGCTCCGCCGCTGCTGTGCTGCTCCGTGGCCGTGCTCTGCTGCGCTGCCACTGTTTCTGGTTTGGGCTAAAGGAAGAAGACTATGTGAAGGGAGATGATGAATAGGAGGAAGCCCAAACGGGAAAGGAAAGAAGAGATGATGGGTTGGTCATTTTAATTGATCATAGGCCAAGCCCAAATGGAAAAAAGAAAAGGACCCAATTTCTTTTTCGTACCAATTTTTCAGCCCATCGCATTTATTTTTCGTACCAATTTTTCGTATGCTTGTACTGTTTATTTATTTCCGCACTTGTGCTGTTTATTTATTTTCGCACCTATACTGTTTATTTATTTTCGTATGCTTGCATGTTTAATTATTTATTTTCGTATGCTTGCATGTTTAATTATTATTTTCGTATGCTTTTGCATGTTTAATTATTCTGCTTGCTTATAATCGTCATAAATAATTAGTTCACTTGCATACAATAATTTTGATGTCGATTATTCGAATGCTCGTACTATTTAACTAATCATCTTTGCATGCTTTCGAATATTTAAATAACATTCCCAACCCTTTTATTTATTTCACGTTTTTTTTCATATATGCTCGTATGCATGAATATATAGAATTGTTAAAATTTAATATGTTGGGCATGATCACGTAAAGTATGACTTTTTATTTTTCAAACATGTTTAAACACCTCGTTCATCCGACACTCCTTAACTTCATACTTATTTTCTTAATAAAAAATCCGAAGAGAAAAGGTTTTGACTTAGTCAAATCATAATTAATTAAGCCATTGGTGCGCCACGTGCCATGAATTTTCTTATAACACGATTGGTTATTGAATTTTACTCGTATGGTTTTAATTAGGAGTATTAGTTAGTTAAATATCAATTATGACGTATTTTTATTACAATTTGTATCAATCTACATATTAACTATCAAAATTATGAGAGTAGATATGTCTAAAATAACATTTTTTTTTAGATTAACAATATGAATTTATTGAACAGAGTAATAAAAAAAAAAAAATTGGAAAATGTTTTCCAAATGGAGATATTTCCGAAAATTTTTCAAAATGGGAAATTTTGACTGTGAAACAGATTTTGGAAATAATTTCAGTTTTGGAAAATTTTCAGAAAATTCTGCGTAACTAAACAGCACCTAAGCCCTGCACATGTCCCCATAGAGGCTTTCCCATTTGAACAAATTCACGTAAAACTAATATCGCACATTGAACGAACAAAAGACGAGAACTTCACCCAAGTGCGCAAAAATATTCATTGTTAGACTGAAAATCCGCATCAAACATTCATCTTTCAACACAAAGAAGTAGTAATTTAAATAACTTCAAAACTTGGTCCAGTAACAAATACCGAACACTACTCCAAAAATGAAAACAGCCCACTTCAGAAAAATTCTCTCTTAATTTGGGATGAACTTGTCTCTTTCTTTTTCCTCCATTGACCATTTCTAGATAGATTAGTTAAATAGTACCTTAATTTTATTTTACTTCCTCTATAAACCTTTTTAATCCTAAGTTTAGCACATATTTTTTAGAAAAAAACTTCTAAATGCATCTCGTCATTTGTACGCAATTCCTAAATACTGTACGTCCCTTAATTTTAAAATGAATAATATCAAAATAAACCCGCCGGTTTGTGTCTAATGTCAAAATCAAACCCATGTTTGTCCACTAAAAGAGTGACAACTGGCAAGAAAAAATGGCCACTGCAAAAAGCAGTTGCAGGCGCAGTTTAGTACTACTACTACTCTGTATTTAGAGTATTCTCTTTTTTATTTTGTTTTTTTAACCTGTTTTGTCTCCCTTCGCTCCCCTTTTCCGCTGCACGCACTCCTCCGCCTCTTTCTCCCTCCATCCCACCATTTTCATTCCTCCTCCTCTTTCCTTTCCGTTTTCCCTTTCTTTCTTGTTTCTCCAGGTCGCATACTCCTCCTCTCCTTCAAATCTGACCTTAATTAATTAATTCAACCAATTAGTTAATTAGGGTTTTTGAATCTCAATCCCCCTTTCCCTTTTGCCTATCCCCATCTCTATTTAGGGTTTCCTCATCCCAATTTCCCATCACCATTTGCTCAACACCTCTTTATTAGCTTGTTAGATGAAGCAGGTACTATTTCTTTTCTTTTCTTTTCCCGTTTTAATCCGCTGTAATTGGTCTTGTCTCATGCTTGATGGTCTGAGAAAACCATGCAATTTTTATTATTTTTTAATCTTTTGGTTTTTCTTTTTGTCTCCTGATGAAGAATGCTTCATTTATTTAGTCATTGTTATGTTTAATGGTTATTTATTTATTTCAGTTTTGTTTTTAGCTTCAGAAAAGTCAACGTGTTGCTGGATGGTGGCGGCGGTCATTAGGGGTGCTGCTTTGCTGAGCAATGCTTGATATAAAAGCAAACCTGGCGATATATCACCATGTTTGCTTCCAACACTAGCTTACTCAACATCAACATCACCTTCTTTTTCTTTCCTTTGGCTGAATGGCATCCCGTGCAATAATAAAACTCATCCGGGCCTAATTCTACCTTCTCTAATTGTTCAGGTTTGAACACACCACCCTCTCTCTCTCTATTTTATTCAGGCTTCAATCATAACCCATCTATCATAATCTACCAAATCCCTTACAATTATTTATACTTTAGATGAATAATATGGAATCCACCTCATATATAGGATCGTGATTGTTTTCCAATTGAATTATGGTCAGAGAATATTTTACTTGGCTTGATTGGTCTTGGATGGCAGCTTATTAATACATTTATGATCTATTAACTGATAGGCGGGTTCTTTTTTGTTTCAGGCTTTGGAATTGGTTTCTTTGTTTGTTCTCTGGTGCTGAGAATACGGGCCTTTGGGAAAGGTTTGGTCTCTTCATGTTTAGTAAGAGCTATTCACTAGCTAGAACAATGGGCTGTTGTAGCTGTTTTGGGTTCCTTAATAAACCCAAGCAAAGAACGAAGCCTGTTTGCGAGAGGAATTATAATCTCTCCCAGGAACTTTTGTTAGATGAAGAAATTGATGATGATGATGATGAAGAGGAGGAGGAGGACAATGGTTCCTATGATGGTAATCGTACTGACACTGCATACTGTGATGATGGTGAGTTGCCGGGCCACCATGCCAAACGTTCTGAAGAGATATTAAAATTTTGGGAAGAAAGTGGAAATATTTGCAGGCAGTTTCCTGTAAAGGAAACACACACCCTTGTTCGTGGGGAGGTAATGTTTAGATTTTTCTGGTTTGTACTTTTCATAAAGCAGGAAGCATATGAAATTTCTCCTCTATACCAATAATGACTATTCTTTTTGCTTTGCATCAGCCAAACAGTTTGGTTATTTGAGTCCTGTATGTGTTGCCCCTCTGTTGCAACTTAAGTCACCCCTCTATTCATTCATTCAGTTCTACCTTTTTTAAGTCCATTATGCTGGGTTTATACATTATAGCTCATTGTATGTCATGTAAAGTAATTGTTAGGTCTTGGGTCCAATTCTTAGGTTTGCATCCCAAAGACCAAATACCTTTTCAGCATCATGGACTGGTTCCATTCCTAACCCTTTCTAGTGAATCACCTATGCATCCTTTCCACTTTGGGAAATAATGCCAGGTCCCAACCTGTTGAAGAAGGTTGTAAGCATATATAATTATATATTCCTACAGAGTATACACCAGTGTGGCTTCTAGGTGCTTGCCTGTATGGAACTTCTATTTCCTTGTTGGAATTGATGCTTCATTGGCCACCTATCTTCTAAGAAATGACCAAATGCTTCTCTGTCTGCTCGTTCAGGATGAAAATGGTAATAAAATGATAAATGAATATGTTCGTGAGCATAAGATTGGTGCTGGTAGTTATGGGAAAGTGGTAAGCATGGTTTTGGAAGACATTCTATTTGTGGTAATTGTTTGAACACACTGATCCCCATCAGCATTTTGGCCTTTGTTGTGCAACAGGTTTTGTATCGAAGCACTGCAGATGGCAAGCATTACGCAGTTAAGGTAGTTCTTTTTGGTCTCTATCTATATATTGACTTCTTTTTTGGTGAGTAAGGTAGTATTAGTACTAGTGAGAGTATGGCCACTTCTGTTCTAGTAAACTTGTAATTGTTCTGGATTGGGGAATCATGGTTAGTCTCATTTTGTTCTCTTGCTTGTGAGGTTATTTAGGATTGGGTTTAATTTCTTGTAAGCGGGAAAATGTAAGACATGATCCCAGTGATTATGGAGTACTTGCATTCTTGTCAGTATTGCATGTTGAATTAATAAAATGTAGTGTCTTGTAGATTTCTTCAAAAATAATAAAATACGTTTCATATTTTTTTTTGAGCTACTTTTCTTTACTTTCAGGCATTCCATAAGTCACACTTGTTGAAGCTGCGGGTTGCACCTTCAGAGACTGCTATGACTGATGTTCTTCGTGAGGTGTCTACTTGTTTCTTGTCTTTTGAATACAATATATTTTTACTAGCAAGAAGTGATCTTGTGGCAAGATCCTCTAGTCATTTGGGAGAAGATGCACCTTTCTTTTCTTTCCTTTAAAGTAGATCCTCAATCAATACTAACGGATAGCTGACATTCATCACAAGAGTTTATTACTGCTATAGTGCTTATTCCTTTGCACGTTAGTACTAGATAATATATTTATTTATTACCTCATGTCTAGTTTGCTGTTGCTCTATTGTTGTATAAAATTAAGTATTCTTTTCCCAACTTTCCTTGCAGGTCCAAATCATGAAAATGTTAGAGCATCCTAATATCGTCAATCTGACTGAGGTCATTGACGACCCAAATGGAGATCACTTCTACATGGGTATATCCATATTCTTTCCTTTTCGTTGTCCTTTAATTTATTTCCTTTAGGTTTGCCAGTTTGAGATTGTAATTTTGCACTAATAACAGTTTTGCTAAAATTATCCAATTAGCTTAGCTGTTAACTTCAAATCCTCTTCATTGTCCAGTTCTTGAATTTGTGGACGGAAAATGGGTCTGGGAAGGTTCTGGTCCTCCAGGTGGAATTGGAGAAAGTACTGCTAGAAAGTACTTGCGGGATGTTGTATCAGGGCTTATGTATCTCCATGCCCACGTATGGTCTTGCTGACTCACTATGTGCATTATTAATGTTATTATATTTTGAATAAATGTGCATGGCACGTTACCATACCTAGCTCTGCCTTCGACCTGTGAATGTTTGCTAACAAGCAATCTGTTACCTCATGCGCTTGTCAGCCTAGTTGTCTGTGGATAGTTCATTTTCACATAGTATGCCTAGATCAAAAGCTATTTTCTTAATCTGAAAGGAAAGCTTCAGCAAAGTCCATGAAACTTTTGGTGTCATTCTTGTTTTAGGTATTGGAACTTGGAATGTGTTTGCTTTACTCTCCTTGGCTGCTCTCTCCTTTGCTGACTTCTGGTGAATTGTGCTGCTTATCCTAGTGTAACATAATTATTACCTCAATTGGGCTGAAATTTTGATCTAGTTTTAATTGAAATTGCATCAGTAGTCATACCACATTGGAACTCCGGCTAAACTAAAATGAGTGGTTGTCAGACAAAGGCTTGCTGGGTTGTCAATATCATAAATTTAGTTGCATGAATGAAGACTATGAAAATATTGTTTTGAAATAGCTTTGCAGTTGCAGAAGTTGTTTGTGTTTGTGTTTTCTTACATGTAGATATTTTATATTGTCTTATAAGTGGATTGTTAGTACTTAACTGCTTCTTTTTGTCTTATGTTTATTAATTAACAGAAGATAGTCCACGGGGATATAAAACCTGATAATCTTTTGGTTACTCGTGGTGGCACGGTTAAGATAGGAGATTTCAGCGTCAGCCAGGTGTTTGAGGTAACGAAATTGCCGTAGACGTAGTTCAGATTAAATTAATTGCAATCGTATTGAAGTACTGTAACTTGTTATCTATTTTGTAGTATCTCTCTTTGGTGAGTGTTATCATAAATTATCTTTCTTACTATGAACTGCCCTTGAACTCTTTTATTATTTTTCCTCAATACGATACCTCTTCAACTTGAACATTTTAGTTTTTGGTAAACTGTGATTTACTTTGATCTTTCTGATCTTTTATGATTAGATTGCAGATTTTTTTTCCTTCTGAATTAGGAAGCTTCGAATATTCAATTGCAATTTGTAATAGTTCCAGGAACCAGTAATTAAGATAATTTATATTTCATCTGTGAAAATTTACTTGACTAATTACTGTTGCACACTTCATTATGGAGATAGGAAAGATAAACATATGTATGCCTAAATAGCAGCCTGTTTAAAAAAGCAATACATTTAAAAGAAGTTTACACTTTTTCTCAATTCTTTTTGCTGGGAACTGAGGGATTTATTTACCAATTCAATTCAATTCCTAGTGCCTACAGCATAAGCAAACAATTACATATCGAACTCACTGAAAAAGAAGTGACTATTATACTTTTGGCCACAAAATATCCCTTGCCTTTTTTTCTACAGCTTCTGGACTGTGCTCTCTCTTCTCCCTGGAATAGAACTCGGAAGAAAGGCACACTATTGAAATTTCATCCTACTTCCCTCGGATCTCTCACTAAACCATCAGTCCTACTGAAATCTTACCCCCAATATATCCTCACAAGTCAGTTCTAAATTAACAATAATCTCTTACCATAAAAGATTATGGGGGTCAAATTAATTACCACAAGCTCACCTATTCAGATGGTAAAGTTCAAAGGTGAACAACAAATGAGATGTCTCGTTGGAGAAGCTAGAATGGCTCGGTTCTTAAAGCTGTCAAAGCCAAAACAACAAGACAATGAGAGACACAATGATGCTCCAGGGATAGGATGAAAGATAAAGAGCAGGTTAAAACAGAAACAAAGAAAGGAAAAAAGAAGTGATGAGTTTCTGTAATAATAGAGACTGTAGTAGTTTACTCTAAGGAGAGACTTATGGATTCAATACTTTAGAGAGGCTTCCCATGATATTCTCTAGTTAATTTTTGCAACAGAGCTATAAAGCATAGATATGGGAATCTAAGTTTTAAGAGAAGCCTCCTTTCACGTGAACAATTTACTTTCGTTGGCAGCTGTTGATATAAGCTCAGGTTCTGTCTGCAACTGCACTCTTGGGCACATCTGGGTTCGTTGCTTGTGATGTTGTCAATGGTCAACCTTAGCTCTACAAAAGTGTCTATGGTTCTCCTGAGTGCATGTGTATTAGCCGTGAGCGAACACAAACATGATTGTGGATGCAGCCTTTTCTTTATAGTATCAGAATTATTAGCAAGAACGAGTATTGTGTGATGAGACATAATAGACTTGTATAGTTTTACATTTCATGTGAGGAGTACTCCGATTCCTTTCCAATTATTAACGCTAAGAATCATACACGTATGCAGGATAATAATGATGAGCTTCGTAGATCTCCTGGGACACCTGTTTTCACGGCACCAGAGTGTTGTCTAGGTGATTGTTTTCCTGAGCTGGTTGATACTTAAGTAGCACTTGAACTGTTGGAAAGATATTGGATTTACTTAAACAGATACCTGGATTCTAATCCTTATCTTACAGGTCTAACATACCATGGTAAAGCTGCTGACACATGGGCTGTCGGAGTGACTTTGTACTGTATGGTACTGGGGCAATATCCATTTCTTGGAGAAACACTGCAGGATACATATGACAAGGCAAGCAAACTGGATTCTTCACTTTGCTTATTTATTCCTCCATCATGCTTTCTCTGGGACTATTTGACAGACATGTTTCTACCTCTTTCAGATTGTTAACAACCCTTTAGTGCTCTCCGTAAAAATAAACACGCAGCTGAGGGATTTGCTTGAAGGACTTCTTTGCAAAGGTAAGCGGGATCACTGTCATTTACAGTTAGTTATTTTGTCCTGTGTTGGTCTGTTTTCCTTCTCTGTTTTAAACTGAAAGATATTTGTGTGCAGACCCTAAGCAGAGGTTAACATTGGATGCTGTTGCAAATCATGACTGGGTTATTGGAGAAAATGGACCGATTCCTCACTATATATGTTGGTGCAAGCGTAGTAGGTTGGGGAAGGAACTTTCTGGTGGGAGCATTGGTGAAAATCACTTGACCTATGAGGAATCTTACGAGAGTCAAACAGAGAGTCAAACAGATAATCACATTACAAAAGCTGACCATGTTGCGTAGCTAGTTTTGCTGTGTATAGTAGACAGCCTAGTTTGTTACATTTTGTTTTGTTCATTCTAATTTGTATATCCAATTGGCTAGAGGATAGTGTGAAAATGATGTGAACTGGTGTGTGGGATTTTGAATCTTCTAAGCTTAAAAAACCAAGAGCGTGTTTAGGTTTTTGGGATAATCAATCTTGTCTGTGGTGAAAGGGATGCCATTTTTGTGGGTTGAGATTTTCTAATGGAAGCCTCCTTTGTCATGAGCATGGTTATTAATCTCGCGATTCAAAACGGTTTTACGGTTTTAAGGAGTGATTTCGAGTCAACTCACTTAAAAATGAACCGATGAAACTCGGTGCGGACTCGGTTGGGAAGTCGGAAAACTGCCATGAAATCCGTTAAATCACGTGACTTTGAGTTAGACTCTACTTATACCAATTTCATGGGCTAATTCTACCAAAAAGATAAGAAACTTGGGCACAGAAAAGGGCCAATTTGCTGAATTAAATACGAATGGCAGCAGAGACATGATACTAATTACACGATGAGTGGAACTTTGGAGAATTGGTTTGTAAACGTTTCAATTTCAATTCCCATTTATCTAGAGAATGCGGAAGGCAGTGTACAATGATACAATCACTTCCACCTACATTCCACACACAGGAGCTGAGAACCGAGAAGTACAATCACTTAGCCAAATGAAGAAGGAAGGCATACAAAAATTGTACAGCAGTGTTTGATTCTGGAGAATGCTGGCGTAGCTTCAAGCTTCAAACTGCAAACTTCAGAATCATGTTCCGATGTAAGATGGAGCCAGACATTCATCAACCATATCCACTAGGTTTGGGTTTTCCAGTGCTGCCGCCACCCTCTCTTTATCATTTAGTTGTTTGTTAACTGCATTAGAAGGGGAAAAAATCGTGATGTGCGCATAGTTTTTAACCATATTGAAGTCCAGATGCTACACAAAATATATATCTCGGTTCATTAAGTAAATCAACAGTTATTTATCACCCTAAAATTTACACAAGCTTTGGGTGTACATAAGCTGCATCTAACACCTCATGCAGTTTTCGACAAGACTATGTTAACAGGACAAAAGAAGGGACAGCTGGTGATTCTATTTAACCTAAAACAATGAACCAAGCCAATGCATTTCAAGCGTGACCCTTATGCAACTAACCCTGTTTTAGAGCTAAGAATCCTCCACAACCCAAAACAAACCTGCACTAACACCAAGACCAAGAACACACTAACATGAGAGCGATAGTACCTGCAGCTTCAGTTGCATGGGTCCCAGGCGCCACCCTAATATCAACCTAAAAAAACAAAAATCATGAATTTAACCCAAGTTAATCATTGAGCACTGATAGAACTAACACGAACCAATGAGGTCAAACATGCGAGCACAAATGGCCACTGTTAATGTCAAGCATTGAACAAAAAAATCTCTATGTTTGAGTTACCATTTCAGAGCAATGCAAAGAATTTACAGTTTTAATTGGGGATCCAGACATCAGAAGAAACCATTATATTCAAAAACAATGTTATAGTGGTTAACAAGCCTTCTATATTGTGGCTATACATTACAAGGCATATAGAACAACACTGCCTTCACAGTTTGATAGAACCCATAATTCCTAATAGTACATTAATGGACCTGAATAATCTCATTGATGTTACTCAGCAGTCTTTCACTTGTTTCCAAAATCAGGAGGTAAACTCCTTTAGATGGTTTTACTGATGTCATACTATGACATTTCACCTAAAACAAGTATCTTTAGCACCTTGCCTAAGTACACCCGTGCAAATTATGCAAGCGAGGTACCAATTAATTCATGTTTCCTAACATCATGGTCGACTCGATAATCTAGCATGTTCAATATTGGTCTTTAGCAGAAGCATATAAAACAACTAAATATAATTGTACTAAACAGACCAATGAGTTATCAAAGCATCACAATACTTAAACTGCCAACTTGTCCTTTCACCAATAGAGCAAGTTAAAAGAGTCTACCTTGATTTAGATTCACACAATTGCTCAAGTATAACCCAAAATATCAGTTCCAAATTGCTTAGAAACATAGAATCTCATCGTAACACAACAGAAGTTTCAAACTCAAATCAGAAAAATGACATCGACATTGTGTCATTGTCAATGGTTCCAACCATTCATAAAACTTAAGCCATCCACACTTTAAAAAAAGAGTAATTAAAAGAAAAACAATCAAATTTGATAATAAATTAGATAACTCTGAGATTGCCACAGATTTCATTTCAAGTAAAGTCAAACAAGAAGTTGTAAATCACTCAACATTTTATTGTGACGACTGAAATTTCATACAAATAAGCAACTAAGTTTCATAATCAGGAAACTGGAATCAACTCAATTTCATGAGATTAACCTTTTCTATCAATTTTTATTTCAGCACTAGCATCAACTCAAGTACACTAACAAAAGGTAACTAGGCCAGCCTAAGCAGGGCTTGGGACTGATAACAACATCAATTCAAAGGAAAAGATGATTAATTATGTTAACCAATTGTAGAACCACTAAAAATTTCAAATAAAAATTGCAGTAAAACAGAGTTGGTACCTTGTAACGAGATGGCAGGCTTCTCATGAGTTTCACCCGCAAACAAAGGCCAATAACTGTTGCCATGCTACAATGCTCTACTGTCGGTGTAAATGTCACCCTGCAAAGAAGCATTATACTAAATAAATCTGAATATGAACTGCAAATACAATGGGCTCTCATCCTCATCGCGGTAAGGAACCACACAATGTGAGGAATCAAAACTAAAAGATTTTTTTTTATTACCGGACATAACTTCGCTTGTCATCTACTTCAACTGCATCCTCTGTGATCACTTTAAGCTCTTCCAACGAATAAGGATGCTCTGGATCTTTTATATCTCTAATATGATTTAAGAATAATGTTAAGAAATCCAGTATTCAATGGAAGGTACATCAAGTAGTTGCTCCTGGATCCCCTTGTCCCATTCAAAAAGTAAAAGAAAATCATGCTCCACAATACACTGGGAACATATTTTATGTAAACGTATAAATATATTGCTTAGCAGAAAGCCACAAGTACATTAGTATTTAAGAATCATAATAAAGTCCAAAGGATATCAAAAATTTCAAGTTGATCAATAGTCTCAACAGCGCACTCATCAGCATCATTGGGAGCATTTCGAACCCGCCGTTCCTTCTTTTCGTAAATGATAGGATTGGCATTTATAAGCTCAGAAACCATTTTTTGCAAAGCTAAGTTAAACTGCAAAGAACAAAAAGTTACAGCCAAAACAAATAAGCAGATGAAGAACGGTATTGATTCTATTATTTCATGAAACAGCAAACAAACTCAAAAATAAAAAGTTTAGAGCTTTGACTGCAGGCTTCCGCTTTTCTGTTTTTAGTTTTGCCCTTGATAAACTAATAACTTGAACAACCAAAATCGTATACCATATTCTGAAAGTTGTTTTTCTATTTTTTTCCGAACATTGATATAGTTAATTCAGTCTGCAAACGAATTCATAAATAGAAAAAGATGAGAGCATATAATTACAAATACCTCCAAAAATCAGCCCCGACGATGCAACAAACAGACCAACGGAAATATGAATTTGATCGCCCGCGTGACGAAGCCCTGTAGTGCTTGGATACCTTGACAGATTAGGGTTAGGGATTTTATTAATGGGCTGCAGAAAGAAGAAAGAACAGTGAAATACTGCAACGTGAAGTTAACGCGCGCCGATTGCCGCCTTCGCGGTTGCTCTCCCAGCTTAACAGGAGTAAATAAAGTATACCAAACTGATAAAATTTGTCATTTTTTTTTTCGATAAGCTAAAATTTGTCATTTAATATTGGAGTTTTTGATAGTTTTATTATTGTTAATTCTTTAAAAAATATATATATGAAAAAACTGGTTTAGTTTTTTTTGCAATTTTTTTATAATTTTTTTCCATTTTTTCTATAATTTTTTCATTTTTCTAATAAATTTATTTAATTTTTTTAGATCATTGACTCCTATTATATTGGTTACATATTTTTCTTCAATTTTATTTATTTTAAAAAAAAAATTAATATTGTTTTTAACCACTAGAAATGCCAAAATTATAAATTTTTATTTTTTAGTGAATTTTTCAATTATCTGTCCATTTTTTATTAATTTATTTAAATAATTTATAGCATGACACCTATTCTCATATTATATTATATTTTTTATATTTTTTCTCCAATTTTTATAGTAGTTTTTTTATTAAAAAAATATTATTATTTTTAAATTTTTAATTGCTAGGAAGGTCAAAATTGAGAGTTTATAGTATTGTCGTAGGTTTCAAATTTATAGAAGCAAAAATGGAAAATTTCGAAACTCACGCACTTGTTGTGATGTGATAAGTTGTGGCATTTTAACGTATTTTTATGCGGCATTTGTGATTTTATTTGGCCAATTTCCTATCAAGATGTTTTCAAGATATAGCAAAGTAGTTCACTTAGGTATAGTTTAGTTTAGAGGATGGCATAAAACTTCTCAACAAGGAATATTATTCATCATATGCAACACCAACAACCATATTCCAAAATAATAAGAGTTCCTGGACTTGGTACTACTAACTTAACTCAGTCCCCAAAAGCTAATCTAGCAGTCAACAATCCATACAAATAGTACAGGACTTGGTAAGATTTAGAGGTTCATTTCTTGCTCTGCTACTTTCTCAGTCTCCTTCTGGCTAGGAAGACTAATCCCGCTCGAGCAATCTTGGGCCCCAAAGGGGGATGGCTCTGCTATTTAGACTACTGCAAGAACTCACGTGGATCAGTGACATAACCAGTCACTGCAGATGCAGCAGCTGTGAAGGGAGAAGCAAGATATATCTGTCCCTCCTTGTGTCCCATCCTGCCAGGGAAGTTCCTATTTGTTGTTGAGACACAAACCTGCAAACAACAATGAGCACATACCAGTTAACACAATGTCTGAATGTTTGAAACGCGAGCCCCGAGGCTTCTCAGTCCGAGAATGGCGTATGAGATCTGAGTAACTCAAATAAAGGGTTCTTCATGAGAAAAATATATCATGGGCGGCGGGTGGTCATACGATCACCATCAATTATATTTCCTTTAGCACCCAACAATTTGGTTCTTACAAATTCCAGGGAAAGAGAATGATTATTGCCAACACTTGGTGAAAGCATTTTGAATTTACTTACCAAGACTTGAGAAATCAAATAAAGGCACTACATAAATTAATCAGTTAACAGCTTGTCTCCATATCAGGTAGGTTATGCACTTGCACCATAATGAATGTAAGTTAAGTCAGCTCATTTAGAAACACACCCAAAATACCATCCATTCTAAGTTTTAACTGATCAAGTAGTCCAAACTGACCCAGAGTTTGATCATGCAAGATTGGTCGCTATGAAATATAGAAGTTTCTTCACCAGATCATCACTGGAATATGGAAATGCACAACAAGAATGCATGTCTTTGAAAGTTAACCCCTAGGAAAAAAGTATACTTACCATAGGTTCGTTCATGCGTGCATAAGTATCTTTAGGGCCTCCCAAACAAGCACCGCAGCTAGGACTTGCAGGTGTGTCACAGCCAGCTTCTTCAAAGATCTGGGAGCAAGTCTTGCCACCAGATCCTGGCACAGGGAGACTATACAAATCCATCCAAACCTGTAAATTTCCCAGTATAACAAAATGAATAAGAATTTTAACGACCCAAAGCACATCACTGACCAAACAATGAAGTTTTTTTTCAAACCTTTTGGGTAGCAGGAACAAGGAACGTGGGAACTTTCACCTTTTTACCCTGAAACAAAAGTGAGTAGACAAATTAAGCATATCAACAAAGAAATACCATGTCAACTAGTCTTATCCCAGTATGAAAAAAAAAATTAAAGGTCCAAGCAGGGATAACTATGAGTTGTAATGAGGTCTTACTGAGGCTAGAAAAACTTTGGCTGCAGCCATAAAATCCTCTGTTTTCCCACCAGTACAGGATCCAATATATACTCTGTCAATTTTGACATCTTTACATTCTCTTGCTAAAGCTCGATTATCAGGAGAATGAGGCTGCAAAAATAAGCGGAATTAATCAAATTCTAAATAAAAAAATACCAATCCAAGAACGATGACATATACAAGACACCTTTACAAATTGCAGAAAGGGAAGTCTCTCCCCTAGAATCAAAAGAAATCACCCACCTTTGCAACCAATGGCTCCAATTTTGAGACATCAAATCTGTACTCTGAAATGAATCTACAAGCCAAAAAATACTATAGATAGTGACAAACGACAACCAAATCCCAAAATGAAAAATGACATCACCATCAATGAAAAGCTCAGCCAATATTATACAGGAAGGATTATATATGGCTGGAATATAGATTAGGGACAAAAGGAAAAGGAATAAATTGGCACTGAAAAAACATTTAGTCATAAAATACTACCTCGCTTTCTTATCACTATAAACCGGTTCATAGGCAATAGATGTTTTACCCTGGGTACAAAAATAGATTACTCTGTAAGATATAATGCCTAAAAGAAACATTCACAAATAAAATCCAAGAGATGACAATAAAGCCTATCAGAAATTCACAATAAAAACCTCAAGATACTGGAATGTAGTACTATCAGCAGGGACAACACCATTCTTTCCCCCAGCTTCAACAACCATGTTGCATAATGTCATTCGCTCTTCCATCTACCCATCAATACAACCAGATAATAAAGAAAATTACTAATGATGCTTAGTTAGCAAGAGCTGATAGAAAACCACTAATCCCATATTCGTAGTGCAACAGATACTAAAGGTACTCACATTTAAACTTTCAACAGTTGAGCCAACAAACTCCATTGATTTATATGTTGCTCCAGCCACAGATATTTCACCAATTATCTGCCAATATTAAGTCAATATCACAGCTGTTACAGGAAAAGAAAAGTTACATTTTTCGAAGAGTAAGACAACTTACTTGCAAAATCAAATCTTTGGCAAGTAAATAATCAGGCATTTCTCCATCCATTACAAACCTTATAGTTGGGGGCACCTGCATTTGACACAAGAATAGCTAAATTGAGCAGGCAAGTATAATTTTTTATTTAAAACAAAGCATTACTACCCAAAAAGGAGAAAAAACCGATGAGTTAAGAAACATCAATCACTAGCTTTACTAGGTAACAGCTAGAAATTTTTTCCAACTTGTAACGAAATAGCAAGAGTTTGTAAATCAGGGATGTCTATGTTGATGCCAACAACAGAACCCAAAATTTCATCTGATGACAGCACCAAAGGAATCTGGTATATCTTTGAGCTTCAGTACTCAGAGGATACTATTTAATACAAAAATAAGAATGCAACATGAATAATCAACTTTAGAGTTTAGATACCTTAAGCAGGATCTTCCCAGTGCCTAATACAAAACCCGCATCAGTGTTGCCAATCCCGGTAGCAAATTGACCAAACGCTCCAGCCGTGCAGGTATGTGAGTCCGTACCCAGGAGGACCTAAAGGCCATTATCAACAATGAGTTGTCAGACAAGAATGTAACAGGTAAAATGTTACAAAGTAATGACTGTAAAAATACTGCACCTCTCCAGGTCTGCAATGACCTTCTTGGGCAAGTGCAACGTGGCATACACCTTTGTAATCAGGGTTAGCCTGCAAATCACAGTGTAATCAGAAGATTCATCACAAAAATGCACAACAAGTTTCATTTCTAATATTCGGGAAATATACCTTAAAATTACCAAGATCCTTAATATCATAGAAGTACTTTATATCCTGCTCCGTACAGAAATCCCTCAAAATATCCACATTACGATTAGCACGTTCATCAGAGGTGAATATGTAGTGGTCGGGTATTATCACTAGCTTTTCACGGTCCCAGACCTACAATTAAAAACAGTGACATATAGGTAACTTGATTAAAACAATAGACCAATGTATCAATACAAGCAAGCAAACACAGACAGCAGAGGCAAAAGTTATCAACAACTTTTCAACCTAACTCAAAATTATGCTAACCGAAGAAAAACAATTAAGTAGAAATGAATGACTTCACAATGATAGAAACTCTACATTATGCTGCTCATTTAAAACTTAGCACTCAAACAATTCAGCTGTAAAATGTAAGCAGAAGCTAAAACCATACAGTACCTTAGCCTTCTCCCCAAACTCTCTCTTGAAGATCCCAATGGAACCAGGGCCACAGACATCATGGGTCATCAAGATATCAACATTGACCCAAATATTCTCACCTGGGCTCAACTGGGACTTCTCAGAGGCCCTAGCCAAGATCTTCTCTGTCATTGTCAATGCAGTCTTAACCTGCAAAATCCACCTACACCTAGTTACATCATTGCTAAACGAGTAAAGCACGCAACAAAATGGTGATATAAATGAAACACAACATAATCACAACTTCAAATTGCCTAACACCAACCAATAGCAAATTACAAGACAACTTTTGTAGGACCAATTAATCACAAAAGGATATCCGAAAAGGTGAAAGGAAAAAAGCGAAATACTAACAGAGCCAGTAGTGGCAGGCCTGCGTTCGGATTGCTGAGGAGCCATGACTGAAACAATTGTCTTCGAAATTGACCTCTTTCCTTTGGGAATAGAAAAGTATGATGACGGCGAAGTGAAAGCAGAGAGACCCATGTCCTAAAATCACATAAGAACGATTGTTTCAAACTTTTTGCAGCACAAAATAAATAAATAAAGCTTGATAATCAATAATTGTGTTGAGTAAACTGAAAGCAAAGGGACGGGACCTTGTTGGCGACGAAAGATGAAGAAGGTGGGGTAATGATGGAGGAAGCCATAGATGAGGACGATGAGAACGACGTTAGATGGGAAGCTCTGGTTCCTTATACTATTAGCGGCGACTGGCTAGACCAGTAGTGGCCTAACCAAGAGTAGAAATAGGAGGCTTGCGTGTGGCACAGGTGCGCCTGTTTTTCTATGAACTGAAACCACCGATGGCGATGAGTCGATGCTCCTGTTTTACCGTCCAGTCAGATGAACCGCTTCTTTCTCGTTCTCGTCATTTTCTTTCCGATACCATCTTTTTGTACCTAATTTATCGTTTACAGGCTGACCAGTAAATGAAAATTAAAAGCCTGGCCCATAGTATACCCATTTTGGGTTGGATGTCGTAACTCCTTTTTGGGCTCAAATGCAAATGTACGGGTGCGGCCCAGCCCTCCACGTACCCATCGTAATGGGAAAAATGATTTTTTTTTAATTTTAATTTTATAAAATAACATAAATTTGATACTTTGCTCCCACTAATAAACTACTTTAATTCATGAATAAATATAAAAAATTCAATAACTCATATCTTATTGTTTGCTTGTAACAAACTACCATCAAGACTCGAGTTTGAATTTCACTTTCGTGTATTAAAAAATATAAGGGGAAATAGTTTTTACCACCCCTGAACTATCGTCAAAAATCAAAAACCTCCTCTGAACTTCATTTTTTGAAATTCACCCCACTGGATTATTGTTTTCGGGCAAAAAGCCCCTTCTATCCATAATTAAATCAATTTTTTTATGAATTCTTGGAATTTTTTACAATATTTCTTGATTTTTAGGCTAATTACATTTTTTCGTGAATTTTTACATTTTTTTTAGATTTTTTATAATTTTTTTAAAATCGTAAAAATGTGCATTGAAAGGGCTTTTTGCCCAAAAACAATAGTGCAGGGGGGCGAATTTCAAAAAATGAAATTTATGGGAGGTTTTTGATTTTCGACGATAGTTCAGGAGTGGTAAAAACTATTTCCCCAAAATATAATTTCTAGTGAATAAATGAAACCTAAAGACAAAATAAGTAATTTTTTTATATTTTTTTACTATTTAATTATTAAAGGGGAGAAGAAATATATTTATAACCTAGTTTAATCCAAAATTGAAGAACCAAAACTGACAGTGCATTAAACCAAATGGTATAGGTGTATTATTTTAGGCTGATATGAATTTACGGATCCACCCCTGTTAAGAATTATAAATAATAAAACTAATTATAAAAAAAAAATTAACCTGATAAGATAACCTTTTGAGAATAAAAGAAGTAAATAAACTTCAGAACAAAAAGATGGCTAGCTCCATAGCTGGACCTAAAAGTAGTGCCAAAAACACCGACCAATGGCCTTTCATGTAAATAAATAAACATATGCATGCAATTGACAACAATACCCATAAACACTACCCAGAATGGTAGTATTATAGTATTAATAAATTGAAATAATTACATTTTGAACCTTATATTCGACCGAAATTAACACAATAAATTTCTAACGGAAAAAAAGTGTCATAATAGACTCTTTATTCACCAAAAATTGACATTTTAGATACTTCATCAATACGTGGCAGTTAAGTACTAACGTGAATTTTTTTTTATTTCCGTAAATACGTGTCATATGCCACGTATTTAATTTAAAAATTTTTATTAATATTTTATTCGATGTAGGAATATCCATATCAGAAAGTAAAAATAAATATTTAAAAAAAAACTAAAAATTAGAAAACTAAAAAATAAAAACACCATCTTCTTCCTCCTTCCCCTCTCTGTCTCTTCTCTCTCTCTAAAACGCCACCATGAATGTCTATAATGCTTTCTTCAAATACCAACATAGGCATCTCCTAAACACCTTATCTCAAACACCCACCAAACCCAACAACCCATTTACCCCATTCACGACCCAACGAACCCATCAATTTCATCCATTGTTTTTACTCATTTTCGCTCTTGGTTTCTTTTATAAGAGCGAACAAAACCATCATCCATCACTCATAACAGAACAACAAAAATCCTAATAGAAGCCTAAAAATAACAAAAAAGGATGGAGATTTATCTGTTGGCAGTGGTGTTGTCGTAATGGTGGAGGTGGTCCTCAAACGGAGTTACGACAGCGGCAAAAGCAGGTTGTGAAGGAAAGAACGAGAAGCAACGTGGTTGGTGACGATTCGTGATTGTCAATGGCTGTCATGGAAGGAAGAGGAGTGAGATGTGTAGTACTTGATGTTGTAAAATTGATGTATTACAAAGGTTATTGTATCACATTTTCAACGGCTATATGAACGGTTAGTTTCCAACAACTATAAACGACCACAATAATGGCTAGATTTTAATGGCCACAAAATTTCTTTTTTAATAGTCATAAAATCTCTACTTTATTGGCTATGAATCCCCACCTTAATGGTCATGATTCTCTTCCTCCCTATAAATACTACCTACTCCATCAAACCAACAGAGGCCGAGAAAAAAATACCATAATCAAAATTGAGAGCTTTTCTTTCCTAGTTATTATTCTGTTATTGGTTCTTGTTGGTCTGCTCCTGATCTTGTGTTAGAAGAGATCATTTTATCCTGAGGGAATAAATAACTTTAGGACATCATTTCTACGCGACTCGATATTTGTGTTTCCAACTTTATTTTGTAATTTTTTCCCAATAATCTAAAAGAATTTATACTACCGGTGATGGATCGCTTGAGAGTGCAAAGAAAAGAAAGTTTATACCATCGTCTTATGCTCAACAGATAAGTATCAGTTTCTTTTTCTTTGTGGTAAATTAATAGTATCCCTAATTAAGAGGATATGTTTCTAACAATCTCACAGAAGAAAATTTTGGAATGACTTGTTGTTATATGCAGAGGGTGCGATGGATAGATTGGTTGTGTGTTGTTTACGTGTTTGTGTTCATCTTAGAAGGATTTGATATTTGATCAGGGAAGGGAAGATTTGATCGTCTGTGTTTATCACGCTTCCTTCCTTTTGTTTGAGGGATTTGATAATTATCAGGAGTTGTTTTTCTCTGTTTGCGTTATAATATTATCTAGTTTTGAAGGTTTTTGTGGTTGTAGTCCTATGGATTATGTATGTTTTCCAGGGTATATATACGGGACAGGACTAGCCTGTGCTTTCTATGTGGATTAGAGTATCCTCTTGGATTTACAGTATTTAGTGGTTATCGTGCTGCTTCTTGTTACAAAATCGATAGGTTGCTTGATCTATCCGGAGTTTTAGTTTTTATATGGATCCTCTTGATATGAAAGGCTAATCAGGGAGTTTCTTGTTTGGCATCTGGCTTTTTCCTTGAATCGCGTCTTTAATTATCACAATTCATGGTTATCGTCCTGTTCTGTTTTCGTATTTGCTTTCCCATCATTTTTAAGATCTTAAAACTGACTGCATATTGGCCGATTATGGCCTGACATGGGACATTACGGCTTGTGATTTTGAATGTTACAGAATTCGGTGAACATACTTGGAAGTTTGGAGGTATTGCTAGGGAATACTGATAGAGCGTTTTATGTCCATAATTCTTCCCTCTTTTATGTGCCTTTTTAGATCATGATGCTACTTATGTTGCTGTGTTTCTGCACTTTTTACAGATCTAGGCAAATAAAGAGGAAAATACGAAAAATGACGCTTTCTATCATTTTCTGGAAGTATTGAGCAGCTAGGCCGTGCAGTTGAACGTTCGCGGAAGCCAGCAGTGTCCTAGCGAGAAAAGGAAACAAGCGCAATTAAGGAAAATATCGGATCTGCTCAATTAATGCTCTAGAAGTCCCAATCGCAGTAGAAGTCCTATAGGGAGTTGAATTCCAATCGGATTAGGAGTTTTATTTGTAATAATTCTATAAATACTTTTAGTAATTAGGGTTTGAGAGAAGGCTCTCTCTTCCGCCTCTTCTTCTCTTCCCCCTCTCCTCTTCTTCTTCATCTTCTCTTCTATTTTATTTATGCAATTTATTTATTTATTTGTTTTTACTTTTAATATGAGCGGCTAGTTTTCTTGTTCTTGGTAGGAATCATCAAAGGTTGCTTAGGAAAGCCATGAGGTCGAATTGATATTAATATACCACTGGTTTGTATTTATTTGTTTAACGAATTCTTGTCAAATCTACTAGGGTTGTTTCTAGTCTGGCCAACTAGCTGCTAGACCTAACCGATTAAAGTCATCTCTGTTGTTATAACTAACGCGAAGCTGCAGGGTAAAGTAGACAACCATATTGGTCCTGACTGGAAACCTGGTACCCCCCAGTTGGGTTAAACGAGTAATTAGGGTAGTGCCTCGAGCGTACTGAGTGTCTCGCCCTAGACGTGCCTTACCTCCTCTTCATGGGCATCCGAGTATTGTCTCCATAAGCGTACCTTGGAGGACGGCGGACTGTCAAGGTTATCCCATAAGCGTACCTTGGGGTAGCTTCTATTACGAAGGTAAGCAGGGGACCTAAGCGTACCTGGTCCCTATAGCGCCTCTACCAGCCAGGGGTAGAAGATCCTTGCACCGATGATCGGCCAACCATAAATGCAACTGAAGATAGATTCCTACCGAGGACCCTTTCTCTATTGATTTCTTACTTATTTTATTACTGTCTGTTATTACTTTCTTAGTTTATAATTAGATTAATCAACATTCTCAAAACCCTCCTTTGTTACTGTTTCGATCTGTTTGCCCTAGTCACACACGAAAGTCAGCGTCTACCCTTAGTCCCTGTGTTCGACCCTGCTTCCACTGTATACAATTTATTGTGCATTTGATAGCAGGTTTTTATTATTGTTTTTGTATGTGCTTCGACAACACATCAAATACATGTCTACCTTTCCCCAATTTATCCCTCCTATTTTCTTATGCTTGAGTTTATTTTGGTGCTCCTTAGTTCAAATTAATTAGTGGACATTTTAAGTGATATTTGAACTGTTTGTGTACTCTGGTCAGTTTGAAGGTTGATATTTTTAACAAACATGGTCGTCGTGCATCTAAGTGTTGATGCTTCTGTTCGATTTGCAGAACTAATAGTGTGACTTGGGAATCTCCTTTAGGTGGCTTTTTATGTTGTGCACAAGATGGTTTCCTCCTTGCCTCTTTTCTTTTTCCTGTGTTGTTTTATCTGATATCATATATATAGGACGTCAAAGAAAGAGCACAGCCGGTTTACCCATTCTTATAGTGTCCCTTCTCTTTCCTTGGCTTATTTTATCTGTTTATTTATTAACTAATTATTGTGCCCATGAAATGATGTCAACAAGTTTTGTGTTGTAGTTAACCATTTTTCTTGGCCGAGGTTACAACATTCTAACTTTCTGTTTTCAACCCATGAGGGGTGCAGTTGCATGAGGATATCTGACTGCCTACTGAATTATGATATGCTTTTGGGCTGATGCATTAAAATGGATTAAAAGAAGGGCGTATGGATTTGCCAGTGTTCTTGACGCCAGTCACTTGTGTGAATTGTCTAGCTAATTAAGTTTGCAGAGAACTTATTTATGGTGGCAAACATATAAGGTATATATTTCAATGCTCATGAAGCTTGCAATCAAATTAATGTGTAATTTGATTATATTTGACACTACAAGAGGTATGAATATATTAATCTCATTATGAGTAATGTTATTATTATTGTTTATAAAGTAAAATAAAATTGAGAATTATTTTATATGATTTAAAAAGAGAATAACTCTCTAAGGAAGGAGATACATTACTATTATATATGATAGAATATATGTGAACATGTGTTATTCCATATATATTTCTGTGAAAGCATTATTTCAGGTGATGTAAATTTATTAAGTGTCGGTGCTCTAAAATAGGTATTTACTCTAACTCTTAATTCTTGTGTAATTGTGTGGAATTAAGAAAGTATCAAATATATTTATTTGGTATAATTATTTTTTATGCATAAACAAGTAGAATAATATCCGTAAATGTGGGGGTACGAATATTATAATTATTATTTTATTTATTTATTTATTTTAAAAAAATGCCATGAAGTATACTAATACTTTTGTGAGTTTGTGGCAGCAATGATATCACAAGTGTGATAATAGGCAAATAAATAAATGATAAGAGATGTGATAGCATTATGCTATCACTAGAACTTTGTGTTAAGATTCTTCTCAAGAATGAGATATTTTGATGTCAAATTTTTTCAGTACTCTTTAATGACTTACTTGAGGGGTAACATGAATTGTGGTATCATATATAATTTGAATTTCCGCTGTATTAGAGAATACAGTGTTGATAGTTGAATTTTATATTCAAATGAGATAAAATCCACTAGTGATGTAATTTGATGATCCACTAGTGGTATTAATAATTTTTTGGATGAAATTCTACAGCATGTAAGAATTCTATTGGGTGTAACACCTATGTATTGATACATTGTGATTGTCAAGCTAAGGCTTGCATATGTGGTTAAGCTATTGTTAAATGATGAGATTATTTTCGTTAACTATGAGATATCAGAAGTGTATTTAGTTGATCCTCTAACTAAACATCGAGGGGAATGGGACTTAAAGCTATATTAAGAAATTAACAGTGATGGGAACCCAACCTTTGTTATTAGAGATCCCATGAAGAAGATTCATATGGGTAATAACAAGTCACTTGTTAATTCTACTAACACGAAATTGATTGTCCCTCCTATGGTGTGAGAAATGTTAGACTGCATTGATGGAGAGTATGAGTTTTTGAACTCTTAATGATTTCATATCCCTTATGGGTGGTGTATTCATTGCAGGTACACTTGATGAAATCACCTATATGAATGTGAAGTGGGGTCGCTCTTATAAGATTGTGGCATAATCTCTAGAGAATTTATTAACATCCAGGTACGCGCATGGCCAAAACGCGCAACCGCGTTAACAACAAGAATTGTGGGAGTACAACATGATAAATAAATTCCCTACCTTGCAAAAGAGTTAATGGTTCATAGAAGTTTTAAATTTCACCATTATCTCAGTAAGGATAAAATTTATTTATCTAAGTCTGGTTCATAGTCCAAAAGACACTAGATTCGAAAAGTTATACTATATATATTAACCTAGAAATTCCTACTTTCAACCTTTGTAATATGTGGGGGATTGTTGTAAAATTGAGGTATTACAAAGATTATTCGTATCACATTTCCAACAGTCATATTAACGGTTAGTTTCCAATGACTATAAACGGCCACAATAATGGCTACATTTTAATGGTCATAAAATCCCTCTTTTAATGGTCATAAAATTTCTACTTTATTGGCCATGAATCTCCACCTTATCGACCATGAATTTTCACCATAATGACCATGAATCCTCACCTTAATGGCCATGAATTTTCACTATAATGACCATGAATCCCCACCTTAATGGTCATGATTCTCTTCCTCCCTGTAAATACTACCTACTCCATCAAACCAAAAGAGACCGAAAAAAAACACGACAATCAAAATTGAGAGTTTTTCTTTCCTGATCTTGTGTCAGAAGAGATCATTTTATCTAGGGGGAATAATTTTTTTTAGGACAACGTTTCTACGCGACTCAATGTTTGTGTTTCTAACTTTATTTTACAGATTTTTCCAACACTTGAATCGAAAATAAAGGGCACCTTGACTGAAAGAGTAGATCTGGTGGTCGTTGGCCGTTGATGAAGTATGGGAGATGGGACAACGACGGTGGTCATCCACCACTTCCTCTTGAAGGACAATCCCTTGCCATGGGCCCAGACTCAACCACAGCCGCCACCACCACCTCCGTAGCCACTGCCTCCAGATCTCTTGTCGTCGCCGCCACGACTCCCACCTCCATAGCCTCCGCCTGAACTGTAGCCTTCGTCGGATCTGTAGCCTCTGCCTCCTAATCTTTGGATTTCACCGTCGTCCCTTTTTGTTTCTCTCTACTCATAAAAATTAGAGTAGTGGCCGACGAACCAGTTACAGCAGTAATGGCCATGGCTTCTTCCATCACAAACTTTCTTCACAATTTGTTTTCCTGGTTTTTGCTGAGTATTGGAACTGCTAGTCTGGAAGTGTTCAATCCGTAGGTGATGAAATTAATTAATGATAGATATAATTAGTTAACTGATACGATCCTAGCTCTAGCGCACGCACAACATGCACCTAGAGCCAAAGACGCCGAGGAGCATCGAGGGAGGCTCGCACAACCTCATCGAGCGAAGACAACACCCGGTGCACGGACAACACAAACTCTAGAGCTTGTGGCGCGCGTGACACACGCCAACGCGCCTATGAGGAAACGAGAGATGACCATCCGAGCCAACCCATTGAAGAGAGGCTTCGACCAACGATCCAAAGTAAATATAAGACATAAGGATTTCTTAGGAGAGTCGTGGCCAAGTTTTGGGTCAATCGCACGAGTAGATCATAAGAACGCCCAAGTCGAACTTGTTGTGCGCAAGAAGGGTGCGCACAAGGTCCGCAAGTGCATACGAGGGGTTCTAGTGAGAGCTACACAAGTCAGAATCATGCGATCGACCGTGTTTCTGAATCCTCAGGATGTTGCCTATATTTTGACCAAATTTCAGCTCAAACTCACGAGTCGTTTGAATGTTATGTCTCTAGACATTTTCGCTGACAATAATCCTACGCGGATAAGGACTTCAAAACGCGTCAGTCAACATCGTTCGATTTATTTCGTACCTGTTCGGCCTGGACTAGGAATAAAGGACCATGTCAACTATTTTCAGATGTTAGCTTGCGAATGGGATAGGTTTCAGCCCAATCGGACGAGTGGATCGAAAGCTAGCATGGGTCAACATTTTTGTGCGTAGTGTGAATGCACAACAGCCCGCAACTTGGAGAATGCGGCCCAACTTTAAGCCCAGCCGTGCGAATCATCCATGGAGGCTTCTAGAATGTTTAATTATATTTATTATTTAGTTTTTACAGTTATTAGGCTAGTAGAAGTTCTATTTCGAATGTACTTAGGAGTTCTAGTTAAAATAGGTTTTCTAGTTATAGTCTAACTAGTACTTAGCGCAAACCTATATAAAGGAGCGCATACATACATTGTAAATGAACCCCTGATTTTGATAATTGAATACAGAGAGTATTTCTCAATTTGTTCTTGCGAGAACCTTGCCTTTAATTGAGTTAGAACACTCGATTAAAATCACAAGTAAAACCCAAAAGTTCACCCCCTTTTGAATCGTTTCAACTAGGTTGCTTCTCCTAGGTGTGAGTCGAGGTCTAGAATTCGATCCCAGGTGTGAGTTGAGGTCTAGGCTCGTCAAGTAAGAGTTATTTATTTCCGTATTGAAATCCAAGCCTTAAACTAGATCGGGAAATTACTTGTTACGCATCTAGGCAACTAGGATCGTATCATTAACTTTGCATTGTAATTGTCTCTACAAAGTAATTCCCAATTTTTGTTTGCAAAACCAATCAATGAGCTTTTCCCACATCTTAGCAAACCTGTGAAAAAAAATTGGGTGCAAACCGGATTTTTATTTTTTAGTTTTCTACTTTTTAGTTTTTTTCATAAATATTTATTTTTGGAAAATTATTTTCTGATATGAATATTCATACATGGAATAAAAAATAATAAAAAATTTAAATTAAATACATAGCATATGATATGTATTTACGAAAATAATTATTATGTATTTACGAAAATTTACGTCAGTACTTAACTACTATGTATTAACGAAAGGTCTAAAATGTTAATTTTCGATGAGTAACACTTTTTATTAGAAATTTATTATCTCAATTTCGGTGGTTCAAAATGTCACTATATTTGTTATAAGAAATACGTAGATAAGGATGGATATTTTAGTAAAATTAGACGGTTGGGATTTGGTAGCGAGAATAACACCCGCCGGTCATCTTCTTTAGCTCTTTTGAGGAAAGAAAGGAAAGGGTAGTGACTGTCGTCGTACACACGCACTGCACACACTGACACACGCGCTTCCACTGTTAGTAATTTACACCCGCATTTTGGTTCCCGCAACACGGATTGGCTAACATCCTAACATCCATAATCTTACTGATAAATTCTTGTGCTTAACATCGAACTAAATTAATCAATACTACGTACTATTTATTGGCAGATAGATAGATCCATCTGATCCTATTCTGCAGATAGAGATCATCTTGATTCTGTCAAATGTGGAGGCAATTGTGGCGGAGTGGTGTTTTGAAGCAGACTCTGTCGTCGTCGGCGGCTCCGCCTGTTCAGGAGAGGAGGAGCCTGCTGCTGCGGCCGGCCGTTCATTCGTATTCTGTTGGTGCCGGAGGAGGTACAAGACCATTGCTGCTCCATTATTCAGCTTCATTCTTCTCTTCTGACGCCTCCGGCGGCGGTGGCGCGGCGTCAGTTGAGGGTAAGGAGAAGGGGAGTGAGAAAGATGAGGGGCGAGAGCATATAACGTGTGAGGAGGCGAAGAGACTGATGCGACTGGTGAATGTGGAGTCCCTCAAGTCGAAGCTTGGCACTGAATCCAAGGAATTAATCCCTTACGATCAGCTGCTGGAGACATGCCAGGCCATCGGCGTCGCCAGATCTCCCAGTGAAGCCGCCGCCTTTGCCCGCATCCTCGACGACGCCGGCGTTGTCCTTCTGTTCCGCGACAAGGTCTACCTTCATCCTCACAAGGTTATCTTTTCCATCCCCTTCCTCTCCCTTCTCATTTTTTTTCCTTCCTTTTTATTAGAGTGAGAAGGGACCCGTTGTTAGCCTTATAATGCATTTTCCTCATCTCTTTTGCTTCCTTTTAGAACCTCTGTAGATAAGTCACATCACATGCTCAAAGAGAGAGAAAAAACACAATTGATGTAGGAGTCGTTTTAGATCTCCCCATCAATGTCTCGTGATTGTTTGCACTTTGAAGGCCACACTCTTCAATTCCTTAATTGTTATTGATTTACCTGTCCATTCTAAGCTGGATTGTGGGGATTTGTTAAACATCTCATGTTCATCTGCCTAATTCTTTAATTCTCTTCATAGGTTGGGGCACTATTTTTGTTTGCTGGTGATCACTGTGGGTTTGTGCTCTCTGTGAATACTGTGGAATGTCAATATAATTGAATTAGCATTATATAATAATAATACTAATATGCATGTGCAATGTTGTCCTTGGTTGAAGTTATCTATGCTTTGAGCCTTAAGCCTTTCAGCAGTGCTGGGGTTGAGTTTTTATAGGCTCTAAAACTTTTATCATAAAGTAAGGATCAATTTACTGCCTTGAGGCATTTGGAATCCAACTGTATCAAGATGAAGCAGCATTAATCGTTGGTTTTTGATTTTGCACTTAATTCTTATAGCAGCTCCAGGTGATGATGTGAGTTAAGAAGAGTAAGTTTTTGGTCCTGGACAGGTCTTGATGGTTTTGGTACATGCTTGTCCTGTTTCCGTGTTTGTGGATGCCTTCCATTGTTAGCCCTCTTGCTTACGCTTAGGTTTTGACTTATAGTATGTTCTTGTTTGTTCAGGTGGTTGATCTGATTAGAAAAGCAGTGCCCCTTGCTCTTACCCCTGAAGATGACCCAATGAGGGATGAGCTAAACATGCTGCATAAGAAGAAAGAAGAAATCGACGTGCTGGCACATAAGCAGGTACGACGCATCCTTTGGTGTGGACTGGGTTTCTCTATAGTGCAGATTAGCCTATTCTTCCGGCTGACGTTCTGGGAATTTTCATGGGATGTAATGGAACCCATTGCATTTTTCGCTGCATCCACCGGCATTGTGGTGAGTTATGCCTATTTCATGTACACCTCAAGAGATCCAACCTACCAAGATTTCATGAAAAGGCTCTTCCTTTCCAGGCAGAAGAAACTGTTCAAAAAGTTGAATTTTGATAATGAGAGATACAAAGAGTTACAACAGAAGCGCAGTATTCCTCTCCATGCTACCACCTCTAGTATAAAGCAAGTACGAGTGGACATGGAACTAGACGATGACTAACGATGGCTTAACCTCCTAAGTTGCTAATCTTATAGTAGATAATTTTGATCTCTGATCAGGATTTATCTTGTTAACCCTCCAGTTCCTCAGTTTTATTTCTCGTAATATGTTATGATGTAATTTTGGTTGAACAGCTCAGGATCATGAGTAGGGGAGGTGCTCCATTTCACTATCATAGCACATTCCTCTATTTGTGCAATCAGATCTCGAATTTCATTCATCATGCATCTTGATTGTTTTATTTACTTTTACTGTCTGGTAAAAAAAAAAAGAGAGTGCTTTCTACTGCATGTTTGCTAGTAAGGCGCAGCCTGTTAAATTGTCAGCTTTCATTGGCACCAATTGTAACGATAATTGCAGAGCTCAAATAATGTAACAGGAGAATAAAGCTAATATTCTCTCTTTTCATTAAGCTAAAAGCTCCAAATTATGACTTTTTCTAAACTTTTAACTCAATACCAAACAAGTGTACTGATGCACAGAAGCAATGGTGTGAGCACTGCCTAGCTTCAGCAGCTTTAGCCACCCAATCTGCCACTAAATTAGCCTTCCTACACACACAAGCAAATTGAAATCTATCCGAGGATCTAGTTTTACAAATAACTCTTATCAACTATAAGATGGTCCGGTTTGTTTAGGCAATCAACCATCTGTCTCAACAATGTAATGCCAGATTGACAGCTTCATCAATAGCCTCTGCTTCTGCAATTAGAATCGAGTTGCAATTCTTCACCCTGAACGAACTGGCTTCAAAAAAAAGCTATTGATGGAATATACCTCTTTCCTTAAAAGACGTATTTTATGATGGATGTTTAAACTCCAAACTTATTATACCTATTAGGCTAATAGGCCACTACGAAATTATAGTACTTGTTTGTTTATATAGTACATCTTCATACACGAATATGAGTATTTTAACTAAAATGACAATTCTTTGATTTAACAATGCAACACACGAAAAGAGTGCAAGTTATGGGCGCAACGTCTTAGCTTTGCATCCAATGACTAAAAAGGAAAAGAAAACTTTGTACAGTTGTACGGGTGCACTCAACAACTGTTTGGTGGGTTTGGTTGAATATGTAAAACCAGCCACACAGACGCGATCCAAACCCAATTGATATGAATAGTCTGACACTGTCAACATTTAATCAAGAAGTCATATGAGACCCATGCAATAATGACGACAAACAAAAGATCTAGGGGAAGTAAGTACTAGGTGTACTTTCTGAGATGATAACTTCTATGATAGTTACTCGAGAGAGAAAACAAATAAGTGGAGCAGACCTCATGGTAGGATAGGACTCCACTCGGATATCATCAGAGTTATAACTTACCAGATTCGTAATGCATAAGCAATAAGGTACATCAGCAGCACCTTTCAGAATGACACTCTTTACAGCTAATAACTAACCACATATATGATGAGAATAAGATGCACAAGAAAATAAGAACTAGTATTGTTCTTTGGCGTCACGTCAATTTATAGCCATAAAAAGTTGAAACTATTCTGTTAGAAAGTTATCAACATAAGAAGCCATCTTCATTCATCAATTCTAGTGTAGAAAATCACTGAACTATCATTCTACGACGTCCATTTCGGGACAGAAAAATAGGAAAATGGAGACTTAAAGCACCAGAGATGTAAAAACAAATCATTAAAAACAATTGAGGATTTTCAATTTATTAGATGAGATCGGAAACAAGAATATAACAGACAAAGAAAGGAAGGAAGCCGAACATTACCATAGTATCCCCATCAGAAGCAAATAAAATGAAGAATTATGATATGGGACACCCATGTTTAAATACAGGATTGTTAAGGCAAAGGAACCAAATGCTCAGCGCTTGAGAAAATGCTATTTCAGTGACAATTAACTTATAGTCAATCGAACAAATGTGCAGGCAAGCACACCCTAAAAGGCCAGGTCAGATTGTTGAGTTAAAACTAAAAGAATCATCCACCCTCAACATCCCATAACAGCACAGTTGTATACGAAGACCCCAGCGTGCTCCTTCACGCCCACGACCTTCCAGTCCAGGACTCCATTATTGACCCCCGACTTCGGACACCATGAGTTGATCACAATGGCTTCACCTTCTGGCCCCCTTTGCCCACCAACAACTAGAAGGTGCCCCCCGCAAGCCTTGAAGGCCAATCCCCAACCATTGGAAGAATCAGCCCTCACTGGAAGCCTCCCCAGCACATCCCATGTGTTCTTCACCTTATCATACTTCTTCACCATGTTAGTTAAATGTTCAACTGCATACAGCTGGTTATCCACCACTGCAATAAGAGGAGGAGCCTGAGCAGCCGTGTTAACATTTGGATACATCCCTTCAATCTTCCTCCACTTCTTTGTCTCAATATCATACTCCTCCCCGCAAGTTAAAGAAACAGTCGGACTAGACATGCCACCAATCACGTAGAATTTGCCATCCATAAAAAAACCAGAGCACAATCGACGTGGAGAATGCATGTTTGGAAGCATTTCCCATGTGCCAGTTGAAGAATCATACAACTCTGCTGATTGCAAAATATTCCCATTCTTATCAGTCCCTCCAGCAACAACAGCAATAGAACCAAAGCTGCCTGATCCAAACAAACAACGAGGACGATGCATGCCCTCACACTTGACCCAACCACGATGAATCAAACTGTACTTCCAAATAGCAAAATCAAACAGCTCACGTCCAAAAACCAATAATTCACTACCCACAGCCAATGACTCCTTATCCGCATGGTTGAAACATTCATCGCAAGGTATCTTCGGCAGTGCCATCCATTTATTTCTGACAGGATCAAACGCATCCCATCCCCTTGGATCACAAACCAAATACACCCAATGCTCCACAAACCCCAATTGTTTCCTCAACCCATATAAACACCCACTTGTTATTAGCTTATGAAACCTCTTGTTTATACACGACAGGGAAGCATAATCTAATGTACAAGCCCGAGCAAGACAACTCAATGCCACATCATCAATAAGACCAGGGAGGAGTGAATCACTCGATCCAAGTCGTAAACGACTGTCTTTTACTCCCTCCCCTCCCCTCTGAATTATTGCCACACAGTCCATTCCTCTTACCTCCCTCCCCATCACTAAATAAAACTACAACAAATTCTGCCTTATGTATGTGAAGAAAGCTGCAGTATCATCCAAGGAAAAAACACACACTCCTCAACAAGAACAAAACACAAATCCAAAATAAATTACCAATAGATTACAATGCTTCAGATGCCACAATCCAATCTTCACACGCAATCAAACTCCATCTATTTTATTCCATCCAACAACAGAACAAATCAATACTGTATACCCCATCTCCCACTCTTTACTCTTTATCTTTCATTTATTGAGATTCATCTATGGAACTTCAAAAATTCACAAAACAACTCCAAACTTCAGCAAATCATACAACAATACGTACACAGAAAACCAACAGAATCCACCGAATCACGGGAAGTTTACAGGAGAATTCTCCGCCGTATTTCCCGCCATCACTACAGAATCATCAGCTGAAAAAACACGAGATTTACTCGATTAATAACTAATAAGAAAAACAAAAAGAGACGTAAACAAGAAAACAACTAATTAACCAATTCTGATTTCCATTTTCTAGTCAGGTCCGATCCCAATCCAATCAAATGAAAATGAATCGGATCCTAACCGGAGCTTTCCTATGGATCTAGAGAAGTAAAAGGTAACAAGAAGTGAGCAGGATATGGGGGAATTAGAGACTGACCGGGAATATTTAGAGATAGACTGGATCTCACGGGAGGAAGTCATCGGGATGACCGCAGGGAAACGAGATTACGTCAAGCATGCCGCCGCCGGAGGCCGGCGAGAAATGAAGGGAGAGAGGTATCTGAGATAGTTTGAGACATGAACAAAGCTGAAACTGATAATAAAAAAGCGAAAAGAGCTTATGAAACCGAAATACTACTTTCTTTGTTATGTTTACATGCACGCCCCTCATGTTTTTGATAATTGCAGTCCAGGATACCTTTTTATTTATTTATTTATTGTTACACTATTCTATGAAATTCCACATACTTTTGATACGATAAATTCATAATAATAATAAGATAATAAGAAAACGGTTGTCGTTTCTTGTGTTTTGTCACGTATCAGTTATTGTTTTGTGATGGGATTCGACCAATCGTGAAGGAAAAGTATTAAAAATGTAATTTTAATATTTAGGACTTAGGAAGAGACGTGTGTCGTTTACTCGTTATGATCTTTCTATTTTCTATTCAACTTTGGTGGTTGTATCTTATAATATAATACACAGATTTGTTGTGGGTGTCACACATCTAATGTATCACTCGAAGAAAATGGAAGAAAAATGAACTTGAGGAAATCCAAGCTCTATCTCAAAAATTGATAATTTTTACCTATATTGGTTACAGTCAAGTAGTAAAAAGTTATTCATCCTTTATTAAAGTCTCAAATTCTAATTTTACGAATGGATTAAATAATATTGAGAGAGTCGCGACTTATCTGACAGTACTCAGACAGGTTAGTCTCACTTAGATGTCACCTAAGGAAACCAAAAAAAAAACGATATTTTTTGTATATCAGAAAATTATTTATTGAGAGTTTTTATTCTTTAAATAGGTCAATATTGGGGAACAATATTAGTGCTATCTCAATAAGTTTAGGGATATTTTTTTTTGGAGGGTTAAAATCATTTAGCATCCAACATATGATCATCATATTACGTACTGACTACTCCAAATTTGAATTAAAAAAAGGCTCTTAAGGGTTGTAAAACCCTCTCTTATAAATATTAACGCAATTCAACATATAGAACTCGGAGATGAAATTTTTAATTGAACTAATCTCATATCAACTTATCCAATTGAGTAGTTTAAGGACCACTACGCTAAAAACAATGACTAAGTGTGCAAAGACTGAAAATCATACTCGGTTCATTTATACAAAAAGGTGATAAATGTTGAACATGTTTTTTCAAACAATTACGAGTTACAACTTAGGACACGATTGTTAATTAGAGTTTAGTTCTAACACGATATAGTATGTTCTTATACAAATCCAAATTTTAAACGTGACGCGTATAATCTATCTAGATGATAAAGTAGGTGATTATGGCCTCACCTTGTATTTTCCGTTCCTTTTAGGTATGAAAATCTCGGCTTACTATATATATATATATATATCGATCATATATTATAATTTATGTACCTAAACACCAATTAATTAGTAGTTCGACATTTTTCCTCTCTTTTTTTCTTTCTTACCGACTGTGAATGAACGAAATTAAAAGAGAAATTTTAGGTTTAAATTATAATACTTCGCTACAAATTGGAAATATGAAACCGACATTATAACCTTATGAAAAATGAATGATTTTGGTTAAAAAGGATAATTCTAACTAATTATAGAAAGTATAGATGGATATAAAAGTTTAGAGTTGTTGGCTACTCGCATACATTTGCTTGCTCTAACCACATTTGTTGGTTTGTGCTTTAAAGAAGAGTAGCAGTAGTAAGTGATTATGATGATATGGATAACAGCTCATGCTTAGACATTACACAACACCAATCAAAATCCATGTGAGGGGCAATGGCGTTTCTCATTTCCTCGCTCATCCCCTCACATGACCTCACCCAGTTCTGTTCCCTCCACAGAAAAGAAGAAGAAGAGGGTTATTGAGGTTGAAATAATTAATAATTACCCAATTTCAAGTTTAGACAAAGGAGGATTAGAGATCGTAGAGAACTTTACTGATTCTCAGATTTTTTTCCCTCTTAATTTAAAAATAGTCGGCATCTAGTATAATATAGAGCACCATTATCTCACGAAGTAAAATAGTTTAAACTTTGAATATAAAATGTATTTTAATATGACCCATTTGTATTTTCTGTTTAAACTATTGGTATATTACCTTGTAGGCGAATGATGTTCTACATACAATAGATATAACTAATAACTAAAAATTTATCGAGTGAGGGTGAGAAAGCTATTAGATGAATGGAAAAAGTGTTAATAGAGAAAAAAACTAAATAATTTTTTTAAAAATGGTAATAGAAATATTTAACGTAGGTGTATAACATATATATATATAATATTTACCGTTATTTGGAATTTTTTTACTTGATTTTAAAATAGTCAATATTTAATATAGTGGTCGAATTACCGAATAGTTTTCATAAAAAAAAAATAGTGAATATTTGAGGAGCCAATTTTGTTTAAAAAGCTCGTGGAATTTTTTTTTTATCTTTTTTAAAGAACTAAAAAATGCGGCCCTTTCAATTCGGTAGCGAATGATTTACCTAATCAAATTTTGAAGTTCAGTACATATCGATTTTAAGTCCTTATCGTACCTTATAATTCAATTAAATCTCTTAAAAAAAATGCGAGCTTTTGTTTCCTGCGCTTAATTTGTTTCTTAACTTTTGCTCTCTTTTCTACGAGAAAGAAAATGCGAAGGATAAACATGGAAAGAATCGGAGATTGACTATCACGTGCGGCGCCGAAAGGTTGACTAACTAATTTGGCAGCTAATCTTTATTCCAAAAACATGAGTAGGTCTTTTAATCTAAAGTCTAAGCCATTAATAATTCAACAATGAGCTCGTGATTTCATGAAACTGTGACCTTTCAACAGATAATCCCAATATCCTTGTCACACCCACGCTAGTTACGGACCAATTTATTATTAGTAGTATTAAAATATCGATAAATGCTTCATTTGAATAATTCAACATAAACTAACCGTTTTTAAGAAGTAAAATTATAAGTTCAATTCATGCGGAGGAGATTATTTACTGTGAATATTTTATCTTTTGATAAACCAATTCAGTGCGAACAAAATTAGTTATAACCCAATAACCTAAAAAGATAATTATAGCTCAAATTTAAAAGAAAAAAAGAATCGAACCTATAATCAAGAGGGGTCAGAGGAGATTTTTTTATATCTTTTCAATCGTAAATGCAGTCGCCCATCAGAATCTTCAAACAAAAAATAAATGCAAAATTTATATCATAACCCTCTCTGTTTATAATTGAGTTAAATGGAATTTTATATTCACAAATTTTAATAAATTGTACTTTAATTTCAAATTTAGCTTAAAATTTACTGGCTCTTTGATTGTCTTTTACCGTTCTTATATACTTTTTATTGTCATGCCAAACGTCACGGGTAAAAGACGGACCCATGTCTTCTAACTGAATAAATTTTAAGACAATTTTAACACTATGGTATGATTTGTTAAAATTAATAAATGTAAATTTAATTTAACTCGATTGCAAATAGAATGTGTGATCTAAACATTTGATACAATAAATAACAATTTTTTTTTTTGTTCCAAAAGAAATGGGCCAGAAAAAACCAATACTGGATTGAAGTATAAATTAGAACCCAAGACTGACTGGCCCTGTGGCCCATGTTTAAAATGCTCAATACCAAAATGAAAAACCAAACCAACCAACAATCATGGCGTCATGGGTTAATGTAAAAAATGACACCTGTACTCGAATTGATTGACTAATTTGGTGCCTGCACTGTTTTTTATTTTTAAAAAGTACTCGCACTCAAAAGGTTGTTCACATTTGGTACCTCACCCTAACGCTGTCCATCGAAATCCGTTAGCTGTCCGACGTGGCATGACACATCAGATGCCATATGTATGCTTGCTGACGTGGCATGCCACGTATGTAAAAATGAACCCGTGGTTACTTAAAACGGGTCAGGCTAAATTAAAACACCACCCATTTTAAACTAGTTCTTCACTTCCACCTTATCACCTTCAATTTGCATAACAAAATCAACCTGATTACGACGTTATTAATTTATTTTTTTGTGAAATTTATTAAAAAAAGCATGAAGGAAATTTCTCCTTTCGAGAAGCTTGGTTCCATTTATCAGACGAGTAGACCGTCTCCCTCCCCCGCTAGACCACCGCAGCAGCACCACCCCACTACAACCATCAACAGCCGCCGGTGCCTCAACCCTAACAACCCACATTGAAGCAGCAGCTGCAAATCCAAGGTCTGAAATTTAGGGGTACATGCCCTAATACACACCAAATCCGGATGTGGAGTGCTGAGAACAAGAATATAGATTTGAAGAAGAAGAAGAGCAGCTGGAACAACACCAACAAGAACAACAAGCACAAAATCCGCGAAACGACGTCGCTTCTTCCTCTCCCTGCAGTCCACCGCACGACGCCGCTTCTTCCTCTCCCTGCAATCCAAGCACCCCACATCTTGATCCAAAACAGCCCAACACCATTAGATCTGAAAATTTAGGTCCATTTTTTAAGAAATTATAGGCTAGGATTTATTTGGGAAAACATGAATTTTGGAGAAAATAGAGAAAAAATGATGAAATTAGCAACAGAGTGGGAGAGGACTTTAGCCCAGAATAGCATGACAAGATGTTGAAGAAGGCTTTCAAGTGAAGAACTAGTTTAAAATGGGTGGTGTTTTAATTTAACCCGACCTGACCCGTTTTAGTAACCACGGGTCCAAATTTTGCATACGTTTCATGCCACGTCAGCAAGCACACACGTGGCATTTGACGTGTCATGCCACGTCAGATAGATAACATCTTTCGATGGACGGTGATAGGGTGAGGTATCAAATGTGAACAATCTTTTGAGTGCGAGTACCTTTTAAAAGAAAAAACAGTGCAGGTGCCAAATCAGTCAGGGTGCCATTTTTTACATTAACCCATGGCGTCATCTTCTACATCGACTAACGGAAACGAACTCCCACTACCTGAAACCCTAAACCCTTCACTCCACTCCATGACCGGCCATGATTCTCCTAATCCATCCCATGAAATCCAACCGTCCATTCCCCAGTCAACGGACGAAAATCTCACCACTGACACCACCAACGCAGGTGAGAAGCGAAAGCGAGAAGACGACGGCGACGCAGCAGCACCCAACCCAGAGCCAACTTCTGAGCCTTCTCTTCTTCCATTCTACAAAACCTCGCTCTGTTCTTACTTCAGGAGGCAAGCGGCGTCCTGCAGTCATGGCAGCACGTGCAGGTACGCGCATGGAGAAGAGGAGCTTCGGCAGCGCCCTGATAACACGTGGGACCCCACCTCGGAACGTGCAAAGAAGGCGATGAAATTGGATGAGAGTATTGATGATAATAATGAAGGCAACGGTAAGGAAGAAGCCGAGGAGCACGAGCTGCAGATTATGATGACGGATAGTGTTGCTGATGATGGTGATGGTGAAGGTAATGGAGGGTGTTTGGATGCCAGGCTAAGCAAATGCCTGGTTCATTTGCCCAAGAGGTGGAGCTCCGATGATTTAAAGAAATTTCTCACTGACCAGGTGCGTTATTTTAGAGGTTTGGTTTTTGCTGGTGTTGGTCTGTTGGATGATAATTGAACAATTTTGGTTTATGACATTACACTTTTTGTCACTTGCGCGGTAAATAATTTGAATTGCATAGACAGAAAGGAATTATTAAAATGAATTTTGAAAATTTGCGATGACTGTTTAATTTGAATTTATATATTATAACGAGTTCTTAGAAAAGAGGAGCAATAGTTGAAAATTTTAGCAGTTTACATTACTTGAGTGGAGTTGCAGCTATGAGTGTAGTATGTGAGTGGGGATAACACTGCAACAGTATAATCAAACATGAATATGTATATACTGAGTGATGCTTGACACATTGGAAGTAATCCAGTTTATGGTATGTGGAATAATTCACTTGGTTTTTTTATGGTTTATAATGTGCTTAAGAATGTGGGGAGTTCCTTCAAGTTGTTAAGATTTCTATTTTTTCCTGATTGCTGGACATTTTGGCTGTAGTTGTAATATCTTCTATGTGGCAGAAATGAGCCTGTGTTATGGTATTATAGTAATCTTTTTCTCTTTTGTCAGGGGATCATCTTCAAATCTGCAAAGAAAAAGAAGGGCATGACAGTAGGTTTTGTGGGTTTTGAGAGTGCTGAACTGGTTAAAAGTGCTACTCAGGTACCCTCTCGTTGTGTCCTATATCTCAGAAATCCATACGTTATGGCTGTTAGCTAGCTTCTCAAGAATTATTTGAAAATCTGAATGTAATAGGAGCTGGAAGGAAAATGTGTTGGCAACAAGAATTTAAAGGTTGCAGATGTTGTCCCCCGACCTTTTGAGGAGAAAATAAAATCGGCAATGGCTTCTGCACATAACAATATGATGGGATCTTCACTGGAGGGAGAAAATGCTGGGGTCTCTAAATCTTCAGAGGGTGATACAAACGATGAGAGTTCAAAGTCTAGTGCAAAATGCGCTCGTGATGTAGTGACTCCCCTTGCACATATGCCTTACGATGACCAGATAGAGCAGAAGAAGAACTCTATCAAGCAAATGCTCAAAAAACTTGTTAGAAATCTGATTCATTGCCTTTTTGTTTTCTTCTATAAGATAATTTTATTGTGAAGCAGTGAAAGCTGAAGTCTTGCATTTTTGTTTCTGGGCAGACTAGAAATGCACGTAAAGCTTGCCCTGATGGTGTCTCTCTTCCAGAATGGGTTATGAAATCTAAGGAATTAGGTGAGAAGACTCCCAATTGCCCCTTGACATTTTTTAATTCACCTTTGTGGCTTTTGTTTCACTGTACTTCAAGATGGTGTGAGACTATTTGTGGTTCTTTTATTTGTTCGTTGAATCCTGCAGGTGGTCTCCCATGCAAACTAGAGGGTATCCTTGAATCTCCACTGAGAAATGGATATCGTAACAAGTGTGAGTTTTCAGTCGGATATTCTCTCCAAGGAAAACCTACAGTCGGGTTCATTCTAGGAAACTTTAGGTAGTTTTTGTCCACTGTTTTCCTAAATAACTCTTGGCATTAAAAGTATTTTCCTAAATGTAATCAATTTTAATCAGGGAGGGAGTGACGGCAGTAGAAGAACCTGTGGACTGCCCAAATGTTTCAAATATTGCTCGCAACTATGCTTTGATCTTTCAGGATTTTTTGCAACAGTCAGGCTTGCCAATTTGGAATAGATTTAAGAATACTGGATTCTGGCGTCAATTAACAGTATGTGATGTACAGTGTTCAGAAGTGATGATGACTTTTGAAGTATAAACTCTTGCCGTTGCACTACAAATGCTAAGCTTGTCATTCTTTCTTATTGTGTTTTCCAAGGTTAGAGAAGGAAGAATATCAGGGAAAGTTGCTAATGTTGAGAATCCTGAGGAAAACATATCAGAGGTCCTGCTTATTGTTCAGGTTCATATTCAGTTACACTTCAATTTTCCTTTTTAGTTGGGTGAAAATAACTTTCTAATAGCAGTAATCATTTTATCTTAATTGCATAGGTTTGCTCAGTGGGCATTGATGAAGGAGTAATAAATAGTGAGTTTGAGAGGATGGCTCATACCATTGTTACTCGAGCAGCTGAAAATGCTCCATCTATGCCTTTGACAGCTTTGGTTATTCAGGTAAAAGCTCTGTGGGATTTTCTCTGCATAGATTGTCTTTATGGAAACAAGTTTTGTTGGAAAGAATTTATCCCCCTCTGGCAAAATTAATTGGCCTGAAAATAATAGAAATAGAAATGTCATTCATATGTTGCATTTTCTAGTACGATCAACAATTGCCAGTATTGTATCCTGTCCTACTCAACTCATTTAAGCCTTGTTCCATAAATATATGGTTCAGGTCAATGGATTGACTTCCTCCTGTTAGCTGACAGTCGGGCTGCAGAATTATGCCCTGTCAAGTTTATACTGGCACCTTTGAATTTTCAGAAGGCATTTTTCCTTTAATAGTGATTGTGCTCTTCATAGGATCACCAAGGAATATCAAATGTTTCTTCTGCCGATGCTCCATTGCGCATATTACCGCTTTCAAATGCAGCGAGTGATTCTAAGGTGGAGGTGACTAGTAGCACTGTGGAAGCAAGAATTCATGATCATATAGGCGACCTTCACTTCTCCATATCACCAACAGCTTTTTTCCAAGTCAGGATATTTGGTTCATACATTTTTGCTTCATTTAATAAGTTGACGCTGTTTTAGATTTGACGTGAGAAATCTTATTGCAGGTTAACACTCTTGCTGCAGAAAAACTATATACTCTCGCAGGGGATTGGGCAGATTTGAATCACGACACATTGCTATTTGATGTATGTTGTGGCACTGGAACCATTGGGCTCACTTTGGCTCACCGTGTTGGTATGGTAATTGTCATCTGACCTTTGGTCTTTTCTAATGCTTGCAGTTAGGCTTTGCAATTTTTTTTCTTATTCTATTTGTTGTAAGACATATAGTACAATTGTTTTTCAATAACTATAACTTTTAAATGTGTTGCTGCCGCTGCAGAGGTGTTCGAACTTGTTTGGCAAGCATGGATAAATATAATGCGCATTGGATTTGAGCAAAAATCAACTGACTCTCTCTCTTTCTGTCCCTCCAATCTCTAGCCCTTTAATAAATGACCGATGTTGTTTCTGTGTTGAATTTTTCCAGGTTGTAGGCATTGAAATGAATGCCTCTGCAGTTTCAGATGCTCACCGAAATGCTCAAAGCAACGGCATAAAAAACTGTAGATTTGTTTGTGCAAAGGTATAAGTTGCTATTGTCCGTTTCAACTTGGTTGACATACTAGGCAATACAATTGCTTAATAATAACTACGCCCCAGACCCTTATAAGATGCTTTCCATGGAGAAAAAGTTATGATGGAGAAACCATCCCTACTTCTACTCTTTTTTGGTAAAGGACAAAGCACCAGTGAGTTGTAGCTCAACCAGTCATAATGTCCCATGCTGTACAAGACGTGTTTAATTTGACCATGTGCTCATACTATCTATCAACTATACTTAGGTTTATTTAGTTTAAAATTTCCCTAAACTTCTTATGTTTACCAATCATGCATCAACATTCAGGGGCTGATTATAGACTTCCAGTCTCCAGAGATAGGAGAGCTTTATTGTTTTATTTAGATCGATAAAAAATTATCTACTATTGGGAATGTCTCGTTCTCTTTTATCGTAGTTCTATTTTCCCCCAAGTTTTGATGTTTACCAATCACGCGTCAACATTCAGGGGCTGATTAGTAGACTTCCAGAGAGGTAGGAGAGCTTTATTGTTTTATTTAGATTGATAAAGAATTATCTAGTATTGGAGAATGTGTCGTTCTCTCTTACCATAGTTCTATTTTCATCTCACTATCACTGATGATTTTTTTGTTGTTGAAAAAAATAGGCAGAGGATGTTATGGGGCACTTGTTGAAGGAGTATCTAAATCCTCCTCAGCAGCTAGAGCAACTAACAGTTGCATCTGAAAGTGATAATAAAGATGTTACGACTGCAGAAGAGAACGAAATCTCCAAGGATAGTGTGGTAGACACAAATGAGAACTCGAGCCATGAGATTAAGTATCGAGGAGGTGCTTCTGGGAGTTTAGAAAATTCTGGGCAAGAAGTTCAAAGCCAAGAAATGAAGAATGGCACCTCAGAAGATGGGACTCCTCTATTGCCACAGTTTAAAAATGTTGTTGCTATCGTTGATCCGCCACGTGGTGGGCTTCATCCAACTGTAAGTTACATCTTGCTTTTATTGTGCTTGAAATCCTTGTTGGTACCAAAATTTCGGCATGTCTAAATTGACCTGGCAGTTATTCAACACCTGGATCATAATTTTTTTACCTGCAGTCTATTAATCATGCTTCTTGAATCAAATCAGCCCCGTGTTCAAGTTCTCCTAACTATTAACATTTGAATTCTTTGGGCAGTAGTATGAACTGCCTGTACATTTTTTCCTCAAATGTTGGTCAGTTTATTCTTTATTTTGGACTAGACACTGTGCTCTCGTCACGTTAGGCATTGTAGATCTTACTTAACTAAAGGGGAATAGTTGTCCGAGTCTAACCATATGCGTGGCACAAGGATCTGAAGGTTCCAAAAACCTGTCAAACAATTTGCTCAAACGCTAGCTGTGTGATGCATCGATTCCTGTTAGCATCTCTAGTGATTTTAAGCTACACAATGTGTCTCTGTATTGCTCAGCTGACTTTGCAGTTTCTATTTTATAGAAAACTGGATTCTGGAAAGTGGTATTTGGAGAAGGGAAGCACCATGTTTTCTGTTCCTGCTAGCCTAGGGGTTGATAGATGCCTTTGAAAAGCAACAGTCGAATTGATGCTCCCTAGAGTTTTAGCGATAATTGATGTTTATGGTGCTGTAGAATGTTTAGAAATGAGTTAATAGTTACCGAAAACTATTGTTAAAAGAGGAATGTGGCTTTATTTACATCCTATATTATGAAGGAAACATGACTTTATTTACATAAATTGGGTTAGGGGGCGTGAGTGCAATTGATTCCAGGTCTTCAGGCACTTACCAACTTACCAATTGACTTCCAACTGATCTAGTTTGCATATCAATTGGAGTCCAAATCATTGTTGAAGTTTAGTGTTGTACTGATACAGTTACCTTTTTCAAGTGTATCTGAGGGTACACTTGAAGGACGGTGGAGTTGTTGATGCAGGAGGGTCTAGACTACCTCAGTTATTATTGCTACCACCAGAACCGATATTCCATTTTGTTATGAGGATGGATAGATTGCTTAATTTAGTGGGGGATAGAGTTTCCAGGGCTGTTAAGTCTACCATGCATCATACCATCATATCAACACTGAAATATTGGCAACCAACACCCCCTTCCTCCACACTATAAAGATCTTCACTGCTGCCACAACAGTCACACTTGCTGCCACCACTAACATGTGTCATAACTTTCACATCCAAATTCTGCAAGGAGTAAGGATTCAATAAAACTGTCAAACTTTATTATTGCAAAGATTCACACTGCTAATTCTTGCCATTACAAATTTTAGGTTCCATTTACTTCATTTCAACCAAAATTGTTTTATTATTGCAAAGATTCAGAACTTCAGATCAGAAGGTTATGGTTCAATGTCAACTGTGGTTCTGTTTGCTTTTTTCTTCACTTTTTGACAAATTAGTCCATGATTATGTGGTTAAAAGTGTTTTTAGCTGTCCAAATTCGATGTTCATTTGGATATATAGCAATGAGTGTGACTTTAAATCACAATTATAAAAAAGAAAAAAGATTGCTCAAGCTATTGGCTGTTTTTTGTGCGGTCTTTTTGTGTATATCTTTGGGTGTTGCCCATCTAAAGTTACTCATGCAAATAGAGTTATTCCATCTGCAGCCTCATTTTTAATCCCTTAAGAGCAGTATAAAATTCGTTCTATGTGAAAATGCAGGTTATCAAAGCTCTGAGAACTCATCCACTCCTGCGGCGGCTTGTGTTAGTTCCTTTCTGTGCTAATTTTTGTTAATTAACATGAATAACTCGGTGCAAGCTCAGATTTGCCTTTACTTTGTGTTTTGTAGTTACATTTCCTGCAATCCTGAAACGTTGGTCGCGAACGCTATCGAGCTATGCACACCTTCTTCAGAAAATCTTGAGAAAGGGAACAAAAATAACAGGGGATGGAGGAAAATGAGCAGTGCTGGTTTGGCGCGGCACAGGACCAAGTCAATGCCCTTCTCGGAGCCTTTCAGACCTGTAAAAGCTATGGCTGTTGATCTTTTCCCACATACAACACATTGTGAAATGGTGATGCTCTTGGAGAGGTAAATATACTGTTCACGTAGCACTTGGATTTTTCGTGTGCCAAATTTAAACGAATTCAACAAATCTTTCTGTTTAGCCATGTTTAGAAGTTAGAATTGAAGATTAGCCTCAGTTGCTCCCTTTTTGTTTAATAAGTATCCAATTCTGCAACGTTATATCAGTCTTTGTTTCAATTACAAGATGAAGCTTTCCATTCTGTCACGACCTTTGTAACTTTTTTCCACCGGATTTTCTTGTTATTAATGAAATCTCAATCTTGTGTCCAAAATAAAATAAAATACAAAGCATGAGAAGCCAAGCGTTCGTGCAACATCTTGATTTACTCTTCTATCAATAGCTTTGGTAGTGTGATTTTGTGGAATTCATCAACTAGTTGGCATGTTATTGTTTTTTTTCTCCCTCCATTTTTAATGGAATGTTTTGCTAAACTAGAGGTCATTATCATCTTCTGGAAAAGCTAAGGCCCCGTTTACTTGGGATATATGTTCAATTTGAAAATTTGCTGTTTTTCTGAATTTCGAGAATTTTATTTTCATTCTGAAAATTGGAAAACGTGTTTACTTCGCACAATTTTCCTGATCAGAAAAACTGGAAAACCTGTTTATTTCGCACGCTAGTTTTATTTTCCTGATTTGAAAAACTGAAAAACGCGTTTACTGCGTAAAATTGAGACTAACTTCGTCTTCAGATTTGTGGGAGAAGCCAAAATTACACATGTTTTGGTTGCGACTTGACTTCACATTCACGCTTTCTTGGTTATGCAATCACTTCCTATGGTTAACTTTCAAGCAATTGTAATTCTGATGATACATGAAAGCGCTATGGTCAACCGGTCCTTGAGCACCTGATTAGTGGGCATTCTAAAGCCACTCTCATGTACTCTTTTTTAACGAATGGAAGTGAATTTAAGTGGATTATGGGTCACTCTCATGTACTTTTAGAATAGTCAAAATTTGCTACTTCTACTAAACTCAAACATTTCAACTTCAGTTCCATTTTTCTTCCTTTTCTCATTTGTTATTTGAATCTCATCAGAGTCGCGATAGGAAATTGAAATAATTGAAGTTCAAAAGAATGATCATTTTAGTTACTGAGTATTGTAACTTCATGCTCATAATGTCACACATCAAGTAATATTATTTATTACAAGAGTTACTGAGTTACTGAGTACTGTAACTCCATTCTTCAACTATCTAACACAAACAGCACATACCGACAACCATGCTGCTTATAGTCTGATAATAATTCTGCAAGAAGATTAAAACAAAAGAATCGATGCTAATGGCATTCTTAACAGATACTTGTCAAAGGGCAAAAAGGCATTTTGGGACCCTGAACTCTCGCGTTTTATTTTGTGGGAACCCTCAACTATTTTTTTATTTAATCACCCCCCGAATTCTTTACATTTTGTTTAATCACAACCCTACCGTCACGTTTTGCTGATGTGTCACCGTTATGTGCCTCGTCACCTGCTTACTCGATGCCACGTCATGTATACACGTCAGCAACTTGCCACGTCAACAAGACATGTCGGAAGTGTGCTAGGGGGTAATTAAATATAAAAAAAAAGTTAAGGGTTGCAATTAATCAAAACATTAAAATTTAAGGTTGTTTTATATCATTTTCCCTAATTTCATTCAATAATCCAAATTCCTCTTTTCCTTTCTTTTTATATAAAACAGTATAATGATAATAATAATAAATTTTTTTTTTTGAAATTAATGCTTCATTGCTAAAATTAGAGGTAATTATGATTAATCTAAAATAAGGTTACCTACAAAATAACTTAACAATTAGAGGTAATTATGATTAATCTGATTAATTATGATTATTAATGGATTTTTTGCATGAAGCCCCCCGTACTAAAAAAAAACAGACTCCTTCCTGAACTATTGGTCAATTGCAAATACACGTCTCTCTATTAGTCAAACTAACAGACTGTTAGTTTTGACCTTAAATAGTAGGTTACTCAAAAAAAACCTGTTGTTCCTTTTTTTTTTCTTTTCTTTTTTTTTCTTTAAAAATTCAGAAAAATAATGTAATTAATTTTAAAAATTCAGAAATATAATGTAATTAATTTAAAAAATCCAAAAAAATACTGTAATTGATTTTAAAAATTAAGAAAAATAATTATTACCCCTTAATTGTATTTATTTTTCGTAACCTTATAACTTCTGTCTTCTTCCTCCATTTCCATGCGCCGCCACCCACTATTCTTCTTTCTATTACATAGTTATAACCTTATAACTTCTGTCTTCTTCCTCCATTTCCATCCAAAGAAAAAATAAAAAAGAAACAAAAACAGAAAGTATAATAAAATAAATATGACAAAAAGACATAAAACAACCCTAAACTTTATATTTTTATTTAATTACCCCCCTGGTTTGATGACGTGGCTTGCTTCTTGATGTGGTTGGGATGATGTGGCAAGTTGCTGACGTGTCTTGCTGACGTGGCATCGAGAAAGTGTATGATGTGGCACATAACGGTGCCACATCAGCAAAACGTGACGGTAGGGTTGAGATTAAACAAAATGTAAAGAATTCGGGGGGTGATTAAATAAAAAAATAGTTGAGGGTTCCCACAAAATAAAACGCGAGAGTTCAGGGTCCCCAAATGCCTTTTTACCCTTGTCAAAGTGGTTTTTCTTCAACTTATTACTCTTTCGTTTCCCTATCAAATTGGGTCACTTTTACAACGAACCACTCATCCTTTTCAGCATTATCTCCAGTTACCCTAGCTGCCACCTGAACATAACAGAATATATCATTGGAAAAAAAAACAGCAAATATTCATGAACTTGTCAGAAGATAAATAGACAAATTACGTTGTTTCTGAAAAATCATAAGATCACGGAAACAGAATTCAGAATTGACCATCACTTATGAGCTATATGTATACCTGTTCGCCCTTTAAATTAGCCCAGGTCTCAAGTTGATTTCTCAGTGCAGGAGAAATCCTCGTGATTTCTGGGTCATTCTTCATTCTTTTCCTTTTTTGCTCATTACCTTCTGCAATTAATATAACAGTCTCAGGAACATGAATTTCTCCAAACAAAGTTGCAATTGGGCCAGAGACAAAAGAGCATTCCTCTTTTTGGCATTATTAATTTTTTAGCTCATGATCCAAGTTTACAAAGCATACTCCTATTCTACGTTTAATATTGTCGCTCCATGGTAGGTAGAACCCCGTTCATCCTATGTTAACTAGCATGACACTTTTGAAACCATAATACTACAATTCTTATTTTCTGAAGGTCCCGGGTAGCTCAGTTAAGATTAACGCATACACACCACCAATATATGAATCAGGCAATCAGCAATTCAATTTCTTGGGAAACAACAGATGCCTAGCAATCACTCACCACTCATTTGGCACTTGTGCCACTGCGGTTGTCCACCCTCAACATACATATACGGTCAAAAAGTTATAGAAGCAAGTTCAATAATTGGCACTCTAACAAGACCTATGGGAAAAGTAGATCAACAAGGTTTACTTTGTACCATAATTAATTGAATGAAATGTATCTTCACATGCATAATGACAGGAAACATAAGAACTAATAATTGGCTGTGGCCTTCTACATTCTGGATCTGAAGCACATCAGCCTTAGATTTCATGCTTTCCGCCACAGAAGACCAACACTACTTTTCTGTCATGCGCATGAAATAAGGATGGCAAAATTGATTGATGCCATGTATCTCAAGCTACTCAATGAAAATTGTGATTCATATGAGATAACATGAGTAGGTGAGGCCCGTGATTAACAGAAAAACAGCCACACAATTATCCCATTTTTAGCCACGAAATTAACCCAGAAACAGCCATAAAACTGAAGCCAAAATACAGCAAAATCAAGCACAAAATTGGCAGCAAAAACAAGCAGAAATTGGCAGAAATATCAAGCAGGAATTGGCAGCAAAATCAAGCACAAAATCGGCAGCAATATCAAGCAAGGAATTGGCAGCAAATCAAGCAGAAATCAACCCAAAAATTAAACACAAAATCAATCCAAACTTTTTACCAACAATTAAACCCGACATTTAACCCCACAAAATCAACATCAGCCACACAGATAAATCAGAAAAAATAATAGAAAAGGAAGGAGAAAGGAAAGAGAGAGCTCCCCTCTCCGCGTCGTCGGTACTAGACCGATACGCGACTCGGAGAAGGGAACAAACCCAGGAGCTCGCCGGAGGTCCAAAAAGGAGAGAAGGAAAAGATAACCGAAAGGAAAACAGAGAAGGATAAAAGGAATTACTGTTGTTGTTGCTTGTGTTGACGAAAATGGGTCAGGGAGAGCGACCGGAAATGAAGAGAACAGCAGCGGCGACGGAGGTGAGGAGCGACTGGAGGTGATGAGCGACTGGAGGTGAGGAGATGTGCAAGAAGAAGAGGAGCGGCTGCGTGGGAGAAGAAGAGGAGCGGCTAGGTTAGGGGAAGAAGAGAAGAAGAAGGATGCAGGGGTAGGATGGTGATTAACAAAAAATCATTAATCACTCAGTTTGAAAACCGCATGTTTCAAACTGAGTCATTCGAGGCCAAAAAAATTAGAAAAATAGAGAACTTTTTTGTTGTTTTCAAAATTTGTTCATCGTTTTTCAAATAGAGTATTTTCGTTTTTATTTAGAAAATAAAAACAACGCCAAGTAAACACGTTTTTTGAAAATTCTCCCAATTTTTAAAAAACTGGAGAATTTTCGGGAGAATCCTGCGAAGTAAACGAGGCCTAAGCATTGCTAAATTGGAAGCTAAAGGCGATGCGGACTGGCACCATGTCTTAAAATATTCTCGGGCATCCCGGGCATCACTGGCAGAATTATTTTTACATAAAAATTATATAAACAGAACAATTGCAATATTGGAAGCATTTAATATTTAATTAATGTTTTTTTTTCTTAAAGCAAAGTTTGGAGAAGAGAATTTATTGCTTTTTTTAGTTTTTGAAATGAACCGAGGCGGGTTTATGGAAAGTGGTGCCTGGCTTTCTAGATCTCTTTGACACGAGAGTGGGGCAGTGGCTCTTTAATCTCTTGGACGGTCCGGTCCACCTCTCCTTCTCCTTTTCCTTTTAAATCTCTTCTTCCTATGTTTTTTCTACTTTATTCTTTTTCATACTAAACAATATAAGAAATTTAAAATTTTATAGAATTTTTCACTTTCACTCCTATAATATTAAAACTTACATAATAAACTATACAATTTTCTAAATTTACAATTTTATTATTTGTAATAGTTAAAAAATTGCAAAATAATCTCTAAAACTAATTAAAAAAATCAATGAGAAAATATATAAAAAAATTCAAATATAAAACATTCTAAAATAAATTGTAAAAATAAACAATTTTCTATCATCTTGAGCCCTACCATATTTGTTATATTTTTGTTCAAATTTTATTTTATTTTATTGTAATTTTTCTATTTTATTTGAAACTTTTTAGGAAACTATATGATTTATTTTGCAAGTTTTAAAACTATATAAGCTCTTTTTTATGTAGTTTTTTTATAAAAAAAATTGATAAATATTGGTTTCAAAGTCTTGAAAAAAAGATTTTTTCATAATAATTTGTTTCACTTTCTAGATTCAAACTTGACACTGAGCCTTTTATTATTGGAATACTAATGCATCTCTACTTCTAGTCTTCTATTATGGGCAATCAAATAAACTTTAGTGTATTTCTTAATTATTTGTCAACAATTTCGCGCCACGTAGCTGTAACTGCCGGCAGGTTTGATATTTGCCTAACCAATACCTAAAATAACTTTGATCAATAATAATAAGAAAAAGAAGCTAAATTAGGCCTTCAAACTTTGCACTTAGTTACGTCTTATCGCTATGGTTTTAGAGAAGACGATATTGAACAAATCACTTAGTGGGTTGACGCAATAAGAACAAGATTAGTCATATTCTATGAGACTAAAAGATAATCGTAGTTCATACTCTAAAAAAAAATATTTGAGTATTGGTACAACTTTATAGTAGACAAAAAAACGAGATTTAAATTCAAAGTTTTGCTAGTATTTTACTATCAGTAGATAACTATCGAGCTACATGCATGGTGTAATAAATTTTATATTTTCTCTGAAAAGAGTTCTATTTTTTTTTATGGATAAATTTAAAATCATGAAAACTATATAATAAAACGATTAAATCCCTGTAGAAAGCTCCTTTGCTCGAAAAAATCTAACCAGCCATTACCAGCAATAACTTTTGCCCGCCCACCACATAACACATACCACACAGAAGTACGAGAAAAGCTTCTGCAAACGAATATTTCTGGCAATTGATTCTTGATAATTCTCATCTTTCACCCCAATTCTTTTCATTTCACTGCTAAAAGGAATTGGAACAATATGTAAATCTTTGAATTTGAACCGGATTTTTTTATCTGAATGTTGAAACTAGTGGTGGTTTTTCCGATCCTTTTAGATGTTTTTTTACTGTTTTGTAAATGGTATCAATCCACTAAAATACCGTGAGATTCTAAAAAAATATAATATATTCTCCAAACTTGAATTGAAATTAAAAAAATTTAGTCAATTTTAAAAGAGTGATTTTTTTAATATAATTTTTTATAGGTAAACGCAGTTTTTTAAAGTGTGATTGTTGGCAAGAAGAATGTTTGTATTACTATATATACAAATGACATTTTTAATAATTTTTAAATTTTATCTTTTTCATAAATTTATTTTTTATATAATATCAAAATTTCTTATTATATAGTTTTTTTCCTTCTTTACTAATTATATTATTAATTATTATCATAATATTATACTTAAATTTTTAATTTTTAATTTTTAATTTATATCCTTAAAACGGTATATATTAATGTATTGAAATTTGAAATATAACCTAATTAAGAAAATAAAATAAGTAATAATGAAAAGAAAGAAAGAAAGAAGGGAAATACTCTGAAGGAGGCCGCGCGCACTTGGCACTGGGCACTGGGCACTGGGCACTGCCGCACTGGGCAGGCAGAGAGTGAATGGGTAGGCCAGACTGGGGCCCATCTATCTTTTTGCCATAAATGAGACATTGTTGCGTTAGTTGACTTCTTTATTAACTCCACCATCCTCTCGTACTGTTTTCCATTCTCCTCCTCCTCCTACTTCTCAAGAAAACTAATCAATCTAACTTAAAATCACAGCTTTGAACTCTTCATTCAGCTTCTTGGGTCCTTTTCTTCTTGTGATGCAAACATGACTACTGACCAGAATCCTGCAAATGAAGAGCCACATCAAGTGGGCCCATCCCAAAAAACACCTCTTTTTCCCATCATCAACAACAACAAGGTTTCTTGTGTTTTCTTTTTGGTTGTGTGTGTATTGATCCTTATAACTCTGTTTCTGTTCTCTGTTTTTTTATATGTATAATTGCAATTCCAGGTTGCAGTAACAGTTGTAATCACACCTATTCACTTCTCATTTGCACTGAAATTCCTTAGTGCTGATGCTTTTCTTCTTTTGGGATTTTAATTATAAAGAACAATTTGTTTTTGGGATTAATTATAAAGAACAATTTGTGATGATACTGTTGAAAGCTCCAACCATTATGCTTAAGAGGAACTTCTTTTTTTGAACTGTAGAGGACCCATTATCTCAGTGCTGATCTGAATCGTTCCATTTTAAATTTTAAATTGCTAGCTAAGTGTATCCTTTTTAGTTTTTTATTGGGTTGTACACAGAAATATATAATATTACTCCCTTTTGCATATTCCCCTTAATCTTACTTTTGTGTCGCTTATTGTTGATCGTCCGATGAAAGGGCATTCTGGAACGTCAATAGATGTAATCACACCTATTGTTGCCAATTCAAGTGAACCCAAGTTTCTTGGAGTAAATAATTTGAGAACTATTTAATAATATTAAGATGGTGATAGTGAAAATGGTTTAGTTGGTAAAATTGTCCATGTCTTTAGAAAGGAGATCTTAGCCCCCTTGCTTATTGTGCTAAATTAAGCTGTTTGTTCTTGCCACTTTGTTTTGCTATCCTCTTGGTATCGGTTCTGTTTTCCACGCTTGTAATGTTCATGTTGCTTTCATAACTGAGCTTAAGGTTTAGAAGATCTCAGACACACCGAACAAGCGAATTCACAATAAGCGACTATCATGCAAATTCATGCTTTAGCCTCATTCCTTTTCTCTCTACCCCTCAGGATGAAGACTCGGAAGAAATTGTTGAAGAAACGAATCATGCTCAACAATGGAAGCGTAGAAATCTTTTTCTGGAGATACCTTCAAGAACATTGGAAGAATCTTCACAGGATTTTGTTGTAATAAAGATGCCTCCTACACCTAGTCAAACTCCCAAGAAAGTAAATTTTCTGCTGACACCTAGTCCTGCTAGTGCAAGAACCAATGGATCCCCAGGCCCTTCCTCATCTCGAGGGAAATCTTCGTTGAAAAGCCTCTTACCGAAACTGAGCTTCAAGTCTCGAATTTCTACCTTAGATACTGATAAAGTTGCCAACTTTGCTCCTGTTGGGTCGCCCGTTATGCCACGAGAGAAACCATCAATCTCGAGGTCTCTATCATTTTCAAAAATATTCACTCCTAGGATGAAGAGAACATCATCACTACCGACTACAGAGGATGCAAATTATAACACCGACTCTGCTCACGAAGGAAGCGTTGGTGGTGGACTCACTCCAAGTGTAAGTTTTGTTTATCATATGCATCCAGCTAGTTGACTGGTTTAATGACCGTTAATAGATAAAATCTGTGTAGCATAATGAAAGTTATCGGTATAGCTAGCTGAATTGGTTGTAAAGTTCTTTTTCTTACTGATTTTTAGCTGCAAGGGAATGCATTTATTTATTTTGACTATTATTCAGGACACTCTGGCATATGTATTGACTAACATCAATCAAGTACCATATGTGTACCAACCTTGAATTTGCTTGCTTAGTTACGTTCTTTATTCTTCAATGCTTTTCTGTTTCAAGCTGGAAGTTCTTTCTGCAGAGGAAAGGAGTCCAGCGACAGATAGCTCGATCACTTTCAGTCCCTGTCAACAACAAAGAAAAAAGTATAAGGAGGAATGATTCCTTTTTCCGCATGATTCCTTCTACTCCTCGAGTGAAGGAAGGAGATGTAGTAACAAATGCATCTCGGAGCGTTGAGACGGGTAACACTTTGTGCTAATGTTGTTATGAAATTGTTTTTACTCCTCGAGCTGAATTGTTTTTGTGCTAAATTTGAAGCCTATATTTTCCTACACAAACGTTACATAGATGCTCATTATAGACGTACTCTTTTTCCAGTCCAAGTGTTGGAAGCAGTAGCAGTAACTAGCCTCTGTTATCTTTTCCTTTTGCAACCACTAAACATGACCTCTGCAAATTCCTTTATCATCTGCATAATCTGCAGACTTTTTTTATTACTCTCTGCTCCCTTTACACTTTCTTTAGAAAATAAACAGAGACTTCTGTTTTATCCAATTGCTTTTGGTGATTGACGATCGCTCTATTCTTGTTGTATGTTTCAGAAGTAAATGATGATGATGGCGAAGACATACCCGAAGAAGAGGCGGTTTGTAGAATTTGTATGGTTGAGTTATGTGAAGGAGGAGAAACCCTCAGGATGGAATGCAGCTGCAAAGGTGAACTTGCTTTGGCCCATCAAGAATGTGCAGTAAAATGGTTTAGCATCAAAGGTAACAAGACCTGTGAAGTGTGTAAGCAAGAGGTTCAGAACTTGCCAGTCACGCTTCTACGAGTCCAAGGCAACTGTGGTCGAAGTACTGTACTGAGTAGAGGTCCTCATGCTGATGATGGATACAGGCAAGTATATACTTGATGCTATTTATTCATACGAAATGAAGATCTTGCCATTAGACTGACTAGTCTGTCGGCTGATAAACTCAAAAGTATTGTTGTAAATTCAAATTTACTTTCCTCTTGGTTGTCATGGTTGAAACTTGCTTGTTCATGTCTTTTCAGGGTTTGGCAGGAAGTTCCTATTCTTGTCATCGTTAGCATGCTCGCCTACTTTTGTTTTCTCGAGCAGCTTCTGGTAGGCTAAGTAGCTTCGCATTTATCCAATTTGCAAGTTACTTTTTATTTATAAATCCTTCTGCGTGCAGGTTGGAACGATGGGAACTGGTGCTATTGCTATATCTCTTCCATTTTCTTGTGTACTGGGTCTTCTCTCATCCATGATCTCATCAACCATGGGTATGCTTGTTATACTCTTAAAAGATAATATAATCTCTGTGTGCAGATTACGAGTGGAAGCTGCTGAGTGTAGATCGGAATAAAATTCAAGTGTTACTGCTAGTATTTCTGATTTGCTTGGTGATAGGTTGTTCATGTAGAATAATCGGCTTCTCACCTCTTAAACCATTTTCCTGTTCTTTTGCAGTTAAGAGAAGGTTTGTTTGGGTTTATGCAGCAATTCAATTTGCTTTGGTGGTCTTCTTCGCGCATGTTTTTTTGTCCCTTGTAAGTGATTTGACTATTTGAGCCAAGAAAAAAAAACAAGAGGCTAAAGTTTCTGGGAAAGGATAAAATTAAGAAAAACTTGTGGGATTAGAGTACGATTGGCATGCAATTAAATACTCCCAGTTACACAAGATCCTGTGTAGTCTGGGCTATATGGCCTCGGATTGCCATATTAGTTGTATAAGTGCATTGCAAAATGAACACCAATCCTAAAGTTAAATTTTAGTGATTCTAGTCACAAAATTTATGTCATTGGTCGACTACTACCAATCTTTTCCATGCTCAAAACAACTCTATTATGGCCTGCAGGTCAATTTGCCACCAGTTCTATCAGTTGTCCTAGCAACATTTGCTGGATTCGGTGTGGCAATGAGCGGGAGCTCCATTGTAGTTGAGTTCGTAAGATGGAGAAGAAGGTGGCTTGCGCGAGTAGAGACGCAGCAACAGCAAGTTGTAAGATTTCCAACAACTCTCAGTTCTGGGACAAGAGAGGGAGATAGACATCAAAATGACGTGGAGAACCCAGAAACCTTTAGTGGGAGTTGATCTTGTTGCATATTGTTTAGTTGTTACGAAAAGAAAAATGTACAGAAGCAAAGTTATAGCATATTCCTTGGCTGTTGATGCATTTCTTTTTCTATGCCTTGGCTTTTGTTTTTGGCTCTGTTAAATCATTCCCGAGTGATTTCTTTAGAATGGATAAAAAGTAGGCTGGAACATGATTGATTATTGGTGAGTGACCATTATCACGCGGTGCAATTCAGAGAGTTCATTATGATCTTGTATTATACTCCCTCCGGACTATAATAATTATCATTTTTTTACAGAATATTATTGTATACTTTACTTAACTTTTTAGAAGTTTATTCTCATCCTATGATCCAAAAATGCAAAAATATAATTACAATTTGGTCACCAAAGAAGTGACTTGTCATCTCAAGTAGCCAACGGATCATATAATATCAGTAAGTAAGAAGTGACTGCATCCTAATCCAAAGAAACCTATTTCAAATTGAAGTATGGGTGGTGCACTTGTGACAGGACACATGGCTCGACAATTGGGAAGTGGCTCATCAGATTAAACCCCTCCCCATCCACATAATAACAGTGACATGTAGTCCAATGTCCGGGACTTTCTTATTCCCTCACGTCTTGATTAAACGTTATCGGGACTAGTATTAAAATTGAAGACAATGATTAGTTTTATTACTTTCATTTCTATCCATGTTTTCTACTCTTTTTTAGCCGACGACGACGACATCTGAAGAATTGACTTGTAGGGTTTCGAAAGAACTGACGTTGTTGAGGACATCTGCAGGTTGTTGAGGAAGTGAGGAGGAGCAAGAGTACAGGCACTTGAGGCTCAATATACAATTTTGAGAGAAAGAAACAGAAGCAGAGGGATTCTTATTGACGAGGCCGGTTGGGTTATGAATATCAGAAAACCCAACTGAGGAGAGGGGACAGTATTGCTGCCATTGTCGGTTTGAGGTCTGGTTTCGCCAAACAAAATACTAGCAGATCATAATCTATGACTTCTTGTTGTCACTCTATATAAAATAAAAGAAATGATTCCAGCCCTGCACTGTTTTGGGCCTTTTCCACTCTCAGCAAAGGTGCACTCTTTATGAAAATCAGCCAAAGCTTTGTGCCTTTATCGCCATTAAAGAATCTCATGATCCTGCAAGTTGTTAGGATCAAATAAATTATTTCAATACTAATAGAGATTGAAATCATTTTATGATAAATTCTTATGTTTGGATTTCGAAAAGAAAAAAAATAGATTATAATTTATTGCATTTGTTTAGAAAATATTCACCTATAATAGAAATGAATTAATATGTAAAAAAATTCTTGGAATTTAAAATATATTTCAGGGTCAATATAATATAAATTATTCTTATAATTTTAATATTTTAAGTAAATTTCTACCGGATTCCCACATAAATCCGACTATTTTTTTACTATATTTTGATTTTTTTTCAAAATACTATTATTATTAGATAAACAGGGCAGCCCGACAAGAAGACCCAGTCCGTTCAGAATCGCAGGCAACTACCCACAAAGATTCACTTCCTCTCTAGATTCTCCTCTCTTTCTTTTCGCCTATAGTCTTCGCTTTCGTCAAAATCCCTCAATTTACAGGGCTCTGTTTCATCCAGTAAGTGTTCCAATTACTTGAATTATTGATAAAAGTTCATTACTCCTTCGCGATTTTGTTGATTTCAATACGAATACTTGACTGCATGTGTAATTCGAGTGATTTGGGGAATTGGGTTTTGTCTGTTGGTTTGGATGCTTGAGTTTTTGGGATTGTTGGGTGTGAGTTGTAGTGAGAAGCGTGGAACAGACTGTAAAAATCACCTTATACACCCAATCGGGTCGCTCAACCTGTTTATTTCATGTCATGTTGATTTTGCACAAAAACGATTAGGATTAAGCTAACCTACTATTTCTTTCACAACGGCATGCCAGATTCCAGATTCAATATTAGTCTCGCTGTGGGTCCATGTCACTTATGATTGTGTTCTGATGGCTGGAGCGCAACAGTTGGTGTAGTGGTGACCGTGTCTGAAAGATCAGTTGCGCACCAAGATACGGTGTTCGCAGCTTCAATAAAGGTGTACCGAGCCGAGGAGTGCTGGAAGAGTTAAGCATGATTATTCCTGCAAAAGTTGTACACAAGTTGCCTCTACTTGCATCTTGTCCTCCTCTCCTAGGTGTTCTGTAGTCGCAATAGTCAGTTCCTCTCTCTATTTATTTTCTCCTTTTCTGTTTAAAAACTCTTTCTTTACTCTATCTATATGGAGTAATGTTTAGGAGTGTCGAAGATTGGGTTTCTACCATTTGTGAGGCAGCGTAGGAGATTTGGAGTGGGGTTTCCAACAAGAATGGCTAGAAGTGCGGAGCAATGTGATGTTATTGTAAACAATACCGGAGTGGTTTGGCCCGCCACTGAGGTTTATGCTGGACAGGCAATTGAGGCTCTTAAAGCTGGGAAAGTTATTGCAGTTCCTACAGATACTCTTTATGGATTTGCTTGTGATGCTTGGTATGCCACTACAATGTGTTTATGCTTTATGCATTTTGTTTGATAATTTCTTGACCTTTTGTTTGAATTTCTGAATTATAAGTAACTATTTCTCCTCTTTCATTTTTAGCGTTTGTATTTGCGATCTTCATCTTTAAATCACGCAATTGTTTCCTGTTATAATAGCTCTTTGGAGGCAGTTAACAGTATTTATGAGATCAAAGGACGTAAGTATACAAGCCCTCTTGCAATCTGTGTTGGGGATGTATCAGAGATAAAGCACTTTGCTGTTGTTGACCATATGCCTCATGGATTACTTGATTCTCTACTTCCCGGGCCTGTTACTGTTGTATTAAGGCGAGGTTTGTACCTCATCTTCTTGTATAAGAAAAAAAGAATTTGTGCTTAAGGATGGGGTTTAGTTCAAATAAACTGTTGGTATTAACGTTAAGAACACAAAGTGATGATTTTTTTTTTCCATCTTGGCTCTTGACATTTACTATTTTATGTCTTGGCCTTTGAGTTTAATGTCTCAAATTTTTTGTGGCTTAAATTTGATATTTTTTTAGGTGAATCAAGTGTGCTTGAAAGGTCCTTGAACCCAGGATTGGACACTGTTGGAGTTCGAGTGCCTGATTGTAATTTCATTAGAGTCATTTCTCGTGGTTTGGGAAGAGCATTGGCCCTCACAAGTGCAAACCTTAGCGGGCAACCAAGTAGCCTTTGTGTGAAAGATTTTGAAAACCTATGGGAGCATTGTGCATACGTTTATGATGGTGGCGTGCTTCCATCTGATCGTGCAGGATCAACAATTGTAGACCTCACTAATAAAGGAAAGTACAAGATTCTTAGAGAGGGAAGGTAAACTTTCAATTAAATTGAGAACTTTCCTTATTACGTGGATTGACAGAAGAGAAAGTTCACAATGTTAGTCCTTTTCTTGGATATTTTTAAGTGGTTATAGTTTTTCATTGGATAAATAGTTTGGACAAAGTTATAACGAAACACTAGCAAGTCTTGCTTTGTTCACTCTTCTTCCTTTTCCTTATATTTGCAGTGCAAAGGAACAGACAGTGAGAATCCTCGAAAATTACTCTCTAATTGAGGTAGTTGGCACTATTTGAAGAAAGAAGCTTGGAATGAGGTACTGTCTAGTGTCTATGCTGGAATTGATTTTACTTCTGTATGGGAAAGACTTTGAAATGAAGCAAATGTGATGTTTTCGTTAGCTTCAAACTCAAATTCTCATGCAATCCCACTGTTGTAGTTGGCAATTGATTGGTACTACACGCGATAGAAGTTGAAGTGTTTGACTATGAATATCATTTGGAGGAGTTTCTCATTTTTGTTGGCACCTTTATGATGGCACGGATCATTTTAGCTAAATGAAAAGCAGAGAAGCCATGTTTTATTGGTTGCTCTACAGTTTGAGTTCTTACTGCGTGTTTCGTTGTTTTCATTTCTGTTTGCTTCTTTGTTGGCAACCAAGCTTGCCCAACAATGACCCCTTATATTTAAGAAAATGGATAAAATCAAAATCATCTGATAAATCTTTTGGATTACTGGGCTTGGGACATCTAGCAGCTGCACTTTCTCGTGGATAAATTTAAAAAAATTGATTTCAGTACACGAATTTTACAGAAAATGCAATCTCCCCCTTCTGTCCAAGTTGACTGATACTTTTTTTTAAATACCAGAAAAATAGGAAATAGAGTAAGAAAATTTCAGAAAATGAAATATTAAATAAAAAAGTGAAAAATAAAAAATAGGAAACAAATTTCTAAGAATAAAAAAGTTTTCAAAAAAATTATATGATTTTTTAAAGAAATATTAAAGAACAAAAAAATAAAGAAAAATAATTTTCAAAAAGTTTGAATTTATTTTAAGTCACTATTTTTATAGAATTATAATTTAAAAAAAAATTATAGTGTTTAATATACTTCTGAAACTCATTTTTTAAGAATAACCAAAAATAAAAGATTCCAAATATTAACTAATTTTAAAGAATTATAAAAAAGTTAAACAGTAGGAAACTAAAGTTAAACAATTTTTTTTCTGAAATTGTTTTATTTTTCAATTTTATATTTCTTAAAGAACAATATAATTTTTTGAAAAAATTTGAAAGAATATGACTTTTTTTGCTCCATTTCTTATATTTAAATTCGAGATATAAATTAAGATATCACAAAAAAATTAATTTTTATACAATTCTTTTCAATTGTAGAGTTAAAGAGGCTTACATGCTTTTTCAATAAAATTATAATAAATTAATTTTTCTTTTTACATATTAAAAGTGAGATTTAAAATTTTATGGTAATTTATCACTACCAAAAAATTCTAATATTCTTTAAAATAACAGCACACAATGTTTTTAAAGAAAGGATTTCTTTCTGCAGATTTGCCAGCATAGTTCTCATCCAATAGTCCAAAAAGTTGTGCAAGAAGAGTTAATAAATCACAATTCAAGGACAAAATGGCATATTCCAAACAAATTTAGGGAGCAGAAGCACCAAATATGTGAAAGAAGATTGTCATTTTCCCCTACAAGAAAAGCTGGATTATCCACCACTCCCAAAGAGTAGGATGCTGAAAAACCCAACTTTGTCCTCTTCCCCTCCCCTGTAATTTTCACCAAACTCTAAACACACACCTAAAAACACTGATCAGCTCCTTCAATTCCTTCAAAAATCAAAACTTTCCTCCACCACTACTTCTCCTCCTTCTCTCGATCCTTCTCTTCTCCTAATCAGCAGCACCAAGATTTTCTTTAAACCCAAATTTTTGGAAGAGCTGCGTTTAAACTCTCTCTCTCCTTTCTCTGCTTTCAAGTTTCCTTTTCAGTTGTGCAGGGTCTGATTAGTATTGCTGAGAGGTATTTGTTTTTGTTTACGAAATGGGGAGTGCTTTTTGTGCTTGCCCATTTTTTTTTGGGGTGCTAATTTCATTTTAATAGATATAATCCCAGCTCCTTTCCTCTATCTGTTTGATGCTGTATGTGCGTTTGACTCATTTCTGGTGTTGTTTTGTGTGTTTGTGATTATTAAAATTTAGCTAGAGGTCATAGTGATAGTCTGCGGAGATGGCGACTGGGGCTGTGCCGGCGCCGTTCTCGGGATTAAAGATGAAGGAGTCGAGCTTAGGCTTTGGAAAAAGCATGGATTTTGGGAAAATCTGTGGAATGAAGAGGATGAAGTTTGGTAGAAGGAGAATCTCAGTAATTAGCTCAAATACCGGTCCCGAGACTGTTCAGCTTCAGCCTGCATCAGAAGGGAGCCCTTTGCTAGGTATGTAACACTATGCAAAATATATTTCTATCCTGTTTTGAAGTTTTTTGGGCTGTTTGTTCTTTGTTATGTTTGTGTAATTGATGAACTGTAGGTGCAGTTGCTACTCAATTGACCCTGAGTTTCTTGTTATCAACTCTATATCATTACGGTATTGTACTTAGCTTTTTGATATGTGATGATGAATTGAATGATTGTAGTTCCAAGGCAGAAGTACTGTGAATCTATCAACAAGACTGTGAGGAGGAAAACACGAACTGTGATGGTGGGAAATGTAGGTCTTGGGAGTGATCATCCTATAAGAATTCAAACTATGACCACATCTGACACTAAGGATGTGGCTGCAACAGTTGAAGAGGTTCGTTTGACTCCCTTTTTTGGAAAGTGTTTTGTTTTGAAGCATAGTGGTTTCTTCTTTTCTGGCATAGTCAAGGGATTAATCCTAATGTCATAACCCACTGTATATCCATGGTGTAATTACAAATATCTATTGATGTCATCTTTGTCCCGTGTAGCTATAATGTGGTGGGCAGAGGATTAGTATTAAGTGAAACTGCGCATAATGCTCCTTAGTACTCTCATCAAATTACGCACTTTCTTTTGTTCAATTGGTAGGTAATGAGAATAGCAGACAAGGGAGCAGACTTTGTTCGGATAACGGTTCAAGGGAAGAAAGAAGCTGATGCATGCTTTGAGATAAAAAACACACTTGTGCAGAAGAAGTAGGTCCAGCTTAGCAGAAGAAAACCCTTAATTGTACATTTATATTTGGATCTGCCAGTTCCGTAACTTTCTATTTGTACAGCTACAATATACCTCTGGTGGCGGATATTCATTTTGCTCCACCTGTTGCTATGCGGGTAGCTGAGTGCTTTGACAAAATTCGTGTCAATCCTGGAAATTTTGGTATGCTGTTAGCCAAATTTTCTTCTCTTTTTCGTTTTACATTTTTTATTCAACCAATGTGGATTTAACAATGAGAATCATTGCAGCTGATAGAAGGGCACAGTTTGAACAGTTGGAGTACACAGAAGAGGACTATCAGAAAGAACTAGAGCACATTGAGCAGGTCAAGCTACTCCTCTATCAAAATAGTTATTCAAAGATTAGGGCAGGGGATCCATGCCAATTTTCTTTTTACCTCATACGTCTTGACAGTTCATACCCATTTCCAACACTGCATTAGGTTCAAGTTTACATATGTACTTCATTGACAATGTGTCAAATAGAAATGTCAATTATAAGAAATGAAATAAGATAATGAGATGGATATGACTTTGCTAATGATAGAAGTTTCATCCCTTAAACAAACAGCAATCTGAGGATATTCCAACATTTGGTACTTCTGTTAACTATGAAATGTTGTATTGAAATCTACCGACCCTATCACACTGCATTTGTGCCTGCTACTACCTAATTGCAAGAGTATGCTGAGTTTTGGTAAAGCACTTTATGTGCTTCTGATATGTTTTCCCCTTACTTTAAATGCGGTAGGTATTTTCTCCTTTGGTTGAGAAATGTAAGAAGTATGGAAGGGCAATGCGTATTGGAACAAATCACGGGAGCCTGTCAGATCGTATAATGAGCTACTATGGAGATTCTCCTAGAGGAATGGTGAAGAGTTATCTCTCCATGACACTAAGTGTAGCCTTTTCTTGTTTTTGCTGTATTCCATATGCAGTGGCTTTATACTGATTGCCTCTTCTTGATAGGTTGAATCCGCATTTGAGTTTGCCAGGATATGTCGGAAGTTGGATTTCCACAATTTTGTTTTCTCAATGAAAGCAAGCAATCCAGTTGTTATGGTCCAAGCATACCGTCTGCTAGTGGCAGAAATGTATGTGCATGGGTGGGACTATCCATTGCATTTGGGTGTCACTGAAGCTGGAGAAGGTGAAGATGGACGAATGAAATCTGCAATTGGAATTGGGACGCTGCTTCAGGTACCCCTATAGCGTTCAAACTTCAAAGAAATAGATAACTAGTTAAAATTCTTCCATTATCACATTATGGTGGATTCATATCCATCAAAGTCCCTAAGTCTGCACCAATTTGTAATTTGCTTTGAAAATGATATTGATTTGAGAGAGATAGCTGTATTCCATCTGTTTGGTTTATCTCTGCTGTCTTTATTGTGAAGTTAATTAGAGGTTCATGGGGAAAAAAGATTTATCTATAGAGAGAGGGAGAGAGAGCAAACATGCTGAAAGTTAGAAAACTATGCTGGGTATGCAGGATGGTTTGGGTGATACAATCAGGGTTTCACTAACAGAACCTCCAGAGGAAGAGATAGATCCTTGTAGAAGGTTGGCCAACCTTGGTATGAGAGCAGCTGAAGTTCAGCAAGGGGTGGTATGATTCTACAATCTACTTCTCTTATTTAATATCATTAAGTTCTGTAAACAATACAATTTATGAAACCTTATTGACTGGTTCTTTCTGACTTTCTTTTCACCAGGCACCATTTGAGGAAAAGCACAGACATTATTTTGACTTCCAGCGTCGATCTGGTCAATTGCCACTGCAAAAGGAGGTTAGCTATTGATGTTTAGAAAAGTTTTTCACATTGTGTGCATATTTCTCTATTCAGACTTCGGAAACAAGCAGTTGATTATTTGCTTAATAATAGGGTGATGAGGTAGACTACAGAGGTGTCCTTCATCGTGATGGCTCTGTGCTCATGTCAGTGTCCTTGGATCAGTTAAAGGTGATGCAATAGAACCGGTTTTACCTTAACTCTGTTCCGTTTTTGTGGTTACCTTTAACCCAGGAACCATATGTTTTAAATAGGTGGTTAACAACTTTTTCTTTTATTTTTTCCTTACCCTTTTAGGCACCAGAACTCCTTTACAGGTCACTTGCTGCAAAGCTTATTGTCGGAATGCCTTTTAAGGTTTGTTGTTATTGCAATTAATTGCTTGGAAAACTTTAGCCCATTGAAGTTGGAGAGTGTTCATCACATTCTTTGTTGACAACTTTCTGTTTAGGATCTGGCGACTGTTGACTCAATCCTCTTGAGGGAGCTTCCGCAAGTGGATGATCATGACGCTGTAAGAACGTTAACGTACTTTTGCTACACTTTGTTGGGGAAATAGTTTTCTCCCTGCCTCCATTATCTTGTGGTCCCCATCTTTTGATTGAACGGGTTCCTGTATTTTTATTTACCCTCGTTCAAAGAACCAAAGTAATCTGATGTCATTCTTTTTATCATGTCCAGCGGTTAGCTCTTAAGCGGTTGATCGACATTAGCATGGGGGTAATAACTCCTCTGTCGGAGCAGCTAACAAAGCCCTTACCCAATGCTATGGCTCTGGTAAATCTGAAGGAGTTATCAACCGGGGCTTACAAGCTTTTGCCAGAAGGTGTGGTTTTACCACAATTCTTGGATTTAATTGGCATTTCTTTTCATTTATCCTCTTTACTATACTAAAACTTATGCATAATATCACATTCTAAAATTGCCTCTCAGGTACCCGCCTGGTTGTCTCTGTTCGTGGAGATGAGCCTTATGAGGAACTGGAAGTACTCAAAGGCATTGATGCCACAATGCTTCTTCATGATCTACCCTTTACAGAAGATAAAATTGGAAGAGTGCATGCAGCAAGAAGGTAATGGCATTATCAATTGTGAATTTGGTAGATATGTCCATAACTGAAGCGATAAGTGGGTTCATACACGTCTGTTGTCTATATGTTTGCCTGTCAATGTCATTTCAAGAGATGTAGAGGAAATAGAGGAGCTTAGATAGCACCCCATCTCTAATTCCTTTGAAGTAGTGTTAACTGAAGGTTATTTAAGCATGAGCTGGATAGCTGGATGGGCGCTTAAATCCATTCCTTCTAGTTTTTTCATTTGTCTTCCACACATTATTCTCCATTCCTGGCATTTGAACTTTGAGTTTGCTGCAGGTTATTTGAGTATCTAACAGAGAATGCCCTGGATTTCCCTGTAATTCACCATATTCAGTTTCCGAATGGGACTCACAGGTAATCTCAAACTTGCAATAGTTAATGAGTAAATGCAAATAATAGGTTATTTTGGCTTATACAACTTTTCATTCAATTTGCAGGGATGACTTGGTCATTGGTGCTGGAACAAACGTAGGAGGTCTTTTAGTGGATGGTCTTGGAGATGGTCTCCTGCTGGAAGCTCCAGACCAGGACTTTGATTTTCTTAGGAATACCTCGTTCAACTTGCTACAAGGTTGCAGAATGAGGAACACAAAGACGGTATGTATTTTAGGATTCCACAACATATTATGACCTTCAAAGGTGTTGGCCCGAACTCCTTTAATGAGTCCCAAAAATCTTGTTTCAGGAGTACGTCTCATGCCCGTCATGTGGTAGAACTTTGTTTGACCTCCAAGAGATAAGTGCACAAATACGAGAGAAGACATCCCATTTGCCTGGTGTTTCGGTAATATATTCTTTTGCACTGTGATTAGATGATTGATCTGGTTGGCTAATATGTTTGGACTTTCAAAAGCCAAGATCAGGAATGTAATTTTCTTTCATTTTGCTTGATTAGATTGCAATCATGGGTTGCATTGTGAATGGACCTGGGGAGATGGCTGATGCAGATTTTGGGTACGTTGGTGGTGCTCCAGGGAAGATTGACCTTTACGTCGGGAAGGTACTGCATTGTTCCTTTATTTGAAACTTGTACAGATTTTATTGAAAGTATGTTTGAAGTAAGCAATGTTTACTTAAATTGGAATGTTGATTTACTACTGATAAGGGTATTCATTCTGTTGCCGTAGCTATAAGTTGCAAGTTATTAGAAATCGAGACCTAACCCCTCTTTGCTTATTGTGTTGTCATTACTCCCTTTGTTTTGTGCATTGTTAATGAAATCAACTTTTGGTGGTTGAATTTCGTCTCAGACGGTGGTAAAACGTGGCATTGCGATGGAGCAGGCAACCGACGCCTTAATCCAGTTGATCAAAGATAATGACCGATGGGTCGATCCTCCTAAAGAAGAGTGAGATTCGTGTATTATTTTTATTGGCACATTAATATCGAAGAACATTACGAGGGACATCATTGTTGTCATCATGTTGTACATTTAAATCCCAGAAGTTTTCTGAAATCTAAACTCACAGTGAAGAACAGGAAACACACCTATTGTATAAACTACATGTAAATTTTATAGTAGTATTCAGTGATTACCTATAAAATGTTCTAATGCTATCATATCCCACCCAAAAAAATCGGATTTCCTGAATGTTGATCGTACTATAATTATAGCTTGCTGATCAAGTCATCAGCTGGTCCGCAAAAATTACTTTATTCTAATCATGTTTAACTTAATTTGTAACTACTGCTAGGTGCCAAATCTTAATCTTACGATCAACTTTGGAGGCTAGACATTAGGGTTTGCTTGTTAAAGACGTGATTATAATAATTAGTTAGATTTAGAATTCGGATTTACTTTGTATAATACCTACAAATTAAAGGCATATTTCAAATCCTTATGTTACAGTTTCCGCACCACCATATACAATTCAAATTGTCAAACCCGAGCCCCAAATCTTAAAACCCACCAAATATTAAGGCCCCGTTTACCGCAGAGAATTCCCCAGGAAATTCTCCAGTTTCTTGAAAATTGGAGTTTTTTTTTGAAAACGCGTTTACTTCGTGCTATTTTCGTTTTTGTTTTCGAAATGAAAATTTTCGGAATAAAAACCTATGGGTAAGTTTTGAAAACACTCAAAACTTGTTTTCAAAATTTTCTTTGCTTTAACAAAACCAATTTTCAGAATGGAAAACTCGGTTTTCAAACTGAGAATTAAATGAAACTTTCAATAATACCATTCTACCCCTCACTCAACGCAGCCTTCTTCATCTTCTTCTCATCTTGCCCTTCCTCACGCAGCCGCTCCTCTTCTCCTCCTCCAATCGCCTCCGTCCGACTCTTCTCGCTCTCGGCCTTCTTCCCTAACCGCTTCTCACTCCGACGGCGACTCTCGGGTGGGAAAATCTCGAGCTCAGTGGTGACTTTGTGTTTGGGTAGGAAGCAGAAGCGTTGTGATGCAGAAAATGACGCAAGGATGGTTTTCGGGCGGGAATGAAGAGGATGGGCAGCTGAAGCCCGCATCCTCGCTTTTGGCAGATTGGAATTCACATGCAGCGTCGTCCACGAGTGACCACGAGTGACGAGTCCGCCACCGGATTGGGCCTCGGCTTTGATCTAGAATCCGCCGTTCGCTCGGCAAACGATAGCGTCTCTGGCACCTTCAGTGTGTAAGCTACCAGGCCCTTCCCTTTGGCATCATTTCATTTTGTCTATGAGTTTGAATTTCCTAAACGGGTATGATTTATTTTGGCATTTGAGGTGGTGGGCTATGAGTGCTTATTGTAGTATCTGTGTTTTTAGGCACTTTGTGATTGAACGGAATTGATAGCTGCTTGAATTGATCCTAACGGGGTAAAGTAGCTAGTGCAAATACTTCGAACTTGTCCTTGTTGGCTCAAGATGAAATTGATACTTGTAAGTGCTGGTTTAACTTCATTTGTACCTCTTTCTTGCTTTAAGTTGTGTTGAATGTTCTGTTTTCATGCATTAAGACAGGTTTTGGCATTATGGAATTCAGTGGAATTTGTTGCCTACTTGTAGATATGTGGTTTTACCTAGGTGAGATATAAAAAGAAATTGAGTTTGTATTTGTGGTGGTTTTTGCAGTTCACAAGCAGAGGGACATTATTCCACTGGATGTAGATGGTGATGTTGAGGGATTAAGTGATGATGATGAGCTTCCAGTTTTAGATGATGAGGTTTTAGTTTCCCTTCACTGATAAATATTGTAAATGCTAGATCGTTTTGCTTTTTTCATTTTTTAAAAGTCAATTCATGTTTTGAACCAGATTTTTTTTGGTTTATATCCAATTTGAAAAGGTTTGTCAGGATTTATTTCTCAATCTATTTGGGAATGAAGAATGTAAGGGCTTTGTTTCTCTGAATTATTAGGCTGAAGCTTTTCATTCCCATTATTGTCTGTTAAAGGAACTTTAAACTATTTTTATTAACGTTTTGCATTCTTCCATCTTTTGCCTTATTTTATATAATATTGGTTACAGGCTATTAATGACAATTATGAAGATGAAGAAGAAGGTGAAGATGATGAGGATGGCGACATCCCAGACAAGGGATTAGCTGCAAAAAGTAAGAAAAACATTGTGATGCCTCTTTTATTCATTTGTATTCAGTCTGCCATTCTGTCCAAATCAGAGCACCAAAAGAAGTAATTGTGAGCTGTTTATTGGGCATTTGTCTTTGGAATTGTTTTGCTTTGTATAACATAGAGTTTGTCTTTTGAATTTGGCTCATGTCTATCGGGTCACATGTTGGCCCACATATGGGAGCTTTCGGATGTAAATTTTGGGTCACTACTAAAGAAAACTTTTTGATACCTTCATCGATATATTGTTTTCACTGAACTTATTGGTTGCTTAGTCAAAACAGTCAAGTCTTTTCATCCTGAATAAGTTGTATAGACTTATCAAAATGAAAAGAATATTTTGATAGAAGAATACTTGCTTATTATCTTTCGTGGAGTTTGAAGTTTATGATAGTTTGTTGGAAAGATGATAGCTTTGATCCGGAATACTGGTTGGATTCCCTAGGTTGAATTGAGTATATCAATGGTTTCATTTGATCTCAAGTCATGACTGTAGTGTTAGTTCTTTGACTATTTTATCTGTGAGGTAATAAAAACATTTGTTGTTCTCTAATGCTCAATCTTCAGGCGTGGAATCCTTCGATATTGATATGGAGCAGCAAAAAGTGACGGTTAAAGGAAATGTGCAGCCGGATGCTGTGTTCCAGGTTGTTTCAAAAACTGGGAAGCTTCTGGGAGGCAGCGCCACCTACCGAAACCGAAACAAAGCCTGCTGAAACTGTTGCTGCTGCTTAATATTTCAGCAACAGAAACTAGCAACATGGTCTGTTAAACTTACCATTGTTATGATTTGGGTTGTGAGAATTTAAGGACACTTTTGCTTGTAAGTGACAACAATAATCTCTTATGTTTTTGTTTTATATTAAATAGAAACTGGGTATGCGATTATGGTACAATTCTCTACAAATGGCATGTTCCTGCCTTCCTTTCCTCTACCGATTTTATTGTTCTTTTTCTATAGAATTTTTACAATGGGCAGGACAGGTATCGAGAATTCAAAATGAACATTGAATTAGGCTTTAATATATACCTTAGCTTTTGTGGAAATCAAACACTATTTTCCTTGAGGAAGATTAATCAGAAGCTTGTCAAGGTGGTCTTGTAATGTAGCAGAGTCATCTTGGATCACCTGTAAAAATATGAATGAGTGTCGGATAACTCATACAGTTTACAGTTGTCATGTATGATAAAGATAAGTGCATCACATTGCTACCGTATAAAAGAATTTAGTAAAGTCGGAGAATTTGTGCAATGTGAACTAGTTCTAGAAAAGAAGTAATAAATTAATAATACTAACTAATTAATGAATTTTGATAAGTTAATTAGCCACTAATTAAGTTAAATACATAGAGAATATTTCAGTTAACACCTGTTTTGTTATGTTCCTAATAAGTAATAAAATAATAATATTAACTAATTAGTAGATTGCTTTTATTTTCACGTAGGAATATGAATTACAATATTTAAATGCAATATTAGAAGATTGATATTATATTTAATAAATTTTTCCTTTTTAAAATGACTATTAAATTTCCAAATGATTTCTTCTTTTCATTACAAATATTTTCGGTTTTTCACAAAATCGCCTGAAGTAAACACGTTTTCCAGTTTTCAGATCAGGAAATTCTTACATTTAGTGCGAAGTAAACGCGTTCTCCAGTTTTTCTGATCAGGAAACAAGCGCGAAGTAAACGCGTTTTCCAGTTTTCAGAATGAAAACAAAATTCTCGAAATTCAGAAAAACAGCAAATTGAAAATTGAAAATTCTCCCAGGTAAACGAGTCTTAAGTATCTAATTAGTGAACAGAAAGAAAGAACACCAAACATCTAATCATTCAAAATGCAGCAACCCAAAATTCTTACCACTATTTTTAGTTCTTCATTCAGTCAACAACAACTACAAAACAATTTCTGAATTCAATCAACCTTTGAATTTGATTTCAAATCCCATCCCTAAAAATATAAGCAATTCTTGAAAGCCGAATTATTGCAGTTGATCGTTCCATTAATTTCCAAACTAAAAACTTCAACAGAATTCATAAATTCCATAATTTGAAGAACAAAGAACTAATAAGAAAGATTACTGCAGTGTGCATCTAATGATAAATAGAAATAAATCAATAACTAGTATATGAGATGAATAAACAAAAGCTCCAATCCAAATTCAGACCTATAATACAATCTCAAAGAATGAAAAACCAAAATTCTAGTCGTAATAATTCTAGTCAACAGCGACAATAATTTAATAATAAATCTATAAAATCTAATACCAGTAATAAGAATCATCACCATTCACCAGCAAGCAACTACGAACCTCAATCCTTCAAAGAAGCTCCCTCCTTGCAGCGTAACTATACTGACTCCTCCTTACATTGTCCTGTCTCTTCTTATACACGAATCCTCCAACTGCAATCAAACCCGCTGCTATCAACACCCCAAACACTATCCCCGCCTTCTTCCCTCCACTCATCCCTGAAGATCCTTCATCCGCCGTGTCACTCGCCTCCACATTGTTGCTGTGGTTGATGCCGCCCGCCTCCCCCGGCGATGGAGTCGGAACGTCGCTACCCGGAGAGTTCGCGGGCGCGGGCGCGGGAGCAGTGCCAGGAGTGGGTAGATCTGACGACGGCGGTGGCGCTGGCGGAGAAGAGATTGGCGAATCGGATGACGGAGGGAGTGCCGGGGAAGGGGACGGAGGGGAGTGGAAAGAAGGGGAATCAGCAGCGGGAGAAGGAGATGGTTCCGGTACTGTGGAGAGGGCGAGATGGATGTAGAGCGAAGAGAGGAGGAGGAGGAGGAAGAATGCGGAGGGTTTTGCCATTGCGAGAGCGAGGATTTTGGGAAAATGCGGATCTGGTGTGTGGAGAGAGAGGGATTGGAAAGAGGGTGGACTGCTTTTGTGAAAGTGTTTCTTTTTGTTTTTACTTTTAGTTTTAGATCTGGTGTGGTGATGGCGACGGTGATGGTGATGGTGATAAGGGAAAATTCCTGGGTGGGAGGGCGGTTATTTTTTTAATTTAATTTGATTATTTAATTAGATAAAGTTAGGATTTTTTTATTTATTTTTTATTATTTTTTAACGAAATACAGTTGGGATTTTGAAGAGAGGAAGAATGTGTATTGGAGATAAATTGCGAGCGAGGTGGTTAACGGGGAGAAGGGAACTAACTAATATAGGGAGAGGGAAAAGGAGGGAAAGTAATCAGATGGATAGGGAACTTTTGGGTATTAAATGAACGGATGGGATGGATTATGTAACTTGCTACACAAAATAAGCAAGGTATGATTTCTTTTTCAATAATTAAATACGAAAATTGACTTTGTTTGTTCAATTGTCAACAGATCTAATTTAATTAGCATTCATTATTTTGCATTGGACAGAGAGAATGCAAGAATTGCAGCTTAATTAATCAGCAAGTTAGGCTTTAATCAGCAAAGTTAGGCTTTGCCGCAATTTGTCGGGTGTCACTTACTCCGCTAATTACTCAGATTTTTTTTAATTAATTATCATTATAATACTAAAAATCAAATTCGTAATTTATCTTATAAAAAAACAAAGAACGTACATTATTAATTTTGTTCGATACGACTTTAAAAAATGAATAAAATGACTTACACTAGCTACGGACACGTGTATGCGCTGGCTTTTCAGTTCAGACATGTAAATGTAAGGTAACAACCTTTTGAACACTATTGGCTCTGCAAAACGCGGTCAGTACATGGAACTCACGTGTCCTGCTGCACTCTCACGTAACACTAATCTGATCTCTGTACTACTATTATTTTCCTTTCTTTTTGGTGGATCTGCATTAGTATTATTGAATTCTAACACAATAATTTAAGATTTTTAATTCACATTCCAAGCAATAATATGCCATCCATGATGCCTCATCCCATTGTCACATCGCGCGCCTGACGCTCAAGTCGCGGACTGCCAAGTGCGGTCATAAAGGCCCATATGCTGCACGCGATAATCGCTACGCAAAATATTCATAATCTCGGTACTAATTTCTAAATGTCAAAATAATAAATAATATATTAAATGATTTGCATCCCAGTCCCCCATTAAATGCATTGTTAAAAACTTAAAATAGTCGAAATCCCAAATTGACTAAACCTTTCTTTTTATGAAGTGGTTACTTGTAAGTTCATTCTGAATCAGAAACTGGGTAAATAATACAGTAATCCATCATCAAAGAACAGATTGAGAAAATAAAAAGAAAAGAGATCAAGAACTCACAAGAAGACTCAAAAGGCAATGAGGAGGAATTCGTTTATTAAACTCGTACGAGAAAATGTTTAATCAAAATTTGAAAATTAATACTAGTACATAATTTTTCATTTTCTGCTTCTGTGGTAAGATTAGGTAAGATGCGGAACAGTTGCCAAAGATAGCCGTTTCTTCTTTTGACATTTTCTCCCTCAGTGCATCTATTCTTAATTGTAATCTAACTATTTTCTTAAGGAATGGCACACAAGCATCAGGATGCTGTGAATTAGCATCCTCATAATTCATCCTTCGCTTCACTGGACCTGCTGCTGCCACTCTCATCACTTCCTTTGGATTCAGAAGTTTCAGGCTTAGTTTCAGGTTTCGTTGTTGAAGCTGGCTTCTGGAGCTTGAAGGGGATTGCTGCATTTTTCTTGAGAAACTTGTAAAAGGCCACCACGGTACGATCAGTATCCACAGTAATCTGTGAAACACCCAGAAACAAAAACATTTCATTAATACACTCCCATCCAAGTAAAAGCTCTAGTCCATGATACATTACACTTTTAGAAACCACTTACAGGGTCAAAGCTTTTGTTTCCAGCGGGAAAGAAGAGGAGCGTGGGGAAACCATCAGACTGCAAAGAAGGGGAGAGAAGAAATGAATAGCTTTCATGACATACTTCCCTTTCCTTACTTTCAATATGTAACATAACAACTCAAACTTCAGTACAATATTCTGCATTGCAATATAAATAGAATGGCATTCCCATGATACAACACAATATCAGATCAACTACAAAAACTAATCCCCCAGTATAAAATCAACTTTAATTAGAAAAATAAGCAACACATACATACACCCAAAGGAGCTAAAATCACAACAGGAGCTTCCACATTTTTCACGAGATCAAATAAGAAAAAATCCATTTTGCACCATATAATATAAGCTTTGAAAGTACCTTTGCCCTGGGGTGCTCATTTGTTGTTCCATCCATCTTGGCTATAACAAGAGAATCGATGCCGCGTAAATGTTTGGCGAGCTTGTTGTATGTTGGCTCCAAGGATTGGCAATGCCCACACCAGGGTGCATAGATCTGATATGCAGAACATATACTAATTAGCCAGGCACAATCACTCACGAGATAGAAAGGTGAAAGTTAAGCCACATAGAACAATACCTCAAGAAGAACATCCTTTGATTCATCCAAAACAATTTCATCAAAGTTATCACCAACAACTATTTTTACATCTCCATCATTCTACATCAATCAAACATCCACAGAAAAACAGTTAGATGATGAGATGAAATTGTGGGAAAAGCCAATTAATTTAGGGAAAAAATTACAAATGAATAACTTACAGTTTCTGGAATGGGATCTGACTTGAAAAAAGGTTTAAGATTGTCTTTTATGAAATCCTCACCAAAAGCCTGAGAAATGATGAAAGAATCATTGCATCTAAGCTTATGGGGTGACATGCCACTTCTAATAATAAAAACACAGGTAAGAGTTCCAACCTTAATCTTATCAAAGGTAACTTCCCCGTCAAAGACAAATTTCTTACCATCTTCATTTCCAGTGTATCCAAGAACCTATAAGTAATAGATCCCCAACATCAGTCTCAATTACACTGACAGGGGAAATCACCATGTAATCAAAAACCAGATTTACACTGAAGGGAATTAATTACTTTGGGAGAATTTCCAGTGATACCAAAATAGTCTGCAACAGGCTTCCCATAATCTTCATTATCCAATTCCACATATACAAAGATAAGCTGCAATTAACCATGAGAAAACATAGATTAATGTCGCAGGAACCTTTAAATAGACACAAAGAAAGAAACAGTGATTGTCCATATTAGCAGCTACAAGAAGGAATATTTCAAATAAGTTAAGACGGCACCAAAAAAAATTCATTTCATTGGAAAAGTTTTCATGACTCTTTTCGATCATCTCTTTAGATTAAAAATAGTATACACAAATGGTTACCTTTCCCTTGAAAAGTTTAGCAGCATCCTGAAATAGCGGAAGAACTTTCTCCGAATCATTTGAACTTGCAAATAGCAAAAGCTGAGGATAGGAAATTTCACAACAACAAACAACATCAGCAGGGTATAAAAAAAGTGCTCAGATTCAAAACCCCGGTATACGGCAAAGACATGTACCTGCTTCTTAATTGGACTCTCAAAAATGGCAGGGGCACTTTCCCGGGTAAAGATAGTCACCAAGGGAAGCTTGTTGCCAAACACAAATTCACTTATCTCAGATTTGGAAAATTTACCATCTGCAGAACAGAAGGTACAAATGAATAATGACAGAATAAAATTCAAGTTGAAGTTTCAACTGAAATAGCAACCACGAAGAACCAACCAAAATGAACCACTTTCTCAGCCTCCTTCTTAACCATCACCAAAGCAGGGCGTTTCACTTCAGAATCAAGGTGGAAAAGTTTTGCCACATCAGCATTTACAGTTTGGTAGAAGCTAACATCATCTTCAAGTCTTGAAGCAGCAGCCAACTCATCACTCTCAGGACCCTAATTTTCATTATCACAATGATTTGAGTCAAAAAAAATCATGACAGGTGTATGAAATCCTAAAAATCCAACCATTCAACAGTCAGCATGGAGAAATGGACTTTTCCTTATTCAGTTTTAAATCCAGCAATATCTAGAAGGCGCCGATCAAATTAAAAAGGTGATAAATGATTATACTTTTAGTTCCACAAGATCAAGAAAAAAACTCAAAAAATGCTACTTGTTCAAATTTCAAGAATGAAAATTCGTCCCCGGAGGCCCTAACTCTATCACTCGTTGAATCAATCACACTGACTAGGACAATGATAAAAAACATACCACCAGAGAGTTCAAGTATCCCAAAACAACTTTAGCTTCAGAAGTCAGGATGCGTTCCGCATCCTCCACCGTAGTTATGTTGGCTATTCCGGGTCCAGTCTTCTTCTTGATCCAAGTAACAATTCCCTCCCTGAGTTCAACAAATAATCAGGACAATGAAACCAACAACTACCCCAATGGAAAAACAGCCAATGTAATAGTAGCATAATTAAAGAATGAAGCCAATGCTTACTTAGTCCTTTGGCCAGGATATGGCTTGTGGACCCCATCAGCAAAGAAAAGTACAGTAGGAAAACCTTGCACATCATACTCCTGAGCAAGCTCATTCTCTTCCGTCGCGTCCACCTTCGCCAACACCACTCCTTCTCCTTTAAGCTCTGTAGCCGCCGCGGCATACTCCGGCGCCAACGCCTGGCAATGTCCACACCACGGCGCGTAGAATTCCACCATGACGAACTTGTTATTCTCAATAACATCAGTAAAATTCTTTTCCTTCAAAACAACGACGTCCTTGTCGTCAACCTCGGGCTCCTTGTATTGATCATCAGATCCAGCATCGTCAAAACCCGAGTAGTTCTCGAAATCGTCAACGTCTCCGTCATCCTCCTCATCGTCGAAGCCGTCAGAGTCATGGAAATGGTGAGCGCCGGCGGAGTGGTGGCTACCATGACTGGCGTCGTCTTCTTCGAGGAAGCTGAGATCTTCGTCGTCATTGTCGTCGCTGGCTGCTGCTTTGTCGTCTTTTTGAGGTTTGGAAAGGGAAGGCGTGAATCGGGAGGAGAGGAGGAGAGTGGTGAGAGCGAGAAGAAGGATTAAACGATATGACATCGTGTTGTAGTCAGCTGAAGCGAAGAAGACTAACGAGAGAGAGATCTATGGCTTAGGAACTGAGATCTGATATGACTGCAGTGACGAGAAGTCAATGGAGATGAAGATGTGAAGTCAGCTTCTGTACGATGTCGTTTAGGGGCGATTCTTCGCTAAAATGGTAACGGTTTCCTGGTGATAGAGTGCGTTTAACTGATTTAAATCTGTTTCACTTTCTTGTACTAAAAATGGAAAGTGACAAATTTTATTGTCTTAAGATGGGAAAATATCAAGAAATAGCATTTTATTATGTTATATTTTTATAAGATAAAATGGAAAATCATCTCAAAACTTTTTTTTTTTTTTTTATAAAAGAGAAAAGGCTAAAGAGCCTTATATTACATCATGGATAGAACCCCCTTTGTCACCATTGTACATCATGGTTAAACTCGGAGGAACGAAATCAAACCATTGAAAATCTAAATCTTGCGCAAACACTAAATTGGCTAGCCCATCCGCTACCCAATTAGCTTCGCGGAAGACATGTATAACTCGATACGCACAACCAGTAGTGCGGAGAAGGTCCTTGATCTGACGAACCAAATCCATGTTCGCTATCGGAAAAGAACGATCTCTATTGATCGCATGCACAACACCAGCATTGTCACATTGGATTTCCAGGTTGGTCCATCCTCGCTGAAACGCCATCTGAACACCATGAACCATGGCCCATAGTTCTGCTCGATGAGCAGAACATTGGCCCAAATCAACAGAAAAACCGCCTAGCCAAAGGCCATCCTTGTCCCTAAAGCAGCCTCCACCCGCAGAACGTTGCGAAGACTGACGATACGCACCATCTGTATTAATAGTGATTTTACCATCTTGAGCCGCAATCCAACGTCCCGACGAGGTCCTGTCAATGCATCCTCCTCCATTGCTAGCCCCAACCGTTGAAGAAGCCAAAACAGCAGTGGCTGCAGCTTTGACTGTAGCAACTTTAGTCATAACCGGCACGTGAATGTCATTGAACACAAGTTCGTTACGCCACTTCCATAACCACCAGCAGGCAAGTCCAAAGATAAGGCTCCAATTATTGTAAGGACCGCTCGATCTTCTCCCATTCAAATTATCCGCCAACCAGTCCCGCAGAGACCCATGTTGAAGCCTATCCCAAACCACCGGAGTACCCAACTGGCGCCAGAAGGACTTAGCAGAAGGGCAATCCCGAAGGATATGCTCAACCGACTCCTCCTCCAACCCGCAACATGGGCACAAAGCATTATCACTCAAATGTCGCCGACAACGCTCTTGGTTTGTCATCAAACGTTTATGGCACACCAACCATAAGAACAAGCGAACCCTCTGAGGTCCAGCCCATTTCCATGGCATGATCCACATACGATCAAGCGGGTCATCCTTAACACCAGCTAGAAGGGTATACGCCGAAGCTATGGTGAAGTCCCCACTTGACGATAGGCGCCAATACCGTTGATCGTTACCCAAGAACTGAGCAGGGGGACAACAGCTGAAGATGTGGGAAACAAGCTCCTCATCAAGATGAAAGCGCAACAGAGATAAGTTCCACCTACCATCCGGTAGAACAACTGTAGACAAACGCCAGTCTCTGATGTTGAACGGGATCTCAACATTCAACAAATCACACAGAGGAGTGTCTCCTGCCCAGTTATCATACCAAAAGGATATGTCATGCCCATTTCCAATGGACCAGCTTGAATAATTCCGAACTAAATCCCACATTTGGCAAATCTCGCGCCAAATAGTTGAACCGTTGCAAGCCCTTAGGTGGATCGGCATCTCCCCCAAGTTAACACTGTACTTGCCGCCCAACACAGAAGCCCAAAGACTGTGCGGTTCAGTTATAAAACGCCAAGCAAGTTTTGCAATAAATGCTCTGTTGAACGTTTTAAGGCGTTTTATTCCTAGCCCCCCTTCTGTTTTTGGTTTGCAAGCTGTCTCCCAGTCGATGAGGTGGACCTTTCTCTCTCCATTACCACCCCCCCAAATGAAATCCCTACTGAGCCGCTCGATCTTTTCACAGATGCTAACCGGGATCACACACGCCTGGAGTGCGTAAGTAGGAATAGACAGCACAGTAGAGTTAACCAAAGTAATCCTCCCAGCAAGGGAAAGGGTTTTGGCCTTCCAACCACTCAGCCTCTTACGGACCTTATCCACTAAATAGTCATAAAACTTGCTCTTATTGCGACCATGCAGAAGGGGAACGCCCAAATAGTGCCCTAAATCTTTCGTATAGTGAAATCCAGTCAGGTTTTCAATGTCAGAAATCACCTGATGGGAGACATTGTTGGAAGTTGTGAAAGAAGTTTTGTCCACATTAATTTTTCCTCCTGAGCAAGCACAGAAATCAGCAAGAACATTAAGAACTATTTGAATTTGATCGACTGAAGCCTCGCAAAAAAGGACAAGGTCATCTGCGAAGAAAAGATGGGAGATCGGAATGCCCTGTCTGCCCATACGAATTGGCCTCCAGACCCCCTCCGAAACCGCCTTCTGAATCCCATGGGCCAGCCTTTCCATGCACAGGACAAAGAGGTATGGAGACATGGGATCACCCTGACGAACCCCTCTCGTGGGATGAAAACTCTCAGACACCTGCCCATTCCACACCACCTTCGCCGTACTAGCCTGCCAAGAGCGAACCAACATCTGAATGAATGCATCAGGAAAACCTGCATCTTCTAGAGTATCTTGGATGAACTCCCACCGAAGGCGATCGTAAGCTTTCTCGAGGTCAACCTTGATCATAATCCACCCACAATTTCCATGCTTACGCCTCATAGAATGGAGCACCTCTTGCACAATAACGATATTGTCAATAATTTGCCTGCCAGGAACAAAACTCACTTGGTGACCCCCAATCAAGCCAGGCATCCACTCTTTCAACCTATTAACACAAACCTTCATTAAGATTTTAAACACCACAGGAAGCAGGCTGATGGGACGGAAGTTTGCCATGCAAGTAGGATTATCTTTCTTGGGGATCAACGTAATCAGAGCAGCACAAATGGAGGGATCAAACTCTTTGCCAGCAAGAGACTCATTGACAAAAGTACAAATAGAATGCTTCACCATAGCCCAATTTTGCTGAAAGAAGGCGGGTGTGAAACCATCCTCCCCAGGGGCCTTGAAAGGCTTCATATCAAACACGGCCGCCCTGACCTCCTCCTCTGTAGAAGGTCTAGGAAGATCCTCAACACCAGCCTGGGGTAAGCGATTGAAGTATCCTCGAATAGGGTACGGAGGGAGACTAGTCGTATCTGCTGAAAATAACCTCCGGTAGAACTGTCTTGCATTGTTCCGAAGATTAGTACCATCAGTACACCAGGACCCATCCTCAAGCTGAAGAGTAGAAATGAAATTCTTCTTACATCTCACCATAACTTTAGCATGAAAAAAGGATGTATTGCGATCCCCATGTTGCATCCAATCCGCGTTGGATTTTTGTTTCCAATACAGTTCCTCCTGATTCAAGATCTCTTCATATTCCTTCCTCAGATTGATCTCAAGTTCAGTTAGGAAAGGCGTACGGTAACGATCCAATTTCCTTTCCACCCCTGCAAGACGGGCAAAGATGTGGCGCTTTTGTTGGAATAAATTACCGAACACTTCCTTGTTCCAAATCTTGGCCTTTACAGTGAACTCCTTCATAGCAACTTCCACCCCCGCATCACCATTCCACGAGTTTTGAACAAACGTACCAAAGTCCTTATGAATTAACCAAGGAGCAAGAATACGGAAAGGAGCAGAAGTCGGAACACGTTGACCATCATTCAAGCATAGCAAAATAGGACGATGATCAGATAACAATCTGGGAAGATGCAGGACCGAGGCACGAGAAAACTGAACCCTCCACTCAAGAGAACAAATGGCCCGATCAAGTCTCTCCTGGACCATCCCCCTCTGCCAAGTCCAACGAGGGCCTTGAAACCCCAAATCGATTAAGCCTTTATCTTGAATGCACTGTTGAAATAAAGGACACGCGCGGCTACCCTGTATAGACCCTCCAATCTTTTCAAAGGAGAATAAGAAAGCATTAAAATCCCCTATGGCACAAAAGGGCGTAGATGCGACAGAAGCCAAGTAAGAGATTTGCTCCCATAGGGCTTTCCGGTAACCAGCAATAGGGTCACCATAAACCGCCGCAAGAGTAAAGGCTGAGAAACCCGCCCCTGATACTGTCATACCAACCATCTGGTAAGAGAAGCAGGAAATGCTGACTTTCACCGTAGAATGCCATAACACCCAAATTCCCCCGGAGAACCCTTCTGCCTCAACCCGAAATGAGCCATCAAACCCCAGATTCTTCACAGTTCTGTCAGCCGTATCTTTGCTAATCCGAGTTTCAAACAGACAGAGGATCTTATAATCATGAATACGACGCATATCCTTCAAATACCTGATTACATCAGCGGACCTGCAACCCTGACAATTCCAAGAAAATATTTTACAATCCATAAAAAATAAAGAGGATAAGGAAACAAACCTGAAGTCAGAAGACACCAGCAAGCTCTCAAGAAGAGTTATCCACCACCATATCCTGAGCACTCGTCCCAGACAGGGGCACAACCGCGGAGAGCGATTCTGAGCTCCCAATCATCAGCTTGTCCGAAGAGATCGCGTATCCTTTCGCTTTCTTATTCCTCCCATCTGGCGGACGACCCCCATTCCCACGCATATTTCCAATCTTAACACCGATGGAGACCCCCTTATCCTTCACATTACCACGGCCTGTCATCTTGCCCCTATCAGCTGGGCGGGGCGCGTAGACAGCCCTATGATGCGTGTTGTCCAAAGCCTTTGAGACTAGGTTTGGCTCATCTCCCCGCATCAAGCGGACTCCCTTAGGCTTTTCCACAACAACCATAGCCAAATGCATGTCCTCGATTTTTCCATCCCCCTGATCATGCTCTTCCCCACTGGCTGCGGGAGGAACACGACTATCGTCGATCTTTCTTTTATTAGATTCCTGCACGACCAAACACTTCTCTGGTAAACATTCCACAAACCCACTACTAGTACTGGGACTATCAGCTAGAACATTCCTTAATTTAGCCTTAACGAACGGGACAGTAACTGCGGTCGGTTGAGCCTTGTCATGGAAGTCCACTTCACACTCCTCAACCTCTGTACTTAGAGTAGCAAATCTAGACTTGGTGCTGACCTGAGGAATACTTTTCGTGGCTTGAGTAGAAGGAGAAGATCCATTGGGAGCGGGTTTCCTCCCTCGTCTCTGTGGGACCATCCAAGGGCCATACTTATGGTCCATGCTAGGACCATTCTTTTGAGTGTCGTTGGGGACTGAAACTGGTGTCGGCTTAGGAGCTTGCTCTGAACCCCCTGTAGGCCCTTTCTGACCACATAACTCAACTGCATGCCCCGCCATGCCACAGTGATAGCAAATCGCTGGCAGCCCTTCATACACAATAGTTTGCATCTTACCTCGAAAGAAGAAGTATGGGAGTAAAGGTCTAGTCAAGTCCAATTCTACTGCTATTCTGGCGAATTTGCCTCTGTCCGAATTGGAGGTATTGAAGTCAACGCGAATCAATTTCCCGATCTTGTTACCAATAGCACGAAGGACTTGCTTGTGGTAAAGGTGCATGGCTAGACCAGGAAAGCGGATCCATGCTGCAACTTTATTAATGCGGTCATTCTCGGGAGTAAACTCTGGGGACCAAGGCTGCACCACCAGATACCTGCCAAACAACATCCATGGTCCATCCAAAAGAGCATGGGACGCATCCGATTGTAGGTCGAAGGATACAAGGAAGTAATTGCGCTCTAAATCAACCACTTTGAGACTCCCTTCTGGCCTCCACAAAGAATTAATGCGCTCACAAAAACTCTTGTACCCAATTGGTCGACCCATGAGTTTTGCGATAACAGCTTTTTTCCACGGTTTAGAAATTTTTCGTTCGAACGGATCTGAAATTTGAAGCTCAAACGTATCATCTTTATCAATAAATGCAATCCCAACTTGTTCTAAATTATCATCTTCCTTACCGGACTCATCAGACTCAACCTCTTCCTCAGAATCACAATCCATATGAAGATTCGCTCCCTTCCTAGCCAATAAGACATCTTTGAAAGAACCAAGGGGTGCAGATAAATGAGCCTTGGTTTCTCCATGATGTTCTTGATTTTCAGTAGGAGCTGCAAATTGAAACACCGGTGAAAAATCCGTTGACTGGGCTACATGTGACAACGATGGAGGAACGACCGGTACAGGGGAAATAGGACTAGGATCCGCATCCGCGGACGGCGCCATGGCGCAGCAACCAGCAACAAGCAACAAGAAGCCGCTCGGATGAATTAAATCAAAATTCCAGCAAAAATACGGATAAAAAATTGATAAATAGTGAACGTCGTCGAAACTGGAATCCAACCCCACCAACCTGATCGGAATGTCCCGAAGAGCAAAACACCGGTCCCGGCGAGCCAAACGGTGGTCGGAAGGTGGCGCGTGGTCCCCACGCGCCGCCGAGTGAGATGAGGGGAAGGAGCAGTCGGACGACTCCGGCGGCTGCAGAGGGCGCGTCGGTTTCCAGAAAGGGACGCTTCCACTTGCTCCAGGTGCGCCTCGGCCTCCCGGTCCTATCTGAGTGGGCGGTGAGAAGAGGTGGTGGCCGGAAGACGGCCGGCGGTGACAATTGCAAAGCTGCAGGAGAGAGAGAGTTTAACTCTCTTTACTGTTCATTAACGTTCACTTTGCCTTTTCCTTCCAATGTTTAACTTTTATCATCTCAAAACTTTTAATGAGTCAACAAATTCATCCCTTATAATATAACTCTAAATTTTAATTTTTTATTAATTATAATTAGATATTCTTTTAAAATTTGTCTACCCTTAATAGTTAATAGAAATATGTAGTTAATTCGAACGGTATTACAATTAAAATATTCGATAACCTAATTTTCTCTCGTTCCATAATCAACCATAAAGAACATCTTGAATTTTTCTCAAAACAAGAACTTGGTAGATTATATGCAAAAGTGATAAGACCCAAACTCATAAAATTGATTTTCTATTCATTAATTATCCTCCAGCAAAACAAGTACATAAGCTTGTCTTTCCCGTCACGATTCTCTTACAACCAAATTACAATCGCAATAAAAAAGAATTGTGCTCTATAGGATAATGCAAAATAAGCTAGTTCTGTAGCTCATTTGAAGAGTTCACTTCCTAGTGTTACAGCGCCTATCCCCTCTTCTAACTCAGCCTGCAAATGCCCGATTTCGCTACCTTGAATCTGTTCTATCGCTTGAACAACCATTGCCATTGATGGCCTGTTCACACTAATATCTGTACACAGCAGTGCCAGTTCCATCAGTCGTTCTGCAGCACTCGTTGCTTGCTCGCCAAGAGTCGGATCCACAATGTCACTGAAAATGCAACCACCCCTAACCTACAAAGAAGAAAAAAAAGAAAACATCAGCCTTTAATTAAGCACTAAAAAGTTTTATGTAGATTGGAATGAAGTATATATATAAGAAGATCAACTGTATTTACCTGCAATACTAGATTATGGCCTGAGTTTGAGCGATCCATGATGTTTGCTGCACGCCCACTGATCAATTCCAACAAGAATACCCCAAAACTGTACACATCACTTTCCTCTGGAAACCTTTCTGATGAGTTTAACCTTTAGGAGAAAAGGATTAGATTAGAAACCAAAACTCGATTTCAGATCAACAAGCAAAATCGTCCCAATCATGTAATTATACTCGAACAAGATTGAAGACCATGCCACAACTTGGGTTGGCAGAACAGAATAAACAGATTAGTCAAATTTGGATAAATTAGGCTCTCTATCAACCAATTCATAAGCAGTTTGAACATGGCTTATCTTATAGCAGTAAGCATAATTTTCATAATGATGGTAATGTTGTCTCTGCTAGTTTGTCAGAGTTGCATTCAACAACCAGCATACCCATTTTCTAGATTCTACTTTCGGGAAAACAAATTCGTATGAAAATGCAACTAATCTAATGAGAAAAGATGCTCAAGCAAAAGAAGATCGCGGAGACTCTAACTTAATCATAATGATCTTCATGCCAAACATGATTTTGTAATAGAACATGTTGGAATGTGAGAGAACTATTTAAGGGCCTTAGATAGAGATTTCATACTCCGGATCAATGAAGTAGTCAATGGATGATGATGATCCAGCACGATGGCCTTCCAATACCAAATCGTAAAGTCCATAATCGGAAACCTTGGATGTAAAATTTTCACCTATAAGAACATTGCTACTTCTAAAGTTCATATGCGGGAGACGAGGTGGCAATCCATGAAGATGTTCGAGTCCTATTCAACAAAGAAAAATAACTTAACACTTGACAGAAATGAAATGGAAGGAACAATAAAGGTGCAGTTTTACCTTTTGCAGCTCCTAAAGCAATCAATAATCTTTGCCTCATGTCCAACTTTCCAGTAGGATAACCTTCACTATCTGGAGACAAGAACAAACATATATAAGCGATCAAAAGTTAATGTCCACAGCGCAGTTGGTAGAGGGAGGAGGGGACAGGTAATTTACCGTACAGGTACTTCCCTACATTTCCATACGAGATATAATCATACACTAGTAGTTGTTCATCCCTATCTTCACAATAACCAATAAGTTTCACAAGATGCCTATGGTCTACTGAAGCTATTCGTTTCACCTGCATCCGCAATCATAGATCCAACCATTTTAGAACTCTAATTATATTGGAATGTACTATATGGCAAGTACAAAAAGAATGGAGAGGTGGCTTCGCTGATGCATTTTCAGCAAAGTTAGGCATACCTTTTGGACAAAATTTGGCATTGGGTCATGCAGGCGTCGCTTGATGGCTACTATAGATCCATCCATAAGCAACCCTTTATAGACTAAGCCAAAGGTACCTTCACCTATGATATTCATTTGGCTGAAATTGCTTGTAGCATGCTCCAGTTCCTCCTTTGTTAACTGCCTTAAATTTTGATCAAAAGGAAGCTGCGCACCACCATAGGTTGAAGTGCGAACTCTCTGCAACTCAGCTGTTGAAAGAAAGAGAGAAGAAAGTTAAGTAGAGAAGCTTACCAAAGCAACAGAGCAAATTGTATAAAATGAACTCTAAGTTAATCACAGAACAACTTCATTATCTTTTCATTCAATATAATAAAGGTGATGAATTCAACTTACAATGAGGGGATGGAACAGAAGATGCATTCTCAGAAGTTTGCCTCATGAGTTTCTTGACGCGCATCAAGCAGATGTAAACAAGTACCAGAATGACAACCACGAGTAGAGCCGCAGCTGCACCACCAATGATGGCAGCAACTCCCTTTTTACTTGGTTTCCTGTCATCAGCTTCTTGCATAGGTGTCAGTGTCGGAATACTATTGTCCCCATCAACAGTAGCGGCTATCCTCCTCTTATTTGATTGATATAATCCTTCTAACTGTATTTGAGATCTTAAGAAAATGAAAATTTGGAGCAAGGTAAGAACCCAGGACATTAAACTGGCATTACACTGATAATGAGTTCCTAGGAATTGAGGACATGATACAGATTGATAAATTAAGAAGCTAAAATAGGCATTCAACTTCTGATACAACATAAGGCACTAAATGCAGACTGCTGTAACATCAAATCGAAACAAATAATTGGCTAACTATAGCGACAAATGTCCTGATAAAGGAAAGAAAGACAGGGAGCTTACAAAGAAACAACACCTTGGTTGTCCAGGAGTGCAGACTGCGCTCTTGCAGGAAAGTAAAGCTTCAGCTATACCAAAATTAGCCAAATTAGTTTCCTTCTACACAAGTCATATATAGTAGGATTCACAAGATTGGTTCATGCATCCAGAAATTTCAGATTGGCCATCTCAAATTTCAGATATATACCTTAGAACAAAATAGTCCTGAACCTCTGTGTCACTCACGTTACATATGAGTACGCAATTATGCAAATCAGTGCTCACAAATGATGCATCATTTGCTTGAACTAGAATAACTGTTGGAGTGAATGCTATAAAGGAATTGAACAGTAACGATAACAAATTTACAGAAGTAATAGGAAACTCACCATCCAGTTTGTGGTTTGCGCCGAAAAGGTTCCAGAAGTTGGATCGGTATAAACACAGCCAGTTGTTGCCACAAGAACAAGTGCATTGTCAACAAACATCACTCCATTGAGACCCTTAGCAGCAGACCAATATCAAGCATTTCCTGAATGCATTCAAGGGTCAACTTCTGAGAAAAAGGTCTTCTGAAAAGAAAATAGAAAGCCAAGCACATAAGGCACTCTCTTTACCTTTGTATTTTATTTTTTCTATCTGAAATATGAACACAAAGAATATGAGTTTGTCATGGAAACAAAACTTACAGGTGACTGGAAATGGAGAAGGTTCACTAATTCAAAAGAGAAAAGGACTCATGAAGCACAAATTTCTATGTTACTTTTCTAATAATTCAAACTTAGTATCAGTGAGCTGGATAAGTACTACAAAAAAAAGTACCCAGAAATTCAAAACCACGAGAGTTTACATCCCAAAAGCCTGAGAGAGATCATGTTCCTCCTAACCTATGCTTGACTTGAATTCCAGCTAAGCAAAGGAAAAAATGGTTTTGTAGGGACAAATTAATAGAGTGCTGTTTTGTTGAAGTAGACAGACATTCTTGCTGGAAGCCCCACAAGAATGCTATATATGGTAGGAAAAAACCAAATATCAAATCCCAAGATTTCAAGTGGAGAATCTCAAAAAGTTGAAGCTGCAATATGCAGAAAAATTGCTAGCAGACAGTAGAATAATAGATCACTAGATAGAATGAGTTGAGCAACCCTAAAAGATTTCTGAATTCTCAGAACTTTTGAATACTCAATGAAGCAAGAATCTGAGAGAGGGAATCCTATTGGGTACATTACCACATTCAGCATTTTAACCTAGAGGCATCTCTACTTTATACATACAAGTACAACACACACGTTTTAAGATTCAAATTCCTAGATAAATGCAAGAATCAATTCTGGGTTTTGCTCCTGACCATGTTCTAGTGTAGAATCAAGTTACTTTTCCAAAGAAATTAGTACACTACTTTACACCCAAAATTTTCTGACTTTCTGCTCAAAGAATCACCATGAGGCAAAAGTACAACAACAGAGAATGAGAATCGAGGCGGAAAGTTAACAAAATGATTCTAAACATTCTGTGCATTTGAAAGAGAAAAAATCAAGAAAAAGCGAAGAACTTTATGCTATTACAGCTAAACTGAAAGGGTTTAACTTTAAATTCAGGAGCTGATTCAAGAAAGAAGCAATGAGTTACAGTGACACGACATGTTTTCATCTGCAACATTGACATCATCTAATTCTAGTACGTGTATCAATAATAATGTAGAGGAAAAGAAATAAAGAATTCCCAGGAAAACAAAAAAACTATGGTTTTTAGATAAGGAAAAAAGTAACCATTAAAGCTGCCCAAAGCCTGGCGGTAGGGAATCCATGGCAGTAAAGAACAAAACAGCTTTTTTCTGATAAGAGAGGACTTTTTTTGCAGTTTCTTGGGTGTGCATTTAAGAAGCAATATTTTTCTTACAAAACAGAAACAGCCAAGGCAACGACACAAACACATACTACATTTAATGTCACGCATGAATTTATTATTTTCTACGAAATGGGGACCCGATGTTTCTGTGATTTTTGGGTCAGGACAGTATACTTCGAATAATGGTGGTTATGTTTCTGTGTTGCTCTACATATGACCAGGGAACACTATGCAGTAAAGTTGTCCTAAATATAAGACCAAGTTGAAGAGAAACATGGCATAGGCAAGAGCAAAATATTTGTTATGACGATTTCACGAAAAATTTGACATGCTAAACTATTTTTTTTATTATATATAATATAGTATTTAGGACCTCATCGGTCTGTGTTAGTAAAGATGTATAAATAAATAGGAAAACACAATAATATATCATAACTGTGTTTGATATTTCTACTCCAGAAATTGGAAAAAAAAAATTACCTTTATTTGGTATAAAAAGTTTAAAAAAAGAGTGCAAATGTATAAATTATCTATTATATTTTTTTATTAATCGTTAATTTATTTTAGATATATTCATTCATGATATTAGCAACTAAAAATAAACCAAATTTTGTGTATGAAATTATAATTGTAAATATTATTTTTTACAAAAATCTCATTGTTAATTGAAGCACGACCAATGTTTTGAACAATTTATCAAAACGCTGAGGTTACATGTGTAACCTCATGCCTTCGACCATGAGGGTGTAGTATTTTTATTATATAGTTTGGTAAATTTATAATTATATAAAATATGAGCAATTTTATTTCAACCTATAACGTAGATCCTAGTATAAAATTATGTACAAATTTTAATCACATTCCTTTCACATCCTTTTTCCCTTTCCCATTCTATTTTTTTAAAGTTGAATTAAAATTCAATATCCTTTTTTATTTATCTATATTTTCTTACCAAACAAGTCATATAGATTTTTAAAACATTTGTTATTTTTTCCTTAAAGTGAAATTCTTTGCCCGTTAAAGAATATTCGATTCCCAAAAATACAATTATTATTTCGTTAACCCATATCTTATGTTCTATTTAGATTTCATTAACCAAACGTTGTTACCATTTATACACTCTGGATTATTTTTATTTTTTTTAAAAGCAACCCAGACTGCTCCTTTCTTTTTCATTATTTTTTTTAACACCGAAAATTACGCTATCTTTCTTATGCTTGACCTACACCCATTATTATTAAATTTAGTAAAGCTACTTTTTAAATTATGTAAAAAAAACTATAGTTTTCTAAAAAATTATAAAATATTTAAATTTAATTTTTTATAATTTAAAAACTTGCAATATAAATCCTATAGTTCTCTAAAAGTTATAATTTTAACATTTCTAGTGGTTAAAATTTTTCAAAAAGACAAATTTGAAAGAATTGTAACAAATATGGGAGAGTTCTCTCTAATAAAAAATTTAAAAAATATTATGAGGATATTTTAAAAAAAATATGTATAAATTGTAAATAATTATTTTTTCTTCATTGTATTAACTTCTACCATATTAGTTATATTTTTTTGTCCAAATTTTAAAATATTTTGCAACCGTTTACTATTTATTTTGGATTTCTTATATATTTAAAAAGTTAAAATTGTAATTTTTATAAACAATAATGCTATACCGGTCGACCAGTCATCCCGAATGAACTGATCGATGACATTTTGGTAAATAAATGGGTGACAGTTTCGTAAATAAAACTCGTCAATCGGTATATCACTACATTTTGGTAAATATACGAAACTGTCACCCATTTATTTACCAAAATGTCATCGATCAGTTCATTCGGGATGACTGGTCGATTGGTATAGCACTACTCTTTTTAAAAAAAAACTATAAAATTTATAGTATAAATTTTTAAAATATAAGGATTTAAATAAAATATTTAGTACATACAAAAAGTCTAATCGCACTTATTGTCCTTTGTGTCGTGACTCAATCCCGAGTAATGGGCAGTGGGAAAAAACTTGGGTACATCATGATGTACCTACATCATAATTTAGGATGATGACACGTGCCCTCAATAATGCTAGAATATCACTATTTTTGACACTTTTAGATACGTGTTATTATCCTACATTATAATGTACTCCCTCCGGTCCGAATTAAACGTTGTTTTAGCATTTGCTTTTACTGTTCCAGAACGTATCTTAAGACGGCCGGAACAGTCACTATTTGAGATAATTTTGCCCCGAATTTTTTCTCGGAAGTACGTTAATCCTTAACGTACGTTCAAAAAAAAGTACGGAATTTTTTGGGGTCAAATAGTGCCTCATCCGGCCTCCTTGATATGCGTTCCCTACTGAATATTGGGATGCGAGAAAGACATTTAATTCGGACCAGAGGGAGTAGGTAGGTGTACCCAAGTTTTACTCAAGTGCGGTGTGAGTTCATGTTTTTGCTATACCATATTGTGATCTAACGATCTGAAATGAGTGTGGTGTGATTGAGGAATGACGTGTCATAATCTGAGGTATAGGATACAGTGTGTTGGGTCCTACGTCATGGTCGGAGGTGGGACCATTTGAATAAGTAAGAAGATTGGGAAGGGTCACGCGACAATTCCACATCTTAAGACTAGACAGTAGAGTTAGGGGTGACAATATGACACATTCTCCACATACCCGTCCCATCTGTCCAATTCTAGATGAGATATGGACAATAATTTTAGTCCCATTTAATAAACGGGACGGGTTAAACCTATCCCGTTCTACACGCGAACAAACGAGATAAACTCGACGGGTTCCCGTCTGTCCGTTTATTATTTAAATTTTTTTTACCATATTATTTAATTTTAAAATAATAATTTTTTTATATGTAAGTAAAATATATGAAAAGACAAATATCGATTACAAATGCAATGTATATAATATTTAAAATTAAATAGTTCTGTTATTGGGTGTTGATTAGTTGCAAACTGCAACCTTCAAACGGAGCATTATACAGTTTATAACATGGTTATAATTACGTCCATTACTTCCTTAGAAATTTTTTAAATGTTGGATTTAGCCAAAATAAATAAATAATAATAATAAATATAAAAGAGTTCCCTCCATTAAAAATTAGAAAAAAAAAACAATATTTCTTCAAAATATTTATAGAGGAATAAATTTAAAAAATAATATATTTTTTTGAGAAATGCTAGGCGGGGCGAATCTCACGTCCCGAACTCACGGAGCGAATGACGTGGAAGTGCCCCGTCATACAGTAATTTACATAATTGCCATTATTAACATTTTTAGGTTTTACAGCCTTCATTCCTCTTCGTGCTCCATCCTCAGCCTCCCTGTTCTTGCTCCAAACGAAATCCCCCTTTCCATAACCAAGTCGCCTCCCTCCTCCATACGCAGGCAAGTGTGACCGCCACCGCCACCATCACCGATTTTCTACATCGTCCTTTCTCCGTCCAGATCTGCTTCAACAAGATAAACTCCTATCCCTTTCTCCATCCAGATCTAGATTGCTGTTGATTTTGCTTGATTAAGACATGGGTTTGGAATTATTTGAACAGTGTGGCAAATCCAATTTGAAAATCGGTGTTGCCCTTAATTTGCTGGTTTGAATTTTTTGGTTTATTTGATTTGTTTGTTTGCCTGAGCTTTGAGCGACATTGTTCAATTTTGTAGTGGTCATTAATAACCACTGCTGGAAAATGGTAATGAAAGGTTGGTAATTCGACCTTACTTGAACAAGATAGATAATTCTCTTATTAAAGATGTGCTCAGCTTTTATGTAATCCAATTGCTTACCATCACATGGTGAAAGTCAAATGATTGGACTAATTTGAAGTCCTTGAAGTACATCATGTTATTTCTGTTTCTTGCCCTTTGATTCAGAATCTATCAGTTGCCATACATTTTTGTGGTCTGTGTTTATTGAATATGATTAGATGAAACAAGGAGCACCTCTACTACGGGTGAGCTTGCGAGCAATCAGTGATTGATGACTGAAGGTGTTATAGCATTTACATTGGTTGTACCAACTTTGCCCTGAAATCCAGAAGGTCCTGAGTAGGGGGGACAATGTTTTCTTTTTCTTTTTCCCAATAAATCTAAGATGGGTTACTCGAACTCGAGTACAAGGAAGTCTTTATTTACTATGCATGAAGTATTATTTAACTACAAACTCAGTAATTGGGGAAATGTTAGTAGACAAGTTTAGAGAGGGTCATTGGCAGTGTGGTGGATAGGATTATTGTTTTCCTGCGAGCTTGCATCATGCACTTGCATTGTTCATCTAAAGATGGAAGGAAAAGATAAGATGATAGGACGGACACTTGTGTAATGTTTTGATGTTTTTGTTGTATCCTTGCCAGAACATGATATGGTTGTTCAGTCTTAACTCAAATAGGACAACCAAAAAAGTTTGCAAATGATTGACATGGTAATTGGTATCTGCATTTAATTGGTTTTGCAATTACTATTTCTATGTACTGATTAATTGTAAGTACTGGTACTGTTGTTAGAATTAAAGTTTGACTTAATTATTTTTGGTAATGCAGTGAATTTGGGATTAATTTTCAACTTGTCCTTATTGCTGCTTTTGATGTATATTTTTGGTAATGTTGTGAAGTTGGATTCGGTGGAGGCGTGTTCATTTATTTTCATTCCGCTGAAACATATTTTTCGTCTAGTTCTTGATTGGGTTAAAATTCTCATTGTGTAATTGTGTGTTTAAACTCTAAGCTAGATCCTTGCTCCATCATACCATCCGGCTGGAATTTCGATTACTAGCCGTGATCATATCAGTTACCAAATCCAGGCAAAGTGTGTATGCTGAATGGAAAAGTTTAAGTTTTGTTTTTACTTCAGAATTCTTTTAAGCTAAGAATTGTGTAAAATATTGCTGGAATTTCTCAAGTGGGATGTTGTGTTATGATGGGTGTAAAAGATTGTACAAGGAGGTGATCTATTTTTATGATTGTATTTATACAATGCCATATCATTTAATTAAAATATACGACTTATAATAGTTTTTTTTAACGAAACGGCTAATCAATTATATCCTAACACGACGAGGGACAAATGAGCCAATCCTATCGCCATTAATAAAATGCATCTACAACTGATAAAGTGAAAAGTTCCTAAAGTAGCTTGATACCTTGATACGTTGAACCAAATCTAAGTTAGCCACAAGAGCTAAGCAAGCTTGCTGAATCACATGAATAACACAGATTATTCGTTTGAACTTGAATTTTGTGACACCCTTTTTTTCAAGCTTCTTGTAACCCAAGAAGAATACCCCAAAGCTCCGCACAATACGCATTGCATTGCCCAATGTAGGAAGAGAATCTCCCTAACCAACGACCAAAAGTGTCTCATCACATTGTGGCTCATAACTTTGAGGCAAAGACTCCATTGCAAGAGTCACCTACTGATTGCATTGCATTTCATCATGTTTTATTGTCCATTTACTAGTTTATTTGGACAGTAAACCTACTGAATTACCCTTGATTTCCCCTATTCTTTGCAGTTCTGATCTGTTGGCAAAATATTGGAGTTTCCGATTTTCATTGTTGGAGCTGATTTCCCAGTCTTGGCCTAGACTTCGGCCAAGACACATTCGCATCTCAAGCAGCGCACCAGTCAGATCGTCTTGGCCTATACTTCGGCCAAGACTCTTTTTGCGATACAAGTCAGTTGAGAAGTAGCGTTGGCACCCCTTTTGGGCTTCGCTTCGCATGGGCCTTGGCTGCTGGCAGGCCGCTTCTATTCGCAAATCCAGAGGGATCTGAAGCCTATCTTATGAAGAATCCTAAGGGATCTCCCTCTTTTGTATTTGCGATCTTATTTCCAATTTCAAACAATTTATTGTTACAATCTTTTTAGAGATTTTCTAGGAAGTTTAGTTGAAGTAGGACAGAGGAGTTTTAGGGCTATTTAGCCAAACATTGTTCCTCCTCTGTCCGGGATCGGATCCCGACCTTCTTCTCTTTTCTTCTTCTTTGACATTGTTAAAAACCTTGCTCCGGATTTTATTTAAATCTCGGATTTATCATTTATGCAAAAATATATATTGTCTTTTTAATTATGAGTATGATTAGTTAAACACCTATTCTTGGTAAGGGTTGATGAGCTGAAGTTCTTATGTATTCGTGAGATTAAACTGTGAGTTATAATCTCTTTACTTGTATTTATTTATTTCTTAAGCTTAATTCATCGCTTACTCACTAGAGACAAGGTTTGATCACCCTTGCGCTCTAGTAGAGAAGAGTTGTAGCCGGTCTAGACGGAAAGGGAGCACCCGTCGGCTAGACAAAGTAGGCAACTAGTCTCGAGCTAGACTAGAAGAGATAGGCAATCTAGGTCGAGACCAGATTGACAACCTAGGATCTCCATAGGGAGATACCTTGGCCTAGGTACTGTCTTCCCCTATACCATTAAGGAAGCGAACAGTCATTCAAGACAGCAGTCAAACGGATAAACCCTTTAACCAGCAAGGTATCCCTTGGCTAGGATTATCAGGAAAGGGAGCACCCGCCAGGTAATTTGAAGAGGAGGTAAGACAGGAGTGAACAGAAGCACCTCCACTCTATAGCAGTACTATAAGCAAAGAGATGAATATATTTGATTCCATGATCGAAGCATAAGAACAAAGCTCTCACATCGCCCTTACCTGGAGTTTCCTTTTATCGGATTTACGACAATCTTGACCCCAGTCTTGACCAAGACTTTGGCCAATACTATTTTAAACTGCTTTCACTACTTTCCGTTTTGTCTTCAGTTTCAGATTCCACCCAATCAAAACTCAGTGACGAGGAAGTCAACCCAAGAATTACATTTCCTAGAGGTCTCTGTGGACGATCCTCTTACCATCATCTATAAACTCTTGTAGACAGTGATAAGTTGTATTTCTACCCCCAATTCCATATCTATTTCACTATTATATTTGACGTGTTCGACGCGCGATCACCTACAATGCTGAAACGATGTCAATATTGAGAGTAAATTATGGTCTACACCTTACTTAAGCAAACAATAAATTGAACTAAGCTTCAATTACATTTAAACTAAGCAATTAATCAAGCAAAATCAGCAGCAATTCAACTGCTAAAATAAGCTATAAGCTATAATTAATAATGTTGGTAGACCTCAAACACTAATTGAGAGTAAATTAACCAAGCAATTAATCAAGCACAATCAATTGAGTGAATTAACCAAGCAATTAACCAGCAGCAATTCAAACTATTTTCAGTTTTTCTTAATTAGTTAGGCTGTGTTAAAACCCAAGTATGTATCTAAACTAAAAATTCTGCTCTAAGAACAAATAAAAATACTCGAAAAAATAAGCTATAATTAACGGAAACTAAGCAATTAATCAAGCAAAATCAGCAGCAATCCTGACCTCTTAACCAATTGCTAAAATAAGCTATAATTAATAATGTTAGTAAACCAAAATTTTGTTGAACAATGTGGCAATTCCAATGTTTGGATTTCCAATTCCGACCAATTCTTTTCAAATTGGATAAATTAAGTCTCCATTACGCAAGGAATCAAATAAGCACTTCGACTCTTCCAATCACGCAAACAAACAAATCAAATAAACAAAAAAATTCAAACCAGCAAATTAAGGGCAACACCGATTTCCAAATTGGATTTGCCACACTGTTCAAATAATTCCAAACCCATGTCTTAATCAAGCAAAATCAGCAGCAATCCAGATCTGGATGGAGAAAGGGATAGGAGTTTACCTTGTTGGAGCAGATCTGGACGGAGAAAGGACGATGTAGAAAATCGGTGGCGGTGGCGGTGGCGGTCGCACTTGCCTGCGTATGGAGGAGGGAGGCGACTTGGTTATGGAAAGGGGGATTTCGTTTGGAGCAAGAACAGGGAGGCTGAGGATGGAGCACGAAGAGAGGAAGGGAGGCTGTAAAACCTAAAAATGTTAATAATGGCAATTATGTAAATTACTGTATGACGGGGCACTTCCACGTCATTCGCTCCGTGAGTTCGGGACGTGAGATTCGCCCCGCCTAGCATTTCTCTATTTTTTTTCATATTATCAAGTTCTACATATTAGGTACATTTTTTGTCCAAATTTTATTTGTTTGTTGTAATTTTTTACTATTTATTTTGAATTTTTTACCACATTATTTAATTTAAATTTTTTTTTTTAAAAAAAAAAAAATTATCCGGATGGGAACCCGTCCAAACCCGGCTAATTTAGATGGACGGGTTTCCGTCCATTTATTAAATAGATTTAGACTAGTCTGTCCAACTTATTTATTAGACTAAATGGGATTAGTTTATGGACGTTCGTCCGTCCGTTTTGCCAACCTCAAGAGTGGTAGACAGATAGCGGCACGGCCTATGGCCCATCAACCATCCAAAACTGGGCCCATTTAAAATTTTCCGTTAGGAAAATTTTTCCACCCATTTTTAGGAATCAGATACCAACAGCCAAAACCCATAAGATTATAACACCTCAGATCGAAGCCTCATAGAAGAAATTCTCGCCCTCCCCTCATAGATCCAAACCGGTACCAACAGAGACCCATCACAAACACATGAACAATAGCCGGCTAGAAGCTCCGATCTGGTGACCACCCCACCAGATCTGGAGGACTACTTATTAGGGAAGAAAAGGAAAGCCGATATGATCCACACTCTGATCTTAACCGTGGCCAGATCGAAAGGGTGGTGGATTTTCATCCCTTAGGGATGAAGGATTATTTTCCTTAAATGATATCATTGAACCATATCTACCTCACGAAATCATGAAATAATTTTCATCATACTAAGTTGATGTAAGACTACCTTAGCTACCGTCGAGCAATACAATGAACTCTAAACTTAGAAGAGGTAGAAGATGTGAAATATTTGCCTCAATCTTTTGAGATACGAGAGTGTATTATTTGTCTAAAAATTACTATACACTTTACTTGACTTTTTAGAATTTATTTTACTAAAAATTACAGTTTTAGAAAGACAATTATTTGTGAACAGAGGAGTATCATATGAATTAAAAAATAATTTAATTATAATTATGGGCCCATTTTTCGCACTATCCTTTTTCTAAAACCTCCAAAAAAAAAAAAACAGGCCTGATAAGGCGAGCCGGCCCACGGCCTATCTAAGGTATGACGGTTCCATTTTTAATCTGTAACCAGCAACCACGCCAAAACTTCTGATTCTGCTCGTCGTTTCTCGCTGAAATCAAACGATTTTGTGACCAAGAAATTGCAGCAGCAACATGATTAGCATTCTTGCTCAAGTAATCCCTCTCCGATCAATTATTTTCAGATTCTCACATTTTTCAGTTCCAAATCAAGCTCTCGTAGCTTCATAATCATCAATTTATTGTTGTACGATTGCGATTATGCAGGAACGTTTACTGGGCGCGGCGTTGGGGGCTGCTTTCGCGAGTTTCGTCGTCTTTGAGCAACGGAAACGCATTTACGAATCAATTCCCGCCACCCGTGCGCAATTTGACACCCAATCTCAGGTTATTCCGCACTTTTGTTGGGATAATTGTTGTTTACCTCAAACCCTATATGTGGTGTTTCTTAACTTACGCGATACCTGAAATATTTTCTGTTAGCTACCTCATTGTGTCCAGCTTCTCCTAGTTTGTCTAGTTATAAAATTGAGTTTTCCTTTTGGTAAAGAGCTCAATGTAGTAACAAATTTGCATACAAACTGTTAATCAGTGATTGGTTTACTTTAGTCCCAAATGCATCGTCAACCCCACCCCACTGCACGAAAAATCATTTGGTTTGCAAATTTGGTATATTATCTTACTATGTATACCCTTAACTTTGTTTTCTTATAGTTAGGAAGTTATAGTTACTGTTTATCCAGGAGGAGAAGGTATTATGAGAGATGTATTGTTTACATGGTTAACATTGTGATGTTTCTCCATGAAAAAATCATTACCCCGTTTAACTGCGAAGTTTAAGCTTATTCATTGGTGTGATTTAGTTGCTTGCGGTAGCTCTACGCTGAAGATTTGAACCCAAAATGGAGTTTCCATTGCTAGTGCTCTCTGTTAGCTACAAGAGGTTTAGAAAGTCCACTAAGCAAGATTATATGTTGAGAGCTTTCTAGCAACATGGTTGCATAGTTGGGTGTACTTTGGTGATTGGCTGATGTAATTCAGCTCTTGTTCACTGATATGCCAGTTTGCTAGTAGATGGGACTTGCTTATGGCCGTTGATTAGAGACTTTTTCTCCAAACTCTGTGTTTGGATATTCCAATGGGCTTAGGGTCAATGCTTTCATTTTTTCCCATGCTTTCGATATTCACAATTTGATGTTTTGCTTGACCCCTGAGACTTAACCCCCACACATTGATTCACGTTAGCAGTCCATGAAGTGGAAACCATTAACTCTTTTTTTGCACATAAGCCTCACTATTTGCAATTTTTGCATGAAGTTCTAATCATTTTACCTTTGAACTTCTTCCAGTTGAGAGAGCCTATATTTGGAAAGGAATTCCGTTCGCGGTTCAAACATGTCTGGAATGAAGCTCTTGATGAGGCATTTGGACCTTTTGTTGCTTCCCTCAGTTCACGCAAGCTGTAGAAAGTTCGCAGTCTCACTACTCGTGTAACATTTCTACACGAGTTTTATGATAGTTGAATATGCAACACCATGTCCATATTTTCATTTAATGCATGTTTTAAGTCATTTTGCTGGACATGCTTCCTAGGGAAAGGGGCTATAATTCAAAGTTGAGTAAGACACTGGCTGAAATCTTAATATTCTTGATCGACATCATATTTTGTTGCATGATACAGTTCTTTATCTTTGCTGTGGCCTATTATGGTAATAACATTGTTTCTGGATCAGTTGACCTTTTATCTTTACCGAGTCCTTTTTTTATCCTGTTTCATTAGTTTTAGTGTTCTTCCGTTTATAATATCTTTCAAGTAACCACATATATTTCAATGAGAAGGTTCTTTTGGAGTTTAAGTCCCACTGATAAGATCTTGTTTGCAGTTTTTCTCTGCCTGGTAGATTGGTTGGAATGGTCCATGGCAGATCCCTCATTTAGCTCTTAGCTGTTAATCTCTATGACATCAGTTATACCAATTTAGCCAACCAATATCAAATAATACTTATACAAGGTGTCTGTGGAAGAAAAGCAAATAGAGTAATTGGAAGATTAGGGACTTGATTAATTTGGCTTTTAAAAGAGCTGATTAACCATAGGCGGTAGTTTGGACTTAGCTTGGTAGACTTTTGCTCTAAGGTTGGAATCCTTTTAGGACCATGATTTTCCCTTACCTTAATTAACACTAACAACTAACTGTTGTATTATTGAGAAAACAGAGGACAAGCTGAAATGTATGACATATGTTGATGTAACCTCGGTTACTAAAACCCATTATTATTTGTCTCAAACAATCCAATCCTGGCTTCTGAGGCCTTTGTTTCTATTTCAGAGAGCATGTATTTGTATAATTCTGAGAAAGGGAAGCCTTTGGTTTCTAAAAGTTAGGTTTATGCTAAGTTGCTACATGGTCCCAAGTACATTGCGTTTGGATTTAGACAACTCTCAAATTTCAGTCCAGTGCCTAGTTAGCTGTTCTCATGAGTAACTTATACCTTAGATTAAATCGCATTCCGTAATGATTTGATACTACACTATTTTATACCAGTCTCTCCAATATCTGGGTAGAAGTCACATTTGGCACCAAAAACTATGATAGTATGAGTATATTTGTGAATGACTATTCTCGATTTAGTTGCTTATTGGAAAAATAATAATAATTCTTGATTTAATTTTGAACCATTATTATCTTGTGAAGAGTTTACTAAGGCCATTAGCGTAAGAGAGCTGTCCAGTGGTGATGACAATTTCTTTGGTTCCTGGTAAGTCAGTTGTAGTGAGGACTCAAATGTTTCAAATGAAGGCTAGGCATGCGTTTCCAGTTACTCACTCTTTCTTGTTATTGAACATAGGTGGTATGTTCAATTTAGTTTTGATAACTATGGTTTCCTGACTTGGAGCAGTGTGGTCTCATAATTTCTTGTTCTTGTAGCTTTATTTTATTCTGTCTCACTAACTGTTCTAATGCCTCCTTTTAGCATGTTCTTGGATTAATCATTTCCTTTTACTTGTCCGTATTATCCTTTATTAGTCCAGATTGCCCTTTGTAATGTGATTTTCACTGTGATTTCTTGGATTTCTAATTTGATTATAGCTGGTAATGAGAGATCATAGTTGTGAAATATGAAGCAGCTAATCAGTGAAATAGATACATTCCATACCAAAATTAGCAAAAAACAGAGATGATGAGAAGAGGATGCCTAAAAGAAAAAAACAGCAGTAGGCGGAGGAATTGCTAAGACTAAAAGATTCATCATAAATCCTATATGGTATAATGATCACACCATCAAGCATCAGGCTGAACAGAATTGGAAGCTCTGTTCGTGTTGGTTCGCCGTGTGACCAATACGTTGTAAGCACCCATTGCCAGAACCACTGCAAATGTTACACCAAACACAATGCCAACAATGCCACCAGCTCCGAGTTGGCGGCCGCCGCCTTTCTGTGCTGTTGTTGTTGCTGCTGCTTCACTTTCTTGTGATTTAGCAGCCTCCACTTGAGCAGCTAGAGGCAAAGGTGAGCAATTGGATGACACGGAACATGGGCCCTTTGTGTCTGGTTCTTGAGATTTCGGATGGAAAAATTCAACCGCTGAAGGCGAGAAGGCCACTGGATTCTCATAAGCAAGTCCATGAGGAGCTCTCCCTTGAGCTCTTGCTGTGAAAAGAAGAGCTGTTAGAGAGAATAGGAGGAAGAAAAATGTTTTAGGAGTCATGTTTCTGTTGTTGGTTCTTTGACTTGAAGCAGAGTAGTAGTAGTAGTAGTAGTAGTACAGTACTAATGTAGCTGTTGTGAGTGAAAAATGCAATGTGCTTTGAATGGCTTTTATAGGTCTTGTTGGGGTTGTTGCTTGGTGTTGAATTTTTGGTGAGAAAAGCTTGCAAGAAATGAGGGAACATAAATGATTATTGATTATTCCATCTCTCTCTAGATTACAAGTGTTTTTTCCCCCCCAAATTGCCCCTCTATAGGTGAAATAGATGTGTTTGTTTTGTCGTTACTTCGAGCAAAGTGGAAAGGGGGAAATCTCGAATTCGAATCTCCTTACATTTTTATTCATGACTGAAACAAAATGTTCTAGTGTCAGTTTATGTCATTTAGCCTTGGGAATGAATGTGCTTTTTTGATGATTTGGCTTTTAGGATCATGGTTTTTCTATTGAGTGCCTTGGGACGGACTGGGACTAAAAATCATTTGCTTTTTCTTTTTGGGTACTAATTTAAATTTAGTTCATGGCTCATTATTTGCTTAACCTCCGTTATTGATGCATTGTATTAAAAATTGAAAACATAATGTTCATAATTTGCCTCCAATACATTCATAACTTTGATGCAATGTTCATGCTGTCACATGAGTTCTTGCTTTTGTTTTTGTTTTAAAACATAATTTCCCTGCCCCACTTTTAACTCTCTTGTTTTTGTTTTGAAAGGTTATTAGCAGTAGTATCTTCCAAGGGAGAATGACTTGTGTTCAATTTCTTTATTAGGTTATTATTTGTATATTATTAGCTCTTGTTAACTTGTATTCATTTAATACTTTCTTCGTATGTTATCCTTTTTTAAGTTCAATAGTATTATGAAGAGATTTGATGTTTGGTTTTCTAGTTGACACTTTTTTTCTACCATAGATGGATATGATTGCAGAGAAGAAAATTGGAACCTTAAGTAATTACCCTGCCACTTCTTTACTGTGTAATTAACACTGGAATGTCTTGTAACTTGTATTACAATGCAAGTTTAGGGATTAATTATAGATTATTGATAGTGATTAAGTAATTCCTTTTTGGGGAATATTCTTGAGAGTTTCTTAGCTTGAAAGGGAAGAAGCAGATATATATATATATATGTATATATTGATGTGGGTGTAATTATAGGTAGTAGTAGCGCCTGAATCACTGCTTTGAACATTATTATTGCAATGGGGTAAGCATGCTAGGCCTGAAATCAATGCTTCCTTCTCCCCATAATTCTTCCTTTTATTAAATTTAATGCCTACCCTTTCTTTCTTTTGGGTGTGCTTTTATTGCTATTTTTTATTATTATAAAGGGTATTGACGTTATGGAATATTCGAGTAATCATCTAACTTATACATAATGAGGTTTAAGGCCTAAAACCCGGTGAGAGTTGCTTCAATTACTTGAGTTTTTTTTTTTTAAAATCATTCGATATCTAATCACTATATAGTCTATATTCGATATCTAATCACTATATTGAGTGTTGACTATTTTGAACTCAAGTAGCGCTAGACCCTGAAAAGAGATAAAATTATAGCTCTTTAATACGGTTACATTCCTAATACATGAATTTGAGACTTCTAATAATTTATAAGACAATCATGAATTTTCTTATCGGGCGATCTGTATACTTATGGATTCAATTGCTCGGTAGACAAGTTTAGTTTGGTTTTTAGTTATACGGAAGTTTTTTTATAAAAAAAATAGTAAAACTAAAATGTATATTTTAAAAACATTATTATTTTTTTCTAAAAAAAGTACGTTTTATGATTGAATGTTTAAATAGGAAATAATAAATAATAAATAAATACAAAATTCTATTCTATTTTATGAAATGCTCTAGCTAAAAGTTGTTTGAAATTCATTACCAAACAAAATCTTAGAAATTAGAACAGTAAATCAAAAGCTATCAGTCATCACCAACACAGATTGTCAGAACAATTTTTTTGGGGGGAGTATATGTTAGTAAATCTGAGAAAACAAAATATCCTTAATCACCACATGATCTTTACTTAGAACCCTTGCCCCTGCTGTACAGTGTGCGTATGATGGTGACCAATCACAGTCACAAATCCATTTCTCCTGCAACTGTCTGCAGTGGATCAGGTCATTTAAAATAGTTGCACAAGATCCTTGTTCCATAACCTTAATTTTGGGGTATCACATGCTTTTGGACCGCCACCTCCCAAGTCACAAGAGTTGTGCAGGTCCATCATTTCATGACAAAATTGTGAGCTGAAATTCAATTTTTTTTTATATATATTTTCATGGGTAGAAAATGCAAATTTAAAAAAAAAAAAAAAAAAAACAAGCCAGCTATTGGGTTGCCGAAAAACAGGCCCAACCAGCCCAACATTTGTTTTTGCTCGTTATGGGCTTAGACTAATTCCGTTTTAAGGCCCGACATGAATTAAAAGGCAGCAAGAGCACTTTTTAATTATATCCTATTCGCTGACTTTTGTAATAAAGTTTATTTTATGAGAGAGACATGTCCTTATTTTTATTTAATATATTATTTTTGCTCTTGGGCTGTCTTAATTACCTAATACCTATCTATGTATGTATTCATACATCACGTTGCAAGCATGCAATTTCCTATAATTCATGTACCTTATAAAGAACACGAGCTTTGACTCAATTATGCCTTAACATCCACAAGAAAATTAAGGAAATTTATATCGTCCACTTATTTGTTTGTTTGACATATTAATGTTAAACACATTTATCAAAAACAAAACTTTTAAAGTGAATTTGAAATTCGAAGTTATTATAAGTTATAATAATAATTTGAATGACGGATGTGAGATTTAAATCCAAATCTAAATATCCATTACTCAATTTGCTCGTATGGAATATGCTAGAACAATGATTAATGGTGACATGAATAATTAATTAATTATAAGTAAACCTCATTAGCCATTTTCCTGTTCGTGCCTAGCTAGCTGTAGCATGATAAAAGCAAACATGATAATGCTGACCCAAAAAAACAAATTAAAAATGAAATGTTCTTGTCATAACTTGGTGGCCTCGCAAAAAGATTGTCCTTAATTTATTCTTCCTGTCGAGTCTCATCCTGTAATTTTGATTGTCATTATAAATAATTTCGTAAATTGGAGTATTAGACTATTAGTAAATTGAGGATTAATGAATCATGATCAAAATTAGTTTGAAAATGACCTAGTGCGGATAGTGATTTGATGGGTGAAGATAATTAATGTTCCACTAATCAAAGATTTATAAACGGGGTGGAGAGTTAAACCTGATTATAAAATAAATATACTTCGAGTTGTATTTTTAGAGATGACTCTTGTATATTTTCGGCAATATTAACCTTGGAATTGTCGTTTACTCTCTCTATCCTTTAATAACCGTCGTTTTTCTATAGATTTTTACTGTTTATAATACTTGTCATTTTATCTTTTTCGAGTTATATATTTTGTATAAATGACAAATTTTTTTTTATGTATCAACCCAATTTGATGATGGTGTGGTAATTTGAGTAAAAATTGGGAGTAAAAATGAAATAATGTGAAATAAGATTAATATTTTAAATTTTCTATTATTTTACAACGTCAGTTATTAAAAGACAAAAGGAGTAGTGAGATTGTAACTTGTGAGAAAAACTTACCATATTCATTTTACTTTGGTGGGTATGAGCTTGGATTGCAAGCAAATTAATCATCATTATAATTTATAATTGATGATGAAAAAAAGATAGACAAGGAGAGAATTATAGTGGAAGACAAATTCATCTTTCACTAGGTTTATGTGGAAACACCATGAAGATCTATAACACACCCAAATAATTAAAAAGAAACAAGAATAGAAAAAGGATATAGACATTAATTAAAATGAAAATGGCATAAAGGAAAATACACAAATCAATATCATAGATGGAAATATTCAAAAAGACACCCTTGCCCATAATTTTTCTTGGTATTTACAATTTCCATTGCCCTCCTACTCCTAATCTTTGCTTGAAAGTTGAAACCTTGGTGGGTAGATTAGGCAGAGAATTGCAAAGGGGCACCTCACCTTTTCCATTTTTGAAGATAGAAGAAGGCTAGCACTCTCGCCCATTGACGTGAATAATTGTAGGATAATTATATTTATTTTATGAAGATGAAGCAGAAAAACACCAACTTTGGAAATTAAGTAGAGAGATCTAGAAGAAAAAGACCATCAAGCATTACTCCTGAAAGATCCAAGGGCCTTAATTGCTCCTGCCCTAAGAATGTATTGGTGGTAGAATGCAGCAATCGCAGCCCCAATAAACGGTCCAACCCAGAAGATCCACTGCATTAATTAAATTAAATGATTAATTATTAATTAATTGTTATTAAAATTAAAAGAAAATAGGAAGAGTATGAGGGTAATATAGGAAATGTACATGGTCATCCCAAGGTTTGTCCTGGTTGAAAATAACAGCAGCACCAAAACTCCTGGCAGGGTTGATGCCGGTTCCGGTGATCGGAATGGTAGCCAAGTGAACCATGAACACAGCAAATCCAATTGGAAGTGGTGCCAATACCTTCATAATTATCATTTTCATTAAACAAATTAGAGAATAACACAATATTAATTTCTGAAAATAAATAAATAAATTATTCAGATGATTTTAAGCGAAATGTATTAGTTGACTCTTAATTTGACAAATTAACATTGAAATTTTAAGTGATATCATGCATGGTGTGGTTGACTAAAAATTTAAGAACATTTTAATTAAGGTGATTAATTAATTAAGGAGGGGGAGATTACTTACAGGGACATGGGAGTCTCTGGCATTTCTCTTGGGATCGGTGGCAGCAAAGACAGTGTAGACAAGAACAAAAGTACCGATAATCTCAGCACCCAAACCAGTTCCTTTGGTGTATCCTGGTTGCATAGAGTTAGCCCCACCTCCATACTGGTTGTAATAGTGCTTTTGGAACGCTTTCACGAATCCAACTCCACAAATTGCTCCCAAACACTGTGCAACCATGTACAGTATGGCTCGAATCAGCGACACCTTCCTCGCCAAGAACAAACCGAATGTCACCGCAGGGTTGATGTGCCCTCCTGTACCGATTTGTAAAAGCATTAGTATATGTAACAGAGCATACTAACCATTGACGGGTATTCTCAAAATTTTCACAAAAATTAAATTATCGTTTTAAATTATTAGTAAAACGTTAGTAACGATTGAAAAAAAAAACATTTTTTTATAATACTACTCTTAAAATTTAATATAAAAGATTATTTAATTTAATTCATCGTAACTCCTAAAGATGTTTATAAAGTTAGTAAAAATGTTAGTATCAGTAACTACCTGAAATACCGGCGGTGCAGTAGACGAGGATGAAGATCATGCCACCGAAAGCCCAGGCGATGCCGAGGATGCCAACGCCGCCGCACTGATCGGTGGAGCTCTGGCTCTTGTAGCCGATGACGGTGAGGACGGTGATGTAGAGGAAGAGGAGGGTGGCGACGAATTCTGCGATGACAGCTCGGTAGAAGGACCATTTTCCAAGTTCTTCTAAGTCAATGAGAGGAGCTGGAGGTGGGTCTTGGTAGTCCTTCCTCTCCTCTCGAGTCTCTTCGACGTCTTTTGCCATGATCAAGTCTTAATTGCTTTACTTAATTAATTTAATTGATTGATCAGAGGAGAGAGAGGTTTGTGTGTGTGATTGGAAAAGAGAGACGGAGTGGGGTATTTATGGGAGGAGAAGAGTGTGTTGTGTAGGTGAATAATGATTAGAGGAAGAGGAGTGTGTTTAATTTTAATTAGTCGTTAATTATGACATAATCAAATTTAATTCTTTTGCCGCCCATGACCATTTGTTTTGTTCTTTTACTTTTTTTTACTTTTCTTAAGTAAGTATTTTGTCGTAATTAATTATTTTCGAGCCGCTGCCACAAGAAATAATAATAATTGGTTAATTGCTAAAACAGTCTTAATTAGATTAAGTTTTTTCTCTAATATAATTTACTCCAGTTTCTTTAAATTATAGCAATTCTCTTCATAATTTGTAATTATTTTGTGGATATTTTTTTTCACTTTATTGTAATTACTTCTATTATGTAGTTTTTTTTTTACTCGGAATTTTTTAACTCAATTTCGAATAAACCCTAATTTCGAAACATTTTTAATACTGAATAATTAAACTAGTAGTAGTTGTTAACATTAATTTATATGTTAATGAAGATAAATCATTAGATGAAACTTGCATCAATGGTCCACGACTCCCAACCATTTGCTTTCAACGGCTCTTCACTTTCTTTTTCATCAATCCAACACTTGTCTTGTTTTCCTCAAGGCCCAACAATTTTGGTGATGTTGAAAACCTTTTACTTTAACTTTAGTTAAAGAAAAGGAATATGACTGCTGCTGACGTCATCCATTCAGATGAAATTGCATCTCGAAGCTAAGTCATAACCACAAATCATAAAACCATCGTCCCTAGATAAACTTATTAATGCATCTCGTTTTATCAGCTAAATTTCTAATATTGTAATAATAATTAATAATATAAAATTTATTATTAATTTTTTAATATCGGCTGAATATATTATTTTAAATTCGTACTTAAGATAACTATCTGAGCGAGTTTCGGACTAACGATTGGGACACAAACCAGACCCTAGGCTCGGATTTTGACTAAGCTCGTGCCAAGTCGGGTAGGCCAATCTACTGTGCTACACATTATGAGAATTCGGTATTAAAAAATACTCCCTTCGTCCACGAATAACTGTCATTTTTCTACTGAAAGTTACGATATTTTAGTGTTTGCTTTACTGAAAATTACTGTTTCAGAAAGACAGTTATTTGTAGGCAGAAGGAGTATATGCAAAGAAGCTATCTTTTTATAAAAAAAAATTGAAATATTTTTTCCCGATTACAAAATAATTTTCGAGTTAAACTTAATGCTTCGTCACATTTTTTGGGGTGCATTTAGGAGTTTTTTTATTTTGAGAGAATAATTTATGGAAATATTATGAAGTTGATATGGGTTGGATATTTTAGATCCTAATCCATATGAGTTGAAGATGATCATGTCCAGTTTCTTTTAGTTGTCATGTGAAACTTTACACTTAATTTAGCCCTTGTCTTATCTATATGTTATCATTAGAAAGAACTAAAAGATAAAAAAGGCCATTAATATCCTATGTTATCCTGCAACACATATTAAATTAAATTAATCCTTGATTATTCCTTAATTTATATAATTAATTAGATGGTGTGATTATTATTGTTATATTAAAAGAGGCTGTCATCATCCTGGTGGCTGATGACTATTTGCCAGAAGAACTTATCTGGAAGCCAATTATAACATTTTATATTAATTAATTTGTGGTTGTTGTATGTGCTTTCCTTGGCAAGGCTGTAGGCATCATGGCAGGTTTTGTTACTTTTGTATTTAGCTACTCGCTATCTAATTAGCTAACTAACATGGGATTATTGCTCCTATCTCTTAATCTAATCTTTCTTTCTTTCTTTCTGTCATGGTTTCATAATATTTTTGGTCTCTCTACTAACCGATCCGAGCAGAGTTTTATTTGCTCAAGCTCGGTTCATTAAATTTTAGACGAATCGAACCTTTAACAAGTCGAGTTTAGTGTTATTTATGTTAGATTCGAACTTAATTTAAACCAGCCACTAAACAAGTATAGTCAAATTTAATCTTTTAATACTTTTTATATTGATAATTTGGCATGCATGAAAGTAAAATAGACAACAATGCAACAATATTTAACTATATTTTTAAAAATAATGTATATATTTTTTGATGAAGTGTTTGTTTGTAATAAAACTAGTGCATGTAAAACACAAGCATTTCCAACGTACTACCTCTGTCCCTTTTTAGTTGTCGTTTTTTTTATAAAATGGTTGTCCCTATTTAGTTGTCATATTTCAATTTTCAATATCACTTTTTGTATTTAATGACAAAATTAACCCTAATAATTTTAAATTAACTACTTTTTGGAGGAAAATTAAAAAAGACTGGTTGATAATTAATCAGACTAATTTAGTCAAAAATCATACAATAATTGTAATTTAATGATTATTTTAATTATCGTGACGGAAGAAGGGATTAATACTATCAATCAAACGGTAATTAATCAATAAATTAAAACCGACCACCTTAATAATTAGTGCAATCCACTTTTATTTTTAGGGAAATGCTGACGTGTTAAACCGACCATACCCCATTATTTCCACTCCAGGCCCTGTCACTATATGCATAACATTCCATTCTTTTCTAATGCTCTAACTCTTTCCATGGATTTATAATCATTTTAATCTTCTCCCTCTTTTATTACTTTATTATCTTTCTTTCTTTTTCTTATGGTTAGAAGAGAGCCACGTGTTGAAAACTCAAGCTTATAGTATTACATAAAATGCGTTTTAAGAAAAATATTACATAAATGGTGACTTGTTATTGGTCGGTGGAATTTTGCTTCTTTTAAACCCGAAATTGTAAGTGATGCCGACCGGCGATGGCAACTTTCCGATGTTGACACGCCACCGTTTATATAACCTTTTTATTTGAGTATTACCTAGTAACATTTTAAATTAAAAATAATAATATTTTATAGTTTTTAAGATATTTTATGATTGATTTATTCAATATGAATGAGAAAAAATAGTATTTAGTTGTCAGTTTATTTAATATAAAATAAAGAGATGATTGTTTAATATTAAAAATACACTCACTAATTATTAACTTAATTTTTATGTCCAGTTTCAAAACGTGATTTATTAGATTCCTAAGAGAATAGATTACACCATTTTCTCATTTGTTAGAAATTTCATGCTTGGAAAGTTAGATTTTCCCCTTATTTTTATCAAATTTTGATGAATGGAAGTGAAGTCAACTCTAATTAGGGATGATAATGGATCGATAATCCACAAAATTTACCTAAACCATATTTATATCTAATTAATTTTCACCAAAATTATATTCACACCGTTACTACTTAAATTATATTAGGTCAATTCATATTCACACCGCTTCGTAGATATTTATTAATGAAACATCAAAATCAAAATGATTCATAGTAATGATACATCATCCCATGAACTCATAAAAACCATTACTTTTAAAAAGCACCGTGCAGTGCTGTTGGTGTTGTGATTTCACTTATCCGTGAACTTTAGATTAGATTTAGTGATATGGTTGGGAATTTTACTTGGGTAGTTTTCGTAACATTTCAATATTTATTTTATTTTTTATTGTTTTTTCAGAATTTTACTTAAATTAGATAACAAAATAAATACATACAAACATATTATAAAACTATATATTATATATTTTAATTTTGAATCTAATAAATATATGCAAATAATTAAAGTGAATATCCATTATCATCCTTAACTCTAATTAAGTAAGACAGTCTAAAAAGAAAAATTGCGAAAACAAAAACCTTTTTTTGGTTACAACAACACATATAGAAAGTTAAATTTGAGAAGTTTAAACAAATAGCTTGGATTATTTTATTTTATTTTATTTAGAAAAAGAAAAAGAATCAACTTTGGACTCATTTTCTGAATCATAAATTGGGCCTATATTTTTTCCTGATTCTAAAAAAGAAAGGTAACTTGGGCCTTTGCCATCCCCTCTTGGGCCTGCTTGACTGGGCTTGGCTTCATGTACCAAGAAGAACATACAAGAGGAGCATTAGTTCCAATCCAACAAATTAAATAGAAGCCGTTAAAATTTTCAAAGATGAGCAAGTTATATAAATATGTTGTGCTAATTTCCCTAAGAAGTCCCAAAGTTAATTAACAAAAATTGATCACTAAGAATAATACAACTGAATTCAAAATGTTATGTTGCAGCTTTCTTTACATATAATCAAGTTTTGCGGTACGAGTCTCTCTTAAAAAACAAAAACAAAAAAGAAAACAAAAATGTTCACAAAATTACACGAGCCTCGATTTAATTTAGCTGCAAACTCTCATTAATGACATCATCATCCTCCTCGTTATCGTTATAGTCCTCAGCCATCTCTTCTCGGATTGTCTCCAATTTGGGGGTGATATAATTAGAGGGCCTAAGTGGATAATCAAGAAGCGCCGGTGCAACCTCCATCCATGGCTTCAACGATGATCTCTTCTGCGCCACCGCCCTCCTTGTGCTCTGCTGCTTTGCCATTCTTGATATTTATTTATCGATTGCAAAGAAAATAGGATTGTAAATTTGTAATGGAATGTCTCTCTCCCTTCTTGCTAGCTTAGGCTATAAGAGAAGAAGAGAGGCAATGCACAAATTTGGGAAATTTTCAAGCTGCTCTTTGTTGTTTTGAAAGAATCAATTGTATTGTGTTTGTGTTGATGGGGAAGAAGGTGTTTTTATAGACGAGGTGAGAGTTAGGAATTAATGGAGATGCAATAAAGTCGGAATCATGTTTGTTTGTTTGTTTGTTGCCAAGTGTACAACTTGCAATGAATTGGAATTGGGCCTATTATTAGGTTAACCAAATTCCAAATTCCTGGCAAACCGGGAATTGATTTGTTGGGTTGACGGTAGCGGAAGTGGCCACGCGGAGGCTTGCTACAACGTTAGTTCTCTTATAACAAAATATCGATGAAAGAATTTTAGCACCGACGAGAAAGTGAGTGGAGGACACACAGCATTTTGTTTTGTTATGTCGCTCTCGTTTCTTATGCTAAGTAAGCACATCTCCACCGTCGGCTTCACAGCCTAGACATATCTTCCAATCATATTGCATCACTCAATTCTTTAGCATGCTCATGTTGAAAACGCTGGTGTAATTCCCACCGTACATGCGTTTCAAGAAATTGTAATTACTGATTGGTTGTAAGTTTGTCGCGGTGGAATCAGGTACGTCCAATATAAACGTAACGATCGAGTGCGTCGCAAAGTAGAAGTAAGGCAAACAATAATTACTTTTGGAGTACGTTAGTCAAAAGGATTACCTAGCAAGGAATGGATAGAAGAAACACTCCGACAATTGGGCTTCTTTCAATACTCAAATGGGCTTTTATCAAAAGGGCTGCATTGGGCCTTTCAAGATGTACAAGTATATATATTATTATTAATATTAATAATTATAGGTGAAACAAGTCCGGATAGGAAAATGTATTGAAACACGTTTCTTAATAATTAGTTAATGGGCCAAGAAATAGCATTAGCAATAAACTTTGCTAACCCAGAACGACAAAGCATTTAGAAGCAGAAGCTACTCCCTCCGTATTTTAATAAAAGACACTTTTCTACGTCCTTTAAAGGACGTTTTTTTTTAATCTTTTTCAAAGCATAAATTTTATGCAAATGACAATTTTCTTTCATGCAATCAACCCAATTTAATTATGGTGTAATAATTTGAGTAAAAATCAGAAGAAAAAAAATGAAACAATGTATAATAAAATAAGATCAAAAATCATGTTTTCAATTTTACTACTATTTCAAAAAGTCAAAAAGTCAATTATTAAAAGTCGGAGGGAGTAGAATCTAAAAACAGTAGAATCTAAAAACAGTGGTCACTGCAGTACAGCACTCAAGACGAGCGCACAGTGGCCAGCCCGAATACAAAGCTTCCCAAAATTCAGTGGCAAAGGTTGACGTGCGCACAGTGGCCAGCCCGAATACAAAGCTTCCCAAAATTCAGTGGCAAAGAACACAAACAACAATGCCCAATTATACAGAGTTAAATGAACCTGCACGGTAACATACTCCAAAAACCATTGCAGTACTGTAATATGGAATATTCAAGTTGTAAAGGAGGTACTGTTACTGCACCAATCCCCACATGGAAGATCTCAACCTAAGTGCAAACATGCCAAAACTATAATTGGATTGAAAGCATAACAAGACAATGGTAGCATTCCAGATGGCATTGGAATGCTACCAACTGCAGTCATTAAGCATCTCTTTGAGAAGCAATGAAACATTACACTACCATACCTGCCTATAACATAATCAAAGCTAACAAAAGACTGGAACTGCCCCAACACCATAGTATTTGGAGGCTAACGATCCAAAAGCACCAAGTCTCCGACAAATTCCAGCTAACTTATGGCAAAATTTTCAAACATATGAGCAACAATCAAGATGGACTAAATGCTAACCAAAAACAATCACTATAGGGACAATTTACAGAACCGGAGACTAGCATGTACTAACACAAGTTCTAAGTGCAAAAATAGCACTCCAATATTAAGTTTCTAGACCTTGAACAACTAAATTATATCAATTGAATCCCAAAATGAAGGATACAAGTCAAATTAATCATCGTGCAGCGACACCAATACACGCATCAAGTGCTGTGAAAACAAGACAGAACACAAGGATTATGATGCAGAATCATGAATCAGACTAAATTGCAAGGAACTAACAGGATGATATAACTAATCATCAATAAACTTCACCCAAGGCTAAAAAATATAGGAATAAGTGCTTCAAATCATTTAATAAGTAAGCCATTTCAAAATCCATCCTTAAATATTCAAAGCCCACAAATTAAACAAAAACCACCAAGTCTTCCTTAACTTTCAAAAAAAGAAAAATAACAAAAAGTAAAAAGCTCACTAAACGACGGCAGCTCAGCAAATGTCTTTCTGGCTCTAGTCGAGAGGAATCTCCACCTCCCCATCATTAATCTCCTCCTGCAAATCCTTGGGATCTTTACCATCCACCGTACATCCAACAGAAACGCACGTCCCCAGAATTTCCTTCACGGTCCCGCTCAGCTCCTTCGCCATGGATCTCGGCCGCATAATCTTGGCGATCTCAATCACATCATCCAGCGAGATGTTGCCGTTGTGCTTGATGTTTTTAGTCTTCTTCCTGTCCCTCTCCGGCTCCTTCAGCGACTTGATGACGAGCGCCGCCGCCGACGGCACCACGGACACTTTCGCCTGCCTATTCTGCACAGTCAGCTTCACCGTAACGCGGAGACCCTTCCAGTCCTTGGATGTCTCTTTCGCGATGTCCTCTCCGATCTTCTTTGGGGAGAGACCGAGAGGACCGATTTTGGGGGCCAGGGAACTGGCAGCGCCCACTTCACCGCCGGTGACCCTGACGTAAACGTCAACGACCTGAGACGGGTCTAGCTTGGGCGGCATTGTTTTGTGCTCTGGAGAGTGAAGAACAGAAAAAATGAGGTGTAGGGTTTCGAGAGAGCGGGGAGCGGTGAAATGAGAGTATATATCGGAGCGACTAGGGTTTTGCTGCGGGGCATATTACGGAAATGACCTTTTTGGCCCAAGGCAATAATTGTGCCGCGCATCTGAAATTGGGTTACAGAAAATGGGCCCAGACCTAAATTTTAGGCCCATTTCTCTCGCAAAGCTACCAATTCGTTTGTTTTTTAAGGTTCTTAAAAATAAAAGGGGAAAGGAAAAAAGGAGGAGAAGAGGAGGTTTACAGGAGGAGATCATGGCCATGGTTGCGCGAGAATGACAGTTGACTGGAAGGTGACCCTTTTCTTATTCTTTCAATCTGTTTTTTTTCTTTTTATTTTTAAAATTTTGTTCACTTCTGGGTGTTGACTGTTAGTGTTATTAATTTTACTCAGTTTCATTCTCATTTATAATTAGAGAAAGGGGATATAGTGATGAACAAATGAATCAAATTAGGAACTGGGTTGTTCTTCTATCAGTCAACGACTGTGTAACCTGAAAGAGAAAAAACAAATTCTGACCCACATATGGATTGACGTACAAATCTTAGAAAACCCTTGTTTTGTTGATTGTTTGCTGAAATTATGAAAACAAGAATGTGGTAGTGAAGCATTGGTTACATAAATTGGTATTTCTTGTTCATGGCAGAGTGCTTCTGTTGATTAATTGTTGCAATGGAAGATGGGGTGGAAGTAGTGGAAGGGAGTAAAGGTAGTACTGGTCTTGCTTTACAATGGAGCCAGTGGCAATTGCTTGATTCCATTCTTCCTACTGGTGGATTTGCTCACTCTTTTGGTATTGAGGCAGCGATTCAAGCTCGTATCATCTTGAGTCCTGAAGATTTTCGAACTTATGTCATTCATGTACTGGAGAATACAGGGAGTTTGCTTCTTCCTTTTGTTCACTGCGCGGTCATGTCTCCTACAATGTGTAACTTGCAGAAACTTGATACATTACTGGACGCGTATTTGACTAATGAAGTAAGTCGAAAGGCATCTATTGCACAAGGATCAGCTCTCATGAGAATTGCTGCATCTGTGTTCACTGAAATACCCTCTCTTAAAGCGATGAGGGATGCATTCCTTGGTTCTAAGGCCGTCTTTTTTCACCATGCTCCTGTCTTTGGGATCGTATGTGGACTTCTTGGCATGGATAATGAGACTTCTCAGAGAGCTTACATGTTTATCACAATGCGAGATGCCTTTTCTGCTGCGACGAGACTGAATGTGGTAGGACCCCTAGGTGCTGCTGCGTTGCAACATCAGGTGTCTGCTGTTGCTGAAACCTTGCTAAAAAGGTGGATGGACCGTCCAGTTGAAGAAGCGTGCCAAACAGCACCTTTGCTTGATACTTTACAAGGCTGCCATGGATATCTGTTTTCAAGATTGTTTTGCTCCTGATGTTGCCGAGCCCGCTCTAGCCATTTGCTGCAGAATTTTTCCTGCAAACTTATGAGACATTTTCTTAGAAACTTTTGTGGCATAGATTCAACTGTAAGACCTTAAGTTAATGTGTTGTCTCTTAAAGAAAAGACCCTCCTTACGAAGAAAAACTCGAGGTAAATAAATTCTTCATCAACCGAAATTTATCCAGATGTGTGATCTTTGTCAAACAGTTGCGATGAGGATGTATGAAATGAACTTCCAGACTGGTTTTCAGCCACCGAGATTCTTGGTTGTTGTTTAACTTCACTTGTTAGGTTTTGATGGTCTCCAGACTTATGTGGTTGTGGCTTCACCTTCGGTAGAAACTGAAATGAAGAACAGTCCTTTTACACATCTGCACCGCATCATTTTGGAATCAGTATCATTTTTCCTTATTGATCTTCCAATGTTTTTTCTCTTTTCTAGCTCAGAGGTCGGGTTTAAATTGGTTCTGTGCAGGTTGTTGTACTAGTAAAAAATGTTGATAACGACATTGATGGGCACATCAGAATATTTAGCAAACTAGGGTTCTCACATCAAAATAAATTAAAAGCGATTGTAAAATAATGATCTCTAGGGTTCTTGTGACTGCAGAAATCAAACTGAAATGGAATTTAGGAATCTGGAGAGAAGAATGACCGTAATGCTTTGTATGGGAGTTAAAGTGCACGAAGGAAAAAAAAATTAGAAATTTAATGAGGAGAGGAAAGGAAAGGAGAGGAAAGAAATTTCTAGAGAAATTCTTTTGTATGGCTGCATTTTTTATATACAAAGGAAAAGGAAGGTAATTTTAATATTTGTGTATGACAACGTGGATGAAAAGGAAAAAAAAATTAATTATTTTTACCACTTTACCCTTATAACAAATTACTAGTCATATTCAATTAGATTGAAACCGAGTAACTCTATTTTGTACTTTTTTATCAACAAACCTCACTACATCATTTTCTTCTGTCGTCTATTAATTCATGTTGCCTCAAAATGCCAATTCCTTGGAGATTAATTCTCCTTTTTCTTATGGCAATGGAATCCCATGTTTGATTGATAGTTTATGAGATGAGTACGATGTGAAAATAAAATAAAAATGAAGAACAAACAATCAAATTGCATTAATCTTTTTAACAAATGTAATACATGATAACAGATTCAGCAAAGCCAAAATACTGATGATTAATGTTAATTTCCATTTAATTTAACTAGCAAAGTTTGAATAAAATTTCAAAAATAAAATAAGTAGCAAACAAGGTTTCTTAAACAAGAAACATAAGTCCATGATTGCAGTCTAGAATCTAGATAATTAATGGAATTGAAAGACTTCAAATTGATATACCAAACATTTGGTGCATCAAATAATCCATGGACTTTGTCCACCGCATTAAGTCTCTTTTTTCGACATTCTTCTCTTGTATTGCCATTATATCTATTGCAAAATATGTTCAAAATGGTTTAAACTTTAAGGATCTGGCTCTTCTCATTTTCAATCTAGCATGGGTTCACGTTAAAATCTATACAAAATTGGTGAACAGTAGCAAAAGGGCCCCGCCACCCACTCTTTTTCTTTCTTTCTTTCACCCTTCTCTGCTTTCTTTTCTTTTCTTCCTTCCTTTACAATAGCAAACACAACGACAACATTAAATAGATCAATGATAGAGGCGTGGGCTGCTCCGGAGGTGGAAATAAGAGAGAATGGTCGGATCTGTCGAGTCTGTGTGGGAGGCGGCGTTGCTTGGCCGGGATTCGGGAATGAAGTGGATGGAGGTGAGTGATGTCGTTCCATGGACCGAAAACAGTGGTCGAGAGTGGACGGAATTTAGTGTTGGTCGGGGTTGGTTGATTCACCGGAAGACGAAATTTTGATGTTGTTGGTCGGGGTTAGTCGATGGTGATTGGAGTTGTTTTGTGAGGGTTGGTCGATGATGATGGCTAACGGAGAGGAAGAGACGGAAATTTGGCATTATTGGTTGGGGTTGGTCAATGATGATGATGAATGGAGAGGATGGAGATGGTGATGGGAGCTGTTAGAGAGATGAGATAAGAGTGAAAGAAAGAAGAAATAAAATAAAGAAAGAAAAAGAGTGGTTGGCGGCCCCACTTGCTATTGTTCACAAATTTTGTATAGATTTTAATTTGAGTCGTCCAATTTAATTGAATGACTCAGATTACTCTGTTGTAAAATAATTGTATTACAAAGGTTGAACATATCTTTCCTTTTCAATGGCTTAATAGCTATTAAGTTGCAACGGCAACAATAATGACCATTATTCTCATAAAGGTTGCAATGGCAACAAATAATGACCATGATTCTCCCTTGATGATCACAACGACTATGGCCACGATTCCCCATTGATGACCATAAAATATTTCTCTTAAATGGCCATAAATTTATCCCATAATGATTGGATCCTCTCCTCCCTATAAATACCACATACTTCATCAAACCAAAGACACATTGAGGAAAATACTACAATCAAAATTGAGAGCTTTCCTTCCTGGTTATTATTCTATTTTTTGTTCTTGTTGTTCTGGTTCCCGATTTCCAAATCGGAAGAGATCGTTTTATCCTGGGGTAAATAAATTCCTTTAGGACAGTGTTTCTACAAGACTCGATCTTTGTGTTCCTAACTTTATTTTGCAGATATTCCAAGAAAGATATTCAGCCTACCTGGTGAAATGTCTTGACCAGTAGAACAACTAAGACAGATTTTCCAACAATCTAAAAGAATTTATCCATTCAATTCATTCATTTCTGGTATGTTATGTCTTAATGATAACAATTTGGTAAATGTTATTGAGTCAATAAGTAATATTGATGAAGACACGACTACTAAGGTATGCGGTTCTCAATTTTATTAAAATAGGTCATGTGATTGCTAACTTTATATCTACAAGGAAATTGAGTTGTATTTCAAATATGTGATGACCGCATGAGAATTTGACAATTGTGTGTTTAATGACATTAGCAGATATATATTTTCTCTTAAGTATTTACAGGTAATTTAATTACTTATATCCACTGCTATAAAAGTGTAGTAATTATAAATAATATGGTGGGATTTATGCCTTCTGAAAAAATTTATGGCATAAAATTGATTGTGATATTTTGTTAGTAATTTATGCCATAAATATTGTTATAATGAAATGCATTAAATGAAATTTCAATATATTATGTCAGTTTCATATATATGTTGTGGCAATGGCTAATGTTTAAAATTAGTCATATGATTACTTAAATGCAAATATAAATAAGATCTTAATATACCATAGTATTCTTAATTGATTGTGAAAATGAAGTGGATGGTTGTTACTGTTGTGAATTGATTAAAAGTGTGGAAGTTGTGGGTATTAATATTAGCAATGCAATTGTTTCCTAACTAAAGTGGTATTGATCAACTGTGGTAATATTTTCTCTAGATAATTAAGTTTGCAGAGAGTTTATTTATGGATGCAAATATATAAGGTATATATTTCAATGCTCATGAAGCTAGCAATCAAATTAATGAGTAATTTGATTATATTCGATGCTACAAGAGGTATGAATATATAAATCTCATTACGAGTAATGTTATTATTATTATTATGAAAGAAAAAAATTGAGAATTATTTTATATAATTTAAGGGTGAGAATTACTCTTCGAGTAAGGAGATACATTATCATTATATATATGATAGAATATATGTGAACATGCGTTATTCCATATATATTTCTATGAAAGCATTATTTCAGGTGATGTAAATTTATTAAGTGTTGGTGCTCTCAAAGAGGTAATTACTCTTAGTCTTAATTTTTGTGTAATTGTGTGGATTAAGAAAGTACCAAATATATTTATTTGGTATAATTGATTATTGTACATAAACAAGCAAAATAATATTCACAAATGTGGGGGTACGAATATTATAATTATTGTTTTATTTATTTATGCCATGAAGTATACTAATACTTTTGTGAGTTTGTGGCAGTAATGATCTCACAAGTATGATAATGGACAAATAAATAAATAAATGTTAAGAGATAGCCTAATGCTATCACAAGAACCTTGTGTTGAGATTTTTCTAAAAAATTAGACATTTTGATGTGAAGTTTTCCAGTACTCTTTAATGACGTACAACTATGAAGTATCATATATAATTGAGTTTCTGTTGTATTAGAAAATACAATGATGATGATAATTGAATTTTATATTCAAATGAGTTAAAATCCACTAGTGATGTTAATAACAGAAAGGAGCTGAATGCCGCAAAAGCAAAAGAAATAACAACAAATGCTCACTTGGTGCAGGACAAACCACATCATCGGAAACCAAGGTATGTCAATTCTAAAAATGTTCCTAAGGCTAATAATAACCCTTCCTTCAAGGAAAAAATTTTTGTTATGTGTGTGGAAAACTGGTCATCATGCTTACCAGTATAGGAAGATGATAAGAAATGACAATCCTCCTAAACCAAAAATTAATTTGGTTGAAGGAGATGATATTATTGTTGCGGTCATTTCTCACGCTCTTATTGTGAACGATGTGAAATATTGGGTGGTAGACTTTGGTGCTACCAGGCATATCTGTGCAAACAAAAATGCTTATGCCTCCTACACTATGGTAGGGGATGGAGAAGAACAAATTTATTTTGGTGATTCCCGAACTGCAAAAGTTCATGCTTCTTCTAAAACTCACATCCGGCAAGACTTTGGCTCTAAATCAAGTACTTCATGTACCTGAGATAAAAGTCAATTTAATTTTTGTGTCCCTATTCGGGAGTGAAAGTCTCCTTTGAATCTGATAAGATTGTGATGACCAAAAATAATAGTTTTGTGGGAAAGGGTTATTGTGGCCAAGAACTTTTAGTGCTTAATATTTCTGAAATTATGAATGAAATTACAACTTCTTCTGCTTACTAGATTGATTCATATGATTTGTGGCATACTAGATTAGGACATGTTAGTATTTCATATATTAAGAAATTGCAATCTGCTGGTATGATTTCCTGTTCATATAATGCTTATTCTAATAAATGTGAAAACTGTTTTTCTTAATGGTGAATTAGAAGAAGAAATTTATATGATGCAACCTAAAGGATGTGTAGTTTCTGGTCAAGAAAATAAAATTTGCAAACTTATTAAATATTTATATGGTTTGAAACAAGCACCTAAACAATGACATGAAAAGTTTTATCAAGTGATGACTTTGAATATTTTCTCTTCTATTGAAGTTGATAAATGTGTGTATGTCAGAATTGGAAATTGTGAATGTGTGATTATCTGCTTATCTGTGGATGATATGCTTATTTTTGGAACTACTCTTGAAGTAGTATGTGAAATAAAATCTTTCATTACCTCAAAATTTGATATGAAAGATATGGGGGGAGGCAAATGTGATTTTCGTGGTAAAGATCATAAGGAAAGGTGATTGATTGTTATTCCACTTAGTTTTGTTGTCTCTTTTTGTGGCTTTAGAGACAATAAACATGCTGCTTTGACCCTGTTTCCTTCCTTTTTTCAGAATTACACTTGAATGACCTGAATTAGGAAAAGGAGCGAAAAGGCCAAAGATTAGAGCTCAATCGATCAAGCTGGCTTGGCAGACTTTCTGCTGATGCATTCCGACTCATCTCAAGGCCCTGAGATGAGGCTGCCGTGACGTTCCCAGATCTGGACAACACTCACCATGATTATGCGCGCCGCAATTATTTTCTCATGAGTGCGTTTCCTGTCTCCTTGGGCGCCGTTTTTAGAGGTTCTAAGCTTCTTGGGTTCCGATATCATTCCTCCCACTCCTAACAAGTTCATAGAAGACAAAAACAACATTCTCCTTGTGTTTTGGAAGAATATTCTCACATTTGGACATGCTTCTTGAAGACCAAACTGAGGAGACTTGTTAGTGGGAGCTGTCTCACCTTAGAGAGGAAAATCTTGGCGCCAAAGAAGGCCATTAAAACGGATGAGAACGGCAGAGGAAGGCATCGGACAGTAGCAAGGAGTTAGAGGAGAAAATCAGCTTTTCACACATTTTCCAGATTTTCCAGCATTTCTTCATTTTCGGTTTTAAACTTCTTGTATTATTTCCATTATGTTTTGTAGCTAAAAACCTCCATCTCTGGTAGAGATTTAGAGGTTGACAATTCCAGAAACGTTGTGAGACTTGTTGATCTTAATTAAAAACGTTTTCATATCTCTTTTCTTGCTTGATTTAACATCAATTTGATTGTGTTGTATTTGAGCTTGATCAACTTGGATTTCGGCACAATTGATTACAGTAGAATCACTCTAATGCCGCGTTTCTGTGTTAGAGAGAACCCGAGTGGACAATTAGTGGATAGGATGATGTCTTCTTGAAACTAGAAGAAGAAAAGGGTTAGTTTTGAGGTCAATGGACTGCAAGTGCGTCCATCTCAAGGTCTAGGGAAGGGTCTTCCTAATCATATCAACAAACTAGCAATCCTTGATTGTTAAGGGAGTTAGGGTCACGAAAGGAGCTTCTCCTTGAGTGACTTGAGTAGGAGGAGGCTTGGAGATCGCCCCTGGATGAATCTCTATAACTTCCCTATGAAAATTGTTTTGAAAATACTTTTGTCAATGATCAACATCTTGGAATTATCACTTCGTTAATATCTCTACCAGGGATACCTTTTCCCAACTGATTTTCCTCCTATTTACAACTGTGTTTTTGTATGCAACCTTTGTTCACTTCATTGCATTTCTGTTTTACACAAACTACATCCCAAAACTTGATTTTCTACTTGGTTATTTATAAAGAAAAGCACGAATCAGTCAAGCTTGTCTCTGTGGGATCGATCCTCTCACCACTATCTGCATTTATTTGTAGCATAGCACTGAGTTGAACTTATAACCTTTATACAGGGCATGCGACGGCTCTGTCAAAAGGTGATAGCATAATGCTAACACAGAAACATTAAGTTGAAAAACTTCTTAAGAAGAATGGACATTTCGATGTCACTCCTGTGAGTACTCCTTATGATGCTAATACCTAACTAAAGAAAAATAAAGGGGACCCTACATAGATAATTGGGAGTCTGTTGCATTTGATGAATTTCTCTCGACCAGATATAGCATATGTTGTGTGTAGGTTGAGTAGATATATACACATAATCCCAACCGAGAGCATTGGACTGCAATAGATAGACTAATGAAATATTTGAGAGGAACCATGAGCTATGGTATCTTGTATAGTGAATTTTCTGATGTATTAGAAGGATGCAGTGATGCTAATTGGATCTCAGATTCTAAAGAGATCAAATCCACTAGTGGATATGTATTCAAACAAACGATCATCGCGAGATCAACTATGAAGTTAGAGTTTATAGCTCTAGAGTTGGCTGGTAGTAAAGCTGAGTGGCTAAGAAACTTCTTGGCAAATATTCCATTGGGAATAAAACTAACACCTTCTGTGTCTATGCATTGTGATTGCCAGACGGCAATAGCCATTGGTAAGAATAGAGCTTACAATGGTAAAAATAGACACATTCGATTGAGGCACATTGTGATTAAGCAGCTGCAGAAAGATGGAATTATTTCCATAGATTATGTGAAGTCAGAAGTGAATTTGGCCGATCCTCTAACTAAGCCTCTGAGTAAAAAATTAATTGAAGAAACATCGAGGGGAATGGGATTTAAAGCCATATTAAGAAATTAACAGCGATGGGAACCCAACTTTTGTGATTGGAGATCCCATGAAGAAGGTTCATATGGGTAATAACAAGTCACTTGTTAATTCTGTTAACACGAAATTGATTGTCCCTCCTATGGCGTGAGAAATGTTAGACTGCATTGGTTGAGAGGATGAGTTTTGAACTCTTAATGATTTTATAATCCTTATGGGTGATGTATTGATTGCGGGTACATTTGATGAAATCACCTATATGAATGCGGAGTGGGGCTGCTTCTATGAGATTGTGGTGTAATCTCTAGAGCATTCATTAACATCCAGGAATGTGCATGGCCAAAACGCGCACAGCTGCGTTAACAGCAAGAATTGTTATGGTATAACATGAGAAATAAATTTTCTACCTTGCAAAAGAGTTAATGGTTCATAGAAGTTTTTAAACTTCACCATTATCTCTGTAAGGATAAAGTTTATTCATCTAGGTCTTGTTCATAGTCTAAAAGACACCAGATTTGAAAAGTTATACTCTACATAATAACCAGGAATTCCTGCTGTCAACCTTTGTAATATACGGGGGGTTGTTGTAAAATAATTGTATTACAAAGGTTGAACATATCTCTCCCTTTTCAATAGCTATGAATGGCTTAATGGCCATGATGTTGCAACGGCAACAATAATGACCATTATTGTCATAAAGGTTGCAACAACAACAAATAATGTCCATGATTCTCCCTTGATTATCACAACGGCTATGGCCATGATTTTCCATTGATTACCATAAAATCTTTCTCTTAAATGGCCATAAATTTGTCCCATAATGATTTGGATCTTCTCCTCCCAATAAATACCACATACTCCATCAAACCAAAGACACATTGAGAAACACACTACAATCAAAATTGAGAGCTTTCCTTCCTGGTTATTATTCTATTTTTTGTTCTTGCTGTTCTGGTTCCCGATTTTCAAATCGGAAGAGATCGTTTTATCTTGGGGGAAATAAATTCCTTTAGGAGAATGTTTCTACACGACTCGATCTTTGTGTTCCTAAATTTATTTTGCAGATATTCCAAGAAAGATATTCAACCTCCCTAGTGAACTGTCTTGATCAGGAGAACAGCTAAGACAAATTTTCCAACATACTCTAACATGACCAGTCATGTTAAAGTGAAAATGAGAGGAGTCAGATCTAAATTTTAAATAACTAAATAACATTTCTTTTGTTGGCTTAAACATGCAATTCTTTTCTCATATTGGAAACCACCACACTAAAAATTACTCAACATGTTAGAAAAGATGTTTCCTGCATCTTCTGACATTCCAAAACTCTATACAACTAGAAATGTATGCTAGTCAGATAACCATATCTATTAGAAGCCTTTATTATGCTTTCCATAAAGCATTTTCCTTCAGGATTTTGCTTAATCAAACATATATATTGGAACATGAAGCGAACACTAAACAAAAAGGAAAAAGAGAAATAGATACTCAAATTTACAAGTGGCTAGCAACAAAGGCAGTAGGTCGGGCGCTTATGGTACAAGATGCAAATCAAGCCAGATGTATATCACGGATCAGATTTTGTTATTTGGAATTGTAAGCAAGCATCAATGAAGTACAAGCTATGTTACCATAGTAAATATTCATCGCAATAAAATTAGCAAGAGTACGACATATAAACCAAGTAAAATGTGCAAACCGAGTAGGTTCTATTACCATTATGAGAATCACAACTTGCAAATCGTTAGTTTGAGATTATTGAAACAAATGTACGAGAACGAAGAAGAGAAAGCGCTTGTTCAATATGGAGAGAGAACGAAGAAAAGGAAGCATTTGTTCAATATGTAGAGGGAACCAAGAAAAGAAAACTCTGCAATAAAAAAACGTGAAAACCTAACATGGATAACAACAATGGAATAATTTTTTATATCCCTTTAATTCCTTCCTTTTCCTCCCACAAGTGAGAGGAAATATTTTGTGGATCCGGAAGGAAATTTTTACAATTTATTTCCTCCATATTCTTCCGTTGCATTCTCTTTGATTCCCTTGCACTTTTTTTCTCATACAAGGGAAATTTTAAAAATTTCTTTTCTTTTCCTTTCCTTTCCACTCTAATTCTTGTTCTCATACATAGGCTAAATCTAATGTCACAGTGTGTGGAATCTGGTAGGGGTGTAAGAAAATAGAACCAAATCAGAAACTGAACCGGAACCCAAAAAAATTGGCACGAACCGTAACTTTCCGGTTCGGTCCGGTTCTATCCCACTAAAACCGAAAATTTCCTATTCAATCCGGATCTCTCGAATATAAAATTCATAAACCGAACCGTAGAACCGTTTGAACTAGAAATTTTTATATATATGTGCATTAACTATCAAATTTCAACTTTATTTCAGTGGTTAAATATTTGCTTTGGTTTCTAAAGGGAAGGGGTTTGAATCCCCTTCACCTCAAATTTTCTTTTCTTTTTCACTAACTGGGCTGGGCGGGGTGGGTATGTCCCGGCTCTCCAGCTGCACTCTGCTGCTCAACATTTGATTAATTAATTAATTAACTATTTTATTATTTTATTATTTCATTAAGAAACAATTAAAAGATAAAAATTATATTTTTGTTTATGGCTTAGGAAAAAAAACTAATATTTTTATATTTAAAGTTTAATAATTACTATTCATTGAAACATTAAGTTATAGTTTAATTTTTTTTTTATAAATAAGTTTAGCTGGTTAGTGTATATCATATTTATGATGTAGGTTATGGATTCAATCATTCTTAATATTATAATAATAATTAAGAATTATATAATCAATTTTTTTTACAAAAATGAAATATACATGTAGAATAAAATGGACAGAAAAGAGGATGTGATTCTTGAGGTTTTGTAATTGTATAGGATTAGGAGATGATTTAGTCTTTCAAAGTATAAAAATATTCATTTAAGTATTTGATTAGGTGAGTGGATTATGGGATAATTCGCTCTTACATCACTAAATGACATCAATTTCAAAAGCCAATTCAACCAAAACATTCCTCAAGAACCCAACACAACCACTAAATAAATATATAATTTTTATCTTTTAATTATTTCTTAATGAAATAATGAAATAATTAATTATTAATGATACAGCATATACTAGTAATATTTTCATTAATCTTTGCTCTAATATATAATTATTAAGATATATTGTGGAAATATGTTTATTGTTCAGTATTTTACTTAATAAAAAAAGAATTATATTGTTGTAAGAAAGAATGATGTCAATTGTCATAAAAAATGTAATTACTAATTAGATGACAACTAAAATAATGAATTTGCATAATGGTTAATGGACATTTATGATTTACATTTATGGTATCTATATTTCAATATCATTATTTACTTGAGTTAATTGTTTAGAGGTTTAGGATTTAAATTTAATTTGTATTAATGTGTTACGCAATACATGAGTATAACGAATTAACTATTTTATTGTTTAAGGATATTTTTGAAGCTTTAAATGTAAGTGATCTAATTTTATCTTCGTATGAAGCATGATTATACTTGAAAGTTTTTCATGTGTATATATTAGACTCAATATGAAGCGCGATACTTCTTGACTAGATATTTGTTAAACATATTCATCACATTTCAATATATTAATACTCATTATTTATTAATATTTAATCACTTTAAATTTTTATGTTTTGTATCATAAAATTTAAATATTATCATACTAAAATATCTTTATAATATTAGACTATCATTTATAAATTGGTAAATTAAAGCATTATTTAAAAAAAAAATCAAAACTGTGAAACGATGTCGTTTTGCTCAAAGACCAAAACGTTGAGCAAAATGACGTCGTTTTGAAAAAAAAAACATCGGAAACCAAATCGAACCGGATCTAGTTCAACCAGAACCGAAAATTTTCGATTTAATCCAATTCTAGCACCAAAACTGGACCGAACCGGTTCGGTTACACCCTTGAATCTGGAAAGAAGAATAGGAACACAGTGGGCTGCAAAGAGACTAAAGCCCAAACTGTACTCCATGGGTAGCGAGTGACGTGTTATAGTTGAGATCCAATGAAAAATACCGTATCATCAGTTAGATACAAACGGAAGCAAAGTCTTTATAATCTAAGACTAGCAGCTAAGCTGTCCTCCCCTCATTGACATCCGATAAAATTGGAACGATGTAGAAAAGATTGAGATGGCCTCTGCGCAAGGATGACACGTACAAATCGAAAAATGGTTCAAATTTTTTTTTTCCCAAAAAAATCCATCTTCTAAAATTTGGTTTTTCCTTAATGGTCTTCCGTTTGTTTTTTCTCACTTTTCCGGCTTAAAGGTTAGGAATAAAATTTGTTCCATGCAGGATCCTTCCGCCCAAATGTTTATGTATTATCAGAGCATTTAGGGTAAACTACACATACACAAAAAAAAAACCCTATAAATTTTTAATTACTAAAAATATTAAAATTGTATTTTTCAAAAAATTATAGGATTGAAATTATAAATTTTTAAATTATAGAGAGTTAAACAGAACATTTTATAAACTGTAAAGTTTTTTATGTAATTTTCCGCTTTAAACTTCACCTACCCTAAAAAGATAGGTCACACTTTATGAAAGACCATTGATTTATTACACCGGTTAACATTTTGTAAATTATAAAAAAAATTCTATCATTCTTCAATATCAATGATGTCAGCAAATATTGAAGTGAAAGGATAAAAGTTTTGCAAAAGTCATACTCCCTCTGGTCCGAAATAAATGACTTCCTCGCATCCTAATATTCAGTAGAGAACGCATATCGAGGAGGCCGGATGAGGCACTATTTGACTCCAAAAAATTTCGTACTTTTTTTCGAACGTACTTCCGAGAAAAAATTCAGACAAAATTGTCTCAAATAGTGACTGTTCCGACCGTCTTAAGATACGTTCCGGAACAGTAAAAACAAATGCTAAAATGTCATATATTTCGGACCGGAGGGAGTATATGGTATAAGGTTTTGTGACCTACCATAATGATTGTACTCAGCGAGTATGTGTTTGACCCATATTTTTAGCTTCTTAGTTTTAAAATTAAGCATGTAAAAATAATTTTAAGTTTTTTTTTTATCTAAATATTTCTATGTCATAAAGATGGAATAGAAACGGTGCAATAGGAATTCCTATGAATAAGAGAGGCTAAAACATTAGGCGGATTGAACACCCAATGGTGATGACATTGCTTAGAACGAGCAACTCTCGCCACTCAATACACAACTGAGTTAGCTTTTCTACTAATAAAAGTAAAATAAATCATATCAATGAGAGACTTCACCTCCCAAGAATAGGGTGATCAGGACAGTTAAAACAATTAGAAAGAACCAATGAGTTATCTTGTTGAATTTCCTAAAAAGTGCCAGATCGACGGCCTCTGCAATAGCCAACACTTCAGCTGTTAATGCAGAGCTGCAATAAGAATCGGCACACCATCCACCACTTTAGAGACACGATCTCTAAAACCACACCTAACCTGACCACATTCTGTTCAACCTTGAAAGAGGCATCACAATTCAGCTTAATGAAACCACTTAGAGGAGATCAGAAATTTACACCTTTATTAGAACATTGTTGTTGAATAGAATTACGTGAGCCAAAAGGGAAGCAACCGACATTATCGAGTCACCTAAATTAGTTTCCCTCTGAAAATTCCCAATAGTAACAGATGGATCAGGAGCCACCTTCTCAAAAGCTCGACGAGGTTGACATGGAATTCGAAAAATATAGGAAATTAGCACTCGATGTTCGTCTGCTAAATATGAGATTTGCTACTCTTTATTTATTTATTAATTTTCTTTGGATCTTCATCTTATAACAAAATAGCACTTATAAACAATTAAAATAAATCACTTATGATAAAATGTATGCGATACTTATTTCTAGTAAAGTACATAAAAAAATTTATAATTTACAAAATATTCTATCTAATTCTCTATAGTTTAAAGATTACAACGTTAACTCTGTTGTTTTATGAAAGTTGCAATTTTAACATTTATAATAGTTTAAATTATTTTTAAAAAAACATTAACAAAAATTTTACAATTTTTTATGAAATCTGGTCTAACAAATACAGAGGACCTAAAATAAGGAAAGAAATTAGTTTAAATTTTATTTATAATTTATTTTAATATTTGTTCTTCTTTAATATATTTTAAAATATTATCATTTGTTTTTTTAATTTTTTTAAAGTAGACTCTCACATTTGATATATTTTTTTCTTCAAATTTGTACATTTTTTATAAAAAAAATTACATTTTTTTGAAAACTTTTAACTATTAGAAAAGTTAAAATTATAATTTTTATCAAATATAAAATTGACATTGTAAGCTTTTACGCACTCATTTTTACAATTCAAAAGTATGCACATGGTTTTTCTAGCATATACTAATAGAACGTGAATGGACTAGCGCGGAATTTACAAAAATGCCCCCCACATTTACTCCTGAACCCACCTAGCATTGCTCTATAGAATATATCCTATATTCCTATTGCATTTATCGCTACGAGATGCAGCTAGGACTAGCGTCTTATCCAAGACCTGGAGACATAGGTGGCGTTATCTGCCCCATCTTGTCTTTGTCCAGAAATTCTGCATGCCATCATCATTCACTCACCCAAGATCAAGCAAAATCTTGTTCATGATTTCTCTAATTCTCTTACTCCCTCGTGGTTCCATAACAAAATTTACTCTGAACATGAAAAGTTGTCCTGAGTATGAGCAAATGATGCTTTTCTTGTGTGATAAACCTATCGAAGACCTTTGATGGTTATAGTGGAAACTTAGAATTACCCTGTACATTTCCTGCATCTCTTTTGGAGGCTCACATCTATAATGTGGTTTTATGCCCGGATTTCGCGTCTCCAGATCTTAGTGTCTTTTAAATGCCATGATTTTTCTGACTTCTTTGAACTATCTTCAAAAAATGGTCCCGAATGATTTTTATGGATATGTAAAAGAATTGAAGGTTGTTAAGTTTTTGTTAAAATTGATGTTGATGCAGGTAAGTGATCGTGAACCTATGGATGAGCAACCTTTTAAAGGTGACGACTTCTTATTCTAAACTTTAGAGCAACTTAGAGAAGTGGAGATTGACGATTTTGGTGGTTTGGTGCCTGAATTGGAGTTTGTCAAGTTGTTCCTGACCAAATCAGAGGGGCTTGAGGAGCTTGTGATAAACCATTCATTTGAAGTAGATCCTACTGAAAAACTAGCAACTTTGACGTAGATGATTAAACTTCCATGAGTTTCCCGGAAAGCAAAAATCATATGCTTGGGATAAAAGTGAAAATTAGAAATATCATTTGAGAGGGGAAATGCTTTATAGAGATGAATCAAAATCATTCCCCATGTAGGTTTTTTTGCATTTGTTAAGTACTTATTCTTTGAGCTTTTCTGTAATTGAATGGCAGAAAATCATAAGGAAGTTGATGATACTTATCTGAAGTTGGCCTGAAAAGAAATAGTCCTCAAGTTTGTTAGTAAGATGTGCAAAGTTGTGAATTGGGTGCTTTTGTTTAACAACTGTAATGGTGGTGGTTCTAACTTCTAAGGCTGTGATTTTTCTCCTGTCTTTGGGATTATATGTGGACTTCTTGCCATGGATTGTGAGACTGCTCGAGAGCTTACATATTTATCACAATGCGAGATGCCTTTTCTTCTGCTACGAGGCTGAATGTGGTCGGACACTTAGGTGCTGCGGCGTTGCAACATCACCTTTGCTTACTTTACATGGTTGTGATGAAGGAAAAAAAAATCCAGATTGTTTTGCTCCTGATGGTGTAGCTGAGCCGGTAAAAAAACCAAGATTTCTTGTTCCTGTCTCGTATCTCATGTTATTAGATAGAGCCTTTGCTGCATTACCTGCCTAGATTGGATTACGGAAATAATAGTAAAATAATAAGCTCTAGGGTTCTTGTGAATGTAGAAATCATACTGAAAAATGGAATTTAGGATGGCTGCATCTCACCACATGTAATTTGCCAAAATGATAACAACTTGTGACTCTAAATCTGATGTGTGGAATTCTGGAGAGAGAAGAATTGGAAAACAGTGGGCTGCAAACTAGAGCCCAAACTGAACTCTATCGGTAGTAATGACGTGGCATGGTTGGGATCGAACTAAAACTACCACATCGGTTAGAGAACAACCAAGCGCAGAGTTTATAAGTAAAGACGGGGACATCCGATAAAATTGGAACGATACAGAGAAGATTAGCATGGCCCCTGCGCAAGGATGACACGCACAAATCGAGAAATGGTCTAAATTTTTTTGATTTTTTTCCCCCAAAAAAATCCTTCCACCATCGGCTCCTCTTCCTTTCGTTCTCTTACTCAGCTTCAGGTATCGCTGCTTCGCTTAATCTGAGTTGTTGGCATTTTGTTTTAGCTTCTATGCTTTTATTTTTTGGTTATCAGTCTGTATGTGATGGTTGCCGAAACCGTCAAAAATAAATGAATTCAATTCACCAAAGCTCATGCAAATAAGAACAGTAGCTAGTGGTAAAAGGTTCGTCCTCAGGGATTCGGTGGACAATTAACTTTCCTTGTAAATGACAAGACGAGTAACAGGTGGTAAATACCAATATTGATTGTTGTGTTGTAATTGTTTAAGAAACAGAAATAACATGAAACAGTAAAGAAAATGTGATATGTGTGTGTGTTCAAATGTGGTAAAATTGACGAAGCACATGAATTAAATTGATTGATCATAGATGCAAGTGTTTTCAAGAACTAACTTATAGGTGGCTATAGAGACCAGGTGTTCACCTAAATCTCCTGCTCTCCTCCTAAACAAGACTAATAAAGAGACACTCTATTAGAAGTCCCTAACCAGTTTGACAATCCTAAGAGACACTCTATAGGATTTAATCAAACGATTGATAATTCACAGGGAGAGACCGATCCCAAGTCTGGGATAAAAATCCTATAAACCTGACTCTATTTGTTTTCTATTCCGATCCGTCAATCAGATAGTTGCCTTCGCATCTCTCTTTACAATGTAGACTCCAAAGTATCAAGAGAAGACTGTATTTAACCAAATCCTATTTGTAGATGATCAGACTTCAAAAGGAATAAGATTAACTTGACATTTAATCAAAACAAACAGAGATATAAGTTGTAATTTATTGGGCGCAATTAGATCTCACAATCAATTATTCATGGCAATGAATCCTTACAAGGAAAATAGAGTTTAGCCAAGCATCATCATAATAAATAAATAAAAGAGATTATAAGCATAAAAGGAATTTAATTAATTAAAACAAAGAAACCAAACAGTGGTTCCTAAGGCAATGTTGCTGCTGCCAAAATCCAAGAAGAAAAGCCAATATTCCGGGGAAAGAGATGATCCTTTTCCTAGTGTAAGTTGGTTGCTATATATTAGCAATCAACCCCATAATTCAAATTTCAAAAAGAAATAAAATCTAACTAGATATATTGTTTTAATCTCCTCCTAACAAAATAGGAGATTCTCTGACTATGAGACTTCTAGCTGACTGGACATCATTCTTCTAAAAAGAGAAGACAGCTGGCTCACTCTAACAACTTCAGCTTCTGATTCGAAACAGCTCTCAACTTGGCGATTTCAGCTCCTAAAGAATGTTTCGCTTCTCAGCAACATAATATGTAAAAAGGAGCGGAAAACCCAATAATCAGCAGTATCATCATCATAAAATAGGCGTAAAACGATGATGATAACAAGACATTTGGCATTCAAACAAATCCCCCACACTAACCTATGCTCGCCCTCGAGCATTACACTCAAAACAGCCCCCAATTGAAACAAATGATTTCCCACGAGGCAAACAGGAAGAACACACTTAGCACATAAGCACAACATTCGACACAACCATCTACCTAGATAACATCCGCATTAAACCCAAGGAATAACGAAACCAAGGGAGAAACTTTCCCATACCTAGCATAGTCGCAAGTAATCCTCATACGGGGAAAGTATTTGCACTCAAACTCAGCAAGAATAATGGCTAAGTGTTTTCGCTCAACAATGCAAATGACAGTGTACAAAATCAGACTTGCAATAACGACCCGCGTACGGAAAACACAAGCGCAGGCAATCAAATAATCATAAAAACTTTGCAAAGGGGTATCGCAAGAAAGTTGTGTAAGAGGAGGGTTCAAGAAGGAGAGAAGGAAAGATAGAAGGCTTCTTAGCTGGAAAAAAACGAGGTGGTGAGAGTGCCTCCTGATTGGCAGCAGCGAAGAAAGACAAAGAGAGCTGATTTAAGACGGAGGGGGTATTTTCTTCCTCTGATGGTGCTGCCTGTCTTTTGATCTTCTTTGTGTTCTACTACACTTCAGACCTGTACCCCTCTTTTGCTCTGCTTATTTTTCTTTTCTTTTCTTTTTTCTTTTTTTTTTTTTTTTTTTTTTTTTTTTCTTTGAGAAAAAGAGGAGACAATACAATTGTTGGTCTGTGAACTGAAGTAGCAGAATTCTCTCTGTGTTCTGTGGTTTCTTGTTGTGCTATTGCTTCTAGCAGCTTGGTCTAGTGGCTAGAGGTAGTACTCCTGTTTCTGATTTCAGCATCTATTTCTTTTTACTTTTCTGCTGTGCTTTCTCTTTTCAGCTTCTGTATCTTGCTTTCCTTGTAGCGCAATACCCCCACACTAGTTGACATTGATTCTCTTTGTCTCGCCTTACTACTGCCGGAAGACCACTCTCACCTGCTAAGAATAGAAAGAAGAGTCTCAAACAGTTAGAGGGGTGATGAAAAGAAGGGCTAATTGAGTGGCGGGGTAATATAAAAGCAAGAAAAAAGATAAGAAGAAAAATGCAAAGTTCTTAGTCATTTCATTGCTTTCCTGCGTCTAATCGTGCCTATACCCAGGGGTCTCATGCAAATCCAACCAGTATACGGTCATGCATCCACTCAGAAAAGATAATCACGGCATGAAAGTTCAAGAGCTCACAGGATAAACAAATGACCACAAGCGACTATGACAAGGCATGGATATAGGATCTAACAGGTAGTGTGACTGTGCGCGTGAATATGTGCAGTGGGATGAGTGTTCCTGTTTAAAGTGCCTAAATCATTCATTCAATTTGAGGGGCTGTTTTCAAAACAAGGGCAATGTGGTATTCAATCAATCCAGCGAAAGCGAAAATGAAAAACTTCCAATCAGAGCGAATATATACAGTCACACAATCAATCAAGCATATATACACAAAAGATTGACTCACAACAGCCAACGCAAACAGACTCAATCAGGCAAACAGGACAGTCATGATCAACAATAAAATACCTCCCCCACACTAAAGGACACTTTGTCCTCAAAGTGTGAGAAAGACCTCCTAAACAACTAGTGTATTTTTTCTTGGACGAACCAGTAAAACTACAGGTTCAGCTCTAAATAACTAGCATGCTTAGGGAAAAACAAATTTTTCCAATCAATATTATCAACAAATTCAGTCACAGAGTCAAACACATAAGATTTTTTCAGCATGCTAATATCCATTTCAGCACATGGGTAACTTCACATCTAAATTTAGCATGCAGATTCTTTATCAAAGCTAAACCAACCATTGAGGTTATCAATGGTTGGTGGTACCTGAATTGGAATTTTTGCACCCTCGCTTCTGCTTCTGACTCTAATGTGACCTTCTTGTCTGCTTGGTTCAGCTGTTGGCTTGCAAATTGAGGATGACTTGCTGGTTCGTTTGGGCCTGCAATCCGATTCATGACTTCGCTGCAACCATGGGACTCTTTCCTTTTCTCTTCCAAGACAGAGGCTTCTCATCGGAATCTGCCTCTCAAGCGAGTAATGTGTCCTGGGCAGCCTTGAAGGCCGGATCTGATGTCTAATCATCCTCGGATGGCGGAGGTTCGGAAACCCCAAAATTGACCCCTGATTGGGTCTCTATCTCTGTCCTATCTTTACCCAGCTCGAGATCAACCGTGGCTGGTGTGTTGAGCGGCTGGCCTGGTGGTGAAGGAGAAGCGGCCGCTGGTGATGTCGGAGGAGCTGGAGCTTCGGGCGTCTCGCCGTGACACGCGGAGGAGAAGACGGCGGTGCAGCGGTTCGTTTGTGCTTGGGTTTTTTTGGGTGCTGCCGCCGGCGCCACCTCTCGTCATCACCATGGCTGCGACTTGGGAGTTTGGATGTGAAGGGCGGCGGCTATGGTTTCGGAAGAAAGAAGGAGATGGTTTAATTTGGCTTTTGGTAATTGGGTGAACGTGGTAAATGGGGAAAATGTGGTAATTGGGAAACATGGGCTTAGATGACTTAAGCCCATAAAACTCCTCTTCTGGGCTAAAACTCCATTTAATCCATTTTATGGTTCTTTAAATGTGCACCTGTCCGCCATTCTTTTCTTCTGCACTCAATTCCTGCCGAGAAACACAATCAAAATACTATCAGCTCTTCCAAAGAACTTCCTTGACAGGGAAGGAAAAAAATAAAAAATAAAAAAAATAAAAATAAAAAAATAAAATTTTTATTTTTATTTTTAGAAACACATGGGTTGCCTCCCATGAAGCGTCCCAATTTATAGTCTCGGACTGGACTTGGTTTTTGCTTTATTTCAGGTGGTTTGTGGGATGCACATTGCCCCACAGATGGATAGAGAAGTCCTCTTGATGTCGGCTATCCTCCATTCAACAAACTCTTCGTACTCTTTTAGTACCCTCGCAAGCCTTTCTTTCTCCGATTCTCCTTGCAAGGTTTTCAGCTCAATTTTTGGTGCCTGCAAAACTGAAGGGAGAAATTTATTATGAATTCCCGGTACTTTAACATCATCAGAAAGTTTATCATAGGAATTAGAAACTTCAAGTTCAAACACAGTTTCTTTAATCTCCTTGCTGATTTCTAAAACTTTCTCCTTTTCTATCTTTTTCGGATTGTCAATGTTTCTGCTAGGAACAAGCTCTAAAGGATTAGTAACATTTAATTTATGCTTATCATTAGCATCAGGATCAATAACATCTATGCAATTCACACTATGCATGCCATTTGGAAATTTCATGACATCATACATATTGAATTTAATAATTTCATTACAGAATTCCAATGTTAAACTCCCTCCTGCCACATCAATCTTCGCCCTTGCTGTCCTCAAGAAGGGTCTTCCAAGCAACACCTCTGTAGATTTTGTTGAATGATCGTTGTCCATATCTACAACATAGAAGTCAGCTGGAAAGACAAAGTTATCAACCTGTACTAACACATCCTCAATAACACCAACCGGGTATATAGTAGACCTATCAGCTAATTGAAGCACAACTTTTGTTTCCTTCAGTTCACCAATATTTAAAGTCTTAAAAACAGTTAATGACAAAACATTAATCCCAGCGCCAAGATCACATAGCGCTTTCTCTATGCACTTCTCTCCAATCTTGCAAGGAATTGCAAACGTCCCTCCATCCTTGCATTTGTTGGGCAACTTCTTCTGAAAAACTGCAGATACATTCTCATTCAAGTTGATCCTTTCTATGCCTGCAAGCTTTTTCTTGTTAGTACATAATTCTTTTAAAAATTTGGCATATTTAGGAACTTGGGCAATTATATCAAGAAGAGGAACATTGACGGCTACTTTACGAAATATATCTAAAATAGCTTTTTCATCATTTACCTTCTTGGCCTTTTCAGACCTGTAAGGGAAGGGAAGAGGGATTACCAGCTGTTCCTTCTTAGGTAGTACTGGTTCTGGAGTAGGATTTACCTGTGCTGGTTTTTCAGATATTATTTCTGTCTCTGGTTCGGGCTGGTCTGGGACAAGCACTGCTGACGGCTTCTTCCCCAGGCCTGGGGCAAGGACCGTTCTGTCTAGAATTTCTGCTCCACTCCTCAATGTCATAGCGCAGACATTGTGTATCGGGTTGTCCATAGTGCTCGATGGCAGCCTTACTTGCTCCTGTTTCTGGTTGGTCAATGTTGCTATCTCCTTCTGCATTGCTTGGTTTGATTGGACAAGTTTCGCGATACTAGCTTGAGTGGATTGCATGTTAGCTTGCGTAACTTGCATGAACTGTTTGAACATGTCTTCCATTGGGGTTCCAGTGGATAGTAGGGGCTGTTGTGGGGCTGGTGTCTGTGGAGCAGTAGGTCTAGGCACGAAATTTTGGAGGTTCAGGGGTGGTTCTTGTGACTGTTGTGGTGGCGGTTGGTTCGGTTGAGTTGGTTGAAGCAACTGCTGCTGAACAGGAGGTATGGGCATGGTATCTTGTGGGTGGAACTGATGTTGTTGATATTGTGGAGCCCAGTTGAAGTTTGGGGGCTGCTTCCATCCTTGATTGTAGTTGTGTGTATTCGCCCAAGGATGTGATTGGGAATCGGGCGCTCCATATCCATATGTGGATTGTTTCATCTGCTCTGCAATAGAAGCGAGACGAAAAATTACTGCATTGATTTTATTATCTATGGAGCTTAACCTTACCTCTGTTGCACCGGTCATCTAGGTGCAGATGTGCTCTCTCCTAGGTTTGGAAGAGAGTCCCTTTGTTGTTGATGTTGCGTCTGCTGGTAATTTCTGGCTTGTACGGAAACAATTCTGAATTAGAAGATCTGGTCATACACAAAGAAACATAATTAGTACCGATGAATCCCCGGCAACGGCGCCAAAATTTGATGGTTGCCGAAACCGTCAAAAATAAATGAATTCAATTCACCAAAGCTCATGCAAATAAGAACAGTAGCTAGTGGTAAAAGGTTCGTCCTCAGGGATTCGGTGGACAATTAACTTTCCTTGTAAATGACAAGACGAGTAACAGGTGGTAAATACCAATATTGATTGTTGTGTTGTAATTGTTTAAGAAACAGAAATAACATGAAACAGTAAAGAAAATGTGATATGTGTGTGTGTTCAAATGTGGTAAAATTCCCAGTAAGGATTCGACGAAGCACATGAATTAAATTGATTGATCATAGATGCAAGTGTTTTCAAGAACTAACTTATAGGTGGCTATAGAGACCAGGTGTTCACCTAAATCTCCTGCTCTCCTCCTAAACAAGACTAATAAAGAGACACTCTATTAGAAGTCCCTAACCAGTTTGACAATCCTAAGAGACACTCTATAGGATTTAATCAAACGATTGATAATTCACAGGGAGAGACCGATCCCAAGTCTGGGATAAAAATCCTATAAACCTGACTCTATTTGTTTTCTATTCCGATCCGTCAATCAGATAGTTGCCTTCGCATCTCTCTTTACAATGTAGACTCCAAAGTATCAAGAGAAGACTGTATTTAACCAAATCCTATTTGTAGATGATCAGACTTCAAAAGGAATAAGATTAACTTGACATTTAATCAAAACAAACAGAGATATAAGTTGTAATTTATTGGGCGCAATTAGATCTCACAATCAATTATTCATGGCAATGAATCCTTACAAGGAAAATAGAGTTTAGCCAAGCATCATCATAATAAATAAATAAAAGAGATTATAAGCATAAAAGGAATTTAATTAATTAAAACAAAGAAACCAAACAGTGGTTCCTAAGGCAATGTTGCTGCTGCCAAAATCCAAGAAGAAAAGCCAATATTCCGGGGAAAGAGATGATCCTTTTCCTAGTGTAAGTTGGTTGCTATATATTAGCAATCAACCCCATAATTCAAATTTCAAAAAGAAATAAAATCTAACTAGATATATTGTTTTAATCTCCTCCTAACAAAATAGGAGATTCTCTGACTATGAGACTTCTAGCTGACTGGACATCATTCTTCTAAAAAGAGAAGACAGCTGGCTCACTCTAACAACTTCAGCTTCTGATTCGAAACAGCTCTCAACTTGGCGATTTCAGCTCCTAAAGAATGTTTCGCTTCTCAGCAACATAATATGTAAAAAGGAGCGGAAAACCCAATAATCAGCAGTATCATCATCATAAAATAGGCGTAAAACGATGATGATAACAAGACATTTGGCATTCAAACAAATCCCCCACACTAACCTATGCTCGCCCTCGAGCATTACACTCAAAACAGCCCCCAATTGAAACAAATGATTTCCCACGAGGCAAACAGGAAGAACACACTTAGCACATAAGCACAACATTCGACACAACCATCTACCTAGATAACATCCGCATTAAACCCAAGGAATAACGAAACCAAGGGAGAAACTTTCCCATACCTAGCATAGTCGCAAGTAATCCTCATACGGGGAAAGTATTTGCACTCAAACTCAGCAAGAATAATGGCTAAGTGTTTTCGCTCAACAATGCAAATGACAGTGTACAAAATCAGACTTGCAATAACGACCCGCGTACGGAAAACACAAGCGCAGGCAATCAAATAATCATAAAAACTTTGCAAAGGGGTATCGCAAGAAAGTTGTGTAAGAGGAGGGTTCAAGAAGGAGAGAAGGAAAGATAGAAGGCTTCTTAGCTGGAAAAAAACGAGGTGGTGAGAGTGCCTCCTGATTGGCAGCAGCGAAGAAAGACAAAGAGAGCTGATTTAAGACGGAGGGGGTATTTTCTTCCTCTGATGGTGCTGCCTGTCTTTTGATCTTCTTTGTGTTCTACTACACTTCAGACCTGTACCCCTCTTTTGCTCTGCTTATTTTTCTTTTCTTTTCTTTTTTCTTTTTTTTTTTTTTTTTTTTTTTTTTTTTCTTTGAGAAAAAGAGGAGACAATACAATTGTTGGTCTGTGAACTGAAGTAGCAGAATTCTCTCTGTGTTCTGTGGTTTCTTGTTGTGCTATTGCTTCTAGCAGCTTGGTCTAGTGGCTAGAGGTAGTACTCCTGTTTCTGATTTCAGCATCTATTTCTTTTTACTTTTCTGCTGTGCTTTCTCTTTTCAGCTTCTGTATCTTGCTTTCCTTGTAGCGCAATACCCCCACACTAGTTGACATTGATTCTCTTTGTCTCGCCTTACTACTGCCGGAAGACCACTCTCACCTGCTAAGAATAGAAAGAAGAGTCTCAAACAGTTAGAGGGGTGATGAAAAGAAGGGCTAATTGAGTGGCGGGGTAATATAAAAGCAAGAAAAAAGATAAGAAGAAAAATGCAAAGTTCTTAGTCATTTCATTGCTTTCCTGCGTCTAATCGTGCCTATACCCAGGGGTCTCATGCAAATCCAACCAGTATACGGTCATGCATCCACTCAAAAAAGATAATCACGGCATGAAAGTTCAAGAGCTCACAGGATAAACAAATGACCACAAGCGACTATGACAAGGCATGGATATAGGATCTAACAGGTAGTGTGACTGTGCGCGTGAATATGTGCAGTGGGATGAGTGTGACTGTTTAAAGTGCCTAAATCATTCATTCAATTTGAGGGGCTGTTTTCAAAACAAGGGCAATGTGGTATTCAATCAATCCAGCGAAAGCGAAAATGAAAAACTTCCAATCAGAGCGAATATATACAGTCACACAATCAATCAAGCATATATACACAAAAGATTGACTCACAACAGCCAACGCAAACAGACTCAATCAGGCAAACAGGACAGTCATGATCAACAATAAAATACCTCCCCCACACTAAAGGACACTTTGTCCTCAAAGTGTGAGAAAGACCTCCTAAACAACTAGTGTATTTTTTCTTGGACGAACCAGTAAAACTACAGGTTCAGCTCTAAATAACTAGCATGCTTAGGGAAAAACAAATTTTTCCAATCAATATTATCAACAAATTCAGTCACAGAGTCAAACACATAAGATTTTTTCAGCATGCTAATATCCATTTCAGCACATGGGTAACTTCACATCTAAATTTAGCATGCAGATTCTTTATCAAAGCTAAACCAACCATTGAGGTTATCAATGGTTGGTGGTACCTGAATTGGAATTTTTGCACCCTCGCTTCTGCTTCTGACTCTAATGTGACCTTCTTGTCTGCTTGGTTCAGCTGTTGGCTTGGAAATTGAGGATGACTTGCTGGTTCGTTTGGGCCTGCAATCCGATTCATGACTTCGCTGCAACCATGGGACTCTTTCCTTTTCTCTTCCAAGACAGAGGCTTCTCATCGGAATCTGCCTCTCAAGCGAGTAATGTGTCCTGGGCAGCCTTGAAGGCCGGATCTGATGTCTAATCATCCTCGGATGGCGGAGGTTCGGAAACCCCAAAATTGACCCCTGATTGGGTCTCTATCTCTGTCCTATCTTTACCCAGCTCGAGATCAACCGTGGCTGGTGTGTTGAGCGGCTGGCCTGGTGGTGAAGGAGAAGCGGCCGCTGGTGATGTCGGAGGAGCTGGAGCTTCGGGCGTCTCGCCGTGACACGCGGAGGAGAAGACGGCGGTGCAGCGGTTCGTTTGTGCTTGGGTTTTTTTGGGTGCTGCCGCCGGCGCCACCTCTCGTCATCACCATGGCTGCGACTTGGGAGTTTGGATGTGAAGGGCGGCGGCTATGGTTTCGGAAGAAAGAAGGAGATGGTTTAATTTGGCTTTTGGTAATTGGGTGAACGTGGTAAATGGGGAAAATGTGGTAATTGGGAAACATGGGCTTAGATGACTTAAGCCCATAAAACTCCTCTTCTGGGCTAAAACTCCATTTAATCCATTTTATGGTTCTTTAAATGTGCACCTGTCCGCCATTCTTTTCTTCTGCACTCAATTCCTGCCGAGAAACACAATCAAAATACTATCAGCTCTTCCAAAGAACTTCCTTGACAGGGAAGGAAAAAAATAAAAAATAAAAAAAATAAAAATAAAAAAATAAAATTTTTATTTTTATTTTTAGAAACACATGGGTTGCCTCCCATGAAGCGTCCCAATTTATAGTCTCGGACTGGACTTGGTTTTTGCTTTATTTCAGGTGGTTTGTGGGATGCACATTGCCCCACAGATGGATAGAGAAGTCCTCTTGATGTCGGCTATCCTCCATTCAACAAACTCTTCGTACTCTTTTAGTACCCTCGCAAGCCTTTCTTTCTCCGATTCTCCTTGCAAGGTTTTCAGCTCAATTTTTGGTGCCTGCAAAACTGAAGGGAGAAATTTATTATGAATTCCCGGTACTTTAACATCATCAGAAAGTTTATCATAGGAATTAGAAACTTCAAGTTCAAACACAGTTTCTTTAATCTCCTTGCTGATTTCTAAAACTTTCTCCTTTTCTATCTTTTTCGGATTGTCAATGTTTCTGCTAGGAACAAGCTCTAAAGGATTAGTAACATTTAATTTATGCTTATCATTAGCATCAGGATCAATAACATCTATGCAATTCACACTATGCATGCCATTTGGAAATTTCATGACATCATACATATTGAATTTAATAATTTCATTACAGAATTCCAATGTTAAACTCCCTCCTGCCACATCAATCTTCGCCCTTGCTGTCCTCAAGAAGGGTCTTCCAAGCAACACCTCTGTAGATTTTGTTGAATGATCGTTGTCCATATCTACAACATAGAAGTCAGCTGGAAAGACAAAGTTATCAACCTGTACTAACACATCCTCAATAACACCAACCGGGTATATAGTAGACCTATCAGCTAATTGAAGCACAACTTTTGTTTCCTTCAGTTCACCAATATTTAAAGTCTTAAAAACAGTTAATGACAAAACATTAATCCCAGCGCCAAGATCACATAGCGCTTTCTCTATGCACTTCTCTCCAATCTTGCAAGGAATTGCAAACGTCCCTCCATCCTTGCATTTGTTGGGCAACTTCTTCTGAAAAACTGCAGATACATTCTCATTCAAGTTGATCCTTTCTATGCCTGCAAGCTTTTTCTTGTTAGTACATAATTCTTTTAAAAATTTGGCATATTTAGGAACTTGGGCAATTATATCAAGAAGAGGAACATTGACGGCTACTTTACGAAATATATCTAAAATAGCTTTTTCATCATTTACCTTCTTGGCCTTTTCAGACCTGTAAGGGAAGGGAAGAGGGATTACCAGCTGTTCCTTCTTAGGTAGTACTGGTTCTGGAGTAGGATTTACCTGTGCTGGTTTTTCAGATATTATTTCTGTCTCTGGTTCGGGCTGGTCTGGGACAAGCACTGCTGACGGCTTCTTCCCCAGGCCTGGGGCAAGGACCGTTCTGTCTAGAATTTCTGCTCCACTCCTCAATGTCATAGCGCAGACATTGTGTATCGGGTTGTCCATAGTGCTCGATGGCAGCCTTACTTGCTCCTGTTTCTGGTTGGTCAATGTTGCTATCTCCTTCTGCATTGCTTGGTTTGATTGGACAAGTTTCGCGATACTAGCTTGAGTGGATTGCATGTTAGCTTGCGTAACTTGCATGAACTGTTTGAACATGTCTTCCATTGGGGTTCCAGTGGATAGTAGGGGCTGTTGTGGGGCTGGTGTCTGTGGAGCAGTAGGTCTAGGCACGAAATTTTGGAGGTTCAGGGGTGGTTCTTGTGACTGTTGTGGTGGCGGTTGGTTCGGTTGAGTTGGTTGAAGCAACTGCTGCTGAACAGGAGGTATGGGCATGGTATCTTGTGGGTGGAACTGATGTTGTTGATATTGTGGAGCCCAGTTGAAGTTTGGGGGCTGCTTCCATCCTTGATTGTAGCTGTGTGTATTCGCCCAAGGATGTGATTGGGAATCGGGCGCTCCATATCCATATGTGGATTGTTTCATCTGCTCTGCAATAGAAGCGAGACGAAAAATTACTGCATTGATTTTATTATCTATGGAGCTTAACCTTACCTCTGTTGCACCGGTCATCTAGGTGCAGATGTGCTCTCTCCTAGGTTTGGAAGAGAGTCCCTTTGTTGTTGATGTTGCGTCTGCTGGTAATTTCTGGCTTGTACGGAAACAATTCTGAATTAGAAGATCTGGTCATACACAAAGAAACATAATTAGTACCGATGAATCCCCGGCAACGGCGCCAAAATTTGATGGTTGCCGAAACCGTCAAAAATAAATGAATTCAATTCACCAAAGCTCATGCAAATAAGAACAGTAGCTAGTGGTAAAAGGTTCGTCCTCAGGGATTCGGTGGACAATTAACTTTCCTTGTAAATGACAAGACGAGTAACAGGTGGTAAATACCAATATTGATTGTTGTGTTGTAATTGTTTAAGAAACAGAAATAACATGAAACAGTAAAGAAAATGTGATATGTGTGTGTGTTCAAATGTGGTAAAATTCCCAGTAAGGATTCGACGAAGCACATGAATTAAATTGATTGATCATAGATGCAAGTGTTTTCAAGAACTAACTTATAGGTGGCTATAGAGACCAGGTGTTCACCTAAATCTCCTGCTCTCCTCCTAAACAAGACTAATAAAGAGACACTCTATTAGAAGTCCCTAACCAGTTTGACAATCCTAAGAGACACTCTATAGGATTTAATCAAACGATTGATAATTCACAGGGAGAGACCGATCCCAAGTCTGGGATAAAAATCCTATAAACCTGACTCTATTTGTTTTCTATTCCGATCCGTCAATCAGATAGTTGCCTTCGCATCTCTCTTTACAATGTAGACTCCAAAGTATCAAGAGAAGACTGTATTTAACCAAATCCTATTTGTAGATGATCAGACTTCAAAAGGAATAAGATTAACTTGACATTTAATCAAAACAAACAGAGATATAAGTTGTAATTTATTGGGCGCAATTAGATCTCACAATCAATTATTCATGGCAATGAATCCTTACAAGGAAAATAGAGTTTAGCCAAGCATCATCATAATAAATAAATAAAAGAGATTATAAGCATAAAAGGAATTTAATTAATTAAAACAAAGAAACCAAACAGTGGTTCCTAAGGCAATGTTGCTGCTGCCAAAATCCAAGAAGAAAAGCCAATATTCCGGGGAAAGAGATGATCCTTTTCCTAGTGTAAGTTGGTTGCTATATATTAGCAATCAACCCCATAATTCAAATTTCAAAAAGAAATAAAATCTAACTAGATATATTGTTTTAATCTCCTCCTAACAAAATAGGAGATTCTCTGACTATGAGACTTCTAGCTGACTGGACATCATTCTTCTAAAAAGAGAAGACAGCTGGCTCACTCTAACAACTTCAGCTTCTGATTCGAAACAGCTCTCAACTTGGCGATTTCAGCTCCTAAAGAATGTTTCGCTTCTCAGCAACATAATATGTAAAAAGGAGCGGAAAACCCAATAATCAGCAGTATCATCATCATAAAATAGGCGTAAAACGATGATGATAACAAGACATTTGGCATTCAAACAGTATGGATTCCATTTAGGTCTCCTAGTACACTTTAGGTCAAAGACTGGAAGTTATTTTGTGAGTTTATGTTTGCGTTTTTGGTAATCAATGGGTTTTTGATTGCATTCTTTTCCCAGTTTTCTTCTTATGGGTCACTCATGTTGTTGCACATTTTTTTTTTTTTTTGAATTTGGTTTCCGCTTGAATTGCAGAAACATGATTTTCCTTTGTTCAGGTGAAAAATATGATTCTCATTGCAATATTTCAGTTTGTGCAGTATCAGATAGATCTTTTTGAAGGATTTGTAGTCCCTGTATCTTATGCTTTACAGACTGTAATGGGAAATTTTTAAGAACCTCACTTGAGTGACATTGTAACTACATCCTCTCTTTCTTACGATATTTCATATCTTATTGCTCCTTCTTCTATTAGGGGAAGACAAAAATAATCTGTTAGTGCATTCATTTCCCACATTGGTGGACTGAGGTAGTGCATAGAATTAGCACATCATAGTGCTGGGCAGCGTTAACTCTGATTCAGACTTTACTTAGGGATTGAAGTGATCCTTATTTGCTGGATATCTGCTAGTTTTTGTCTGTCAAAACTCCAATGAGTAGTGGATGCAATATAGATGTCTGCTTGGTTTTTCTAAGTTCACGTGGGCATTTTCCACTGTTCATTCTTCGGCTATAATGATCATGACACTTTGTTAGGTTTCTTTCTCGCCATAGGTCATGTGCAACCAGGAATGGAAGACCTTTAGTTCAGGACTAGCTGATGATGGATGAATAAGCCATGAAAATATGTAGGTGGATAACTTAGAAAGTTTGTATAAAAAATCGCAACTTGCACGTTTTGCTGTAAGAAAATAACATCTGTCTTTATGAGAAAACTATCAATTCTGGATTGATTTGAAGACATTTGGAAATATGCATCAGATATCTGTCTGTGGGTTTATGTTCTTGATTCCTGTTCATATCTGGTAGGATGACTATAATTCTTATGTGAGGCTTCCTCTTTTGCTTTTCTCCAAAGCATCATGAGATGTGTCCCGCAGAACAAACTTTGTTTTCTTTATCAAGAGAGCCATAAGCTCATCCTGTTTCGCCCTCACACTTAACCCCAAAATGAGTCTATTTTGGTTAATTCATGTTTGTCTTGCCTTTGGGTTGATCGACTTTGAAATCCGTAAACCAGTGATGCACTCAGCAGGAGAAGTCACCAGCAAAGTGCTCTAGGTTATCTTTTTTCATTTTTCCTCTTACTCTGCTGTTCTCTGTATTTAACCGCTCTGCTGGACATTTCGTTTTGGCCATACTGCATTCCAGCTTGTCAGTTCTCAATGGCTAACCTTGGCTGAGCCCTTGGATTTGAGGGCAGACTTAAAAGACTAATCTAAAAGCACCTTATTGCAAATTACTCTCAGTATCAGCATGGAGTTAACTGATATACTTATTTTCTGGTAAAAGCTTTTCTGCATTATCCAACCCATGCATCTGTTTTGATGGCCTAGCTGGTTACTTGAGTTTTAAAATACATGAACCTGGTCTGCAACAGTGGTGTCTCTCTTTGGCTTTATGTAAGTTCATTGGTTTATTCTCTCAAGTTACCAAACGGTACCCTAGTATCATAATTGCTGAAATGCTGTTCAAATTGGAAAGATCAATTGTTCCATTGCTGATTATACACTTACATATCCATAAAGAGCATGTGATGGCTTATCCAGTAATATCATTGCTTCTGTTTTTTTCCAATGTCCAGTAAGCAAAAATGCCGAAACTTGCCAAAGTATCGATGATCTTTGTGAAACACAATGCAGTCTGCATAACATTTGCCTGAATAGAGAAGAAAGAATGAACTTGGATGGACAAAATTTCCAGGTGCGTGTATTCTGCTCCAGCTTGTGTTTCATTATATTGTGCAGTTGAAGATGTGAAGCAGTTCTGGTGTTAAGAAACTGGAGCTAGCTTTTGCTTTACGAAAGCATTCCTGCCTCAACAACTTGAATAGTTGGATGAATGTGGTTGTTTCTTCATTCTGCTGTTATAAATTACCAATATTCGCAGAAATTATCAGGATGAATGTAGTATTTTTTTATTTTTTATTTTTAACATTATTTAGCCATGATGAGCCCTACCAAGTTTCTTGCAAACACTGGACAATGTTTTAAAAAATTCATCTGTGGATTATCTCCATCCATACCCTATCCGAGAATGGATATACATCAGCTTCTTTCATTTATATTTTTTTTTTCCCACCAAGAAAATGCAAGGATAACAAAAAAGAATGCAGCCATAACCTGAATTACAAATGATTGCATGCATATCCGTCAAAGATAAAGAAAGGGTGGGGTTATCTTCCATGTCTTTTAAAAAGAACTCATCGTAGATTCAACTCAGGACTGAAATGGAAATATCAAGTTAACAGTAACTTATAACTACCTTATTTACTACTCCCTCCGTCCCATATTAATTGTCCACTTTCACTGTTTATGCACGCGTTCGAGAAGGCCGGATGACGCACTATTTGACCTCAAAAACTTTTGAATTTTTCTCGAATGTAGGTTAAGGATTAACGTACGTTCGAAAAAAAATACGGATTTTTTTGGAGTCAAATAGTGAGTCATTCGGTTTCCTCGAAATACGTGCACGAATAGTAAAGTGACAGTTAATATGGGACGGATGGAGTATTTATTATTAACCAAACTCCATAGAGTTGTTGGTTCAATCCTTGTGCATGGAGTAATCGAAATTGATTGACTCAATAAGCTCATGAATACATAGTTCGAACATACGAGCGAATAAAAGAAATAATCATAAAAAATGTAATCACTTGTTAGACTTGCACACCTAAAAAAAAAAAGATGTAATGAGTTGGATTAGAAATTTAGAAGTAGACAAGTATGGATGAAAACTAAAAAGGGTAAATGGTAATTAAGTAATTAACTTGAAGTGTGTCATTATTAAGAAGGCAAATAATTGCATATGGCTGTCTTCATAATTGCAAGTCACTAACCACATTAACATCATCCAGCTCAACACATAATCACTACATTTCCTATTGATTACATGGTGATACGTCATCTTCTGCTTGGTCGGGGCTATGAAGTAGAGGCATATTAGTTGGCTAATTGGCTCGGATTTACGGAGTATCATTTATTGTTAAGTAAGAGAGCAGCTGCAGCAATTAAATAGTCATCAGATCACAATCATACCATCAAAACAAAAACGGTAGCTGTTCTCCGCACCGCACGCATAGATATTATTAGTATTGAATTTACAAAATAATTAAATCATTTCTTGCATTTTACCCAAAAATAAATTATTTACAAACCATTAAATTTTGGCAACATTGCACATGATATTAATAATATAATAATACTATATGATATGTATACAATATTGTATGTTTATGGAATATTTTATATGATTAATACTATATTAATAACATAACATGCAAGGGTATTTTTGGTAAAATAAAATAGAAAAACAATACTCTCATCATACCATCCAAATAAATAAATAAATTCCTTTCCCATGAATTATTTATAGTAGATAATTTTAAGATTCGCCAATCAAATACACTCTTAACTATGTTTTCGGTTGAAATATTATAATATTCATATTCAACCAATTGTTACGTAGCACCGATTTGTGATAAGTCAATGTGGTACTAATAAGAATATTTCTAGTCTAACAAATTTAGAAATGTACGCGATTTAGATTAAAACACTATCAGTGTGAGAAAAGAAAAATTAAAGGTTGCAATGCAAACGATGCTACAGCATATATCTCAAATATTCTTTTTTCTTTTTATTTATTTTGAACAAATATATTCTCCTCTTTCTTTGGTGTAAGAACATCAATTTATATAATATTCTTTAGAACCAAGAATAATAATATAAGGCAAGATTATGAAGATAAACAACAACACCTTACAGATGTCACTGTTGGATTGGTAAACCACCCAAATAAATTATTCCTATTGGCAGCCAGCAAATGTATATTAAAAAATGCCATATCGAATTTAAGAATACTTTCAACAACAAAAATTAAATACCCTCTAAAATTGGAAATTCCCCTTTAATATGCTTTTTTTTTTCATCAACAGACATGCAACTTATTAGTTACCGGTATTAAAAATATTAATAAAATTTCGAATTCAAAAAAAATCTTTCTTCCGTCTATAAAATATATATATATATTAAAATTTAAAAAAAAAATCCCTTCTTTTCCTAGTAACTTTTTCTTGCACACTTCACTAAACACATAAGAGAACAGAACCTATACAAAAGGTAAACCAAACACACTGACGCACATCATTTTCACGATTAAAGCATGATGTTCCGTTCAACGTTCAACCAAACCAAAACTCACGTAATTGGTAGGTATGAACCTTTATACACCAATCATACGAATTAGAGTAAATTATTTAAAAAATCTAAAATTTCAAAATCTATTGAAACCTTAGAATTTATACCCAATTACAATTATAATACTCCTTTCCATTTTAATTAAACATCATTTTGATTTTAAACACGCATATTAAAGAAGCCAGATGACTCATTGTTTGAGATAATTTTGTCATTTACTTTTTCTCGAACGTACATTATGTTCGTTCGAGAAAAAATAAGTGGCAAAATTATTTCAAACATGAGTCATCCAACTTTCTTAATATGCGTGCCTAAAATTAAAGCGACAGTTAATAAAACTAAGAGGGAATATTTATATTGGCAAAAAAATAAAAAATGGTTAAAAATGCAAATACAAAAAAGAGAAAAAAAATGTGATAAATATGGTAGAGTACGATTTCATACCACTGAACATTTGAAGAAATTATTGAAAAAAATTGAATTTGTATTTATCTAAGATAAAGCAAAGCCCTTAATCTTTTGTTATTCCTATTTAGTCCCCAGCCGATAAATTGGGAGGGGTGACTGGTGAGAGATTTGAGAACGAGAGAATTTGACGATGTCGCCTTTGAGAGGACAGGAGCGAGCAGAGTTCCAGCTGGCGTAGAGGTCGCGCTAGATCCGAGTTGCGGGCCCATACTTCACGTGCCATTCACGCCCCAGCCCCGTCTCTCTCTTTAATTGAATCAAGACGACGCCACGCGGTAGAACTAGGTAGTACCGGACAGGTGTCCCAATCCTCGATCGTCTAAAGAGGACCACTTCTGTCTTCTTTTCCTCTAAAACCCAGGTGAGCGAAGTGAGCGGTGAACCTGCCCTCTCCCTATCCTTTTCTCTCCCTCTCTGTTTTCGCGTCGCGACAAATTTGTAACTAGCAGTAGTACAAGAAGATGTTCTCGCAAGAGAGAAATTTTATATTTCCCAAATTGCCCTCCTCTTTTTTTTGTCACGTAGCGGGGGTTTACCTTATTTTTTTACGTTATGCACGCAAGTCTTCGTCTGACGTGGAGTTGTGCGTACAAGGTTGACACGTGACTTCTCCAAGGCGCTTGATAACAATAGACGGCTGTGGAGAATTTTTTTCCTTTTGTTTTTGACTTTTGTTTGAACAACAACATTTGTGGGAATTCAATTCATTTGAGTTTCGGTTATAAAAAAAAGGATAATGAAGTTCGTTAGTTGCACTGTACTTCGTGAACGTTAATTGTTTTTTCATTTAGGATTAGAAAAAAAAGGAAATTCTTCAAAATTAGTGTTAGAAATTATAGATTTTTTATCCAATGCTTGTGCACTAATGCCTACCACACAAACACCACCAGACACAACACCAATAGTCCAATAGTCCAATGTGAAAAAATTAAAAATTATAAAATACCGACACAGTATATATATGTATGCATATTAATATATATTGTACTCCAATAAGGAGTATAAAAATATCATTCATAAAAAAAAGAATTTCTACTATATCTTTAAGGATAATTATGAATAATACAATTGAAACTTTAATTACAAAATTAAATTTAGTCTTATAAATATTTTTAGCAATTATAATTTACGTTAAATATCTTTTTGACACCAATAATTACTTAAAATTATGAGGGGGAAAACAGAACACGAGAATGAGTTGGACGCGTGTCGTGTGGGTGTCCTTCAAGTGTCGGTGTCGAAAATGAGTCTGACACGAATACGATATAAAAAATGACGTGTTTGTGTTTCATAGCCTATGACTTATAGTCATTATGTTAGGTCTCGTGAATGAGTTGCCAACGTGAACCAAGTCTACTCGTGAATATAAAATTTATAGCATTAACAATGTTTTTTAGGCCAATATTAATTATGTTTGTATTGAGTTAGTCGATTAAAAGTAAAATGCTCTAGAGACATTAAAATAACCTATGATTAAAAAAAAAAAATAAAAGCACTAAACACAAGTAAATAAATCACTAGGTAGGGAATGGTTTTATCTTAATCAGATGTCTTAAGTTCAAATCATTGGTGCGCATTAATGTTAAAACTTATAAACTCAAATATAGAGTAATTTAGGTAAATATGATCTAGTTTTCTTTGCTTTTTTATGACTAATTTCTCTAGATTTGTATATTTGCATATGGGGTGACGTTTTTTATGCAATTTTCTCCCCTCTTTTTAGTTATGTATTTATAGAATGCTTTAATAAATTTCGGTTAATATATGTTCTTTTTTTACCAAAGCAGATATGAAATCAAAACCCAAAACTCTATTGGTGCTTTCCCAATCAAATGGATGTAAGCTTGCAAGAACTTCAATCATTGAAAAAATGAAAAAGAAAGGCAACGGTTGTATAAGGCATTTTAAATAAATAAATAAAAAGTGTGTTGGTGTATATAAAATTGACAAATTATTTAACTAGGAATATGGATTTATAAATATAGTTTTAGAAATCTTAGATAATGTTTTCTAAAGAGATTTGTAAAACTTTCTTTCAAATATCCACTCTATGTCGTTCAGATTACAAATTAATTTTACTCGAATATTAATAGATTTTTTTTTTTTATTAAATCCAGATTAGATGATCTTTTATCCATAAGCCTCTAACGACTTGTTTACCGTCGTTAACAGATAAAAATCCAAGACGATAAATTCCACGTGGCACTTCCAGACAACTCGGTTTAATAGTCATAAGGGTAAATCTGGTATTTAAAAGAGTAAATTACCGAGAAGAAGAAAGAGAGAGAAGAAGGAAAGAAAGCCACCCTTATCCACTTAAAATGAAGCAGCCTAACCTTTATAAAATGCACTCCAAAATCCTCCCATTTCTAAGAAACCACTCCCCCAAGTAAAAAAGAAAAAAACCAGAGCCTCTCCTCTCTTCTCTTCTCTTCTCCACAACAAACTGAAAAAATTCACTTAACAGCTCTCTAATGGCCGCAAGCAAGAGCTACTTCCCCCGCCAGAGCTACCGCTTCCTCTCCAGCGACACCTCCTTCGCGACTCATCACGACTCGGCGTTCGAACTCGATGAATCGGACATCTACAACTCCGGCCCGGCCGAGTTCCGCAAAACCGCCGTCAGCTCCGGCCGTCTGGCAACGAAGAAAGGCGCTGGTGGAGCGGGATCAGGCAGGCGCGGTGGCGGAGGAGGAGACGGGGTCGTCGTCGGCGGGACTCCGACGTCGCTGCCGGTCAACATACCGGACTGGTCCAAGATTCTGAAGGACGAGTACCGGGATATTCGGAGGAGGGACTGCGTTGATGACGACGACGATGTTGACGTGGACGGCGATGATTGCCTGGATGGAGGGGGAGTGCGGGTCCCACCTCACGAGTTTTTGGCGAGGCAGATGGCGAGGACGAGGATTGCGTCGTTTTCCGTGCACGAAGGAGTTGGGAGGACGCTGAAAGGGAGGGATCTGAGCAGGGTCAGAAATGCAATTTGGGAGAAAACTGGGTTCGAAGACTGAAATTACATCGGAAAGTATGAAGATCATGCGGCGGAGGTTTAGAGAGAGATTAAAAAAACTATATAAACATATAATCAGAAAATAACGGCGAGGATTTATAGAGATTCATTACATAGATTGGGGGGGTGATTTTTTTGTTTTAATCTTTGATCTTTCTCCTCTTTTTTCTTTTTCTTTTTCTTTTTCTTTTTGGACAAAGTTTGATGATGATGATGATGAAGTGGATCATTTTTGTGCGTTTCATATGCTGACTTCTACTACATGAGATTGTAACCGGAATTGAAGAGATCTTCAATGCTATGGTACTACTACCTTTCTTTCTTTTTTCCAATATATTTTTTTTTTCCTCATTCTAATTGCTGCAGTGCTTCTCTTTTTTTTCCTTGTTCAAACTGTAAAAAAGTAAAAACTCTAGTTTAACTTTTTAATCATGATAATGCGAATAAAACCCATCTTGTTTTTACTTTTAGCATATGGCCCTGGACTCATTTCGAGTGTCGTTTTAATCTTTAAATCAAAAGATAATGGGTTTTCAATAAGGGTAATTGCAAATTGTTTTGTTAAGTTTTTTTTGGGTTGGGGAGTTGGTAAGAAAGCTAGAGAATGATGATGATGACTGCATTGAAAAATGTTACACAAGGGGACGAAATGTCAAATCTGCCCCTTTCATTTCACTGTCACTATATTAGGATAGAAAAGGGCCTCTTTCTTGTAGTGTCAGTTGCCTCTAACCTCTACTAATCAATTTGGCTTTTCTTTTTCCTGAAAGTAATTTATTGGGCTGAGCTAAGGCCTAAGGGTAGGTTTCCTGATTGTTTTACAGATCTACTGGATAATTGGAAGTTTTCGTAACAATAATTAGCATTATAGGGTCGCAGTACTTAAATATGGTATGGTATGGTATGGGGATAAGGAAACATCTTGTTCTGCTGCATTTAAAAGCCTAATCTTGCTAGAAAGGATAAGCTTATATGGTTATGGGTAGGAAAGAGGTAATAGATATATCAGGTTGGTGCTGTTGTTGGGAAAGCTGACACCTTATCCAAAATGCACTTCAATTAACTTGTAGTACTAATTAGTTTTATTTAATGGAGTATAATCGATTTGTTTTCAACAGCATCCAACAACACTTGTTTATTAATCTGATCTCGCAATCTTGGATCTGACAAATAGCAAATAAGAAATTAGTATACGAGGAAAACAAAACCTTAATGGTTACATCATTGTTATTATTCTTTACTGCTAAATATTCTCACAAAATCTTTTACTAATACTTCTTCCATTAAATTAAACATTATTGGACTATAATTATAATTATTAATATTTTTATTTAATTAAAATAATATAAATATTTAAATTATACGATATCGTAATTCAACTAGTTAGTGTATGTTATTATTTATTTTTTTCCGGATTGAAGCTCTACTTGACTTTCTGTTTTTGTTGGAGAGAAACAACAGTTGAGACAGAACTACTCTACTTACTTTGGTACACTCGTTACGCAAAAGGGAAAGACTAAAGTGCCCTTCTAGTTCTAATCATTATCCTCAACTACTTTGTAGTTTTTTTAACTGTTTGAGACAATTTTGCCTCGAAATTTTTCTCGAACTTAGAGCGTACTATTTATGTAATACGAGAAAAAATTCGGGGTAAAATTATCTCAAATAGTAAGTTATCCGGACTTTTTAATATACGTGCTCAAAATTAAAGCGACAGTTAAAAAAAACTGGAGGAAATACTTCTTACTATTATCAAATAGAATTGGTTATTTTTCAATTTCAATTAATTTCTGAGGAGTAAATTACATTATTATAAAAGACTATCGTTTTCAAAATCTTTCATAATATAACTCTTATTATAATATTTTTATGCACTTTTCCTACGATCCCATCTCTAAGATAGTGATAAAAGTGATAAAAGTGATAAAAATACATTAAAAGTAAATTATCGGAAATTTTTAAGAGTTACATTATGGCTTGTTTGATAAGAGGATATAGACAAACGGAAAAGAGAATATAAAGTGCGAAAGAGAATAGATGGGAATGGAGATGAGAGGGAAAGGAAATAATATACTTATAGATGTATTTGTTGTTTATAGAAAAGAACTATACTCTGGTTTTGGTATAAATGTATAAATTCTCTATCGTAATCTTTTGTTAATTGTTAATTATTTATTGTATAGCTTTATAATTTGTATCTACGTGAAACTTGTGTGCAAAAATAATGAATATTTTTTTTATTGTTCACCAATTTTATTCCAGCCTTAAATCATATATAAATTTTAATGCCTTTGTGGCACATTGAAAGTTCGTTTTTCCCCCTTTTTGCCAGTGCTTAAAAGGGTAAGATGGTCACATCAAAATTTACTTTTGAATGAAAATGACGCACAACAAATAAATGATTTCCTTTTAATTGTGTTTGGTGTATGTTTTTCGGAAAACGATCCAGGTCAGTACAAAACACCAAAAAACCAAAATTAGATAAATAGCTGTAATGTAGTGGATTATAATGTGACGCCGGTGTGCACAGAAAAAAGCTAAGGATTTTGACATCTATGTCCTTTAATGTCAAAGATTGGGGATTTTGAACCGTCCGATTGCTTTCTGGTGGGGCCTCCGATAACGACGGTTTGTTGACCGTTTTTATTATCTTTTATCGTGTAGCTAGGCTTTGTCGTTTTAGTTACGTTGCTACGTCGTTTTCTTTGTCCTGTCTTATTCTCAACTTTATGGCGACATGGGAATATAAAACGGCTTTCCTTTCTTTTTACTTTCACTTTAATATTTTAGGATATTTAAGTATTTTTGTTATACTTTTCACAAATTTAGATTTATTAATTAGAGTAAAAATAGACAAGAATTTTATTTTTGGAAAAAGAAGATGATAAAGAAGTACCACATATATTTTATTTTTTAAAAATTCAAGAAAAGGAAATTATCAATTGAGTAGATATTATTAATAGATTAAACAATTGCATGTAACACGTGAAAATATGTAAAATTTTAATAAAAACGTTTTTATATAGGTAAAGTTGGGATTCAAACCTAAACCTGAATCTCTACTGATACTTTTACCACAAGTCAGACAATAATAAAAAAGTTAATCAATAAAAAACTAAAAGACATCAACATTAGATGTCGTTAAATGGTAAGGAACTTGTCAACTGTTAATCAAGATCTCGGGTTCGAGACTTGGGAACATAGAATATAAAAAAACCAAAAGACTAACTAAAAATATCTTGTGGATGGAAGGCATGACCCAAAACTTTAAAAGACTTGTTTTTCCTAATTTTTGCATGCCAAAATCAATGTGGTCACGGTAAGTTTCATGGATATTTGATGAGACTAGGTAAGTGGGATACGTGGAAGTAGATGTCAGGACTCAGACCGTCAGACGACCGACGTGCGATGTGAAACTACACTACCATTTCCTTGCGTCGTGGACCCTAAGCGGGCCTGGCCTTCAATTTTATCCATGGTCCTTATTCCACCAAGTTGCATAGGTATGTGTATAGCCGATAGCAAAAAAATCAAAAATCAAAAATCAAAAGTTTGTGCAATTTAAAAATAATTATAATGGTAGAGATCATTTAATAAATAATTATTAAGTAAACATAATGACATATATACAATTAAGTAAATTATTAAGTAGAGATCATTTTTTTTCCAGTTCTCATACTCGAACTTTCATTCATAACCTCGGTTTAGAGTTGAACTTAGCTAATGGAGTAAACAATTACTATTCTCATGGTTTGATAATGTTTGTTAAAATAAACTAGTATTCCTAAACCAACTAAACTAAGATTAATTTTACTCACATTAGATTAACCATTAAAGAGTAAGGTGTTTTAAAAATTAAATTTATGACTTTTTATTTAAAACATAAGAGTGTTAAACCATTCACATTGAACTGAATTAAGTTTCTATTTGAAAATGATACGCAAAGGAAAGATAACATATGAACAAACAACAGTTGTGCTGATCAAGTACTACAACTTTGCATCATCTATTTGAGCAAAATATTGACACGTATGTTCCAATAATGTTCAATTGGGATTATATGGTGGAGAACGAGTCCTTTGCTCGAAATCATGACCATCAGAAAAAGAAAGAGAAAAAATACAAGTTGTTTTTAAAAAAAAGAACCATAATGATTTGTACATGTGTGTGACATTAGCAGGAATCTTGTGAAGAATAAATAAATGTTACCCTCCCTTCTTATATATCTACAATTGAAATTTCAACCAATAATGGCTTTCCCGTCCAGTTCTTGTCCATTTGGGCAACTAAGCTCAATGACAGTGACCGTGTGAGCTATCCTTCTTTGTGGTTCTGGATTGAGAATGAGATGGCAGCAATCCGAATGGGATCAGGTTTTACTTCCAAAAACATAAAAGGGTAAAAAGGAGATGAATGATGTTGGATATATTATATATAATGTATGAGCATGATAAGTAATGCATTCGCATAGTTGCATTATTTTGTATTTTTTTTAGACGGATTGAGACAAGATTTGAATTTGAATCCGAGTACTTTATTGATATAAAAACATTCCAAATTATTCTACCAAATTGATAGGCTTGCATTTTAATAGGATTTGATCGACTACTTAGACTTAGACTTAGAGTAGACAAGACAATAAATTCGGCTAACCACGTTCAACCATCATGTGATTCCCGGCGCCGACTGTTTGTCCAACCATTTTTTTCTCTCTTGCATAAAATAGAGAAGGCAGCTAAGGTCTGTAAAGTGGAAGCATCTAACCAAATTTCACATGAAAAATGGGACTACTAGCCCTGTTATTTATTTAGTACGACTATACTTTTTTTAATTCAAAAATAGTTTGCTCATGTCGAGCGTTGAACCAGCACCTCATTCTGGTTACAACCTACACCAGGTCACGTGTGTACATATAATATAATACACTTCTAAACTAGTTGTTACATGTTTGATATTAGTATCTTATTCCTAAATTTGTTACAAATAATATCTTATATTTAAGTTACGAGACTCAAATTTGATTCCTATCCGTACTTCTATGTTAACTCAGGTTAACTCATTCTTCTTCTGTAATCGATGCCAGAAATTATTATATTTTAATCTAATTGCAGTTTTGAGAACTTGTTACCAAAAGCTTAGCCGAGTTGTTAATTCTTATAAGTTATAATTGGGCTGAGCTCATGAAGCCCACACATATTTTCTTGAAAGTACAACAATACGCTTCCACCGACATTAACATGGGGTTTAGAATCAAGCCCAGATAGATTGCGGCAGTGACCCGTTATGCTTAAACTCGGATCCAACAGATATCCGCATCTTCATCACCCACCTGCCGGTCAGACCCGATAATAGATCCTCTCACGGAACGAAACCCCATTGATTGCAGGATATGCTTTATAACAAGTGTGCCATTTTTGTTAACTTTTATACAATTCTAGTCAGCTTTGATTGCAAATTGAATTTGTTAGCAGGAACTCTAGCACTTGTATCAGGCTGTAACATGTACAAGTGGAGTAATCGGTGTGTCCAAACCTATCCCTGCCCAACCCGTTGCAACCCTTTGTGTAGCAGTTACTCGTAATCTTGGGGGATTGTTCCCTTCATACACCGCTCTGCTGGCACCATTGTACCCTCGTTCCTCCTTAATTATGCCCGAAAAAGGTTGGAGCACAAGCACACAACTAAGACAAGTAGTGATGCGATGTATGCAGATGAATGTATGGTTTTTATATTGAATATCATTCAAATGGCGTTGTATTTTACGGTAATAGTTTTTTTATTAACATATTAATTAAACTTACATATGTTTTAATGAAATAACAAATTGTATTTTATAAAAAAATAATAAGAAAATGGTTAAAACATGTGTGTGTATTATTATCCTATTTTTAAGTCTTTCTGGTGTAATCAACACCAAAAAAAAATGTTATTTATATTTTATCTAATTGCATCTTTGAGTTTTTTTATTATATAAAAATGAATATAATATTAATTATCGTTATAATATCAATGATCGAACTCATGACTTACCTTATAAACCCGACATGCATTGAATCATTGATTACCATAATTTTTTCAGTGATGCGATTCCAAAGCTTTGCTGAAAAGAGTTGTTAATTCTCTAAGTTAGAATTGGGCGGAGCCCATAAAGCCCACGCATGGTTTTCTTAAAGCCGCACAACAACAGGCTTCCACGGACAGTAACACGGGCCTCAGAATAAAGCCCAGACACATTGCAGCAGTCACCCGTTATGCTTAAACTCGGATCCAAAGATATCCGCATCATCACCCACCTGGCGGTCAGACCCGACAATAGATCCTCTCTCAACGAAACCTCCATTTCAGAAACCTCCAGAAACCAACAGCAAAGACTGGTAGCTGAGCTTCGACAGCAACAAACAACTACTCCAAATGCTCAAATTATTGAGAAAACTTCGAAATCTCCTGCGCGAATTTAACTGATTTCACGAATACCATCAATGTCATCTTCCTCCGATCCCACCTCTTCCTCCATAGATGATCCAATTCCTAACCCTAATCATAAGCCGCTTGTGGACCAATTCCAATCCATTGCAGTGTCCAACGACGGTGAATCAGTCATCCTTAATGGAGAATCATCAATTGAACCTCAACAACAGCAACCGGACCAGCACCAGCACCAGCAGGATAGCAATGAGAACGGTGATCCTGAAGGAATCAGGAGTGGGGGAGAGGACATTGAGAGTGGCGATGGGGGTGCTGTAGCTCATAGTGTATTGTGGAGGAGGACGAATTCGGAGTTGGAAGTGGACGGGCTACAGAGTCCGAGCAGTAGTGGATATGCTGGGGAGAGAGGAAGTAGCATTGCGTCCAGTGCTTCGAGGATTGATGAAGTGAGTGACGATGGTATACAGGAAGCTGGGAGCAGCTTTGGTGGTGGAGGTGGAGGTGGTGATGGTGTTTTGGGCTCGGAGTCATCATGGGTCCCTGGGAAACGACACGTTGATGAGGTAGAGTGCTCCTTGCACTTCTCAGTGATGAATGTATGATACACAGGAAATGCTGCTTGTAGTGTGTAGTTATTTTGTTACTGAATTTGCTCAGTTCAGGCTGGTGCATAATTGGAATGTGGTAATAGTTTCAGTACATTGATAGTGCCGTGCCTTGTGTGCCTCTGATGCCAATGACAATGATACATATCTGATGTGAGAATTATAAATGCGCTGGATAAACAATAGTCATAGGTGTGACTTTTTGGTTTTCATGGGTGAGTCCTCATGAATCTGTGGTGTTATGCATGCATATGATAAGTTGATACCAATTGGTTTTTCTTTTGGCATTTGCTTCTTTTTCTATTTATATACACTCTTCTAGCTTATGGCCATTAGCATAAACTATCTAGTAGTTTTCATCTCGCCTTTTTTCCTCATTCTCTGTACAACCTTTCTTCCCATCTATGATGATCTCTTTTTCCATGGAAGGATTTGAATAGTGTTACTAACTGTTTATGTAATATCTCGTGGGACAACTGCAATATTATTCTGTTTGATTTCTCAATGAAGTGCAGGATGATTCTTCCATTACTTGGAGAAAACGGAAGAAGCATTTCTTTATATTGAGCAACTCTGGGAAGCCAATATATTCCAGGTTTGTCTCAAATACCTCAAGGTGTTCACATCACCAACACCAAATACACAGTCCTATAATCTCAATGCAACCAGACTGTCATTTAGCATCATTTATCAGTGACTTATTAGTCTTGTTCTATATCTTCCACTAACTCCCAGGTATGGAGATGAACACAAACTAGCTGGATTTTCAGCAACTTTGCAAGCGATCATTTCCTTCGTGGAGAATGGGTATGTGGATGGCGTATGAACTGTTGTTTACTACTCCTCTCTTTGGATTTTTTTCACTTTGAATTTTTCAGACTTATAATTTCCTTCATTTTTTACTTTCTAGGGATGATCGTGTCAAATTGGTGAGGGCAGGAAATCACCAGGTTTGTGCATTTTTTTTACATTTTAAAATATTTTAAAATTAAATCCAATTAATTTGTAAGGGCTTAATTGAATTAGTGTTGCAAGCATATGGTGAACTTTAGGTTTCCTTTATGTATGGGCTTAATTGGATTTTTTCCACAAATTTAGGGGCTAAAATTGTGGTTTAGCCTTGATTTTAACCCACTTGTATTGTAGGATCTCTCTCTCGTTGTTCTTTTCTAGTAGTATATCTTTTTATTTTTATAAGCTAATATGAACCTGATCGTTAAGAGATCCCCTGACCCCTCTCACCTTATATTATAGGAACTCATATAAAAAGCAAAAAGTTGATATATCCTTCCAAAACATGTCTATGCATGTCTCTGTCACTGTGTGTGAATGCTTACCTATTACTCTAAGTTATATTTGTTGAACTCTTACTCAAGATTTCTAGTTGGTTGAAAATTGATGCATGTCTACCAAAGAAACCTTGTGGATATTGTCCTCTTTGCATGGCCAAAACTATTTCCTAGTAGAAACATGAGAGATGTAACCTAAATAATGTACACTAATATACCGTGGGATTTTTTCTTTTCTCAGGTGGTTTTTCTTGTGAAGGGACCTATTTACTTGGTCTGCATCAGCTGCACGGAAGAGCCCTGCGAATCCTTAAGGACACAATTGGAGCTTATGTATGGTCAGGTAGCTATTCTATTAGTGTCAAAGCCTTTTCCAGTGATCAAATATTTCATACCACAGGTCCTATAGTTTCTCACATAATTTATTTTTGATATGGATGCAGATGATCGTCATTTTAACAAAGTCTGTGAATAGATGTTTCGAGAAGAATCCCAAGTTTGATATGACATCCTTGCTTGGAGGAACAGATGTCGTCTTCTCCTCTCTCATCCATTCATTTAGCTGGTTTGTCTTTTATGTCTGCACTCCCATCTATTTTACCTGGAGATTGATGATTAGATTCTTATAGTGGGATTTCTTTTCTTGCTTTATGAAAATTTTGATTTTTTCTTCTGCTGAAGCAAAAGTCGTGGTTTTTTTAATGTGCAGTGTGAATTTGTTGGTTCTGAATGTATATTGTAGCCGGGATTGGATTAGACTGTATGAAGAAATGAAAATTGTGGTTATATCTTTTGTTTTCTCTATCTTTAAAGCTGGATAACTACCAAAGATGTGGCCTGAGTTGCACTCTCCTGTGCAACTCATTGTTGCTTGACACTTAAAAACTAAAAAGCTAATGATGCTTTGCTTTTGTTCTTGTTACCCTTGTATGAATACTTTTACTAATTGTTTCTCTGTACCTTGTATTTTCTTAAGAGTTCGTAATCTCTGATATTCTTTCTGCTTTCTTATGAATGAGCTGAAAAGCAGAAAGCAATTCTTCCCTGGGTGGTGCTGATGAACTTCTGTTTCTCCTTGTGTCAGGAACCCATCTACATTTCTTCATGCCTACACATGCCTTCCCCTTGCTTATGCTACTAGGCAAGCTGCAGGAGCCATATTGCAAGATGTTGCCGATTCAGGTGTTCTCTTTGCAATACTAATGTGCAAACACAAGGTAAATTACCTTGAACTTTTAGCATTCTTTTTTCTCACTGCCCTCGGCCGTCACCCCAACCCTCAATTTTATTCAGCAGTGTTTCTTTTAAACTTTTTTTCTTTCCATTTTGATATTCTTTTAATAGCTGCATGATGTGCTGATTTGAAGGTTGATTTCAGGTTGTCAGTCTTGTTGGTGCTCAAAAAGCTTCTCTTCATCCTGATGACATGCTGCTCCTCTCCAACTTTATTACATCATCAGAATCGTTTAGGCAAGTATAGTTATATTCATATGATCTGTCACTCAAGTCACCTTGCTTATCTCTACACTATACTCTTGTATTGGTCATCTTGTGTGAAACTCTTACATGTGCCAAGAAATTATGTAGGTTTTTAAGGTATAACGCAGTTATCAACACTTTGAAAGTTTGAAATGCTTAGTATGATAGTCACAGTGTAATGTTTGGTTAAAATATGACTTCTGGTTTCTTTTTTTCCACACAAAACTCCTCCTTTGAGTATTTAACTTCTGTTCAAAAAGTAACACATGGGCTTCTAATCTTGCAAGTCTTCCCAATGATGTTGTACTTTGTCCTTCTTTTCTACTTTTAAGTCATGAAGTGTGCTAAGCTTGCAACTCAAGCTCTTTGCTTTTACACAATTAACTTTGGATGTTTTTTTTTATAAGTTTTAACTTTGGATTTGTAATACATGAATAAGTGGGCGAAAACTCAAGGTGAAGACAGGAAAAATGTTCCTAACTTTTTCTGTGGTTTTGGTTTTATCTTAAATCATTTGTGGGTAATGATTCATGAACTTTTTGGGTCCTGACACATTCTTTGTATTTATTCCAGAACATCAGAATCCTTTTCGCCAATTTGCCTGCCAAGATATAATCCAATGGCATTTCTGTACACTTATGTCCATTATCTTGATGTGAGTGAAATTTGGTACCAGTATTTCTTTCGTCTCTATACAAATCATTGATCTGTGACTGTTTTACTTCATGTGAAGGGGTTGCAAGTATATATTCTGTCATAATTGCTTGCAGTGGCATAAGAGATGACTGACACTCACTCTTGGCAGGTTGACACCTATTTGATGTTGCTTACCACAAATTCAGACGCCTTTTATCATCTTAAGGATTGCAGGTAACCTGGTTCATTTTAGTTTTTGCTTAACCCAGAAAATGACAGGAATTTTCTTTGATTTGCATACATGAAAAGGTTTAATCCAACTTTCCCTATGCACTTCTAGAGGGAGGGGGTGGGGGGGAATTGTCTACTGTGTAATAAACATTTTCTTCATTATTTATTATTGTTATTATTTGTTTTCGTACTATGCTGTGGCCAGAATCAGAAATTTGACAAATTTTTATAGGATTCGCATTGAAACGGTTCTTCTGAAGTCAAATGTTCTTAGCGAAGTTCAGAGATCCATGCTAGATGGTGGGTTGCACGTGGAGGATTTGCCTGGTGATCCATTATCGCGTTCTGGGTCTCCTTCCCCTCATTTAGGACAGCATAAAAGACCTACTGATTCGCCTGATAGAGTCAGGGACCCATTTTCTGATGGCATTGGTGGCCCTGCTGGACTTTGGCATTTCATATATCGGAGTATATATCTGGATCAGTACGTGTCTTCTGAATTTTCACCCCCAATTAATACTCGACGACAACAGAAAAGGTAACACTGCTGTATCTTGAAGCCATTCATCAGACAAAACATTTGAATACTTTCCTCCAAGGTGGAAGTTTTCCTTCTATGCAGAATCAGATGACATCAGCTTGTTTTGCAGATTATACAGGGCTTATCAGAAACTTTACACATCAATGCATGATAAAGGGAATGGGCACCACAAAACTCAGTTTAGAAGAGATGAAAACTATGGTAAGAAGCCAAAATGGTTAGGGGACCAAGTTTATCATTTTTTGTGTAAAAATAAATTGCTCCTAATTTGAATCCCTATTCGTCTCTTATGTGCAATTAAACCTTTCATAAAAAGCCTTCTCTGTGCTACTTTAATCCTCCTTGATTATTCTATTCAATTCATTTATTGGACCCTTGATTGAACAAGTTTAATGACATTATGTGCTTTCTTTCTGTGTGACAGTTCTACTCTGCTGGGTCACACCAGATTTTGAGCTTTACGCTGCCTTTGATCCACTTGCAGACAAGGTTTGTTGTTTTCTTGTGTTGTACTACAATTTATCTTTACGTGCTTATTAAAAGTGGACCTCGATTCTATTATCTAAGCTAGAACCAGACCTCACACTCCACACTACTAGGAGGAGTAGGACTTAGGTCTAGGACTGCATCCTTGGTACCCTCGGACAAAATTTGTTCCAAACTATGAGTGGCATCATTACCACATACCCATTTTCGATGAAACGCTTGAGTTTTTTGTTTGAATGTATTGAATTTTGCAGGGTATGGCAATAAAGACTTGCAACAGGGTTTGTCAATGGGTGAAAGATGTTGAGAATGAGATTTTCTTGCTGGGAGCGAGCCCTTTTTCTTGGTAATTCCCCTAAGATGTACTGTAACACCCCACATATATTCCGGTTCTGTTTGATTTAGTAACTTCAACATTTTTTACCCTATAGCAAAACCATCCCTCTAAATTCGGACGGCAAAGCCAAAATAGTTTGACTGCAAATTTGTTTCATTTTTACTTCCCATTGTAGGTTTGCAATTGTGATTAAAAATTGTAAAATGTATACCAGATTTATTATTGAAGACATCTAGGATTTGGCGCATCAGTAATACTCATAAAAGGAGAGAGACCCCTGTTTTTTGTTCTGCTTCGGTCAGGTTCTGTGAAAAGCTTCCACATGGAAACAATGAAGAAAATAATAATGATATTATAAGCAGCGTAGCTTCTTAGCTTGGCGTTAATCAATGCAGCTGCAATGCAATATTACAGGATTTCAAATTAATGTTCTCCACCTTCTCCAATATAATTAAAGTCACTCTTTCAAAAGGAAAAAAGATAAGAAATGCTATTAATTTGCTCAGAATCGCCGTAAACGTATCTGACCGACACGTATCCAACCACATGCGTTTATTTATATGCAAATCAATACGTTTTGACTTTGACATTTTAGTAGGTGGTGGTGGTGGTGGTGGTGGTGGTGAACAACGCTCAATGCTAATGTAGGCTGTAGCTGTGTCATTGACCACTTCACCAAGAGTTGCATCATCATTCTTCCCAGACCCATATCATCGCTCATACCCAAAATCATCCAATATGTCAAAATCTTCACCTCTTTGTAATGGATTGTTGGCAGTCAAAGTTCATCAACTTCGGAGGTGTAAGAAAGTTTGTTCCCCACTTACACTTGTCATCATTACTCTTGGTCCTGGTAATTTTGGTGTTTCTTTAGGGTCAATCTCGTCACTTCACATCTTCATCTTGGAGATTCCATGCTCGTCTAACATTATTAGTGGTATTTATTTATTTATTTATTATCAAACCACCCATCATTAATTTGGTGTTTTGTTTTTAATTAACTAAAGTGTGCTTCGCACTACTAGTTAGGAACTTGTGACAATCAACACCGTACTGTCTCTCAATCTCGTTCTCTCCTTTCATAGGCACGTGACAACATTGCATCGTTGGTCTCACGTGATTATTAATTCTTTTGAGTTTTTTTCTCTTTTTTTTAAAAGAAAAACGGATATTAATTTGAGTTCATTATGGGGAAAAATCGAAAAAATATACTACAACTTAAAATATATATATATGATGCAAGGTTTTCATTGCCACCTTATAATTAGGTAAACACATATGTGCGCAAACATAAATGGTTTTAATTTTCGTGATCGATATGAGTAGTTTAACGTATAAAAATAGAAAAAAATTTAGACAATATTTTGTTTAAAACTAGATGAGTAAAAATGAGATTAATTTCTCCAACGTGAGTATTATAATTAATTTATTTTCAATTTATTACACCATACATATAAAAATTCCCTTTTATTAAAAACTATTGAATGGAAATATCTTTAAATTCCCTTTTATTAAAAACTCATAGTTCATGAATAATCCAATTACTAATATTTTAATGTTTAAATTTTTTATTTTTCCTAATAATTGGGCAAGGAAGTTGTGAAATCAATATCACATTGAAGTTTCAATTAATTGCACATAGTTAATGCCTTTCGTCTACAAACAATGAACCACTTTATTTATTATACATTGCAATACTACCATATGCTACTTTATTGCAATATTACTCTATAGTTTGCAGCCAAGAAAGTTCAAATGTTCTAATTTATTATTTTCACAGTACATAAAAACTATATTTCTTTTCTTTTATATAAATAAATACGCAATCCTCCTAAATTCCTAATATGATTTTTTGGTGCATGTTTTTTTATAAAATAGGTTATAAATTCCATCTATACTGCTTTGAAGAACAAAAATTTGAAATTTCATAATAATTAATATGATAAGAAAAATATATACAATTGTATTAGAGTAGTAAATTGGTTGGTGATCATCGTTGACAAGAAGGACTTATGTACATATAATAAAAATATGTTCTCGCTTTACTCATGCTGTTTTCTCAACTAATACTAATATAATTCGAGTTTTGTCCGGATCTGAAAAGGTGGTGATTCGAACTCGAGATTTTAATTAAGGGTAGACAAACCACTTTTGTTTTAAATAGCGGAGTTGGAACTCGAACCTAATTTCAAATTCTTACATATATTTTTGTCGATCAGTAAGACGAATACGGTGTATCAAATAATTATTATTATTATATGATTGATACTATTATGCGTTAAAAGGAAATATTGCATCTTAGAAACGCGTGGCCCAAACTCAGGCATTTTTCACGGCTTAAAGCAAAGTGTAGTCTGGTTTCACATAACTGGACTGGGTCCAAGATGAAGATGGTGCTTGCCACCCATTACTTTTTTCTATTGCATTCGACACCGTTTAATGAGTTACCTTAATTGTGCCATGTTCTATAAACAGCTGAAGTCAACTCAACTAACGTAATCAATAATCAATAAAAACCACTTTTGTCTAAAACTAGAAATAAAAGATGACATTTTTTTTTCTTCCAAATTCCTTCTAAAAACTGTTTTTTCCATAAATTAAATAACATTATTGAAAATAGGTTGAAAAAAATTTAAACCCGACCTTAATTTATAGAAGGTAAAATTTAGATGGATCACAAGCCGATCCTAACAGATAAGTCGTAGGATAAAAATTCTTCGAGAGAAAATGCGGAAGAAACCTACTCCATCGGATAAGAAATAAAGTTGTGGTAAAGTTATGGACTGAATTTAACCCACATTATAATTTTGTTATCATTGACTTTAGCCTTTAGACTTTGTTTTTGTTTTTGTTTTGCAGGAAAATGATTTTTTTTTCTTCTCTTTTGTCTAATTATTAGAATTTTGAAAGTTCTCCAATCAGATTTTATTAACTACAATTATTATTTCTCATCTTGAGAAACTTCTCCTATAAAATAATTAAATCATATCAACCTCAATTATTATTATTTTGAAAAGAAAAAAAGTAAGCAGAAAACTTGACAAAACTTAACTCCCACTACCGCAAAAGGAAGAAAAGTTTTGTAATTTTAAATAAGATTGAAAAAGTTGAGGTGCAAGTAGTAAGAGTTAAGAACTACAAACACTTTTATTGTTATGATGTACTCCCTCCGTCCCTCAATGATTGTCGTTTTAGCTTTTGCTTTTACTGTTTCGGCACGTATCTTAAAACGGCCGGCAGACGACCTATTTGAGACAATTTTGCCCCTAATTTTTTCTGGGAAGTACGTTAAGGATTAACGTACGTTCAAAAAAAAAATCGGATTTTTTTGGGGTCAAATAGTACCTCATCCGGCCTCCTCGATATGCGTTCCCTACTGAATATTGGGATGCGAGGAAGACATTCATTGAGGGACAGAGGGAATATTAGATTCATTTTCGACACTAATATATAATGGATATTCACTCGATACGTGTCTGATTCACCGTTTTTCATCATCCAATTTTTTTTTATCATATTTCGAAGCGATTATTTATGTCAAAGAAGCGTTAACGTTAACTATAATTGCTAAAAGTATTTATAAAACTAAAATTAATTTAAAATTAACGTTTTAATTGCAATGTATTTAAAGATATACTCACTTTTTTTTTTTTTATTATTATTGTGATATATATATCAATATTTTGAGTTTTATAATTTTTCGTGTTGTTGTGTAGATATCCATGTCTGTATTTCATATGGTAAGAAATTTATACACTCTTAATTAAAATCTGAAATTTAAGTTTTGTGAATGAGAGAATTTTTTTATTTTATAAAATTGATAAAGCTCGAATGAAATTAATTTTTTCAAAGCTAGAAAAAAAAAGGAAAGAAAAAGAAATGACGGGGAAGAATAGCATTAGAAAATCTAGATAAAAAGATCACATCCATGCAGCCTAACGTTCAGTTGACCCCAAAAGATAAACCTTTATTAAATTCCGCACTTATTTTATTTTCATTTACTCTCTCTCTCTCTCTCTCTCCAAAACAAAAACAAAAACCAAATTTACTCATTAACCCTCTCTCCTTCAAATCTCATCTCTCACACTTCTCACTGTCAAACCCTAAACCCTTTGATCTCGCCGGAACCCGCTCGATCGGATGCTCCATTCCGTGACCAGACCCGAACTAGACCTAAACACTCGATAACACAGTGGAATTTCAAGAATTTGGTAGTGATTGAGAGGGATCTAGAGAGAGAGGGAGAAAGAGAAAGGGGCGAAGGCGAAATGTACAAGAACCAGCTACAGGAGCTGGCGCAGAGGAGCTGCTTCAATCTTCCCTCCTACACTTGCATAAGGGAAGGACCTGACCACGCCCCTCGCTTCAAAGCCACCGTCAACTTCAACGGCGAGATCTTCGAGTCCCCTCACTACTGCTCCACCCTCCGCCAAGCCGAACACTCCGCCGCCGAAGTCGCCCTCTCCTCCCTCTCCCACCGCGGCCCCTCCCATTCCCTCGCAGCCCGCATTCTGGTCAGTCTTCTTCACTCGCCCCGTCTCCATCCCTTACTTAACTCACTCTTCTTCTCACCAATTTTATTCTTTTCACTCTGTTCTGGTCCTGCTCCTCTTCGATTGTCCCACTTTTATCAGTGTTACAACTGTAATTCCGTTGTGTGCTTTTTTTGTTCCTCTTTTTTTACATTCTGCTAACGTGCGCCGGGTGCTTAGTGTCTTTCCTTTTTCTTCGTTAAAAACGATACAAATGGGGCAAGTGACGTACGATCGGCTTATCCTGCGCGCACATTTTCCACTCCCTGCTGCGCCGGCGAATTTACCAGCATAAAAGTAGGAGTGTGTTTCGGTTGTAGATGATGTGTTAAGTCTCCTAAAATGACCAAAATGCCCTTGTGGTGTTTCCATCTACTTGTTCAGTCTTTGCCGTGCTGTCTAGTTAACTGATTGTGCTATCATGCACCACCCCGACACGCCTCTTAATCCTGCGCACCCTATCCTTTTCCATTTAGTCTTCGTGTCACTCTCTGGTGATCGCCGGCGGGTTTGAACTGGAGGAGTGGGGAACGGTGGGTGGGTGTATTGAAATGACGGGAATACCCTTGCACGGTAATGTGGTTGCGGTGGGATTAATTTTTTTAGTTAAAAGATTCTTTTCTTGACTTTTAGCTGGGAGGCATTAAATGATTCAATTAGTAAGGAAATTAACAGTGGGAACCCTCGAAGTTTCTCTCTCTCTCGCTTTTTTTTTTTTTTTGTTGACATCCTTTGCTTTAATGCTGGTAGTGATGGTATTAAACTAGGACTCCTAAACACCACCACGCAATTTGGTTTTACATTTCCGTGTTATTTGAGTCATTTTCATTGTGCAGGAAAAAAAAAAGGGTTATCTAACTGATTCTGGTCTTCTCTCCCTATGTTGACTCTGCTTGGTTGCTTGAAAAAATGGAAGGAAAGGATGGAACTAGATATTAGGGGTCTAATGGACACTATGCCATGCAATACACAATTGGTGCCACTCTTTAGTTCCTCCTATTCAAAGTGTGAGCAGAATGTTCGTAGGTTATAATTGGATCGAGGATGAGTGGTTTTTACCTTGTTCTAATTGTATTAGTTAGCATTATAAATTTAGTTTTTTCCTGAGAAATAAATTTTGTTGTGATCTTGATTGAAGGAAGTGATGTAAGGGAAACTCATATCTCGGAATTAATATTTCATGGATGAAGATTTAACTTCATATTTCAGTGATTGTACTGAAGTTTATTTGGTGGTCTTATAGAATCAGAAACCTTCATGGCTAAATGCAAGTACTCAAATAACATGCACTCAACCAGCTGACAACTGATTTGTGTTATAATGTGAATTGTTTTTATTGTTTGGATGAGGAAATCTTGCTTCCTACTTTAAGTAGCCCACCCTAGTTTAGCTTTCATTCTAGCAGGCAAGCAGCCTTATATGTTTTCTTGGATTCCTGTGCTGCAACTGAATTTCTCTATGGTTAGCAGATGACATTTAAGAGTTGCTCTTCTTTGAGACTCTGCTACTTGCTATATGATAGGAAGTAGCTTACTAAGTTCGTATTTAACAAAATTAACTACATGACCAGAACTATAAATTTTGAGTGCTGATATGACTTGGAAAACAATTATGGATTGCTCTAACCAGGTGGATCTAAAGCTTTAATGTGCCACCACAGTTGTTAGTTTGATCAGCTGACAGTTATTTGAATAGGGAAGTTGGTTATTCAAGTTCTATTGTGAACCAACAGAAGTGCATTGCCTGCAGAGAGACTGAAATTTGATTTGAGCCATATCAGAAGTCCTTGGCTTGGCTTTTAGTTTACCATTTGCTAATTTTCCAATCTTCATTTTTACGGCGTTCACTCTGCTTTCCTGCTTAACTTGTCATCTTGTCTTTGTCATTAATTGATGTGAATCCTATGGTGTTCCTACTGATAAAGCAGTCCACAATGCCGGATGGAAGTCTAATAGGGCTTTTGGTTTTTACTCGTGGTTTGACTTTTTGCATCGTGTCAAAAGTGGTTCAGGCACTCTTCTTCAGTCTTTCTACGAAATTATACTTCTATGAAGTGATAAACCAATCATACATCACATATGGTTTCATGTTTTTTGTCCATGTTTTCTTCTTGATGCACGTTTGTCCTTGCTTTCTATTTATTCCTTTGAGAAAATTTAAGTGACTGTAGGGTATTGTCGGGGAAGTGTTCAGGAAGTTCTATTTGTACGCTTGTGTGCCACATATTATCTTTCTGAATGTTAGTTAATATTGCTGGGTTTTCTCCACTTTGCTGTTTGATAACAATTTCTTTTTGTTTATCAGGATGAAACTGGGGTATACAAGAACCTTCTACAGGAAATTGCACAAAGAGTCAGTGCACCATTGCCTCAGTATACAACATACAGATCTGGACTTGGACATCTACCTGTTTTTACTGGGACAGTTGAATTGGCTGGAATTATATTCACTGGTGAACCCGCCAAGAATAAGAAACAAGCAGAGAAGAATGCAGCAATGTCAGCATGGTCATCTCTTAAACAATGTGAGTTTATGTTTAAGTTTGATTTCTTGAGCATTTGCTAGTTTGTAGTTTGAATAACTGCAATAAATGAATTTAAGCTACCACATAGACAGTCAACAACGTTCCCAAATGGTGGTTAAGTAGTACCTTCTACATCAAAGGATGCGTATAATAAATAAGGAATATAGTATGTCTACTTTTAGGCAAGCATTGCAGACTGAACAGCTCTTTTTAACTCATCTAAAGCAGACCTTTGTTTGAGATAGTAGGCAATGTCTATTTTGACAAGTCTTTTGGCTACGATTTCTGAAGGTTTGTGCTTATCACACCTGATAAACTAAGTTAAGGAAACAATAAAAAAGAAGCATTTAGTGTGTAATTGACAGTTTCACAGTTCTTCAGGCCATAGCCTTTAGCAGCCTTAAGTTATGTTTTAGCCACACTAGCCTCTTCAGGTGAACATTGCTTAGCATGTAAACTATTATGTTTTCTTTCTGGCAGTGGCAAAGGAAGATGCAAGTTCTTCATCTGAACCAGAGAGCAGTGATGAGCTAGAACAGATCAAAATAGCTCGAGCCCTGTTGAATTTTCGTCAGAAGGAAAAAGTTGCAACGGCAAATTCCCCCAACACCCCAATACCTTTCCCGAAGAAGTTTCCGATTCAGAGCCCGAGGCCGATAAGTCCTCAGCCTCCCCGTGTTACTACTTCTAGAATCCTACCCTTAATTTGCCCAAAGACAGCTCGAAATAGAAATACGTCACTCTTGACAAGTGATAGACCTTTGCCAGTCAGGCCGACATCAACAAGTGACAGAACAGTTCCCCCACCACCGCGACATACACCTCCACTGGATCTCTGGTCAGCACGCCCTGTCAAATTCCCTGCAGCTGGGGCAGCTCCTTATGTCCCTATCCGACAATATGGCACACCTTGTCGGGGCATAGCTCCTCCAGTGACGATAAGAACTGCAGTGCCAGTTTTTTCTGCACCTCCGGTCCCACCACCATCTGCACATCTCCCTCCTCAGGTGAAGCGGGCATCACCCGTACGAATTGCCCCACCTGTAACTATTAGGCAGGCTATGCCCGTGTTTGCTGCTCCACTGGCAGTTCGAAAAGAAGATCCTTTGACATCTCAAAAAGATACTCCTGTTGTTCAAAAAGATGTTGTAGAGATTACAAAAGAAGATCCTCCGAATACTACTTCTCCTGCTATATCAGATGACAAATCACCAACTCAAGTGGAAGAAAAGGTGAGTACAACTGTAGACAGCAAGTCACAAGAACCTGAGACAGTACAGAGCTTACAACAGCTTAAAATCTGATGATTATTGCTGCGGAAGATTTGGGTGGTGGTGGTGGTGTGAGAAGAATTCTATGGTTCTGTGTTGATCTCACTTTTGCGTTAATCACCTCCCCTCATCCTATTATAAGAGTGTTTTTATGTTATTGTTTCTCTCCCCCTTGTTTTTCTTTTGGGTTCTTCTGTTAGAGAAGCTGCTACAGTTGGTGAAGGTGGTTAAGTTAGTATGAAGCAGTGCCATATTTCTGCAATTCAAGAGTTTGCCTATGTTAGTAGTACTTAGTACCATATATTTGTGCATGGTGGTGGGTCAATTTTTGTGTTCATGAAAAGCTTAGACCCATTCTGGGTACCATGTTGTATTTTGTACTGATCCCTGCTGGAAATAAAAAACAAAAAAAAAAGTTATCATCTGTACTGGCCATATCTGGCAGTCCCTCTTCAATTGTTGCTCCTGCCTAAGGTATACGCATATCGTCTCATCTCCAGCATTCTCAATCGTTTGGAAGATTGGGCCTTGGGATCCTGACAAAATTTATTGGCCCTCGTGGCTTTTTGTTACCGTTGGTGTTCTATTGTAGGCTTTACCAATTTGGTAGAGTGGTAAATGATTTTTTTACCATTAAATAAAATTTTGAATTTGAGTATTAAAAATAAAATAAAATAATGTTAAAAGAGTTATTTTTTTTTATAAATTCGATAATATTCAAAGAAAATACTTAGAGTGACTTTAAAAAGAAGCAAGTTATGTTAGTATAATGTCTCTGAATGCTATCGGTAACATTTTGGAGCTTTCGCTAGGAAGTCTATATGTTTAAAATACTTAGAGTGACTTTAAAAAGAAGCAAGTTATGTTAGTATAATGTTTCTGAATGCTATGGGTAACATTTTGGAGCTTTCACTAGGAAGTCTATATGTTTTATATTTTTCGCGAAATTAATTACGTTGCTGATGGTTTTTTCAATTAGTACACTTTACTTTTAGTATTTTTTTCTGCTGTAAAGATTCATCCAGATAGTTCGAGTGTTTCTTTTCCAAAACTTACGCAGGCCATTGTTTTTTTTCTCATATGAAATAAAATAAAAAAGTATTCCACATACTCCCAAATAAAACAATTGAATAATAAGAACGGTGACAGACAGCCATGACTCGTAAGAAAGTTGCCCACTCAAACTTCTCAAATCAAAAGAAATTAGACGTTGGAGTGGACCACCACCGTATCTTTTCCACTGGTAATTGACGTACGCACCTCGGTGGAGTGGAAGTGGACTGCAGCTGCTACCTATTACAAACTTTGAAAATGATGTTCACTTCACCCGTTCACCGGCACCGCATCGCAATGCACAGTCACTGTGACTATGAACCATAGTCAAGTCAATTTAGCAAAATGTTAAATATTGCTGACTTCATTTACATGTTTTGTTTTAAGTATGTTTAATGTTACAATTATTTTTTCTTTGATGTGAGTTATTTAGCACTCTAATTATTTAAATTGTTGAAAACACTATATTTTCTATGATTAATCTTAACCTAATGATTGATATTTAAAAGATAGGGTAATTTCATTTAATCTCTCGAATTTTCGGTCAAAGTCAAATACCCTTAAATAAAATAAAAAATTGGTTTTAGTTCACGAGCTTTACGAGAATTGTAATTTCCCCCTTCCGTCCAGTTTACCATCCAAATTGACAAAAAAATAACAAATAAACCTTACAAAAAAAGACATAACATCTAGAAAAAATCCAAAAACCAACAAATAAATTTATGAAATAGGAAATTTTCCACAAAATGATATAAAATTTTAAAAGGATTTCAAAAATAGAAAAGAAATTTCTAAGAATCAGAAAATTTCAAATAAATGACATGCTTGTTTAAAGGAATATAAAAATAAAGTTATGTTCTAAGGAGAAACATTTTTTTCTTCCCATCCTCCTTCATTTGCATGTGTAACCTCAAGCCTTTATTCATCCATAGTTCATCCAGAAAAAAAGATAAATACAGTTACATCTTGAATTTTATTTGTTTAATTATCCGTCCCCGAAGGATTTCTTTGTTTTTTGTGAGAGAGGGGAGAGGTTGTAAAAATTAAATAAAAAATATTCTTTTTCATTTTTATTTTTAAACAAAATTTCCTATAATTCTTTAACACTTGTATCACTTTTTTTAAAAAAAAATTTATTTTCTGGATGTCTTTTTGTTCTTTTCCATTTCTTTTGGTTTTTTTAAAAAATAATTTCCTATTTTGTAAAATTTTATATTCTTTAAAAAAAATTCGCAATTTTTTTTTTTTAAGAGTTTATGGTTTTTTCCTTATTTTTAGAAATTAATTTCCTATTTTTTTGTTTTTGATTTTTTTCTGTCAATTTGGATGCAAAATTTGATGGAGGGGAGGTTGCATTTTCGGCAAAGTTCGTGTATTAAAATTGATTTTTATTTTATTTAGAGAGTATTTAAATTTGACCAAAAATTCAAATGGGATAAATAAAATTACCTCTTTTTGTAATATGATATTGCAACTAAACTTTGACTTTTAATATGTTAATCTTCAGTACATGGTGTTACCATACCCTATCATCCAACAGCAGCTAACTTTTTTTTTGGTTTTATTTCTTACTAGCACCCTTCTTTCATTGAGCTGAAATCTAAAAATTAGTCTTTAAGTACACTTTTATTATTTAGGCAACAGTAGAACTGTAGAACTAGGGCCTGAATTGGACCATATAAAAGATAGTTTCATGGGCCAAAGCGCCATGCTACTCAAGCCCATCAGGAGGTCGCAGACTGCATTTTGGGCTTATATTTGAAGCCCATCGTTAATTTGTCAGCGTTGTCTGAGTACAATAAAATATTCTTGGTTGATTATAGATGAAAAATATATTTATTTAAAAAATTTAAAACACCTATTAGCATTAGAGCCCATACCTCCTCGGCTCCTTCAATGGACCAAGAAACTAATAAACAATAATATTAATTTTGAGTTGTTTTTTCCCCCTTTTCTTGACAAATATATATTATATAATATAATAAGTGCGAGTAATTGAACAAACAGGTTAATTAGAGGTGTGCACATGCTTCATGTACAAAACCTAATGATGAAACAGGTCAATGTTTCCAAGTTTCTAGAAATAGAGACACCAAGAGAATGATAGAAGGTGAGAAATTCTGAAATCTTATGGAGCTCAGCCTGCTATGTTATCATTTTCATTCCTTAAATGCTATGGATACCACATATATTCTCTCCTCCTAACCTCCCTGTCCTTTGCCCTCAATACATCCAACACCCTTATAATAAGAAGAAATAATATCAAATATATTTTCATCAAATTGGTATGTTTGGTAAGCTCTGGTCCAGTTTCTTGTTTCATCAAATGTCTCCGTCTACAATCCAAATAAAAGAAAAGAGAAATAAATATCAAATATAAAAAACGAGATTTCTTGTAAAAATTGTGCTCAAAACGGACAATATCATTTATTGAAAGACAGTACTTTTACTTTTTGCCAGAAACATACAAAATAATTAAAAATAAATAATTATCGTCGTGTTATAAATAACTATTTTATTAGTTAGCTGATCCATCATGATTATGTTTACATTATCGATAGTATATGTAATGCTGGTTAGGGTCCTCCACTTTCAGACCTTTTTATTCACAATAATGTATCATATGATAGAAAAGACATATTAATACTTTTTTTCCAAAATTAATAATAAAACTTATCTTCTTAAGGCTTTGATGGATGAGATAGCTTAAACTAAGCTTGTCCAATAACGAGAAAAAAAAATACTCTTTTGGGGCAAAATAAATGACGTTTTGGGATAATAAAAATCCGTACAACAATAATTTTTTATCTAATTTTATTTCACATTGTTTAATTTTTACTCATAATTTTCACTCAAATTATCACACAATCATCAAATTGGGTTGCATGCATAAAAAAAGTTGTCATTTGCACAAAATATATGATTCGGAAAAAATAAAATGACAAATATTATGAACAATAAAAATACGTAAAAAAAAGTCATTTATTGTGCACCAGAGGGAGTAATTAGCAAACATATACTCCAAAATCTAATGACGTGGCAAAAGTTAAAAGGTCTCCAAACAAATGATCAATAATTAAAATAGATTTAGACCAAGGTCAAATAAAACAATGATGAAACCTATGAAAATATACAAATATGAATTAGTGAGATAAGTAACCAAAGTTTGGACAGTAATTAAAACGTAGAAAAATATTTGAATTCTTAATTTTATGCATTTTCTCAATTTTTATTTTCTGGAAATCCTATTCGTTTTTTTTTTCAAAAAAATATTTGTCACAAGTATAACATTATTTAAAATTTTCCTATATACTTTTTTTCTTTTTTTCTAGGTTTAAGTATAACAGTAGATTCCCACGTTTTAACGTTTACAAAATTTTAAATAATCATTTGAGTTTTTCTCATATGACTCAATTTAACCTTCAGTTCTGATTTAAAATTATTTATGAAACAGAAAATTTAGAAAAATAACTTCAAATTGACATAGACATTTTTAATAATAATATGAAAAACAAAGAATAGAATTTAATTAATGAATGTCACCGATAGACTTGCTAATTGGACGAGCTGGCCTACAAGAAATGGATGAGTTAGGGCAGCTAAATTTCAAATTCGGCCCGAGCCGGACTGACCTAATAATATAAAAAAGGTCAGATCTAGGCTCTCAAATTTTAAGCTCGTATCTAAACGTCCCCTTACCAATAATTATTGATTATGAACTTGTTTATTCGCAGGAGGTAGAGCCGATGGGTGCGTCGCCTTCGGTGGGTTTAGGTGTTTTGGTCTATGGTTATGGGAAATTATTCTGATTATTCTTGCTCCACTTGTCCAGAATAATAATTTGTGAATTTAGGTGTTTTGGTCTATGGTTAAACTTGCTTTAATCAAATTTCATGTTTGGGTTTTGCTTTTAATGGGTAGTGTACTCATGAAAGTTTGCTTATGTTCTGTTTGGATTAACAAATAGGAGTCTATAACCATAGTGTATCGTGACATGTAATTCAGGTCTTATGTGTGGTTATGACCCGGTTTTACTTTTTCAGTTCAAAAAATTAAAAGTTGGGTCGGCCGTGAGGTCCGCGGGTTTATTAAGAGGGTCGAGTTTTGGTCATATAAAAATTGACTCTCTTAAGGCTCAGTCCGGCTCGATCTGCCTCAATTTTTAGAGAGCTTAGCAAATTTTGACTTGAGCCCGATCCAGTCCGTCTAATTAACAGGTATAGTCACCAACTGCGTTAAAAATATGTGTCACCAACTGCAAAAGTAGTGTAGTCTTTTATTGACGCGACATTTAATACAAACATTTTTTAATCATATCGCCCTAGAAAATTGATATTAAATCCTATTATTGATCTCATCATGAGTAATATTCTTAAGAATTTTTTTCATCTTATTTTATATATTTAGTTAGTTTTATAGTAATGTGAAGCTACTCCTACACAGTTCAATAGTACCAAAAAAAACCAAGTCTCAGGTCCCAAACCCAAACTAAGCGTTTCTACTGATCAGTGATACTTATGGTTGACATTTTTATAGATGCAATAGATTTTATTTTTGGATAAATATCATTCTTATCGAATTGTTGGTTAATGGGTTTTATGGTGAAAAGAACAGAGCGTGGTATTGGCATATATGGTCTGAAAAGAACAAGATGAAAGAAACAGAGCATGGAGGGTGAAATGATGTTAAAAGTGTGCCATAGAAGCAAAGAAATTACAGAGAGTGTGTGATTGGGGTAGGCCCAAATATCCACTTCAAACGACACCAACAACCCTCCTGCTCTACCCCTCTCTAAGCATTTCATTCTCTCTTTTCATACATCACTCCATTATTTTTACAAAACCATAAGCTAATTTCCTTTCTGGGGACTGAGGACTGTGTATGTGTAATGGACTCGGCCCAGACAAGATGGGCCCACATGATTGGACCTAGATGGGGCCCAAAAGGGGTTAAGGAAGCACTGGCATTATTCCTTTCCAGTGAGAAAAGCAATGGAAAAAGGAGATGGGAACCCTCCCCTCCACCCATAAGGAGAAGCAATTACAAACAAAACCTAATGAAAATATTGTTTCTTGAATAAAAAAACATAAATAAATCAAGAGTTAAGAAAATAAAGGAAAACTAACAACAATAATAATAATTATTATCATTAACCAATAAGGAAAGGAAGAGAGGTAGGGAGACAAAGTGGAAGGATGTTAATCCCATGACATAAAGTTTATAAATACCCATTTGACTTTGCTTATAGTTATAGCTCATCATATACAATTGATTGTACTATGTGTAAACATATATGTGGCATATCCTTTTCATTCATTCATTGCCAACTTTAATGCCCAAATCCCTCCCTCTACTCCTCATAAAATCCAAATAATGTTAATTTATATTGTTTTGTTTGCATTAAAAAAATTCAAAAATTACACAATTTAGATTAGATAATAGCCTTTTTTTATTTATCAGTTTTTTCTGATATTAACTAAATTTTATCTCTCTATTTTGTTTTATATAAAATTTATTTATATTACTCACCGTATGTGTTAATTTTAACTCTTTACTATTGACACGATATATAAACACTGATTCGCAGTCACAAAATTAATTAGCATGAAAGTATCTAAATGAAATTCAGCATTAAAGATGATAGAATGGGGATAATTAGTCGATACTCAGAGAAAAAATTCACCGAAAATATCCGTGATGTCCGTTTCAACTACTTTCTATGAATACACTTGAGAGTTAAAAGATGGAAGGCATGTATGTCACGAAAGCACAATATATATATGGTGGAGAAAAGATAATTGTTGTGTAAACACCAAGAATATACCAAAGTGAAGAATGGTTTTGTTTCTTTTTTCCTTTTCTTGAAACATTCCTTTGGGTTTGATTTGATCATTTTAGGAGATAGAGAGAGAAAGAGAGGATTGGTGATGGCAAAGGTGATGAACGCACAATAATTCCGACAATGGTAAAAAATGTGGGGCATGAAAAGTGACAAGATAACCTTTTTTTCAATGTTTGAAAGTCAATTTCATTACCTATATAGTTTTGTTTTATTTCTTGCCCGTATATATATTCTTCTTTTTTGGTTTAACTTACCAGTGTACCATGAATTTTAAAATGGATTTTTTTAGATATATTACGAGTATCTATTACTTGGTATCTCTACACAAAAGATTAATACGTTAAATTTTTAAGGGTAATAGATACTAGGCCCCTCTAAATTATTCGAACCTATCGATCAATGCATTTAACCTCCTAAATAAATTATTTGAAGCAATTAACTCCTTCTATTAGGATTCCATCCGATCTTCTAACATAAATTAATAATTTTAATTAATATATAAATACCAAATGAAATATTAAAAATTATAATACTAAAATAAAATTAAGATATATTATTTGATTATTGAAAAGAACATAAATAACAACTAGTTTTTTTATATATAATTGAAATTATTAATAGTTTTGAAATAAAAATAATTTTTTTATTAATTTATGTTAGAAATTTGAATGAAATCCTAACAGAAAGGGGATAATTGCTTCAAATAATTTGTTTAGGAGATTAAATGGGAAATAACTGTTTTAAGAAAAGAAAAAAGAAAAAACAATGATTTTTGAATACTCTTTCCTCTGTTTTTGCAATGCAATGCTGATTTTGTCGTTAGATTGCTTCAAAAACATTGCTTGCTTCTTACTTTCACCGTAATTAAGTCAACTCGAACTCGATCGATCGGAGAAGAAAACATTCACTAGAAATTAACTAGAATGATATTTCCTTTTTCAGGTGTCACTGTTTGTGGGCAGCACGTGACCATATACTTTTCCCGCATGCCATAAATTAACACAAAATTATGTTAATTTTACTTTGAATAATTCTTGTGTTAAGCATTATTGGTCTGGAATTAAGAATTTCGTTAGTCACTCAATCTAAAATGTACTACTATAACTAATTTTCATTGAGTTGCCGCCTTAATAAATTATCTGACGCAATCAACACTAGTTTCTTTCGTTTGACAACGGATATGTGCCCAATAATTTATGACGTTGTTCATGATATATGAAAAACTATATTATTTTTTAATTAATTATAAGACAAAAATCTCAATAAGAGGTGTTGATCAAACAATTTATTTAGAAGGTAACGTTTCGACGGCGAGTGTAAATTTTCCCTATTCCATGGCTCAATTCACGAAAAACTTGACTTCATGGCAAAATTGGAGAGTTAAACAAAAAATTGGGGAGTAATTTGTAAAAACGAAAAAGAAAGAAGGGAGCATTAAGTACACCGAGTCTTTGTAGTATTAGTATTTGATAGCGTCGCATTGAGTACATATCATTAACACGTCCAATCAAAATTTAGTTCACTTAAATCACGTACAAGCTGGATTAACTTAATTAAATTGCTTCCATCAAAACATGAATAAATGAATCAAGTGATCTGCCTTGGTACTTGGGCGTAGCAGATAGATTTCGCTTTACAGACTAGTCGTAATAATAAAAACGCCACCGCCGTTGGTGGTGGCAGCCAGCAGCGGACGGTGGTGGATGTGGCAGAAGCCTATCTAGTAGCCAGAGAGCTACTCTCGGCAGCGCTATGCTACATTGCTACGCTTCCCAACACGTCATTTCATGCTAATGACGGGGACAAGCACGTAAATGCGCCGAAAAATAATAAATTAGAAAAACCAATTTCCTTTTTTCTTTTTCAATTTTTTTTTCCTGGTGTGTAAGAAAATCAGGTTTTTATTACACTTCTTCTTAAAAAAGTTTGTCGGTATGCGTGCAAAGAAATGAAATGAAACTGCTGCTGCTGTTCTCGTCTCTCTCCCTCTTTTTCTTTCCTCTCCCACTGTTTCAAGCTCAACCTTAGATCACTCTCTGCCACTCCTTCCCTTTCCTCTCTCACCATTTTTTCCCCATCATTTTCTCTTCCCACTCTCTCTTTTCTTCTTCTCACTCCTTTCATCCATTAGAAAGAAAAGACATAGTTTGGTTAGGTTACATCCTCTTCATTCCTGTCCTTCTGCTCTCTTAATTAAGTTTTTAGCTCTTAGCTAGTTTTTGTTGTTGTTTTTTTTTTCTTGGGTTGTTTCGTTAATGCCACAACCATTAGCTCTCTTCTTTCAAGAGAGCCTTTTCTGCCTGATTTCCCCCCTAAATGAAGTGGCTTTATTTAATTGTACCAGATCAAGAGAGAGCATTTCTCACTTGTGATTTCCTAAAGTTTCCTGCGTTTGGTCTTGTTGGGTGAAAATAGAGTTGGGTCTTGAGTTTTGAAAGATTCTTGACCAAATAAGAGTTGGGTTTTTTGTTTTCTATTCTCTCTTTTGCATCAATACATACGCATATTCTGTGTCTGTTTATGTGTACATACACGTATGTATTGAATTGCCTTAAACTCTGCAGAAAAACCATCCTCTCCATTTGGCTTTTATTACCTTTCTTCTCTGTCTAGAACCGCTTCTTTTCTTTTTTAACTCTCTAAGATTCTTTCTTTGTTAATCCTTCCTCTCTCTCACATCCTTTCAAAGGACGGACTTTACTAAGACCAGAGAATCTTAACTCATAAGCTCCCTTTAAGAACAAGCCCCAATACAACAACCTGTCTTTTTTCACTCTGTTTGTTTTTGTTGGGTTATTTTATTTGGTGGGTTTTGTCTGGTTGTTCTAACTTTAAAGAAAAAAATGGCGATGGCCCTGGCTCATCACAGAGAGAATAGTAGTGGAAGCATAAACAAGCACCTTACTGATTCTGGTAAATATGTCCGGTACACTGCTGAGCAAGTGGAGGCTCTTGAAAGAGTATATGCGGAGTGCCCAAAACCCAGCTCTTTACGTAGGCAACAGCTGATCAGGGAGTGCCCCATTTTGTGTAACATAGAGCCTAAGCATATCAAAGTCTGGTTTCAAAACCGAAGGTTTGTTTGTAAAATGAGTTAGGACCATTTGGTTTGCTTTGTTTTTTGGAGACAAATTTTGTTTCTTCTGGCATTGAATGCAATCTCATGTGGTAATAAATTTTAGTGGTAAATATTTCAGTTTGGTTAATTACTTCTGTACTCAGTTAGTGTTATAAATAGTAGTTTGTAGGGGAGAGAAAGGTTAGATCTTTGCTGCAATTGGGTTTCACTTCTTTCTTCTTATTTGCTTAGGCAGCTATTTGTAGTGCTAAATTTGCTGAATTAAGTCATTAAAGTGGTCAAATTTATGATGCTTCAATGGATGGTGTGTTCGGGTGTGCAGGTGTCGAGAGAAGCAAAGAAAAGAGTCTTCAAGGCTCCAGACTGTGAATAGGAAATTATCAGCCATGAATAAGTTGTTGATGGAAGAGAATGACCGGCTGCAGAAACAAGTATCTCAGCTTGTAAACGAGAATGGACATATGAAGCAACAACTGCATACTGTATGTGGTGCATCCTTTTTCTATCATCTGATCAGTTGTTCCTGTTCTTGGATCTGTGATTTTCAATTAGGGATTTTGAGGTGGGGATCGCACATCCCAAAATTAGTTATGCTCCTTACCAGGGGTATTAAGATTAGAATTATTAAGGAAATTAAAGGCACTTGAAATATAATTCTTCTCTACCAATATGATTATTAAAAACTTTTAGGATCTTTTCATTCGCTTGTTTTGTGCTACTATCATGATATAATTCTATCTTTAAGCTTTCCAAAATCTTCAGTTATAGTTTACCGCAATGACAGTTTTCCTGCTACAAGGGGGATATTAATAGAGCTTGGTGACCACAAGTTTGTGCCCACGTTTAATCTGCAACGTCTTTGGACATGATTTTCATTTCTGTTATATTGCAGACACCGGTAGCAAATGATGCAAGCTGCGACTCTGCAGTTACCACTCCTCAGCATACACTAAGAGATGCCAATAACCCTGCCGGGTAATTTCATAACTAATGTTTTCCTCTTGGTTCCTCCCTCTGTATATATGTTTCTGCATAGCAACTTAGAAGCACATGCCAGACCTACATGCATTCAAATACATTATTGCACAATGCAAGACACATATATGTGCTAGAACTAATATCATGATATTCTGAATCATCCTTTTGACAGACTGCTCTCCATTGCGGAGGAGACCTTGGCAGAGTTCCTTTCAAAGGCTACAGGAACTGCTGTCGATTGGGTTCAAATGCCTGGGATGAAGGTTCGTATTAGCTCCTTGTTGTTTTTTTTTTTTCAATTGCGTAGTTTAAACCATGTCACATCTGAGAATCATTCCATTTGTTGTCAGCCTGGTCCGGATTCGGTTGGGATCTTTGCTATTTCACAAAGTTGCAGTGGAGTGGCAGCTCGAGCCTGCGGTCTTGTTAGCTTAGAACCTTCAAAGGCATGGTCACTCTTATGTATTTGATGTTTCTAGACATTGCGTTTCGCTGTTTACTCTCTGTATTTAGGTTCATGAGGCTATTCACATTTGTTATTGAATTGAAAACTAATCACAGATTGGGGAGATTCTGAAGGATCGTCCAACTTGGTTCCGGGATTGTCGGAACCTTGAAGTATTTACCATGTTTCCAGCAGGAAATGGGGGAACAATTGAACTTGTGTACAGTCAGGTAATATACTATTAAAACCTTGATTCCATTCTCTTTTCGAGAACACTTTTGCCTTCTCCTGAACACCCCATGTCAATATCTTTTCAGACATATGCTCCAACCACTCTGGCTCCGGCGCGTGATTTCTGGACTCTCAGATATACTACGAGTTTAGATAATGGAAGTCTTGTGGTATGCATGTTTTCTATGGCTGTTCATTCCTGTGCTCTACTTTCATATAGATGGTTTATTTGGCTTGGAAATTGCCTTTTTCTTCTGCAATTTTGACTCAATGAGATGTCCTGTCTTTTTTTGTGTTGAGATATGTGAGAGATCTCTTTCGGGTTCTGGTGCTGGCCCAAATGCGGCAGCTGCTGGTCAATTTGTAAGGGCTGAAATGCTTCCTAGTGGCTACTTGATACGGCCATGTGAGGGTGGTGGATCAATCATCCACATAGTGGATCACTTGAATCTTCAGGTATGAATGTGAAAATTGGTGCATTACTAGTCTCTAAGGATGCAAATAATTCATTTCTTTTGTATAATTTCAGGCATGGAGTGTGCCTGAGGTGCTACGACCGCTGTATGAATCATCAAAAGTAGTGGCCCAGAAAATGACGATAGCGGTGAGTAGATTCTGGCTGATTTTGACATGTTCAGTTAATCTTCTGAAGTTTTGCAGCCAACTTCTAAGATTGTTCCATAGCATTACTAGTCTGTTGATAAAAATGTTGGCTTGTGGTTTTCTTTATTGAAAATTAAGTGTTACTTGGTTTACAATATTGTTTCATAGAAATAGTATTGGCTGGGATTCTCTTTAGACTTGCGAAAGGTTTTCATGCTACTTAATTAAAATTTACAGTGAAAAGTGGAAGCTTCTATTGTCTATTTATCCTTCTATTTCTATCTAGTGGTTTGCAGCAAATTTGAGTTACGTCTGAAAGAGATAAGGTACTGATTACCTGCTTTCTTTGAAGGCATTGCGTTTTGTTAGGCAAATAGCTCAGGAAACCAGTGGTGAAGTGGTGTATGGTTTGGGCAGACAACCAGCGGTTTTGAGAACTTTCAGTCAAAGACTGAGCAGGTAGTTATAAGATGATCTGCATTTTTAATTTCTGATGTGTATATCCACTACCTAAGTGACTTTTCATTCTTGGCTTTTCTTGCAGAGGCTTTAACGATGCCATCAATGGGTTTCACGATGATGGTTGGTCTTTGATAAATTGTGATGGAGCTGAGGATGTAATAATTGCTGTTAATTCAACCAAAAATTTGAGCAGCACTTCCAATCCTGCTCATGCTTTTCCATTCCTTGGAGGAATTCTGTGCGCCAAGGCTTCCATGCTACTTCAAGTAAGTTTTGAAGTAGCAATTACAGATTTTGTATGCCTGAAATGAATAGACTGTAGCCCTTCTATGTATATATGATATATGCTTGTTACGGTCTATCGTAATTGAGATTGCCTTGCTTTTGGCTTAAGTGCATTTGGAAATTGATGACTTTGAGGCATGCATTGTCAAAAAATATAGACTATTCCACCAATTGAAAATCTGGAAAGCCTCTCAAAACCAATTAATGTTTTCTTGTGTTTATCTTTCCTGCTAGAATGTACCACCTGCTGTACTGGTTCGTTTCCTGAGGGAGCACCGGTCTGAATGGGCTGATTTTAACGTTGATGCTTATTCTGCTGCATCATTAAAGGCTGGTTCTTATGCATATCCAGGCATGAGGCCCACAAGGTTTACTGGGAGCCAAATAATCATGCCACTTGGACAAACAATTGAGCATGAGGAGGTAAATTTTCCTCAGGAAAATCTTTATTTTTTTACTAGTTTGGAGACTGATGAAGCAATATGAATGTAATATTTCTACAAATATGAGATCAATATCTCCATTCAATAAATATTATCTACATTAAGGTGCTAGAGAGTGCTTTTTTATTACCTTCTTTTTGTGACTGCTGTATGTGGTTTCCACTTGCACATGTTGATGACCAAGCATTCTTGGTTCCTGTGTTCTGTTCTTCAACTCCATGTTTCTAAGGATACACAGAAATATTTGAATTGTTTCATTTTGCTGGAACAGATTCCCCTATCAAAACAGTTATTAATTAAGTTTTTATGTATTTGTAAATATACAACTATTTGTCCCTAACTGAGTTTTTTTCCCCAGCTTCTTGAAGTTATTCGACTTGAAAGCCATTCACTTTCTCAAGAGGATGCTTTTGTATCACGGGACATCCATCTCCTACAGGTGTTATTTTTAGCATCATGCTTACGTTGTTTGTTTGGCAATTTCAGTGATCTGGATTGTTTAGTTTACATGCATCTCGGGATAGTACAACTGTAATCAACTGAGGATGGATTGCATGTATTACTCATCTTCTTACGTCGTACTGTCCTGTGCAACTCCAATGTGCTTGTCTTGTGCATAGGCACTAAGGTTCATGAGCCCAACTTCATATTTTTTCTTATCCACCCTTAGTTAGGGTGCTGTGGAGATGGATGTCTATTCTTTAATTTAGCACTGCAAAATTTCTGGGAATTTCTAGTAAGTGCTTAGAGTTTTACATGATGCTATTTCCGGAATGAGTTCTGCCCTCCAATTTAATCAAAGTATGTGCTTTAATGGCTTTTCATTTCATGTTATTTTTTGTTCAGATATGCAGTGGAATTGATGAGAATGCAGTTGGAGCTAGTTCTGAGCTAGTTTTTGCTCCAATTGATGAGATGTTTCCAGATGATGCTCCGTTGCTACCCTCGGGTTTCCGCATTATTCCTGTGGACTCAAAGCCAGTTAAGTTTAATGGGCTTCTCAATAGGTTACCTTCTGTCAATATGCATTATTCTGCTGCATGCGTGACACTTGTTGAATAATCATAAAAGCTCGGTTTTATGAAACCTGACTCAACCCTAGGCATTGTTGCAATTGCCTTGCAAATGGGCTTTATGGCACCTGTTTTTTCCCCAATTTTGATCAAATAGTTGAATTGTTAATGTGTCAAGGTTGAGATTTTAGCCTTTAGGCTCTAATAAAATTCATGTTGCATTTTGATGTGCTTATGAATAATTATCCTGTCATGCAGAAGGATACTCAGGATGTGTTGACTTCAAATCGCACTCTGGATCTTGCTTCAAGCCTTGAAGTTGGTTCTGCAACAAATTATGCTGCAGGAGATGGTTCATCTTGTCATGGTTTACGATCGGTGTTGACTATTGCCTTCCAGTTCCCTTTCGAGAGCAATCTACAAGACAATGTTACTGCCATGGCACGCCAATATCTCCGTAGTGTAATTACATCTGTCCAAAGGGTTGCTATAGCCATATCTCCATCAGGATTGAGCCCATCTGTGGGACTAAAGCTATCTCCAAGCTCCCCTGAAGCTGTTACTCTAGCACAGTGGATCAGCCAAAGTTATAGGCAAGTGCAGCTTCACTCACATATTTATAACTAGTTTGGAGAAATCATTATATAATCTCGTAAATCAGGAAAAGATGCATGGCTCTTGCAGTTTTTAATTAATAGAAAAGCTTTGCCTGAGAACTTTCTGGTCTTTGCTTTCTCTTACAGTTTCCATTTAGGGGCAGAATTGCTGAGATCTGATTCAGTGGTTGGAGATTCAGTTTTGAAACATCTGTGGCATCATCAAGATGCAATTTTATGTTGTTCCTTGAAGGTAACCTCATATTCCATTATATGGGCCAGCCTATTCGTTCGACAGAAATGTTGAGGATGCCATTCAAGCTGCATAATTAAAGAAGTTTTTATGGTTTTTGTGGTTAATCTGCACCTTGTTCCTTTTGCCTGGTGCAGTCCTTGCCAGTTTTCATCTTTGCCAATCAGGCTGGTCTTGATATGCTGGAGACTACTTTAGTAGCTCTACAAGATATCACGCTGGATAAGATTTTCGATGAATCTGGACGGAAGATGCTCTGTGCAGATTTCGCAAAGTTAATGCAACAGGTGCTGTTCACATACATTCTTTATCTTTTATTCGGTTGAAGCTTCTCTAGTCTCTATAGTTACTTAGATTCATTACTTCATTGTGATGTCAATATTTGCATACATCAAAAGTGCCATGCAGCATGATTTCCTGCAAGTTAGTACTAGGAATCCGAATTTTTGTTTGGTCAGATGAATGAGATGATTAGAATACCAAATAGTAATTAGTCTGATCTTTTACTAGGGGTTTGCCTACTTGCCTGCCGGAATCTGCATGTCAACGATGGGGCGCAGCGTCTCGTATGAGCAAGCTGTTGCATGGAAAGTCCTCACAGCAGAAGAGAACACAGTCCATTGTCTGGCCTTCTCTTTCATAAACTGGTCATTTCTGTGAGCACACTCCAAATTCCTCTATCCAACCACCACACTCTACTTTTGCCTCCAAATCAGAACTTTGATAAAAAAGGGGAAAAATCAAACAAGGGTGGTGAAATGGAGGATTTCCAACCAAAGTTTTGTACTAATATTTAAATACACCCTTCAGCTGCAGGCATGCATTATATTAATTTAATTAATTTTAATTTAGTTCACCCAGATTTTTTTCCTTTTTTTTTGGTGTCTTGTAAATAGGGTATGGTGCTTTATTTCCCTTTTTTTCTCACTTTTTTGTGTTGGAACTTGAATCTGAAACCTAATTAAAGGAATCTGAATTAACAGAAGTACTAGTACTAGTATGGATTTTACTGTGTCACCTACATTTGAATTTAAGAGAGGGAGGGGGGTGGGGGGGGGGGGGGGGGGCACTTTAAAGCACTGCTGCTGCACTTATTTGGTGCATTAAAGTTTGGTTTATAATGTTTTTCAAAGATTCATGTCAATTTTGTCCCCCGTACCTTTTAGGGTTAGGGTTTTTGACTTGTGTGTAAAATTATTTACTACTATTAGTACTTTTTTACTGACTGCAACCTTTATGAATTGTGATGATGACATGGGGGGAAAGATTTGGATTGGGGAGGGGGGAATTGTACTGAATTCTCTGATGAGAATCAGAAACAAGAACTGTTTTGGTGTAAAATTTAATATTTTTTTCTCCCTTTGAAATGAAATGGAAAAAAGAAATGGATTCTTTTACTGTTTGGGTAACTAGATTTACACCTTTGGAATTTGGTACAACCATGTGTGCTTGCTGATGCTTGTGTCCTTAAATTCTTTTGTACGGTTGATTTGTTTTTCCAGGCTTTTCTTTTGTCATCTCCATTCTCTCACGATTTACTACTCCCTCCGTCTCCTTTAATAACTGACGTTTTTTTTAATCGTTTTCGAAACATATATTTTGTGCAAATGATAATTTTTTTTTATGCATCAACTCAATTTGATGATGGTGTGGTAATTTGTAGGGCTGTTCATCGGATATTGATATCCGAAATTCCGAAACCGGAATTTCGCTTATTCGGTTTCGGATAGTAGATAGGAAAAGTTTGGTTAACCGAACTTTCCTACCCACTATATAAGCATTTTTTTTTTTAAAATTGCCATTTCCTTTCCTCATTCAGAAGAGACCCCTCTCTCCCTCTTGTACGACTACGTTTTCCAAATCCCTCAATCCTCATCATCTCGTTCCTCCTCTACCACGGGTTAAGTGTTAACTCTCTCAAAATCGATTCTCTCCCAGTCTCCCTTTCCCTCTCTCAGTCAATCGATCTCTCTCTCCGACCTCCCACCGGCACCGCCTCTTCCTCCACCACCACCACCCACCGACACTCTCTCCTCTCTTTCCCTCTCCTTTGTTTGTTTGTTTGTTGCTGTTTGTTTGTTTTAATTTCAAGTTTGGCTTGGATTGAAGGAGAAGATGAGGATGTTTTCATGTAGATCGGGTCTGGTTTGGGCGTTGGTGCCCGGATCTGTGACGGGTTTTCTTCTTTATTCATGATTTAATTCGGGTTTTCTTGGCCAGATCTGTGGCGGTGATGGCCGGATCTATAGCGGTGATGGCCGGATCTTGACGATAGTGGCCGGATCTGTGGTGGACGGGTTTTCTTTTTTCATGATTTTTTTTTATATTTCGATTTTTGGATTGTATAATTAATCGGCATGTTAGATTGTATAATTAGTCAGTTTTTTCTTATTTTCCATGATTTTTTTTATATTTCGGTTTTCTGAAAAACCGAACCGAAATAATTTCGGTTTTATAAAAGTTCGGTTTCGGTTCGGATAGGAAATTCAGGGATTTTGGAAACCCGAACTTTGAAGTTCGGTTTTCGGTTTCAGTTTTTCGAAACCGATGAACAACCCTAGTAATTTGAGTGGAAATTAGGAAAAAAAATAAAACAATGTGGAATAAAATAAAATAAAAATCATATTTTCAATTTTGCTACTATTTCAAAAAGTCAATTACTAAAGAATGAAAGGAGTTTTACAAGGGAGGGTTTATGCCCTTATTTTGGGGGCATTTATTAGTTAACTCTTCTTCTCGGAGGATTTGGAGTAGCATGAGTGGCAATGTATGGTAAGATTTTACTAGTTAAAAGTAATTTATAAACATAATTTTATTTTCCTAAGTTGATTGTACACAAGATTTATATGCGCTTAGAAAAAACCAAGAATTTAAGGTTACAAGACATCATGAATTGTGTCTAAACAACTTTTTCTACTAAAAGGACAAAACTGGAAAGGAAGAGCTGGTAAACGTACAATTAAACTCCCCAAGTCCCGGATGAGATTGATCACATTAAAATGGATGGCTCTCAATCATAGTTTTTTGGGTAAAATACTGTACCTTAGTTCCAAATGTTTGTTTCTCAAACTTTAGTGAAACATAGGAAACTTTAATCCATGTTGTTATAATTTCTGTTAGAATATCTAATGTTTTCTAATGGTGCATTAAGAAATATTTTTTTACATTAAAATTTTATTTTTTTATTTTCTTCAGAAAATGGATATTGAATCTTTTTCTTGGATAATATTTTTTAATAATTAAAAAATTAAAAAAGTAGGAGAAATTAAAAATTATAAAAAATTAAAAAATTACATAAACATTAAAAAATAATAAAAATAATGAAATATACAATTTCAAGATTTTTTAATTTTTCATAATTTTTTTGTAATTAATTGGTTTTTTATAATTTTTACTTTCTTGTATTTTTTAATTATTCAAAAATATTATAAAAAAAACAATTCCCATTTTTATGAGTTTTTCTACATTTCTGGTTTTTTATGATTTTTTTAATGATAATTTCAAAATTATTTTTTAGTACATTATTAGGATTTTAGATAAAAATTCTAACGGTAATAATTAAAGTTTCGTACATTATCGATTGGTTAGGAATTAGAGTTTAAAAGCCAAAATGTCAAGGAATAAGATACAAAATTGCTTGTTCCTCGTGGATGTTAGAATATTTTATACTAGTTTTTTCTAATTCCTAAAACACTAGTTAAGAATATTGTATACTACTGAAATTGCGTACCGGTGGATCATAATTATGACTTGTCCGTGGGCCGGTCGGCCAGACTCTCTAACCCCTCATGATCAAGCTTGGAGTAGTGGAGAAAGCCCAAGGCTAGGCGTGGGTCGGGCTCAGTCGAGCTGGCCCATAAAGCAAAAAAGCATACACTGAATGGTTGAAACACCAAAATCTATTATAGCCAGGCCACAAAATCATAAGATGTCCTCTCTTTTTCTTTTTGTCGAACTTGGGTCATGGATGTAGAAAAGAGAACATGGAACATCAAATCACCAACCACTTTGTTTTTGTAATATTAGAATGTAACGGTTTTATACGTGCATAATATTTTTATTTATTTTTATAATTGGCTAGCCTTTTTTTGGTTTTAAGCTGGGGCTTGAGATGCTTATCATATTGGGTTTGTGCTTGAAGTTCAAGCCTCAACTCAACCCTAGACCCGTTGGATTAAGAGTGACTCAGGTCGGGATATGGTCAAACTAGCATTTCTATTAAGCTTATGTTGGCTGGGCTGCATCGTCTATCTGGACGCGCAATGTTTAGGTCTAATTATAACTCATAAGCTAACTCGAAAATACTTTTATCGTGGTAGTTATGAGATAATAGCAAATAAGAAATTTGGTTACAATCACTGGGTCAAAGTTTTCTTGGGTAGAAGCACCATTAGCAGTACCATTAATGTTGTTGTTGCTGCAGTTACCCCTACCACAGTTCTGCAACCAAATTCATCGTTCATGTCAGCAATTATTTTATATTTTGGTGAAACTACACACGTAAATTTAAATTGGTGTGGTAATTTAAAAGAATTAAGTTAGGTGATCCTACAATACCTTTCGCTTTGACGACCTAGTTGGTCTAAGTTCTATTGCCTCCGTTAGCTCATCAAGCTGCAAAACCTGCAACGTCGATCACTTAGTATAATTTTTTTGTAAAATGAAGAAATATTTACAAACGAATTCGTACCTGTTTTACAAATTACAATCTCTTCATACTTCTTGTAACACTTGTATAATCTCGCATCATCTTGTTTCCGAATTAAATTTCTCACCTTATCGGAAAAAAGATTGACGCTTAATATGGAATTGACCGGATCGGATCTTGCTACATTAGTCAGTAAACGTTATGCCGTAAACCGCATTACTCATGCATTTTAGAAGGAAAGTTTCGATGGATTTGTCAATCTTGAGGAGTAAATCTTTTTTTCTTCCGGGTCTCGTGCATTTTACCATCTTTGAAGGTATCACGAGAACAGAGCTGTAATTATTTAATTTAATACTATAGATGTATAACCATATCTTGCACACCATCTGCTTTACTCTTCCTCCATGCTTATAATGCATAACCAGGAATCGGTCCGCCCACCCGACATGTAACGCGGCGTGTTTGAGTAATTACCCCAACTTCAAATTTGATAAAGAAGTACAAAAACAACAACATCATCCTCATTTTTGTAGGTTTTGATGATGCAATCTTGATACCTTGCAAGAAGTCTTGACAATTTTCAATAGATGAGTGAATATTATGAAAAAAGACGCTCATTTTACTTATCATTTTCCATATTCCAGAGGAATGTTATACATCAAAAGGATCTAACCAATTCCATTTCCTAGTAAAATGATGGTGTGAATCCAGAAACGTCAAGCAGCCCACATATTTACCGGGCATCCTAATTTACAAAACATTCACACAAAAATACAAGCGGAATTCGTTCTTTCTTTTTGGACGCACAGTACAAAATGGCGAGAAGCATCAGACAAGACCATGTATTTCAGTTGTTATCACAAAACAGCTAGTATAGTCATATCTCTATTTTAATTCTCTTTTTTTCCATCTTCTGACATTATCGGGAAGCCAGTGACCAAAAGTTCAGGATAAAAGAAGGCAATGCTGAGAAATAGCTGATGAAAGCCATGGCGGTAGCAGTTTCAAAACGCACGCAATGGTTCTGAGCACAATCATCAAGATCATTGTCGATAAGAACTGTGATGCCAGCAGAAGCACAAGCTGCAGCAAATGTAAGAGTGGATGTGATCTGGAAGAAGAAGACAAGAGTGAGCAAAAGATTTGGGGGGGGTCAGTACAATAAACTCACAAGTCACAAAACGTAGCAGCTCTTATAAGGTGTGAATATTGAAGCAAAATCGCAGTCGAAAACAATGGTCATGTTTGCAAAGGCTATGCAGGTGGGGTTTAGACGTGCAATTTGACTGAGACCAATCCACTTTGGCTCAAAATGCTTCTGTACAAAGTACAAGCGCTTTAACAACATTATGACTTATGAGAGGACCCTCCACTTTTACGTTAAACTCCTCTGCATGATTGAGCCACAATAAAGACAGTGGGTCACTTGTCAGGTAGTAGAGCATGGTGGGACTTTTAATGCAAGCTTCTTCCATACCAATCATACAGATTCATAGCTACTGTATGATCCATGCATTAAAGGAGGCAACTTGATAGAAATCATCATGAACAACATTTATAATCAAATTTCAATTGAACTTCGAAACTACATTTATAGAGCTAGCAGATTGATAATGTTTGCACGGGTCATATTGACAATGTTATTTCAAGAACTAATGTAATTCAGAGTGGATTGCAGCCTAAATTTAATTTGATAAGATTACATAAGTAGGCTCAACTTTCATTAGCTAGTTATGAGTTAAAATGCAACTAACCATAGCAACACCTTAACTCTTATGGCCTAGAAAATAAACAGAAGGGAGGAGAAACAATGAATAAGTACAGAAATTTGTTTGGAAAGCATCCAAGCAATTAAATATTCATAACAAGAAAGATCATAAGAGTTCATTTGAATTCCACATCTTCATGAACAGAAATGAACAAGCAAGTCAAATATATAAAGTTTATTTAAGCAGCGGAGACTCTAAAAGGGCATGTTTGAGTGGAATCGTACACCACATCAACTGTAGTCCTGCTAAATAGATGCCATTATTCAGCTTTACTGTCATGATCTTATTGTAATCTTACCCCGTCACCAACAGTGAACAAGCTCACAATCCGGTAATTCTGCAAGGAGCGCATCACCATAATGGCATAAATATCAACAATTGCCAAGGAAAGGCTCCACAAACACTGCAACCCAGCAGCTGCTACAAGGTAGCTGAATAGGAAGAAAAATCTATGTGATTGAACAGGAAACACCAGGATGGACATCAAACAGCACCACAAACCAAAAATTTGATACTTCAGCTTTCAATTATGTGTAAGAAGAAGTTTGATCACAAGCAAAAGATAGTGAAATAGTTTTCAAGTACCATACACCAAAAATCTCATCACTTTCTACCTAAAACATGCCAGAGAGTCTTGCAATTGTGTTACCACAAGTGGATATATGAAGAAGAGGAAACCTTTGAACATCTAATTTTCATAGACTCTACTTTATAGATGCTTGGCGACGGCGGATTTAAGTACGATGCATATCCACCACACACACTACATCCACATTATACAAAATTTCAGGTAAAGACAACAAAAGAGTATCTGACACATCATATTATGATATCTTTCTAAGAAATTTGAAATGCATCTATTATATATCTCACATCTCACTTTCACATTCTTCTTCTGAACAGCATAATAGAGAGTTCTCACAACAAATCAACTAAAATGCTAAGGTTGCAGAAGACGCATAAAAGGTGTGTATGCCCACAACAAAGACATCGATGGATTTATTCCACCCTATAACAAAATCAAACCGTTATAACAGCAAAAGTTTTCACGCTCTTCACCATATTCAGGTCACAAACCTAAAATTACTAGCACATATCTCTAACAAAACTGCTAAATGTCCCCTTTTCCACATTCAAAAACAAAAACCTTCAAACAAACAGCAAAGCCAAGGCAAAGTATGGGCAAATATAGCAATACAATACGTGTTTACCAAAAGGCAGTAACGGAAGGGAAGTCGTTAGTGGTTGCCATGACAGCAAGTGCAGCAGCAGCAAATATAAATTGTAAGCAACGCAAGGTCAAACCGCCTTTTGTCCCAGGCATCCCTTGTATGTCCTTCATCCGCAATCTCGGGCCGTTGTTGTTATTGTTCCCAACATCCGTCGGAGGAGGATCTTCCACTGGGTGAACCGCCGCATGGCTCGAATTCATCTTTCCAACCACAACCACCGCAGCCTCTGCCTCCGCCGCCGCCGCAAAAGGTTCCTCAATTAGTCATCTCACCAACCATAGCGATAGTACAGAATAGCAATCTGATCGACCAAAACATGCAAAATCAGTACAATCAACTGCTACTCCTACCTAACAGAAGGTCTGAGATCCAAGAATCGTAGTTGAAGTTTACCTTAGCAGACGAAGGTATGGTTGTGCGCGTGGGGCCAACGGAGTGCGGGATAGTGGGATCTGCCGAGCTTCTTCTTCTTGCACGCGAGGTTGAAGGGACGGAAAGCGAGAGAAGGAGGAAGCAGAGAAAGCGTGACGCAGCTGAGAGACTGACTTGGGGAGTTGGATTTTTGTGGAACGCGCCAAAGTTGGACTGGCAGCTGCACGCGCGTGGAGTGTGTTTGGAAAAAAAAATCCAGCTCCATTGCTTTTTTAATTGTACGTTAGCGGGTAGCTGTTATGCGAAGATTATTCTTTTGGAAAAAACGAAATATAGTTTTGGACCGGACGGTTAACACTTTACACCTTTGTTCGTCTTGTCAAACTCAAAGGTCCAATAACAGCAAAGCAAAGATGTGAGAACTACAGTACTATTTTTGCTTTTTATGGAAGGAAAACTGATTTTGGTTTCTTTTTTACCGCATTACTTAGAAAAAACAAGGACAAATTGATCTGATAAGAGCGCAACGAAATATTTAACGAGCACCCTATTTTACTGTTATCCTGTTTGAATAAACGATTGGCAGTAAAGGAGCCAAATTAAGACAAAAATTAGATGAGGGACCAAAACAATAAGAAAATTCGAATAGAGGGGCCATTTTAATATCATTTGGTAATAGTGAAAACCGGAGTACCATTTTTTGTACTTTTCCGCCTTTCCACTCGTCGCTCAATTAAACCCATAGCTCGCCGATTTTTATTCTTCTCACGCCCACCCGCCTCCTCTCGATCTTCACGGCCTCCTTTCTTTCTTTCTTTTTCGAGATCTCCCATCACTTCCCTTCCACAAAAATTAGGGTTTCCTGCTCCTCTCTTTCCTCTGTTATTATTCATCCCTAGATTTGCTCCTCCTTTTAGGTTTTGCAGATCCGCTCTTCCTTCCTCTGGTAATCTGCTCACTTCTTCATCATGTTCTGGAAGCTCACTTCCCTCTCCACCTCCTCTCCTGTGAGTTTAATCCCTTTCCCTACTTTACTCTTTCCTCCTTTTTTGGCTATGGGACTTTCGAGCTGTTCAATTGGAAATTATCCACTTCTTCCTGTATATCTGTGTTCACTAGTTCTTGACTTGTCATCATGCGAGTTTTAGCTCACAGTGGAACTTTTGCTTTTGATTTCTACTTGTCCTGTTTTAATTTGGTTTTCACTTTTTAGTAACTAGTTAGAGTGTTTGCTGCTGATCTCTGGACTGCTTGAATCATAGGCTTCTATGGTTATTTGCAGTTATATTTCCCTTGTTATAATGTTTTTTTAAAAAAAAAATTAATGAGCTTCTCTTTTTAAGTTGAGGGAATACTGTGCGGAAATGCAAGTGTTGCACGTGTGCATTTTAATTTTCACGTTTGCAATTGAATACTATTGCCTGGAGAGCCTACTTCATTTAATTGACATGAATTATATTAATCTGACGTGAATGTTTGCTGCAACTGAAAAATGGTAGGAATATTGTTGATTATCTTTTGTGAAGAATTGTGTTTATATTATACAATATACATGCATTGATATGTAACAACTAATCTATCCCATAAATTTTTGCTGCAAATTTTAGGTTTACGGGTGATTTCCCGGCACCTTTGTTGCTTAAAGGAGTTTATGTTTTTACATGTGGAAACAAAAAAAAACATTTGATATTTGGGTCTGTTTATCTTCTCGATTGTTTATCTGACCATACTTTTACTTTTGTAGGTCGAGACAGTACTAGACAAAGAAAACTTCACTTTGGATGAGCTTCTAGATGAAGAGGAAATTATCCAAGAATGCAAAGCTTTAAACAGTCGTCTTATTAATTTGTAATTTCTTGGTCTTGTGTGAATACTCATCCACTTCACAAGGAATCATGTGTTGTATATTTCTTGTGCAATATTTCATGAGGTTGTTCCTTCTAGATACTCATTCTAAATTATTTCTTGCAGTCTACGTGATAGAGCCCAGGTGGAGCAATTATTGAGATACATCATTGAAGAGCCTCCAGAGTATGCGGAAAGCAAACGAGCCTTCAAGTATGTTATTGTGGCCTAAGGAAAAAATGGAAAGAAAAGAAAGTCCTTTATTATCATTTCCTTTGCCCTTTTGATGTTATATTGGTATATTTCTTGATCCTGATGAATATCCTTCCTTATTAGGTTTCCCTTCATTGCTTGCGAGATATTTACATGTGAAATCGATGTTATCCTTAAAACCTTGGTGGAGGAAGAGGAGGTAAATTTCATTTTTTTTATATTACACAGTATCCATAAACCTGAAAGTTGATCTAGTGGTGCTTCCTTCTTTTTTCTGACAAAATCTTGCTGTTGCAGTTGATGGACTTACTCTTCTCTTTTTTGGAACATAACCGGCCTCATAGTGCATTATTGGCTGGCTATTTCAGCAAGGTAGGTTGCTATCAGTATGCTATATTTGATGGCTCATTTTTTACCTCAATGAAGACTGCTTCAGTGACGATATTTGCTACAACATTCTAGGTTGTGGTTTGCCTTATGCTGCGCAAGACGGTACCACTTATGAACTACGTCCAAGTGAGTTACTGCTATTATACGTATCTCAGTTCGTGGTTACTTCTCTTCATGCATGTGTACATGCACTGGTATTTGTTTGTTTGTTTTGCAATCATGAAATATTGTATGATTGCTAGTGTGGTGGGATCCTTGCAAGGGTTACTGTTCAGTGATTGTTGAAATTGGCATTTATATGATTTCCTCCCCCCCCCCCCCCCCCCCCACACACACACACACACACACATTAGAAATGAAGTTCAGGATGTTAGGTAAGGACTGGAATTTCTCAGTATAAAATTAAATGACATGACTGACATTGTGCACATCGTTGCAAGCCAACACCATTTAATGGATGCTAACTGGTGCATATGCGCCCTTGGAAAGCACGCCTAAACTACTAAAGGACTCTGTGCTGTTGGGTCTTTGAAGCATGATTATCTGATGCTAGACCCAAATGACATCTCTATTCTCATTTGTTGTTGCATGCATGGAGTGAATTCGTTCTACTACAATGATTTTTCCTGGTTGTTCATGTCATTTATAGTACTGACAGCCTTATAATATTGCCGGGATGAAACATAAATATATTGCCTCCAAATATACATCTGGATCTTCCAAAAAGAAGAGTAAAATAATCAGACTTGGCTAGTGTTTCTTAGTTGTGAAACATGGGCTATGTGTCGGCACGCTCCTGAACTTAGCTCATTATTCTCACATGCTGATATTTTTGCAGGCCCATCAGGATGTTTTCCGACAACTGGTTGATTTGATTGGAATAACATCTATCATGGAGGTATTGGGATGTTTATTTCTGCCGTTATTTCTGCTTTATCTAGTTCTTTAACATTATGTAACTGATTTATGCTATTGTGTGCTTCACACAGGTTCTGGTTCGGCTGGTAGGTGCTGATGACCACGTGTATCCCAATTTTATTGATGTGATGCAATGGTTGGCTGAGAGCAATCTGCTAGAGATGATTGTGGACAAATTGGGTCCTTCTGTAAGTGGAAACATGCATTCTTCTGAAGAAAATAAAGTTTCGTTTTCATTGCCTTTCTATTTAATACAAATTGAGGAACGGCATGCAGGATACCTTGTTAATGAACTCTATGTAATGAACTTGCACTTCTGCACATCATTGTAAGAGTCTGACCTTCTATATATGGTAGTGAATGATATAAAATTTTCTTTGATGTGAATCAGAATGCTCCTGAAGTTCATGCTAATGCAGCAGAAACACTGTGTGCAATAACTCGAAATGCTCCATCAGCCATGGCTTCAAAACTTTCCAGTCCAAGGTCTTTAGAGTTCTTTTACACATCAACTAGTTCATTTAGCTTCTTTCTGTTTCCATGTGTTTAATTTTTGCTCGGTTTTGAGATTCTCTACATGCAGTTTTGTTGCAAGGATATTTGATCATGCATTGGAAGACTCAAGTTCAAAATCTGCCCTTGTCCAGTCACTTTCTGTGTGCATCTCTCTACTGGATCCAAGAAGATCAGCGATTGCTTCCTCCTTGATGCATTCTTTCCGCAGTCAGCATATTTATGAATCTCCAATCCCTGTAAATCCTGAGACTGTCAGTGCAATGTTACCTAAACTTGGTGAGTAAATCATTCTGGGCATTAAATGCTGTCTAAATCCAGAAACTATCTCCATTGTAGTTTTATCTCCAAATTCCATTTAAATCAAGGATCAGTGGCTACCTAGACTCAACAATTTAATTTGTGTTGCCAAACCAAATATATAGACCTGTTTCGTGGAGCCTGAAAGTATTTCCCTTTCATTTTTTGTTGTATGCAATCTTATCCATCTTATTTTGCAGGTGACTTGCTTATGCTATTAAATGTGCTCTCTGATGAGAAAGTTTTGCCAACTACTTATGGAGAATTGAAGCCTCCTCTTGGGAAGCATCGCCTAAAGGTTGGTTTAATGCTTCTGCCTTTCCCTTCATATGGAAGAGCGTGTGGATCAGAACCCTCATCACTACCTCTATGACTCACATTCCAGAGTTGGCTATTGTTTCCCTTCTGCAATATGTCTAGTTGGTGGCTTGTGTACAATGTAGTTTGTTCCCCCTTTTGTTCTTGTGAATTAATTGCTGCGGTATTCATTTTAGATTGTGGAGTTCATAGCGGTGCTATTAAGAACTGGAAATGAAGCTACAGAGAAGGAATTGGTCAGCTCAGGAACAGTTAAACGAGTTCTTGATCTGTTCTTTGAGTAAGTGTGTACTTTTTTTAAGATGAAAATCCATGACTCTTGTCAATTTATTAAGCAGGCATCTATTAAACATTGGTCCTCCTTTTGCAGATGTTGTCTTGTCTATTGTTATTTGATTCTTGCATGAACGTTGTTATTTCACTTGTGCAGGTACCCATACAATAATGCGTTGCATCATCATGTAGAAAGTATTATATTGTCTTGTTTGGAAACAAAGAGTGACTCTATGGTTGATCATCTTCTTCGAGACTGTGATTTGATAGGAAAAATTATTTGCACTGACAGACATCCTGTTGTTTCCAGTGATGCTAGTCAGGTATTGCAATTTCTTTACCGTGAGAACTTAAGTTTCTGTTTAATCCTCTAAACCAAGTGCGAGGAGAAGCGTGGGGCATGGTTTGGTGTGGCAGGGGCTGGTGTGTTGTGCTGCACCTAGGTTTATATATATTCTTATTATTGATAGTTGTTATTCCTATTTCAGCCAACTGTACCTGCCCCTGGAAAACAGCCACCAAGAGCTGGCAATCTCGGACATATTACACGTATCTCTAACAAGCTTGTTCAGTTGGGAAACACCAATAGCCACATCCAGACTTATCTGCAGGTAGTAGCTACCATAACCATTTTCTTACACTGTGTACAGTGGTTGCTCCTTTGATTCTTTTTTTCCAGCATCTGGGTTTGCTGAAAACAAAATTGTGCGCTTATTTCTACTTTTTCCTGGTATCAATCATATTCATCCTGTCTCTCTGCAATGAACTGGGGGCAGGATCAGGATGTTAGACTGTTTTGTTGCTCTATCATCCGTAGGTTGCATTTTTTCCTTGAGTTCCAAAATTGTACTTACTCTATGTTAGGAATTTAACACTTTTAATTCCGGTGTACTTTTTTTCTCTATGTTTTCGCTTCTATCCAACTTGTTTTACGTGCCCCCTGACCCAACTTGTGGTTACAAGTTGTCGCCTAATGGTGTTGTTATTGATCTTATGCACTTCTGTTTAGGTACTTACGTTGTGCAATTGCTGATGTCTTCATATGTAATGGATGTGATATTGCAACTTCGATTCTGTCTTGTGTATGTGCTAACACGCTTAACTTCATTTGTACTCTGTAGGAAAATAGTGAATGGAATGAATGGCGAGTTCGTGTTTTGCAAGAGCGCAATGCAATTGAAAACGTCTACCGATGGGCTTGCGGGTATGGTCCTTCCCTATATTTACTGTACTTTGTAGTTAAGTGGAAAGTGTGGCTATAGTCACTTTTTATATTAAAATTTGATGCATCATCCTGGTAAACTAGTGATTCTAACCTGTTATCATGTGTATGGCTTTGGTGCAGTTTTATGAATTATGATTGCCAATATAGGCTGAAATTCATATAGGTAGCAACCTGAGAAAATGCAACAAATTGCCTATATCTGAGTTCCTACAAACTCAAAATAGTATGTTAGGACTCAGGATGTGTATATTGTTTTGCTGTTATATGCATGCAATTTGTTGTCAGAGCTCCTATTTGTTTATTTGTATCCACTACCTTGCATTGAGCTTTATTCTTTAGTAGGTTTTAGAGCTATCTCTATCAATATTTATGACTAGAGAAAAAGGCATTAGTCAAAGCTTTATGACCATGATGATGGTTTCTATATCCAAATCTGTCTTGTATATTCCTTTTGTAATGCTTGATGTAATTGAGTAAGCAATCAGCTATGCTTTAGAATACTTAAAATATATGAGAAAGTAGAGGTATAATCATACTACTGGCTAGTCTTTTGCCTGCCAATCGATATTTCTCTAAGCTGCTCAGATGGCTTGATTTCATGGCTGTAAACTGGCAACCTAATTAAATAAAGGACTGGGATTGTGGAGATCTTTGTCCACAGCAAAGTGGATAATGGTTGTAAGGAGAGGGTAATTTAAGGGTGGTTATTTTCTGTTTCTTGGGGTATTAACCATGCGTAGGGTGCTACCATTCTCTGGTGCGCAATTTTCGTTTTCATAAAATATGGAAGATAATTGAATTGTATGCTCAGATTCAAAGAATTATCTAGTGGAACGGGTTCCTTCTGTTCGTAGTGTTGAAGAAACTTAATTTGATGGCTAAATTGTTTCCAATATTTGTTGATTAGCTTCCCTAATATTCTTCAGTCTTGTTTTAGTGTTATGTAGAAAAGATTTTGTTTTCCCTTGTTTTCTGCAGCCGTCCGACAGCATTGCAAGATAGGACAAGGGATAGTGATGAGGATGACCTTCATGACAGAGACTATGATGTAGCAGCTCTAGCAAATAATTTAAGTCAGGCATTTAGATACAAAATTTATGGAAATGAGGATGCTGAAGAGGTAATTAGTTGGTTCTTTTCTCTTCTAAAACCAATGCTTTCATCTTTTAAGTTACAGATTTGAGGTACTGACCTTATCACATTACGGAATTCTGCCTGCAGGAAAATGGAGGTCTTGATCGAGATGAGGAGGTAACATGAAAACATCCGTTTTATTTTATATGGGAGAACCTTTTATTTATGTTGTGGGATTCTGGTTTTGTTGGAGGAGGTACTGGGTGGGAAATTGGGATGTAAACTATATCAGAATGAAACTTTGTATTCTTTAAAATATTTAATACGTAGTTTGATTTTTGATCTGCAGGATGTCTATTTTGATGACGAGTCTGCTGAAGTAGTTATATCGTCCTTGAGGCTTGGTGATGACCAAGGGAGGTAAGTTAGTTTTTTTCTTCTTCTTCATTTGATGTATTTGATTCTGATCTTACGTACCAATTATATGAACAAAATTCCTAGTTCTAGTCATTTGTGGTTTTTGCTGAAACTTTACGGGATGTGGGAGTGGAGGGAGTGTGAACTTAAGAGAACTACAGCTGTACTAGTATATGTACTGAAACCTCCTTACCTCCACCATGTTTTTGCTTAAAGTCATCTGATGATACTATGAAGTATTAATTTGTTTGCATATTAATTTAGTTTTAGGGATGCTTTTCTATGGTCAACTGACTATTTGATTTGGAATCTAAGCGTTTTTTTTTTTTGGGTCATAATGCAGCAGTTTGTTCACAAATTCAAATTGGTTTGCATTCCAAGATGACCGAAATGGTAATGCACCTGAAAGTACCTCTCCTGGGGAGACGATGGATGAGATAAATTTGAATGGAAATGCAAATTGTGGTAACAGCAGTAGTGATGATGAGGTAGTGGTTGGAGAGGATGATGAGTTGACTGAGAGCAAGGATCCAGTCAACGGGGTATCCACTTCTAACACAGACTTCTTAAGTAGCTTTCCTGGGAGTGACCCTATTTCGCAAAATGAGAAAGTGAATCTTCCTAATGATGTTGGGTTCTTCAGATTTGAGGCGTCAGATAATGAAGAATTGTTTGGAGATAGGCCTTTACCTGAATGGGTAGGGTGGGGAGAATCTTCAGATTTGCAAGTTGGTGGGTCAAGTGTGAATCCATTTGAAGATCATGATGACTCGAATGATGTTTCTTGCCAAGCCAAGGATGTTGCAACTCCTGATGGGAGTTCATCAGTGTCAAGTAGAGATGTCGTACTCCCGAACGGTTTTTCATCACCCACCAAGGATTCTAGTGATGGATCAGGGTCATGCAGTAGCGACTCAAGCCAGAGATCTGCAGCAGTGCCCTCATTGTTTGAAGAGGATGTTGAATTTGTCGGTGTGGAGTTAGAAGGTACTGAAAAGGCAATGGAGCAGGCTCTTAAGGAGGGGATTGTGGGTGAAGCAGGGCCCTTGAAGAGGAACATTATCCCTAAGATGCCAGAAAAGGAGAATTCTGATGACACAGGCGCTGGGATTAAGGAGTTCAATGATGCAAACTATTGGAGGGTTGATCAGGAGGTTGCCGTCCTGGAGTAATAGTGTGAGTTCATTCTGTTAGGGTGGTTTGAACCTGTAACTTGGATTCTAGGGCCACATCCCCATTCCCCGGCGGCCAGGGTTTATGCAGCAGAATATGTACAGTATTTTTGTTTCCAAATGGGGGTTGAAAGGACGGTAGGGTATGCTGTGATTTATTGTTTTAGTTGTTAATTATTATTGTTACTCGTAATGCTGATTATTATTCAGGGTTTTGTGTCTTCCTGTTTCAGACTCGAGGGTTTCCCTCATCCATCGTATTTATGTTTCTTTTGGCTAGCATCAAACATTTAGTTCATTAGAAGCATTTCCTAGCGGATCTGATGTAGGATTCTTTTTAGGAAATGTATTATTTGTCTAATAAGCAGTAACTGTCAACCTACCTATGGGGTGAAGGTTATAGGTTTGGATGTCAAAGTTCATCCGCAAATTGATATTTAGTAGCTGAAATTTGTTTGGATTGTGTACTCATTGCGTTCTCTTTTAACTGGTGTTGCAGCAGCATTCCATGTACATCTCCACTTAGATCTTTCTACATTGAACGGAGTTCATAGGTATTTGATAACTAGAATTATTGATGCAATTACAGGTCGTAAATTTTTGGGGTCGCTAGCTAACATCTTTTATGCTTATGTTTATGCTCATCGCTCATGCTTCTTGATTCTCCGTGAAAATTCTCAGGTTGCTGCATAATGCAATTTGTTTATGCTTCTCTGATTTCTCCGGCAAAAGCGGGAACACTCAGTTTGAAGATTCCCCACTTTAAAACCAAAAAGAACGTGCTTTGGTCCTTCCCCCTTCCTCTTTATGCAATTTAGTATTTTCACTTTCCCTCCAAAAATTGCAAAATAAGGGTATGTACTTTTTGAAACTTTTTAATACAAGTTGTTTTGCTAGAAGTTCTAGCCTATTCCGGGTATGTACTCGCTCTTTTGGGTTCGGTTATGTGTGGGTATATAAGTTTTTGGAGTAATTAATCTAAACCATGGTGAGCATAGTTCAAGTTCGGGAAACCTGGTGGTGAGAAATTGGTCTCAAATTTCGATTTTTTTCATAACAAGTAATGGGGTTTGTTTTTACATTTTATTAGCTGCCTTCGAGACGCTTCAATCAGCTTCTCTTTTTTTGGAGTAAAATTGTTTAGCTAGAAACCCGATTGCGCTGCTAGATTTTAGCAATAAGCCACAGGTGAGCGGAATTTCGGATCCTTGGTCCCCAGCCGGGTAGAAACCGAGATGCTACCAATTAAATTAAGCCAAGCCACTAGCACCATGCCTCGCACCTGTCTTGCCATCATTATGACCCGTGACTAATCCCAGTACCCATTTCCACTACCAAAAGGATCTATTGATTTTTCATCATCTGTTCATATTTTTGTCTGTTTTGTGCCAATGCAGTGAAAGTAGTAAGACTTGCAATCATCCTGCAGGCACATTTGTTGATTGCATCCAATTTATTCAATTTGCTTCTTTGTGTTGTGATGTTGAGTGTTGAGGCATCAAATCAAGGAATCATTGTGTTTGCCGTTAAAAGAATTGCTTTTATCAGTGGTGGCTCAACATGATTTAAATTTTGCTTTTGTACCGACGTGTGGTTGTTGTGCTCATACCTTAAGGAACGTTGTAGGTTCGATGTTTCATCCTTGTGTATAAAAAATTTACATATTATTAACACTTCACCGTTTATTTAGGTCAATCCAGTGTAAATAAGATTAGTCGTAATTGAAATAGCATTGAAGTACCGGTTCAAATTTTTTTTCTTTTTTTGCTTTTGAGCAATAGGATAGTGGAGTGCTTTTGTATAAGGAGACATGGAATAATCAGTTATGAATAGAACGACGTAACCACGACCAGATTATGTGGTCGTAGGAATCCACACCATTGGATGAATCTATTGGGCCCTCAGACTACAGCAGATGATTAGTGCACAGATTGTCAATAATTGTGTAAAACTTGAACTATTGGCATTCAGGAAGCATGGAAGCGAGGAAGAAACTGGTCGTGCTTACTTCATTCAATCGGTTTAATGCCAATTTTACGTAAAACACAACTAAGTTCTCTTTGTTTTAAGCTGGAATAGTTTTGGTGTCGTGTCAAGTTTTACACATTTGCATGCTGCTCTTTTAACACATATTTATAGGGTGATCCTGCTTGTTTAACACTTATTGATGATGTGATTTTAGAGTTAGTAGCATACTAAAGAATTATGAGCGCAACCCCACGATGAGAGTGGACCAATCCGAACTCCTAAGTTTTGCTAATAAGCAGTTAGCGAGTTCTACTTCAAGGAGGAATATATCTCAATTATTTACCGATATAATAATAAAAATATTCGTATAAACTACTCTTTTTGGTGCACAATAAATGACTTTTTTTCTACGAATTTTTACTGTTTATAATACTTGTCATTTTATCTTTTTCGAATTATATATTTTGTGCAAATGACAAAAAAAAAATTATTCATCAACCCAATTTGATGCTGTGGTAATTTGAGTAAAAATTAGGAGTAAAAATGAAACAATGCGAAATAAACTAAGATAAAAAATCATTGTTCCACGAATTTTTACTATCTCAGAACGTCATTTATTTTGTCCTAGAGAGAGTAATAAACTGTGTTTAAATTAGAGGAAGGGCGAAGACGGACTTCGCCCTCTTTTTTTCTTTTCTTTTTTCCTTTAGGAATGATGTGGGATTTTCTCTAAATAGAATAAATTCATAGTTTCCTCTTGAAACAAATTTTGATCAAGTTTATGTTGATTTAAAATTAAACGATAATTTTTGCATAAAATGTACATAATAAATTAATAATACTATATGGCTTGTTGCGTGTGCAGTAAAAATATTAACGAGTAAATATATAAATTCTAGTGGAAAAGAAAAAAAAATGGTAAGATAATTATATATAGCATGAAGGGAATGGAATGGATTTTTTAAAATTTACTTTGTATGAGAATTAAAAAAGAAAAAGAAAATGAGCGGAAATGAAAGGGAAAGCGAATAAAGTTATAAATTGTTTCTATTTTAATTTTTAGTTTTACATCAAATTAAATATGATAGTAAAATTATATCATTTTCGGCTCATTTCTTTCAATTTAAACAGGGAAGAAAAAGGTAAAATTCACCAATACTATATTTACAATTGAACGAAATAGGTCATTGTATTTATCCATTCGATCAACCTTCACCTCTATTATCTAAAAATAGTATTAATTGGTATCTTATAAATAGAGGAAGAACATTTTTTCTGCCCAAAAAAGGAGAGATTATTTTATTCCAACTCTTTTTTTTATGTGGGAAAAATTATCCACATTCGTTTAGATAAATTCATAAGGTGTCAAATTTATTTTTTTTAGAAATGTATTTTTAGAAAGTGGTGGTCAATGTTAATCGAGTGGAGAACTACAATGATTTATTTACAGTGACTTATTACCATAGTTTTAAAAACCGAACCGGAAACAAAAATTTCATGGTTTAATCGGGTTCGACCGGATTGACTCATTAGATCATTTTGAACCGTTCACATATCCAACCATTCAATCTTAAATAATTGAACCGGCTGGTTCAATGTCTATAATGGGCCGACCCATCAAATTTTTCATATTTAAAAAAATAAAAAAATAAAAAATGCAAAACGACGTTTTGGTTGGGTAACATTGACCCAGCCGAGTCAATAGCGAGTCGACTGTGGGTGGATCAGTTTTTCCTAGTTCGTATGTAGGTCCGATCAGATAGCTAAATTGAACCGAAAACTTAAAATTTTACGGTTGAACCGATCGATCCAGTCCGGTCCGGTTTTTAAAACTATACTTATTACCCTTTTCAATTAGAAAATTATTGTCCTACATGCAAAATAATATATAGTACTAAATACTTTATTGATCAATAGCAAAACACTCCTTGAACTTTCAATTTTTTGATTTCACCCTTTTATTTTTTGGGTACAATCTACCCTTATGTTAGTTTTTCCGTCAAGGTATTTATGGACACATATACGGTATCCTACAACTGATTTCCCCCTTTTCCTATTTTTTTTCTACCTTTTAATTTTAAATTTTTCATTATTTCAGTGAGGAACATGAATATTATAATAAAAAAATTAAAAATTTATACCCAATATATATACAATTTTTCTTTTCTCTCTTTTCTTTGTTGGAAATGGTTCTCACTTCTCATACTTAAGCATAAGAGAGATTCAAGATTTGGAAATTCACGCGAGAAATCTAAATGTCATATCGTGACAAAACAAGAATAAACAGTTGGTAGCAGAAATAAGAGTAAAAGAATCTGGATCATTCAAATGACTGACTGAGAAAATCTTGACCGTACACGAAAAGTGGCTTTTACATCTTACACGTAACCGCATTGTCAACCTTAGAAACCAGTTTCTTTCTTTGATATTTTTCATTTAATAAAATTAACTAATACCACCCTTTCCAACGTATCTTTGACAATAGATAATGTGGGGTCCACCGCACGAACGCGTCTTAAGGCCATGTCATCAAATCTCTGTCGTTTTATGATGCTTTATGACGTCAGCCGATAACAAAAGGATTTATAAGTTGAATTTTGATAATATCAAAATTATTATAATCTTCTGTAATTCTACCTATAAAACTTGTGTTTTTAATTAGAGTTGTATCAAGGCGACAATGATTATTTAATTACACAAACAATTTAATTTTATTGGAAATTTATATTTCTCACGATTTATTTGTATGTCGAAAAAAATAAACCCAATTAATCTAAATTTTCACCGTAAAAAATACCTATTAAGTCTTTATTTGAATCAAATTATTCTGAGATTTTGATAGTATTATAAAATTTCAAAGCAATTGCGCCAACTAAGGCTCGAATATGAGATTGTTCAAATAATTTTTTGGATTAGCTAATATTTTAACCCAAACTACCATTTTCACCGGGTAATTAATTAAGGAATCGTTTAATTTTGGATTAGCTAATTAATCTTGGGAAATGTGAAGCAAATGAAAAACTAATCCGTCTCTGATCTGTAATCCACGACGGGTTTGGTTGGATTTAATGCCCCCCACGAGGATTCTTGGATCCTGTGCGACAGTGCAAGCAAAGCAACTCTGCTTCCTCTTCTTATTCTAATAATAATAAGAAAAAAGGGTAAGATACACCCCTGCATTTGTATCATAGGTCAAGATAAGCCACTATATTTATAATTGAGTCAAATAAGTCACTGTATTTGTATCACATGTCAGGATAAGCACTACATTTGTATCATATGTCAAGATAAGACACTACATTTGTAATTGAGCCAAATAAGCCACTACATTTATCCATTTGATCTATATTAACCACTCATCCCTTATACCTTGTTTGGATACATCATAAGACTATGATTACGTAATAATTTTTTTTAAAATGACATGGCATACAAATCATGCTCAACATTCATTTTTGCAATAGCAAAATAAAACGTTGAATCAAAATATTCAAAAATAAAAAATCGAGCGAGATCAAAATAATATTCATTTTTTTAGCGATAAAACATCGAGTAAGATCAAAATAATAAACCACTATTTTTGTGCACTCAATTTTATTTATTTTTGAGATCCAACTTTTTATTTTTCAATTGTAAAAATGAGTGTTGGTCATGGTTTTTATGTCATGTTATTTAAAAAAGAATACCATGTAATATATCCAAACAAGGTATAACTATTTTTAGGGATGAGTGGCTAATGTAGATCAAATTGACAAATGCAGTGACTTATTTGACTCAATTACAAATATAGTGGCTTATCTTGACATGTGATACAAATGCAGTGGCTTATTTGACTCAATTATAAATATAGTGGTTTATCTTAACCTATGATACAAATGTAGGGGTATATTTTACCCTTTTTCCTAATAATAATAATAATTCTTGATTTCTTCGTTTTAAATATAGTGAAGTAATGCCTCAAAATTCAGGCCATGTTACATCTCTATGCTTACTAATTAATTGTTTCCGGCCCATGGAACAAGATAAGAGATTAATACTATAATTAATTAGCCCATTTGATTATTCAAGTTTCGGAACTGCCATTAAAAAAATAGTTATTTTATTGATTTCGTCAACTAAACGCTACCTTAATTTCTTTTTTATCTCTAATTTATGAGTTTTAAAAATATGCAAATATTTTCAAATTGACAATTAGGAACGATTTTATTTTCTAAAACCACAAAGAAAAGGAGACAAGAGAGTAGCTATTATCATAGCCTAGGGTTCCAATCCAATCTTGGTTTTTGTAACTATTATCACAGAAATCATGAGAAACGGGATCCCACAATTAATAGAAGCTGTTTGTGACTGAAAACATTGAGAAAAATTGGAAATTGGAAAAATTGCTTCGAAAGATGCATCCATGTCTCTCTCGTCTTGTCTTGCCAATTCACATATTTACTACCCTAAATTTCCACATAAGCTCCTCATTTTCATGTTCTTGACCATTTGACTACCTTACAATCCCCATACACATTTCTACTCAAATTCAGCAAAAGTAAGTGGTGGTGGGCATTTGGGAATTTGGGCAACTGGGAAAGGGTGGAATCAAATCGGGTGGACCAAACAAGCCCACCCACCAAAACGGCGTCACAAATGCGGTCGCACCCGCACGTGGGTTTTGGTCCATGATACAAGCTATGCCGGTTGACCACGCTAGAAATGACTAACCGGCTATAGTTTTTATAGAGGGACATTATAACCAAGCTCCTAAGCTCTCCTATGATATTTTATGGGTTATATGCTAGGGATTGTCAATGCTCTGTCTCTACTTCCATTTCCTCTACATTTTATCTATCAACAATTGCTGCAACAGACAAACACATATCGTCATGTTTTCAGGAATTTGCTTTGCTGATCCCAATTCCGACCTCTCTCTGGATTACCAGAGTTACCATCACACTGGGAGCCCGTTAAAACTCGAACAAAATTAGTCTCAATTGAAATAAGTCACTTTTTCTCGAAAAAAGAGTTTTATGGGAGAAGCAGAAAAGAAGATAAAATGGTCTTTAAAGATCACTGTGTATTAAAACTCAGCACCAAACAGGGTTTCAGATTAACAAGATAAAATTCAGACAATTCAAATAAATAAAACAAACAGGAGTTTTATGTCCTGTTTGTTTGTTTCTCCTCCCAACTACAGACATTAACTTAAACAACTGAAAACTCTTCAACGTCTATTTAGAAACATGCCTTCCTCCACATCATGCAAATATGCTCAAAGGACCGGTCTTGTTTGAAGCCTCTATTCCGTTCTCCGCATTCCTCATCCCGGTGATCCATGTCCTGCAACATAACACAATTCTCGAGTTTGATTAACAAAAAAAAAAGTTTGAAACTCCAAACATTGATTAGAACTCGAGTCGAGTGGTGTGTGTGTAACATTGTATGTGTAAAGGTCAACTTTTGTAAAAGAAAACGTTCCTTAGAATCCTGACTAAGAAGGCACACATTGAAAGCAAGAACTGACTCTGAATTCATACTATTATTTCCACAAAATATATAAAACCTTTTACGATCCCTCTTACCTTCCAATATTGCCAGTAGTAGTTGGATTCATCCGGATAGTGAGTTGTTTTGCAGTTTTGACAAAAACACTGAATTCCAACAAGAAGAAAAGAGGTTAATAACTGCGTCAGTATATAACCCAAGAACAACAAATTTGAAATGGAGGCAATGTTGCTCTTATAGAGGCAGAATACAAGTTATTGCATGCAGAAAAGTGACAAACAAATTTCCATTATTTCTCAAAAAGTAATACCTGAATGGTTCAACTCCAGTCTGTTTAACAGAACCTGTCACATCTCGGTAGAGTACACGACCCAGTATCTCTGATCTATCCATGCCAAACATATTGCCCAGCCTCCTGTGCAGCTCGTCATAAGAGCCTAGAACAGAAAGGTCAATAGTCCGGCCAACATCCTCTGACTCGATGAATACCTTGCAGTGATCAGCATCCATGCCTGCTTCAGAAATGTAGAGACTCTGGTGCCACGAAAACCCAGTATCATGAGACTTTTCTGGCAGCATATGTTTCTCAGGTGCAGATCCCAACATATTTGGAATTTTTTCTATGCTGGGATTTTCATTCGACGAGTTTCTTGCAGTAAGAACTTGTGATATTGTCTCATTGGAACAGCTACGAGAAATCTGCTGCTCGGTGAGTATTGGTTGACCAAAGAGTAAAAAATGGTGTTTCTTTGGGTTATCAGATTTATCCAAATTTGGACTAGAGTTCCCCATTGTTAACAAGCAAGACAAATTGTCACCGCTGTTTGTGTGGCCTGTCCTGAAATTTTCAGCAATTTTAGGATGTGGATTGAATCGCTGAAGACCGGACAGAAACAGCCCTGGCTGCAGTTTGTTGTTAAACTGGAGATCTGATAAAGATATTCCAAATTGAGCATGCCTGGCTCCCTGTATGCCTGCAGGAGTGTTATCTGATAGACAACACATGGGGCTGCTGGGCCCGAGGGGGTTGCCTGAAAAAGATGGCAATTGAAATTGACCATCAAACGGAAAGTCCAAGTGTTGCGGGACTCGCAACTTCTTTCTAGGTGGTGAAAAGGGCGACAGGTGGATGACTGGCATATTTGATACCAATTCAACCAACCATGGATTGATACGCTTTACATTCTGTAGTAAATCCGGCTCATCCCATGACACCTGCAACAGGATTTGTAAAGATACGTAAGAAAGACAAATGACTGAAGTAACATAAAATCAAGACACTTTTTGACTGAAAGAAAGAGCAAGAAGATCAAAGTCTTAAAAATGAATCTAGAAATTAACAATCATCAGAGTGGAATCCAGGAAAGGGAATACTCAAAAGCTAGATCTGGTAACTTCAAGGAAAACACCACAATTAGTGCATCATTTGTGGAAATTTTGTTGATTAGTACATCATTTATCGAAGATTCTGGGTCAGATACTCGTATCTGTTTTAATGTAAGACTTGCTTTTAATCACAGGACAAACCTTTCCTTCTGGAAAGAGCATCCATTACAAGTAACTCATAACAGCAGAAGACCCTAATCTGACCTTGAAAAACAGTAAAATAATGAGGACCAAATCAATGAAGAAAAGTGCGACACATCCTTTCAGCATTATGCACAAGTAAAAACCGTACGCAGATTTCACCAACTTCAACCCATCAAAAACTTACTATTATGATAGCAAGTGTTCCGTTCCTCTAAAAATGCATTATCACTTGTGTGATGCAGCCAATAGTTTTATCAAGAAGACTTGGCAATTAACGTCAACAAATATAATTCTAGAAACCTGTTTGAATCAACAAATGACTGGATTTCAGGCAACAATGTTACTATATCCTAGGCAGTAAAGGTATTGAAAAGAAAGATAAGGGAAGCATGCTTGAATGTAGATATGCCACCAATAGCAGCAAATCAGCATACTTTAGCTTGGTATAATTTTGAATAAATAGGCAAATATAACCACTTACTACAAGTCTACAACTTGCAATTGCCTCGTGAGCTACTCAACCGAACATTTTTTTTCCTATCCCTAAAACCAACTCATATTTTACGACAAGCGGCTAATCATGATAAAGATTTGTGTCAAAATAGGTGCTCTCGTTGCTTAACAAACTATAGATAACTGAGCCTCATAGGAGGTTTGAATAGCTTCCGAAACAACATCCAAACATGAGTATCATCAAAAAAGATAACTTAAGAACTACTCTAATAAATTACAACACAAGGAAGCATGAGAAAGTATTGGCAATAGAAACAAGCTTCAAACCTGGAGAAGCCTCCATGGAGAATTTGGCCAGCGAATGGGATCAGCAACCTGGACTGATGACACAGTCCCCATGAACCAGCTAATCCGTGAAGAATCCTCTGTTTCAAAAGCCATCTTAAACCTCATACCAGAACACCAGTTAATCCTCATTGCTGCCCTCACTGAACAAGCCTTAACACAAAACTCTGGCGTGCTAGCCCGCGGATAATAAACAACCTCAAAAGGCCGTCCACTCGCAGCACGCCCCACTGCCTCCAAGACCTCTTCAGGGCTCACTCTACCCATCCCTTTCAACCCTCCGTTTTTAGTTGACTTGTTCTCATCTTCCTTCAGAAAAAGTGAAAAGCCACCATAAGTGCTGTTATTAAGGCAATTCAAATTAGCATTCCATCCAGAACATTCAAGTCCATTCCCAACTCCAACACCACGCTTGGAGCGGCGTATCCCAACACAAAGGTCACCATTTTGAGCCCTTAAGAACACAATTGAATCCCCAGCAACCAGTTTCTTCTGGTTCACAAATGTACTCCAACCAGTAGTCAACAAATGCCTCCTTGGTGTTCCTCTATAGATGTGCCTAAACTTCCACACCTCACCTTGCACATCCTTAGCAATCACCATCTGCACCGGCGGGTCAGCTGAGTAATCCAGCCGTGGAAAAATCGTCTCTGCACAGTATCTTGGGACTGAAAACCCCCCTCCATTGTTAGCATCAGATTGAGTCAGAGTCTTAGCGAAAGAAGATGGCTTCTCCGGATTGTTACTACTACCACTATTATGACCAGCATCAGTTCCATTAACACCAATCTCATCAGAGAAATCAATTTCATTGTTTGGCAAAGGGATGAGGCCAATCTTGGCATAGACTTCGTCGGTCTCCTGGTCAGCAAGGAATTTAATGGCGGAGACGCGGCAGAGGATGAGAGGAGGGATGGCCCGGCGCGGCAAAGATGAGAAATCAACGGCGGATTGAGAGTGTTCAGCATGGCCTTGAGGAAAGTAGAAGACTTTGGAGTTCACAGAAGGGATCTGGACCATGCTCCCAGCACAAGCATGCCATAGCTGTGGATCCAGCCCATTCTCCATATCTTTCATTGCTTCAAAACTGAACAAAGAGAACCCAGAAAACAAAAAAATGGAGAAGGTTAAGCAAACACCAAAGAGGGGCCTGTTAATTTAACTTGAAAGGGACGAAGGAGTAGAGAAATCATTAAAAAAGATTGAAAAGAAAGAAACCCAGTTCATTAATTGCAAGATAGAAACAGTACAAGTTTGAAATTTTACCTGGAGAAATGGAACAGTGGTGGGTTGTCACTTCAAATTTGGTAATAAAGTTGAAGACTTTGCAGGTAATTTATGGATCAAGTTTCAGCTAGCATTTGAACAACTGTGAAAAAAGCTTCAAACTTTATGCAAACTTCACTGTATTGCTTGAAAGGAAGAGAAAGGGTATCTATGATTTTTCGTCTTTTTGGTTTGGTTTCTTTGTTTGCTGCTGCTACTGCTACTGCTACTTCTGCTGCTGCTTCTTCTCTGGTTTTGTTTACTAGTAATAATAGAAGTAATAAAATAAAAAGGTTTTACCAGTTGCAGAATTTTTGAGGTACGTGACAAAGAAAGTTGCAGGAAGAGACAGAGGGAAAAACAGAGAGGGGAGACATTTAATCACCCGATCAGATGTTAGAAGAAGCAACAGGAGCAGCAATCTTGTACGGAGAAGACCACCATTGCCTTTGCCTGACCATCATCTGATCTTCTGATTTCTGATTTCTGATTTCTGACCTTTTCTCTTTCTTTTCTCTCTTCCTTAAATTAACTTTCACTCCTCAGTCCTCTCCTCTCCACTACACTCCAAAGCAACAGTTTTTCTAAAAAGGATCTTTCTCTCCACTATTCTCTATTCTTTCAGCTTCTTGTTGTTTTTTCTTCTATCAGATCTCAAACCCAATTCTTCTCATTTCTCTCTCTCTCCAGCCCAACAACACATGAAGTAATCTCTAAGAAAGGACAATCATTTTAATTTAATTAATTCTTTGTTATTGGATGGAGTCGATGGACTACATAATTCCATTTAAGCCAATTTTTAATTAATTATTATTGTTTCTCTACTTTTAATTAATCTATTATTGTTTCTTTTTTATAAACAAAATATATTATGAACATAATTTTAAATAATTCTTTTCAAGTTTAAAAAAAATGCAAAAGAGACCTAAGTTCTGCTGTCATTCGAATAAAAACTAGACCACCACGCCATTATTACCAAACTTTAAAAGCTTATAATGAAAAAGAGTGTCCCTTACAACTTAGCTATCAAATTAATTCCTACTACTAAATAGCATAAAATGCTTTAATTTTAGAAAATTAGGTGGTTAAAGGAACTTTTCAAGATTGAGTGTTATTTATATAATGTGAGACTTTATACATTTCGTGACACACATCTCTTCAAAATATATAAGTTAGAAAACATAATTTTTCATTAATTTTTTTTTTTTTTTTACTAATGGTAAAATAATAATGTAAATTAATGAATAGACTCTTCAAATATCATAAATTAGAAAACATAATTAATATTATAATAATTATTATATAATTTTGCAATTTAAAAACATAATTAAAATAATAATAATATTATTAATAATATGATAATAGAATTAAAATTAATTATTTTTCTAATTCATGATATTTGAAGAGTCTTAATATGATTTATTTACATTATTATTTTACCATTAAATATAGAAATTGTGCAGTTATATGAATTTATTTTAATGAGGTTTGTATTATTATTATATTACACTATGTATATTTATTATATATATATATATATATATTCATTTATTATATCCAAAGAAACATTCATATATTTAATCGTGTGTTTGGCTCCCATTAACGGTTTATTTTTAAAGTTAAACTGGTAAAAATAGTTTTAAATACCAAACGTTTGGTTAAATTCTTTATTTTTGACTATTTAACTTGAAAAATAAACATACTATTTTTTTAAATTATAAATGAACCTTACCTGAAAAGCGAGGAGAACGGGGAAATTCTTTTCTAGTGGAATGGTGTTTATTTGTATTAATAATAAAAATATATTTATTTTAAATATAAATTTATTTATATAGTAAATATTTTTTTCTCTAATCTCTATTATAATAGATAATTAATGATTTAAAAATCTAAATTAACTTAAAAAAACGTAAAAATGTCATAATATTTGGGAGGAAAATAACTCCTAAAATATAAATTTATGTAGGAAAGGAGGAGTGATTAGTAGTTAGGAAATGCGACTAGGAGACATGTCGTCGGTACAAAAGGACAAAAAAGTATAATATCGCGAGTTATATGAAGTGGCAGTAGTAAATAGTAATGCTCTGCAATCGGAGCAGTCATGACCGACCGGACCAGACCAGAAACCCAAAAAAACTAACCTAACCATAGTTAACTTAACTCTATTCTCTTTTAACCGTAGTGGTTAAACCCTAACGGCCTAACCTAACCAAAAGGATTAGGACTCTAATTACAACCGTAATCAAATCCTTGCAGCTTCATCTTTTAACTGGAGTGTGAGTACCACCGCAAGTGGTTATTGGGAGGTGCCTCACACGCGCGGTGAAAAGTTTTGGTGCGGAGTTTTTTAAGAGAAGTCGGCGATCTTTTTGGTCGGGGATGTGCGCGTAGGGTGACTCGTGCGAAAAGTGAGAGTAGAGGAATGTAGTGGTAGTGGCAGTAGTAGAGTGTACCCAAGATTTTTGTACAAATCTGTTGTACCCAAGATTTTTGTACAAAGTACAACAACATCTGCATGCGTATGTATGTTGTCAATGTACCCAAAAAAAACTGCGAGAATCATGTAGTTAATAGAAATGCTATAATTTAAATGTGTGGAAGGAATACCATTGCACCACTCTAGCAGTGGTTGATGTACTACTAATTATTATTAATACTAAGAGTGTGTGTTCACTATGAGTCTATGTATGACATGTAATACATACACTGACATAACATCACAGCCGTAGATGTAGATGGTGACACCATATGTATACCATTTAATGAGCTAACAGTTTCATCATGTGTCAATTCCGGGTGTCTAATCGCAATGTCTTAAGAATCCTTCTTTTCTTCATTTTAGTGTTGTTTGATCCAGTAACATTGTAGTCACTATCTTACTTGAATCGTGTAACATACAATTAATTTATTAATTTCCTGTCAGGATAGAAATTAAATAAATGAATTTAAATTATGATAAAAAAATATAAATAAATGGAATTTACGTTTTGTACATGCTCAAAGGTGACAAAATATACCCTTGATGTGTCTTAGCTACCTAAATCTCCCAAGTGCCATATAAGAAGACTTAGTTCGGATTATCTAACAATATCAGAAACCGACATAAAACATGAAAACACTTAATTAGATAGATGAAAAAATGAACTTAAAAAGTTATCATATAAAGTAAAGAAAATATTACTACGTCTTTACTCATAGACCAAAACCTTGATATGGACACAAATACATCAAGAGCAGTTAATTCACTTATTTATTACGTGACATTCCAACGAAAAATATTTATTAACCCAACCAAATTTTAGAAAATATTTAAACCAGAAAACTAATTATAACAGCAACGTCCACGTGGAAATTTAAAAATTAATTTATTTATTTTTATATAGAGGAGAAAGCAGAAAGTAACGCGACAATTACGTCACGTCACAATAGTAATGGCGCGTATTGTTTTTAAAAGTTGGAGTGGGCTTTATTAAGGTCATAGCACCCCCAAATAGTGTGTAGCAATACTAGCCATTTCATATCCACCGTAATGAATTGCTACAGACAGACACGACACAACACATTAATACACCATTTTTGACAGTTATCCCATGGCCTATATATTTCAATGCTGCAAACCAAACCAACTGCACTCACTCGTACTCTCTTTTCTGGCACCTAAGGGCCTAAATATGTTGGGCCTGTCTTTTTAAGAAGTGGTCCAAAAAGTAAGACTGTATATAGCCGGTTCGGTCCAGTTTTTAGGTTGGAACTGGACCGAATTGGAATTTAATGGTTCTAATTAGGGTAGAATCGATCCGAACTGTTACTATCGGTTCGGTTCCGGCTCTGACTCGTTTTTTTTTTTTTTAATCTGGGCGACGTGTTTGAACCCGTTTGCGTTGACAAAGGGGCAATAACTTGCCAGTTGCCAGTTGCCACTACGCAACCACAAATATTATCAAAGTGTGAAAGATTTATCTATATATTAATATACAATATTTATTGGCAAAACAACACCGTTTAATTGTTAAACACACAGTTTTGATTTTTTATTTATTTTAAATAATGTTTTGATTTAAAGTGACTAAATATTAATAAATAATAAGTATTAATATATTGAATGTAATGAATATGTTTAACAAATATCTAGTACATGTCAAGAAGTATCGTGCTTCATATCGAGCCTAACATACACACATGAAGAATTTTCAAGTATAATCATGCTTCATATAAAGATAAGATTATATCACTTATATTTAAAGCTTTAAAAATATCTTTGAACAATACAATAGTTAACTAGTTATACTCATGTACTGCGTAACACATTAATACAATTTAAATTAAAATCTTAAACCTCTAAACAATTAACTCAAGTAAATAATGATATTGAAATATAGACACCTTAAATCTAAATCATAAATGCCCATAAACTATTATATAAATTCATTACTTTAGTTGTCATCTAATTAGTAATTACATTTTATTATAACCCAATAAACTTCCAAATATCTGCGGTTCGGACATAAAGTTATACACTCCCAAGTTTTCAAAGTAAATAAATAAATGAAAAAAATAAACTGTAAAAAGGGAAAAAGAAAAGAGAATGCAGAGAGAGGGTTAATAGGCCGCAGTAAAAATGGTCCATAGCTACAAAGACAGGTTGGAGGCCCATATTGGTATGGGCATGAACCCACTTTTTGTACATAGGAGCCCTTAATGTCTGCACCAGTTTGGTCCTGGTGGTATATTGCTAATTATAATCATCTCCCAAATTTAATTTTATGAAATTTGACTATCATACTCATGATTCTGCGTCCGGTCCATCCCCCCGATTTGGCTAGTTTACGGCCGCGCGTGCCTGCTTTTTCAATACCTAAAATTAGTCATTATAACATTTGAGTTTAGTTTAATTTATGAACATCATCAATAGTTTCATATTCCTAAAGTGTTGTGTTAATATAACCATGTCTTACATTTTTTAATGCACAATTTTAAGTACAATTGGTGGAGCCTCTAATGAATCGATGACAAATGAGAGGAAAAAGTCGATTTTTTGTTTAATAACGTAGAAAAAACGAGAAAAAAGTACTCAAGTTTTAAAATCAAAGATCCGGGTGTAGTATGTACTATAAAAGGCAAACAGCGTGCGGAATGCGAAGTATGGTTGACGTAATTTTGTTGGACAATCATTTTGTTAATCGAAGCCTAAATTTGAGACACGAAAGCAAGAGAGTAAAAACGGCTATATGACACATTTAACCTAGACATTGAGGTTGACAGCTCGGAGCTATCGATCCTCCCCGCATAACACACAGACTACCCTACCCTACCCTACACATGGAGTACCAGTTAAGGCTCCTTTTCAACTTTCACCTACATTAATTTCTTTGCCCTTCGTGAACAACTTTTATCTTTTCCTGGCTTGTTAATCCAATTGGGAGGATTTTCACCTTGTAAAACTTCAATTTCATCTAGCAGATTTTTATGTTTTTTTGGTTTGATCTTCTAAATATGAAATAGACCTAAGTATGAGTCATACTACTCGACGGACTGCCACGGCCTGACCCCAACATGAACTTAATCCCAGCATGACATGACATAAATTCGAGCCTGTACGTCTATATATATATTTAACTTAAACTCGACCCAATTACTATTAAAAAGTTCGACAAGCTCAACTTTAGTGAGAACAAAATTTGAAAAACACTACTGACTATCTCAATCTTCTATTTTTCACATCGTCCACTTACTTAACTTCTAATGCTGTAGAAGGGTAGAACTTAGCTAGATAGTACAAAGTAAGGCTATATTTTTTATTGTATGGATTACTTCTAATGAAATTACTTGGTTGGATTAGTAATTTAGTAGTTTATATGAGGACAATCTTGGTTGATTTTTGTTTGTAATTATTATACTTGAACTCATAAATGATACTCTCTCCGTCCATTTTTAATGGACGCGTACTGTTCCGGCACGCAGATTGGATGTGGGATAACTCACTATTTGACCCCAAAAAATTACGTACTTTTTTTCGAACGTACGTTAATCCATCATAACGTACATCCGAGAAAAAATTCGGGGCAAAATTGTCTCAAATAGTGAGTCATTCGGCCTCGTTAATATGCGTGCCAATAGTAAAAGCGTCTATTATTAATGGACGAAGGGAGTATTTGATAATGGGATGAGGTGAAAATTGGAATTCTTATGTTTTTTTCATAAACGTTGGTATATTGTCTTGAATTTTTTGGTTGTTGGTTTATTTATTTTTTTATAAAAAAAACTCATGGGCTAGCCAAACAATAATCCAACCCTACGGGCCTTTGCCCGAACCCAATGGACTTAGGGGCTGGGCTTGAGTCTACCTTCCAGTGATTCAGGCAAAAACATAAAGGGGTAAGAGCCCAGCCCGGATCATATTCAAGTCTAGTACAATCATCCAATATACCACTAATAACCTTGTTCTTTTCTCTCACTTTGGTGAGAAAATGTCATTTTTCTAAAAAGCTAAAAAATGTCCACATTAAATCAGATGGTTTCGTAACTAGAGGATCTAACAAAGAACATTTATAAATAAAAGTTTCCCTTTTCTTTCTTAGTCTAAACTCTGAACCACATGTATCTCTGAGCTTACTCGATCAAGACTAATCCTGTTCGCATCGGGTTGATCTATTGGGGCAAAGTTTAGCCGGTAAGTTATTCTACATAAAAAATGAACTTGCGACATTAACTAGTTAAGGTATAAGGGTGTCAAGCCACTTACACAATCCGTTGGTGCATTTTTTTGCCCTAGATAAACAACTATTATGTATTTTCCCGATTCATTAGATCGAATTAAACCCTACCCTACCCTACCCTACACTTTCTGGTTGGGCATTATTTCCATCCCTCTACTTAGTCTAAAACGACAACAACCAAACTGACTCCGTTACAGACTACTTAGAGTGCCCTAAACGCATAGGGTCCCCCTCCCCTCCTCATCAGTCCTCACTACTTAGTACTTATTGTTTAATCAATGTGCAAAAACTGGAGACAAACCCTGCGAACCTACCCCTGTTCCAGCTGCCTGCCCCATCCACGTGTCATGATCGTGATGGGTTGTGTCGTTCTTTGGGTTGTGGCCTGTGATGTGACGCTACTTAACCTTATGGGCCTGAGGGTTCATCTGTTTCCCAAATTATGCAACATCCAGAGGAATCTCTGTCATTTTGTCCTTGACTCGAACGGACCGTCGGATGAGTTAACTTATGTGGCGGTTTTGGGCATCAACATCTTAGGATTATGTTGACGAACGAGTGACACGTGTAATTTTAGAAAATTCAGTCATGGCAATTGATAATACAAACAAGGCACCTCAAGGGTATTTTTGATCTTTCATCACCAGCGAGGAGGGTCCCGATATATGTACTTCCCGGTATATATCACTGCTAGTAGCCAAGACTATGTATACCGACTCTACCAGGTAAGTATACTACTTGTACGACATACTAGGGAAACTTTCGGGTAAAGGGGTAGGTATCGGTAAATTGCCGACCAAGCCCAAACGACACGTGTCTAGGGTGACCCACATGACGAGCCTATAAATACCCCCTGATAAGATTCGATCTTTGAGACGATCGGGATGATGGCTTCTGTTGGTCAGAGTCGCTGTAGCTGACGTTGGACACACCTGCAAAGTGCTGGAGGGGGGGCTCCGGCGTAGACACTCCGATGCTTAAGTCAGTAAGTGGTTCAAAATAGCAGAGGTTCTAGAAGGCAATCTTAGGCTTACCCGATGTTTTAAAAATGAGGGGGTATTTATAGGCCGCTGGGGGTGATACCTGGGCAAAAAGGCGATATCCCGGAAAGATAACGCTCTGGCTGACGTCACGGGCGATACCTGGATCTGACGTCACGGGATATACCTCCAAGGAGGGTGCCGAGGGCGATACCCATGGTGATGCCGGGGGCGATAACTCCGTGGGTGGTGTCGAAGCTGCCCTGGGATGAGATGATGCCGTGCGTGCAGAGACGTGTGAGACCTCCCCCCCCGCTGATGTCGACCATCCCAGGAAACACCTCATAGTTTAGCGGCGATAACTTAGATGTCCGATAGGGCTATAGGATTCCGTCCTCCTCAGGGGTCATAATTACAGCAATGCCCTTAGGATTGTCTTAATTGTTATCATAAGCCCAACTGAAAACGAGCCCGAGTGTTTACCAAGGGCTATCGCTCTCTGTTCATGTCGGGGGTCTTAGGTGAGGATCCATTCCTTCTTAGGGCAAGGTGCTTGTAGGATCATCGAGCTTCTTTGTCTGTTTTGATATGACAAAGATTGATTGAACGATAGGCAGCGCCTAGGTCGGGAGGTTTCCTCCGAGCAAGCGGATTCCGGTCTTCGTGCTTGTCCAAAGACCCGTCCTCATGGGGTGTCAAGGAATCAGCGAGAGACGCAGCTAACTCGTCCGGAACCATTAGGGTGTCACTTTCTCCTAGCGGTATTAACCTGCCTGGGTCATCGGCAGCGCTCAGAAGGTTACAAACTCGTCCAGGCTGTAGGAGAGTTGTCGATGCTGACGGACCACTATAGATGTCACCGCGGGAGAGGGTTTCGAGAACACGCGGGTTCTTTTCTTTCCTTTCCGCTCACGGAGTCAACGATATTGACGCGGTTTTATGCCATTGGCTGCCTACGATTTGTGCGGCTTTATACCACCAGATACCCGCGATATCGGCGAGGTTTTACGCTACTAGGAGCTACCTGCGACATCGATGCAACCTTACACTGTGGATACCTACAATCGTACGGTTTTTAAGTCATGGCTACCTGTAATATCGCGCACCTTTGCGTTTTCTAGGATTCTAGCTCGTACTCCTCTCGAGTACCAGCATCCTTAGTAGCACGCTAACGTCGATCCTCGTTTCTGCATCAGGTCCATCGGTCTTTGATGGTAACGGGGCAGCTCGTCTTTTGAGGACCTCCTCTTTCAAAAGGCCCATTTCTCGGAGCCTATAAATCTGGGAGCTTTCTCCACTCAAGTTTATCTCATCTTTTTCTTTCATAATCTGCATCATGGATCATTTGACCAAAAAATTCCTCATTTCCAAGGGCCATACTCTCAAGAACCTCAATGATGGTGACGTCTGGTTCCTGGAGAACATGCTGATCAAGACCTCCGAGGACATCTTGGAGTTGCAAGGGATGCTGACCCCACTCCATTCCAGGCTGGGAGCTACATCTCTGGAGGATTTCAGTCCTTTAGAGAGCGTGTCGAAGTTGGCCACCTCCATCGCTCAGATTCAAGTGGTGATCGCCATGCTGCAGCAGCGCAAGGACATGCTGGGGTGCTACCTGAAGGGGATGAGGGTCACCTCTACTGACCTTACTCTGGTCATGGACTCCCTGAGAGACATTCCCATTATACCCGAGGATGCTGGTTCCGACGCCTGACGGCGGTGGCTCCCTTTGAGCCTTTTTTCTTTTTTCTTTTTACGCTGCTGTACCTTTCGACCGTTAGGCCATAATAAATAAACTGTTTTTATTATGCCACTTGCAACTATTCTTCTTCTTCAATGCGCCATTTGTCTTTTTTCGGTTGGAGGCCTCCTCAGCCCAACTGAAAACGAGTCGGTCATTGGACGATTTTTTCACGACGGTTTCCTCGCTAACCGTTCTGCATTAATTCTGCGCCGCCGCTTCATTGTCAACTGATTGGGCTAATTTTTGGTTTTCCTCGATCTGTGGGAGATTCCAACAGGCGTGACTGCAAATCTAGATTTGCACTCCAGGTTGTACGCGTGTCAGTTCTCAAGAGTCGTGTCGGATGATTGAAAAGCTTTTCCTCCTTTTTTGGCTATTTAATGGGATCCTTTCCCCTATTTCCGTTCAACTTCTTGTTTATTTTTCCTCTCGGCAGGTTGCCTGTGATCTCATGGCTGATTCTTATTTTTTGGATACTGCTGCGCGGGATTCTCTGCCAACTCCTCCGACTTTGCCAGATTCAGAAAATCCTCCTCCGTCACCTCCGTGGAGGCCGTTCGTCCACCGGCGGGGTCGCAAGAGGCTGAGGAAAAAAGCCTTAAAGGTGTCTGAACCACTTTTTAATTCTCCCGCCCCTTCTGTTCAAAAGGGGGATGGACCATCTCTTCTTCCTCGTGATTCGCCAAAAATGGCTCTCCCTGCCTGCGCGGGCGTTGAAATGGTGACGCCAGCCGCTGAGGAGGAGTCAGGCCGATCAATAATACGCATAGGAAAAGAGGTTGATGAGCTTTTTCCTCCCATCAATAGGGAGCTATCGTTCTCAGATGATGATGTAATTTATTGTTATGATATCTCTTGGTCTGATGGCGATTAGTTTAGCGTGTCTTGCCTCTTTGTAGATGCCGTATGGCTTTTCAAAAATGAATAAGATAACGCTTCATTTTCCCTTTGTTCTCCTATCGCCTTCTCGCGCCATTTCTTCAAGCGTCAAGGGTTGCCGCGGAGGGATACCTGTTGCTGGGTGCAACCGTCTTTCAGTTTTCAGTCGGTAACTGTCTTCTCCCAAAGACATAAATGACTGTCCACGCGTCGCTTTCTGCTCCGCACGTGTCTCACTTTTACAGGCTGTCTCTTCTTCAAGTTCGACCTTTATAAGGGAACCGCTATTCTCTTTCATTACTTTTGCCAATACTTCGAAATTTTTCACACTCTCTTTCTCCTGTGCTTCTTCCTGCTCAAGAGGAGTTTCTACAACTGCTCGTCGGCGCCGACGGCCTGTTTACTGGCTTCTTGCTCCAGGTATTTTGTTCCTCTCTTGTCATAGTTTTATTTTTCCAGTCCCTTATGTCTCGTGTTAGAGCCGCTGCGGGTGCCGAAAATCCCATAGATCTCGAGGCTAGGAGAGCTCGTAGTATTTTTTGATTGTAATGAAGTTTTGAGGGCAGAGTTAGAGGAGAACGGTATCACCTTCCCCTTGGGCTGCCGCCCTTATATCCCTACGAAGGATATTCGGCTTCATGATGCCATGTGGGGAACGTTCCGGCTAGTTTATTTCAAGATGTTCCTCTACAGGTTTCATCTCCCGATCTATACTTCTATGATGAAGCTGCTAAATCATTACGATCTCAATCCCATTCAAATAACTCCGCCTTCCTGGTGTGGGATTTATGCCTTCCTTCGGGCATGCGAGATGAAGCGTATTTTCACTCCATCCCTCGATCTGTTCCGCACATTTTTCAACTTGAGCTGTCGCGACTGCTTGGTGGATATCACCCCAAGATGGAATGATGCCATCGTGCAATTTTTCTGGCAGAACTTTCAAGGTTTTGAGGAGAGCGTGGACAACTGGAAAAATGGCTTCTTCACCCTTCGCCTGCCGTCCCACTGGTGGCGCGGGGGTTTTAATCGAGAGATTACCAGCGCCGCTTGGAGAAAACCAGAAGTGCTGTCTGGTACTGATGTGTCCCATGTTACCGCCCTGTTAGAAATAGAAGGGCCTTTCCGCATTTGGTAATTTGCTCGGTTCAGACCCTTGAAAGAGTGTGTCGTTGGTGAGTTTTTCTTTTGCCACGTTATCGCTTCGATTTGCTTGCTATATTAACATGTTTCGTTGGCGGGTAGCGCTGAGGGTCGTTCCTTCGGGGGAAATAACACTCCTCTGAACGTGGTGCCGCTTCAGACATTACCCCCTTCTCCACCACCTGAAAGCTCCAGCCGTCCGACTATCCCGCCGAGGAGAAGGAGAACTAAGACCGTCGCAACACGCAGTGCTTCCACTCAACTTTCTCGTTTTCTTGAGAATGGGTTGCCGCCTCGGGGCAGGGGAGTGACTCCGAGTCGTCCTGCGACTGGAATAGTTGACAGTGATAGCGAGAGCTTGGATGCCGGTTCCGAGCTACGTCACGCCACCCTTGCCCGACGAATGAAGCTTAGGGCGAGAAAAAATGATCCCGCGGCGGAGTCAACAGAGGACGATAGCGAAGAGATGGCTGCCGAGACGGAGCGTCTCCGAAAGAAAACCCGAAAAGAGAAAACTGGCACACCGGTTCCTCCTTTGAGGGAAGTTAACGCAGTTCCTACCACGGGGGTTGACACTTCTCATGTCGTGAGTACCTCGCAGGTGACGGAGGTTGTCAAGGTGACTTCTACCGTTCCTTCCAAAGCTAATGAGGTTTCAGCGGTGGTGAACTCACCCTTGCCGTCTGGTGGCCCTGATTCTCCGATCTCTTCCTGTATTCCGGATGTGACCATGCCGGTTTCGAACCCAAGTGTTCCTTTTAATCCTCTCCCGAGGAAGCCTCAACCCTTATTCCTTTCTTCGATCTCGGGCATTGGTAGTTCCGCAAAAAGTTGCTCTCCTCCCTATATCGCCAATCTTTCCCCTCAAAGTCCTCAAGAAAATGTCGCATACCAGCTGGATCTGTCATCTTTTGTTACTAACGGGCTTCGCGCTTTAGGGATATCGGATCCGTTATCGCGAGATGAGTCGGTAGGCTCTATAGTGGGCCAAATGTTCAGTTCTTTGAAGGACAATGAAGAGTTCCTGTGGCATCCCCCTGAAATTCAGCATACACGCCTTCTGAATGACATACTGGCCAGCTTCCGTGAGCTGCATTATTTTCTCTAGGATCAGAGCGATAAGGTTCGGCGCTCTCCCGGTTCGAAGGAACAACTAGACGCCGCTTTGGCGAAGGTAACAGAGCTGACGAAGCTTCAAGGTCGAACCCAGGCAGAGTTGAACGACTGTCGCGCCGAGCTCGCGCGAGAAAAATCAAAGGGGAAGGCTAAGGTAGAGCTGCTGGAGGCTGAGTTGGTGGCGGCCGACAAAAGAAACTCTCTCCTTCGTGAAGAGATATCGTCTCGCGACGCGGATCTGGCCAAAGTACCTTCGAAGATAGCTTGGTAGAAAAGTAACACCATGGAGGTCTGTATCGCCGGATTTACAGATCTTTATCGCCAGGGGACTGTTGATTCATCTAAGTTGGTTGATTACGCCTCCAAGAAAATAAAGGATTTAGGCGAAAGCGAGGGAGATTTTATTTCTTTCGGGGAGGAGTAGGGGAATGGCAGCTGCGATATCCGTGCTGGACCATGATTAGTCAAGGCTGACCCTTTGGAGGATTTTCCTCTTTATTTGCTTCCTTTGTCTTGTAATAACGCCTTATTGCGCAACGATATCTGTACTTCATTCTTAGATAATAACTGATCTTTGTTTTGCTTTCCCGCGTTATCTTGAAAGCTGCCGGCTTGGCTAACGCCATCCTGCGTTATCTCCATTATTGCAATATCGCTCTTGTCTTATTCCAGAAAATCATTTCCGCTTTTCAGAGCATTTAATGCTCACGATCCTCTCATTAATGCGAGAGAAAATTCGTGATGGCACAGACACACGTGTCCGTTGCGTGCTCTAGAATTTTAGCAAAATCGAAGCGTTGTTGCGCTTCTCTAGAATTGTACTCATTGCTTAAGTTTGTTCCTTGTGACGCTCCTCACGCAACGACTGCAGCGTCCGTCATTTCTTTTGGACACTAGGGTTATAAAACCCAACACTTATTTCTTTTTCTTACTTTTGTCATTCTGCTTTCTTCATATTCTCTCTAGCCGTCTTGTTTTCTTTCCACCATTCAGGGTTCTCGAAGTGCTTTTTCTCTAAAGGTATTTCCTATTTTCTTCCATCGTCTTCTTCGTCTTTAATTTCTTATTTCTGTCATAGCTAAGACTCGCCGCCCTGAGTCGAAGTCTGCCGATGAGAAAAAGATGGATATTACGGTTAGCAGTATCACCTCTGAAGTCGCTCTTGATGAGTATTTAGCCGCACATAATGCTGTTATCCCTGTCGGTTATAAGGCCACCGTTGCCCCTGAGTCGATACGCTTGAACAACATTTTGACGGGCAAACGTAGGGTTCTGTTCGCACAAATATTCAGTTATGGTTTCCGGCTTCCCGTCGACCCTTTCATAAAACAATTGCTTATTGCTTGCGATTTGAATCCCGTCCAATTAGCCCCAAATGCATATTGCTGTGTTTATGCCTTTCTGAAACTTTGTAAATATAAGGGGATCACTTCCCCTACCCTTTTGTTACTTAAGTCGATTTTTAAGTTGATGAAGTGTCGGGGTGTGATAACAATATCGCCTCGTTATGACGATGACTCACTCAAGTCCTTTACTCGGAAACTCCTCCACACTGAGTCTTCCGTCGAGGCTTGGAAAAAGGAGTTCTTTGTGATAGATCTTCCTGAAGTTCCTGGTTCCTGGTGGCGATCTGGGTTTAACCAAGACGTCAAGGATAGCGCCTGGGGCCGGCCGGAGGGCCTTCCTAATCTTGAACAAGGCTAGTTAGACAAATTGCTTCAATTAGAAATCAGCGTTCACACCCGTTATCTGGCATGCAGGGCGAACATTCAATCCTGTGTTAGACGTGAGTGTCGTGTTGCTTCCTTCCTTATTACTGCTGATACTAACGCTAACATTATTTTGCGATCATGCAGCGACGGATCCCAATTACACGCCTGAGAGCGTTAGGAGAAGACTAAAAAGGGCTCAGGAGAGAGAAGAAAAAGAGAGGGCTGTCTCCACGGAAGCTACTGATAACCCAATTGTACCAACCGCTGCTTCCGTGAGCCTCGCTCAAGTATCCTCTTCCTCGGCTGGTGAGGGAAATACCGACATTCCTTCGGGTATCACCATCGTGACCGTCGCTGCTCATCCTACTCAGCCATCTTCTTCTAAAGTCCCTAAGGCCCTTGCCAAAGGAAAAAAGAAGAAAAGAACGAGAAGCGTTGCCGCTCTAACTCCTTCTCCTGACGCGGCAGCTTCTTCAGAAGCGCCTCCTCTTGACACTGCTGTTGTGAGTGTGCTTTTTGGCCGCGATATGCTGTACATTGATGTCTGTCATTATTTCATCCATTTCTCTTATCTGCGTTTTATACTGTGATCTTTGTAGGATACTGTTGTTGCTCCTACTTCCACATCTCCCATAGGCGATATGGAGATGGGTTATGTGCTTGGTGGTTCCAAGAAGAGACCTCGGCCGGAGGGTGAGGGCGGCAACTTATCCTCTACTGTCGCTGTGACGGAAGTCAGACCTGCCAACGCCTTCGTCTCCACGGCTGTTCCCCAGAATCATCCCTCGGAGTTTCTGGTAAACATGGGTACAACTGAATTTTACGGGGCTTCGCCCAATTCTTTCGGCAGGCCTGTTCACTCATATCCTTCTAACCTGGACTACCAAGAGGGTTTGCAGGACTTCTCGGGCTACCATTCCCATGGTTCCTACATCATCCAAGGGGGTACTTCTACACAGGTTCACCCTCCTGTTCCCCTGGTGTTCATCCCTTCGAGCGTTCCATTGTCGCAACGTTCCGGCGAAGAGTCCACCACCTTCAACTTTGCTGCTGATCTAAGTTCGGTGAGTGAGTCCGGTACTGTGACTCATCAAGTTGGCTTATATGATTTTTGCAACACAGGCTTGGCAGCTATCAGGGGCGATGGCTCGGACGAGGTTTCCGCTTTATTGGCTGCCCAGATATTATCGTCCATTGCCGAACGGGAGGCTTTCCTCTCTAAGATTGACGACGACAAGGCGAATTCGCTACGCTCTAGCCTCTTCACCAACTTTGTGAAGTTCCATTACTGGACAGAGCATGCGCAGCGTCAGGCTGCCTCTCTTGCCGCTTCCTTGGCTGAACTTTCCAAAGAGCGAAATGAGAAGAAAAAGTTGCTGGAGGAACGTACTCAATTATTGCTGACCCAGCAGGAACTGAAAGGGCAAGCGTCCGCCCTTGATGCTGTCTTGACAGCGGAAAAAGCCAAGAATGTTGCCCTGGAAGAAGAGAAGTCATCTTTGGCAAGGGAGAAAGCTACCCTGGAGGAAGGGAAGGCCGCTCTGGAAGAGGAGTCAGCCGATAAGTGTCTATGGCATGTCGAGCGGACTGCCATTATTTTGGTTGATTGCTTCTGCGTATAAAGGTGAGGAGGTCACGAGGGCTTTCAAACGGAAGTCTGCCGACCTCAATGATGCGGGTTTCCACCAAGCTAAGGCAGAGGGTTGGAAACAGAGGAACCCCGAGGGCTGACGCACCCTAAAGCTTCGCCGCCTCTTCTATAGCTATCGGGAATTGCCAGGCTTTTTGTTTTTTGCCTCCACGGCGTTATTGTTTTGAGCCTTAGAACTCGTGACCCCTCAAAGGACTTTTCATATATTCAAACAGTTTATATCTTTATCGCTGTCTTTCCCTTTCTTTAGTTTTCACTTTTTGAAACTCCCTTGGCGTCATTGTCGCCCCGATAACATAATGTGTTTACTTTCTCGAGCAGGCTCCTAGCGTTTCGGCAACGGAAATCGCTGAGGTCGGTATCGAGTTAGCTTTCCTGACGAGTCTCATGATATCGCCATTTGTGTGATCATCAATCTTTCCGCCGCTCGAAAAGTATTCTGCACATTCTTAATTGTAAACCATTAGTAGCATAACATGCTATAAGAGACAGTAATTACCTGTAGGATCCTTTCTGCTGCCGTCATAGGGCGTTAATACGGAAACCGCGTAAATTGCTTTTTCTATCAGCTTTATACTTCACCAGGGATCACGCATCTGGTTACTAGCTGGGATTTCACGATTCTTCGCGTTTCCATATTTCCACGGTCGGCCTGGAAAGTGCCTCATCTTTGTGAGCCGTCGGATCAGGACAGGCCGTCACAAGGCTAGGGTTTTTCACTTTCAGGCGTTGTCCTCGCGTCTAGAATCATGCCCTCACTTAATGAGCCGTCTATATTAGCCCAGTCACTAAGATAGGACTTTTCATTTCTAGAAGGGAGTTACTATTTCCCTGGGGCGTGCCTTGTCTTGATGGGCCGTCTCCACGAGAACGGTCAGTACAAGAAAAGGGCTTTTCACTCCCAAGGATACCGGGAAGTGCCCTCACTTAGTGAGCCATCTGATCAAGATCGGTCATCACAAGGATATGACTTTTCACTCCCGGGGGCGTCAGGGACCTTTCAATCCCGACGCTAGTTCAAGGCATGCTGGGTCGTTCCCTCACTTAATGAGTCGTCTGATCAGGACCGGCCGTCACAAGGATATGACTTTTCACTCCCAGGATCCCCCTTTTTTATCTGCACAAAAGCAACCACAAACACCCAAGAAAGCTCTCTCACCGAGCGTTAGCTAAGGTTAGGGTTGGCATCAGTCAAAGGTGCAGATAAAATCAAGTTCTAGGATAATATAATTTCAAACGAACGATGTTCCAAGAGTTAGGTAAGGGAGTACCATCGAGTGTCTCCAGATGATAGGCTCCTTTCCCGATAATGCGGGTAACGCGATACGGTCCATCCCAATTTGGACTGAGCTTCCCCACACGTTGACCAGTCGCTCGCTTGTCTCTGAGCACCAGGTCGCCTGCCTTCAGCAACCATTCTTTGACGCGTCTGTTATGATAACGGGCCATCTTTCGCTTGTAATGTAGCGTTTTCAGGAGGGTTTCTTCTCGGACCTCTGGTAACGCGTCAAGGTTAGCTCGTAACCTTTCCTCATTCAGCTCGCAGGCTCATGGTACCGATTTCTACTGGCGTAACAACCTCGGTTCCGAAGGCCAATGCGAAAGGTTTTTCTCCGGTACTGGTTTTAACGGTCATGCGGTACGCCCACATCACATATGGCAGCTCGTCGGCCCACTTCTTTTTAGACCCCTCCAGGTTTTTCGTAATACCGCTGAGGATGCCCCGGTTGGTCACTTCCGCCTGCCTATTGGTTTGCGGGTGAGCCATGGAAGAGAATCACTGCTCAATCCCGAATTCCGAGCACTGGTCTTTGAAGAATTGGCTGGTGAACTGTGTTCCGTTATCGCTGACTAGGATGCGGGGTACGCCAAACCTCATGATAACTTGGTGTTTGAAGAAACGCCAAGTTTTTTCTGCCGTGATGTTGGCGACCGCTTCAGCTTCCGCCCACTTCTTAAAGTAGTCCACTGCCACTATCACAAATTTCAGTTGGGACCTTGCCTTTGGAAATGGGCCCAGGATATCGATCCCTCATTTAGCAAAAGGGCAAGGAGCGATAATCTCGGATATTTCGGTGGCGGGACGTCGAGGAATTTTAGAGAACTCCTGACATTTCGGGCAAGTTTGCACATAGTTGTGGCAATCTCTCCGGATGGTGGGCCAATAGAATCCAGATCTGAAAACTTGTGCAGCCAGGGTGCCACCCGACATGTGCATACCGCACACCCCTTCGTGAATTTCGCGCAAGGTGTGAAGACCCTCTTGCTCCGTTATACATTTGGCGGCTGGGTGAGAAAAACATCTCCGAACCAAGTCCCCGTTATAGTACGTACAACGAGCTGCCTGTCTCAGCACCCTTTTCTTTTCAGCGATATCCACAAGCAGTTCTTCGTGTTTCAAGTATTTGATTACGGGGACCCGCCAGTCATTCTCGAGTTCTTCCACACACAGAGACGCTTGCTCTTCCATGAAGGAAGGTACAAGTAACTCACGGTAATACACACCTTTGGGTATGGACGCTTCCGGGTTCGCGGCCAGCTTGGCGAGATTGTCAGCTTCGGCGTTGTCCTCTCGGGGAACGTGCTCAAAGCTGACTTGCATGCCTTCTTTCTTTATTTCCAATAGCTCTCGTTTCACCTTGGCGAGGTATTGGATCATGATGGGCTCCCGGGCCTGAGAGTGCCCCAAGACCTGGTCAATTACCAGTTTGGAGTCACCACAAATTTTTAGACGTAGGTCTCCTGTTCTTCCGGTATCGTGCCTACCTTTGGAAGAAAGGCTTCTCCCTATCCTGAGTCCGGCTAGTAACGCCTCGTACTCTGCTGCGTTATTGAATAACGGCTGCAGTATTTGGATGGCGTACTGTATTCGCATATCGTGCGGCCCATTTATGAAGATTCCGGCTCCAGCCAATTCTTGGTTTTTAGCTCCATCTACATGAATGATCCAGAGGTCCGTATAAGTTTCCGAAAATGGGAGATCCACGTCCCCCCCACTCCTCTTCGGGTACATCTGTTAACGGATCTTCTGTAAAGGTGCATTCTGCTATAAAATCTGCCAAGATTTGAGCCTTCACGGACGGTGGGACTGATACCTCAGCCCGTATTGCTCGAGTTCGAGCGCCCAGATTAACATTCTTCCTGAGGACTCAGGCTTTCAAAATATTCTCTTCAGAGGTTGGTCTGTAAGCACGATAACGGGGTAGGACTGGAAATATCTGCCTATTTTTCAAGTGGCTTGTATTAGTGCGAACGCTATTTTCTCGATTCGGGCGTATCGCAGCTCCGTATCTTTCAGAACGTGACTTACAAAATATACAGGGCGGTGCGCGTGGCTATCGTCGTGAACGAGGACGACACTAACCACTTCGTTAGCAGAGCCGAGGTATAAATATAAAGTATCACCCGGCTCCGGCCTTATCAGCAGTAGGTCAGACGATAGGTAATCTTTTAGGCTAACGAACGCCTCTTCACATTCTGGGGTCCACCCGAACGGTGCTTTCTTGCGTATGACTTTGAAAAAAGGGAGACACTTCTCGCCTTGTTTGGAAATAAATCGCCCTAGGGCGATAACGCGCCCTGTTAGCCTTTGTACATCCTTAACGGTTCTTGGAGATATCATGTCTTGTATGGCTTTAATCTTTGATGGGTTAGGCTGGATTCCTTTTTGGCTGACTACGTAGCCTAGGAATTTCCCCGTCTGAAACGCAAACATGCATTTTCGGGGGTTCAGTTTCATGCTGTGCCTTTTCATCACGTTAAAGACTTCTTTCAGATCCTGCAAGTGATCCTGAAAGTTCGCGCTCTTTACCAATAAATCATCAACGTATGCTTCCACATTCCTCCCTATCTGTTCTTCGAATATCTTGTTTGCCATACGTTGGAACGTCACCCCAGCGTTCTTTAGCCCAAACGACATCGCCGTATAACAGTAAGTGGCCTTAGGAGTGATGAAGGCAGTCTTTTCTTCATCTTCAACGGCCATGGGAATTTGGTGGTATCCGGAGTTAGCGTCAAGTGAACTCAAATATGCGTACCCGGCAGTCTGATAGACTAATTGGTCAATACGGGGAAGCGGGTAGCAATCCTTAGGGCAAGCATCGTTCAAATCGGTAAAGTCGATACACATGCGCCAGTCTCCATTGGGCTTAGGAACAAGAACTGGGTTGGCTAACCAAGTAGGGTATTGAACTTCGCGGATGAACCCTGCGTCAAGGAGCTTTGTCACTTCTTTATCAACGGCTAAAGCTTTTTCCGTAGAGAACGCGCGCCGCTTTTGCTGGACCGGCCTGACGCCAGGGTCAACATTGAGCCGGTGTTCAGCTATTCCACGTGATATACCCGGCATGTCTGCGGGTTTCCACGCGAACTCTCCTTGATATTTGTTCAATAACTGGGCTAATTGAAGGTTTTCCGCTGGACTGAGCTTTTCGCTGACTAGGAAGCTTGCTTCTTCTATGCTAATCACTGGTACGGGCACCATTTTATCCAGAGGTTGAGCGCGCTTCTCATCACCCTGTTCGTATGGGTCCACCGTTATACATACATACCTATCGCAACTCTTTTGAGTCATGAGCAGGTAGCATTCAGCCGCCAGTTTTTGGTTGCCCTTTATCAATACCACTCCGTCCTAGGAGGGGTATTTCATCTTCAGATGCTTCTGAGATATCACCGCTCCAAAGCGGTTGAGGAAGGGTCGTTCGAGTATGACATTGTAGGGCAAGTTTAAGTCCACGACAAGGAATAACATATCCTCCGATCGCTTTGAGGTGTCTTCTCTAAAGTACACGGGCAAAGTAGTTATCCCTGTGACAGGGATCGGGACCCCGTCCACTCCAATTATGGGTTTCTTGCACGGTGTTAACTCGTTGTCGGGTCATTTCATGAGATTGTAGGCCTCTAACGAGAAGAGGTTCACCGCACTCCCGTTATCAACAAGAGTTCTTCTGACTCCAGGACTGGCGATGATGGGCGTAACCACCAATGCGTCATTATGCGGAGCGACAACGCCTTTTTTGTCCTCTTCTGAGAAGGCTAATATCATGCGATCTAGGATGCTTATCGCTTCACCTTTCTTTAGCGCGCCATCCCGTTTGCGTTTATCTCCTAACGCGGTCGTCAATTGCTCTGATCTGTCCATATAATGAGTCCCTCCCGCTATGATGTTAATCATAGGGAAGTCCTCGTCGTCTACTGTGAAAGCTTCTTTACCTCTCCCTCCAGGAATATTATCCTTCTCTGGGACGCGAGGGGGTACTTGTCGGTCGTCTGCCATCCTTTTCGTAGGATTGTTTCTAGCGTCTTCTCTTACTTTGGCGGCAAATTTTCCCAAGTAACCTTCTTCCACCAAACGTTCTATTGCCGATTTTAATTCTTTGCATACTTCTGTGGAGTACCCCCTGGATTTGTGGAACTTGCAATAAGCGTATTCTCTTCTCCCTAGAAGCACTCCGGGCTTCACAGGTGCAGGGTAACAGATGAGAAGGTTTCGCTGCTCCACTATCGCTAAAATCTCCGCCTTTGGTAGATTAAGGGAAGGGAAATCAGGGTCTTACATTCGACCTTTAGAAGGATCTCCTTGACACTGAGTAGGGGAATTACCAGGCTTTCCCTTCGAAGAGTTACCTTTCCGCCTACTGGAGGTTTTGGGAATATGATATTTTCGCTGAGCATAATCGTTGATGAGGTGGTCGTAAGGAATGGTAATTGCAGGAGCGTTAGGAATTAGAGGTACCTCAGGCGGCATGTTATAGGCTCTATCTCTATTTTCCTCCTCTTCCATTTTCGCGTAATTATGGGCTTTAAGTCTAACGCGTCTAAAGTCGCTGGAGGGTCCACCATCAGTGCATCTTTCAATTTACTATAACGGCAGTTCCTTTTCAGGGCTTCTATAGCGAAATCAATGGTAACACCCGGCGTTAGTGACATTTCCAGATCGAATCGACTGAGAAATTCCTTCAAAGTTTCTTGAGGCATTCGACGTATGTCAAATAATGCGGCGGTAGATTTTCTGATTGGAATCGCTGTACTGAATCTGCTCCGGAACTTAGATTCCAATTGTGAGAAGTTGCTAATAGATCCACCAGGAAGGCCCTCGAACCAGAGACGCGCAACTCCTGATAATGTCATAACAAATATTTGGCATAACGCCGCATCACTGTGAGTCTGAAATTGAACAAAATCTTTCACCTTATTGACGTGGGAAATGGGATCTCTGGTGCCGTCATAAGTCTTAGTGGGAAGCTTCACATGTCGGCTGACCTTATGGCGCCTTATACGACGGCTAAATGGGTGACCCGATGTGTCATCAAAGATTTCATGCGCATGGCGCGGGGGAGATATTTCCGCGTGACACCTCCGATTCCGCGGATCTGGCGTAGGATGTCGCCTAGGAGACTGGCTGCGGCTCCTGGGCGAACGAGTTCGATATCTTCTGCTACTGGATCTTTCACTGTACTCGGGAGATAAACCTCTATTCGCTTCCTCTCTTCGACCGTCCCAACGGTTTCTGACCTCATCAAGGTGCTGATCCTCCTGAGGGATGAGAACTTGTGGCACCTATGGCACATAAGGCTCCATTCGTCCTTGAGTGAGTTGCACAAAACTAATCGGGGTATCTGTTGTAGGCAAAGTCGGCTGGAGGTTTCCCTGTAACAACAGTGACAAGGGTCGCTCGGTGACAATAGATGGCGTGAACATGACACGGGGAGGGACACTCGACCCAGAAACCTCAGGTGTGATTCTTCCAGCCATTTCAGTCAAATATTCCAACCGAGAACGAAGGGCCGCTATTTCACTCGCAAAAGGGTGGTCTGCACTGTTCAACACAAATCCCCTCGGAGGAGGAGTAAAAAAGCTAGATCCCGCCATCTGGGATAACAAAATGATCGTCTGAGAGGAGGAGGCTTCACCTGCCGACCTGGCCGAAAGATCCGAAGATTCCAGAGTGATTTGTTGCGCTGTCACAGAAAGATCAGCAGTAGCAAAAGGGAATAACTGTCTACGGATCGAAAAAGGAACATTAGAGGATGAGGGTCGCGTCGGCTCCGACTCAAAAGTCATGATCGTTCCGATCTCCCAGTAAAACAGAGCTTGGCTATTAAGGACGCTCACTTAATGGACCAAGGCTCTCAATGAAAATACCAATTTGATAAGATTCGATCTTTGAGACGATCGGGACGATGGCTTATGTTGGACAGAGTCGCTGTAGCTGACGTCGGACACACCTGCAAAGCGCCGGAGGGGGGGCTCCGGCGTAGACACTCCGATGCTTAAGTCAGTAAGTGGTTCAAAATAGCAGAGGTTCTAGAAGGCAATCTTAGACTTACCCGATGTTTTAAAAATGAGGGGGTATTTATAGGCCGCTGGGGGCGATACCTGGGCAAAAAGGCGATATCTCGGAAAGATAACGCTCTGGCTGACGTCACAGGCGATACCTGGATCTGACGTCACAGGCGATAACTCCGTGGGTGGTGCCGAAGCTGCCCTGGGATGGGATGATGCCGTGCGTGCAGAGACACGTGAGACCTCCCCCCCGCTGATGTTGACCATCCCAGGAAACACCTCATAGTCTAGCGGCGATAGGTTAGATGTCCGATAGGGCTGTAGGATTCCGTCCTCCTCAGGGGTCATAATTACAGCAATGCCCTTAGGATTGTCTTAATTGTTATCACCCCCTATCACCCTTTCACATAGGGATATACACACACGCGCACGTGTACTGAAGCTCTGCCCGTACAACTACCCAAGTACGTACCTCAACCCGATAGTTTCCCTTAACGCCTATTTTTATCATGTATACTGACTTGATCGTCGGAGCCTCTACGCTGGAGACACCCTCCAGCGCTTTGTAGGTGGCGTAGGATCATTGAGACAGTCCACATCAGCATGCTAGATTATAAAATCACCCTCACCCCCACCCCAGATCCAAGATTATCATTTTTGGTGCTTTCGTTGAGAGCCTTGGATTATTAAGTGAGAACACCTTAATATCTAAGAGTTCTGATTTTTCTTCCAAGATCTACTCTTCAAATGGGGTCCAATCAAGATTTCTCGCCGATCTAGCCCACCAGCGACTCCATCATGCCCACCCGTGACATACTAGCGATCCCAATGTCGATGACACCAGCAAGAATAAGGTCGGGTCCAGTTAACCGCCAGCTCACCTTCTCCACCAACCCAGAAATAAGCTTCCCAGCTATAACTCGGCCCGGACCAAGTACGACCTGTACAATGCCACCATCCAATGAGTTCTTTGTCGCTCTGCATGGGAGGGTGGATGTTATCATATCTATGCTCACCAGCCTAATTCCTCAATCATTGGCTCATGTACCGACTCCGCCCCTACTATTTACTTAGCCTTTAGTAGCTTCATAGGCCATACCCTCACTCGCGCTCAACGAGCCGCCAACTCCTCAAGTGGTTAATTTGGCCCCTACAGGAAGTCAACATCTCCCGCATGAGAACTTGGAGCAACCTGTTTTACCGGTACCCTCAGTTGTAAATCCTCCAAGGATAGAGGAAGGATATTTGGACAATATGAATGAGGTTAGCAACTGCACAGTGCAACACAATGCGAGAAGGGACCCTCTACATCAACATGCAAGGAGATCTGACGGTAGAAGGAGTAGGGATAGATCGCTAGCGGTACACCAGCTTGTGAGGGATCATCGACACTATGATCGCGGATGGAATCCACATGAGAAGGAGTTAGGATATTCTTGATCCATTTCAGCATGTTATCGGAGAGAGCAGGATAATGATCCGAAACACCCGTTAACCTATCGGGTACGAAGGTATGACGGTACCAAGGATCTCGTTACCCACCTGAATCGGGTGAAAGATTATGTCAAGTTCCAAACATGGAGAGACAAGGCGTTGTGTTAGATTTTCTTACTGATTCTGTCCGACATTGCCATAACTTGGTTTGAAGGACTACCGTCTGACTCTATAGATAGCTTTGCACAGTTGGAGGAGAGGTTCCAGAGCAGATTCAACACGTCTATTTCTCTGAAGAAATCATCCGCAACTATGTTTGATATACATCAAAAGCTAGAGGAATCTCTTAAGGGTTACCTGGATCGATTTAACATGGAGATGGCCATGACGCCAGATGTCACTGTAGATTTCGCGGTAGAAGCGTTGAAGAGAAACTGTGATTATGATAAATTGGAAGACACGTTGTTAGCAGATCCTCCACAGACCTTGGATCTTTTGCGGATCAAGGATTACAACTATGCCAAAATGGAAGAGGCTAATTACTAATGGAGAACTCAAAGAGAATACGTGCCGTGAAAACCAACAGAGAGGAGGTCAGAACCCTGGAAGAGTAAGTAGACTAATTTTAAATATACACCACTGTTGATACCCCAGACAGAAATTTTGGCGATAATAGAGGATACAAAAGAGAAGGTTAACGGTCATTCCCAATCTAAAGACCCAACTATGTTACGGTATCTTGAGAAGGTACATAATGAACTATTAGATATTAAGAAGAGAAGAATCCAAGTCAAGATTGAGCACCTACCGAGAGAAGAAAATGCAGAAGCAGATGAGATTGCAAAGTTGGTTGTTGATGTCAATGATGTTATGCCCCTTGATGTCATGGTAGAAGAGATCACGGTTCCATCTTTCATGAAAGAACAGCTCACTCTGTGCGTACGTGAGGTGGCAGATGATTGGCGAATTTCGGTAATTGATTATCTCAAGCATGGGGTATTACCGGAAGATATTATTGAAAAGAAAAAAGTACTCAAATAGGCCAACAAATGCACATTCTATGATGGTGAACTCATTCATAAAAGTTTCTCCCACCCGACGACAAAGTGTATATTTGAGGCAGAAGGTCTCTTACACTCAGAGAAATCCATGAGGGTATCTGCGGAATGCATGTGTCCGAAAATACAATGGCAGCACAGGTTCTGCGCACCGGATTTTATTGGCCTACAATTCGAAGAGATTGTGATAATTTTGTGAAGACATGCAGAAAATGCCAAGAATTTACAAGGATCCCATGACAGCCAGCCACAAAGATATTGGCAGTGGTCGGCCCATGTTTGTTTGCCAAATGGGGGATTGATATCTTAAGCGCCTTACCGAAAGCGTTCTGTCAGCTTAAGTTTGTCATTATGATGGTGGACTATTTTACAAAATGGGTTGAAGCGAAAGTTGTCCCTATAATAACGACAGAAAAGGTCTGGCACTTCTTCAGACATCAAATTATCATGCGATTCGGTATTCCCCGGATCCTCATCAGTGATAACGGAACACAGTTTACTAGTGCCTATTTCTAGGAACGTTGTCGGGAACTGATGATTGAACAAAGGTTATCCTATGTTGTTCACCCTCAAAGAAACGGTCAGACGAAAGTCACCAACTAAACCATTCTAAGCGGGATCAAGAAGAATTTAGAAGGTGCCTAGAAAAAATGGGTCGAAGAATTACCATACGTTATGTGGGCTTACCGGATGACCACTAAGACAAGTAGTGGGAAAACTCCATTTGCGATGACCTATGGCACTGAAGTTGTCACCTCGGTAGAAATTGGAGCTTTGAGCCTCTAAATTGAGTACTTCAATGAGGAACATAATGAAGACAGACTACGAGCACAACTTGACCTATTACCGGAACTGCGAGAACAAAAAATCCTCAAAACAATCTACTACAAGTGTAAGATGGCCAAGTACCACAATCGATGTGTCGAAGAACGATTGCTAAAAGTGGGAGACTTGGTACTACGCAACAAGAAAGCCACCGGTCAGCGCATGAGGAAGCTCATTCTCAACTGGGAAGGGCCCTATCGGGTGACCAGAGTTATCGAAAAATGAGCTTATCACTTAGAGAAACTTAACGGTGCACCCTTACCTAACTCTTAGAATATTGCAAACTTAAAATTGTATCATTTGAGAGCAGATGTATTATTTGTATCCTCTATGTGAATAATAACACCTTGGACGTAAGCTTTAACGTCGAACCACGTTCAAAAATATACAAGCGTTCTTTATTTTATGTAGATTATGACATGTGAAATAAAAAATTAAGAATCCACCAGGATCCATCTTCGTCTTTTTGATAGACGAATGTATGGCAGTGGATACTGATAAGATTCGATCTTCGAGATGATCGGGACGATATCTACTGTTGGTCGGAGTCGCTGTAGATGACGTCGGACGCACCTGCAAAGCGCCGGAGGGGGGGCTCCGGCGTAGACACTCTGATACTTAAGTCAGTAAGTGATTCAAAAATAACAGAGGTTCTTGTAGGAAATTTTCGGCTTACTTGATGTTTTAAAAATGAGAGGGTATTTATAGGCCGCTGGGGGCGATATCTGGGCGAAAAGGCGATATCCAGGTGAGATAACGCTCTGGATGACGTTACGGGCGATACGGCATGGGTCATAATTACAGCAATACCCTTAGGATTGTTTTAATTGTTATCACAAGCCCAACTGAAAATGAGCCTGAGTGTTTACCAAGGTCTGTCATTCCCCGTCCATGTTTGGTATCTTAGGTGAGGGTCCTTTCCTCCTTATGGCGATATATTTGCGGAATCTCCGAGCTTATTTGTCTCTTTCGATACGACAAAGAACAATTGAACGTTAGGCAGCGCCTAGGTCGGGTACTTTCCTCCGAGCAAGCGGGTTCCGATCTTCGTGCTTGTCCAAAGACCCGTCCTCATGGGGTGCCAAGGAATCAGCGAGAGACGCCACTATCTCGTCCAGAACCGTTAGGGTGTCGCTTTTGCCTAACGGTATTATCCTGCCTGGGCCATCAGTAGTGCTTAGAAGGTTGCAAACTCGTCCGTGCCGTAGGAGAGTTATTGACGCTGACGGACCACTATTGACGTCGCCGCAGACTGCGATCAGGTTCATACCATTGGGTTAGGTTCGCATACGTTCAGGGTCCATCGGTATGTCGGGCGAACTGCAACCACGTAGAGGAGAGGCATTCTACGGAGATATTAGTAAACTTTGTACTTACAGGGATTTTGAGAACACGCGGGTTCTTTCTTTCCTTTCCGCTCATGAAGTCAGCGATATTGACACGGTTTTATGCCATCGGCTGCATACGATTTGTGAGGCTTTATACCACCAGATACCCGGGATACCGGCGAGGCTTTACACTGCTAGGAGCTACCTGCGACATCGACACGGCCTTACACTGTGGATACCTACAATCGTACGGCTTTTACGTCATGGTCACCCGCAATATCGCGCTCCTTCGCGTTTTCTAGGATTCTAGCTCGTACTCCTCTCGAGTACCTACATCGTTAGCAGCATACAGACATCGATCCTCGTTCCTGCCTCAGGTCCATCGGCCTTTGATGGTAACGGGGCGGCTCGTCTTTTGAGGACCTCCTCTTTCCAAAGGCCCATTTCTCGGAGCCTATAAATCTGAGAGCTTTCTTCACTCAAGTTCATCTCATCTTTTTCTTTCGCAATCTGCATCATGGATCATTTGACCAAAAATTTCCTCCTTTCCAAGGGCAATACTCTCAAGAACCTCAATGATGGTGACGTCGGGTTCCTGGAGAACATGCTGATCAAGACCTCCGAGGACATCTTGGAGTTGCAAGGGATGATGACCCCACTCCATTCCAGGCTGGGAGCTACGTCTCTGGAGGACTTCAGTCCTTTAGAGAGTGTGTCGAAACTGGCCACCTCCATCGCTCAGATTCAAGTGGTGATCGCCATGCTGCAGCAGCGCAAAGACATGCTGGGGTGCTGCTTGAAGGGGATGAGGGTCACCTCTACTGACCTCACTCTGGTCATGGACTCCCTAAGAGACATTCCCGACATACCCGAGGATGTTGGCTCTGACGCCTGACGGTGGTGGCTCCCTTTGAGCCTTTTTTCTCTTTCTGTATTTACGCAGCTGTACTTTTCGGCCGTTAGGCCATAATAAATAAACTATTTTTATTATGCCTTTTGTAACTGTTCTTCTTCTTCAATGCGCCCTTTGTCCTTTTTCGATTGGAGGCATCCTCAGCCCAACTGAAAATGAGTCAGTCATTGGACGTCTTTTTCACGACGGTTTCCTCGCTAACCATTCTGCATTAATTTTGCGCCGCCGCGTCCTTGCCAACTGATTGGGCTAATTTTCAGTTTTCCTCTATCTGTGGGAGATTTCAACAGGCGTGACTGCAAATCTAGATTTGCACTCCAGGTTGTATGCGTGTCAGTTCTCAAGAGTCGCGCCGGATGTTCGAAAAACTTCTCCCCCTTTTTTGGCTATTTAATGGGATCCTATCCCATTTTCCCCATTCATCTTCTTACTTGCTTTTCCTCTCGACAGGTTGCCTGTGATTTCATGGCTGATTTTCATTTTTTGGATACTACTGCGCGGGATTCTCCGCCAACTCCTCCGACCTCGCCAGATTCAGACAATCCTCCGTCGCCTCCATGGAGGTCGTTCGTCCGTCGGCGGGGTCGCAACAGGCTGAGGAAAAATTCCTTGAAGGTGTCTGAAATGCTTTCCAATTCTTCCGCCCCTTCTGTTCGAAAGGGGGATGAACCATCTCTCATTCCTCACGATTCGCCAAAAATGGCTCTCCCTGCCAGCGTGGGCGTGGAAGCGGTGACATCAGCCGTCGAGGAGGAGTCCAGCCGGTCAACGATACGCATAGGAAAGAGGGTTGATGAGTCTTTTCCTCCCGTCAACAGGGAGCTTTCGTTCTCAGATGATGATGTGGTTTATTGTTATGGTATCTCTTGGTCTGATGGTGATTAGTTTAGCGGGTCTTAACTCTTTGTAGATGCCGTATGGCTTTTTGAAAATGAATAAGGTAACGCTTCATTTTCCTTTTGTCCTCCTATCGCTTTCCCGCGTCATTTCTTTAAACATCAAGGGTTGCCGCAGAGGGATATCTGTTGCTGGGTGCAACCGTCTTTCATTTTTTTGTCAGTAACTGTCTTCTCCCAAAGACATAAATGACTATCCATGCGTCGCTTTCTGCTCCGCACGTGTTTCACTTTACAGGCTGACTCTTCTTCAAGTTTGACCTTTATAAGGGAACCACTATTCTCTTTTATTACTTTTGCCAATATTTTGAAATTTTTACACTTTCTCTTTCTCCTGTGCTTCTTCCTGCTCAAGAGAAGTTTCTGCAACTGCTTCGCCGGCACCGACGGTCTGTTTACTGGCTTTTTCGTTCCAGGTATTTTGTTCCTCTCTCGTCGTAGTTTTATTTTTCCGGTCCCTTATGTCTCATATTAAAGCCTCTGCGAGTGCCGAAAATCCCATAGATCTCGAGGCTAGGAGAGCTCGTAGTATTTTTCATTGTAATGAAGTTTTGAGGGCAGAATTAGAGGAGAACGGTATCACGTTCCCATTGGGCTGCTGCCCTTATATCCCTACGAAGGATATTCGACTTCATGATGCCATGTGGGGAACGTTACGGCTGGTTTATTTCAAGATGTTCCTCTATGGATTTCATCTCCCAATCCATACTTCTCTGATGAAGCTGCTAAATCATTACGATCTCAATCCCGTACAAATAACTCCGCCTTCCTGGTATGAGATTTATGCCTTTCTTCGGGCATGCGAGATGAAACATATTTTCACTCCATCCCTCGATCTGTTCCGCACATTTTTCAGCTTGAGCTGTCGTGACTGCTTGGTGGATATCGCCCCAAGATGGAATGACGCCATCGTGTAATTTTTCTGGCAGAACTTTCAAGGTTTTGAGGACAACGTGGTCAACTGGAAAAATGGCTTCTTCACCCTTCGCCTGTCGTCCCGCTGGTGGCGCGGGGGCTTTAACCGAGAGATTACCAGCGCCGCTTGGCAAAAACCAGAAGTGCTGTCTAACATTGATGTGTCCCATGTTACCGCCCTGTTAGAAATAGAAGGGCCTTTCTGCATTCGGGAATTTGCTCGGTTCAGACCCTTGAAAGAGTGTGTCGTCGGTGAGTTTTTCTTTTGCCATGTTATTGCTTTGATTTGCCTGCTGCATTAACATGCTTCGCTGGCAGGTAGCACTGAGGGTCGTTCCTCCGGGGGGGATGACACTCCTCTAAACGTGGTGCCGCTTTAGACGTTACCTCCTTCTCCACCGCCTGAAAGTTCCAGCCATCCGACTATTCCACCGAGGGGAAGGAGAGCTAAGACCGTCGCAACACGCAGTGCTTCCGCTCGACCTTCTCGCTTTCTTGAGAATTGGTTGCCGCATCGGGGTAAGGGAGTGACTCCGAGTCGTTCTGCGACTGGAATAGTTGACAACGATAGCGAGAGTATGTATGCCGGTTCCGAACTACATCACGCCACCTTTGGCCAACGAGTGAAGCTTAGGGCGAGAAAAAACGATTCCGCGACGGAGTCAACCGAGGACGATAGCGAAGAGATGGCTGCCGAGACGGAGCATCTCCGAAAGAAAATCCAGAAAGAGAAGACTAGTCCACCGATTCCTCCATTGAGGGAAGTTAACGCAGTTCCTACCGCGGAGGTTGACACTTCTCATGTCGCGAGTACCTCGCAAGTAGCGGAGGTTGACAAGGTGTCTTCTGCCATTCCTTCCAAAGCTAATGAGGTTTCAGCGGCGGTGGTGGACTCACCCTTACCGCCCGGTGGGCCTGGTTCTCCGATCTCTTCCTGTATTCCGGATGTGACCGTGCCAGTTTCGAACTCAAGTGTTCCTCCTGACCCTTTCCCGAGGAAGCCTCAACCCTTATTCCTTTCTTCAATTTCGGGTATTGGTAATTCCGCAAAAAGTTTTTCTCCTCCCTATATCGCCAATCTTTCCCCTCAAAGTCCTCAAGGAAACGTCGCATACCAGTTGGATCTGTCATCTTTTGGGACTAATGGGCTTCGCGCTTTAGGGATATCGGATCCTCTATCGCGAGATGAGCCAGTAGGTTCTATAGTGGGCCAAATGTTCTATTCTTCGAAGGACAAGGAAGAGTTCCTGCGACATCCCCCTGAAGTTCAGCACTCACGCCTTCTGAACGACATGTTGGCCAACTTCCGCGAGCTGTACTATTTTCTCGAGGATCAGAGCGACAAAGTTCGGCGCTCTCCCGATTCGAAAGAACAACTAGACGCCGCTTTGGCGAAGGTAACAGAGCTGTCAAAGCTTCAAGATCGAACCCGGGAAGAGTTGACTGAGTGTCGCGCCGAGCTCGCGCGAGAAAAGTCAAAAGGGAAGGCTAAGATAGAACTGCTGGAGGCAGAATTGGTGGCGGCCGACAAAAGAAACTCTTTCCTTCGGGAAGAGATATCGTCCCGCGACGCGGATTTGGCCAAGGTACCCTTGAAGATATCCTGGTGGAAAAACAAGATCCTGGAAGTTTGTATCGCTGGATTTATGGATCTCCATCGCCAGGGAACTGTTGATCCATTTAAGTTGGCTGATTACGCCTCCAATAAGATAAAGGATTTAGGCGAAAGCGAGGGAGATCTTCTTTCTTTCAGAGAGGGGTAGGGGAATGGTGGCTGCGATATCCGTGCCGACCAATGAATGGTCAAGGTTGACCCTTTAAAGGATTTTCCTCTTTATTTGCTTTTTCTGTCTTGTAATAACGCCTTATCGCGTAACGATATCTGTACTTTATTTTATATAATAACTGATCTTTATTTCACTTTCCTGCGTTATCTCGAAAGCCGCCGGCTTGATTAACGCCATTCTGCATTATTTCCATTGTTGCAATATCGCTCGTCTTATTCCAGAAAATCATTTCTGCTTTCCAGTGCATTTAATGCTCACGATCCCCTTATTAATATGAGAGAAAATTCGTGATGGCGCAGACACACGTGTCCATTTTTTATGACGCCACGGGCTAGCGTGCTCTAGAATTTTAGCAAAATCGAAGCGCTGTCGCGCTTCTCTAGAATTGTACTCATTGCTTGAGTCTGTCCCTTGTGACGCTCTCACGCAACAACTGCAGCGTCCATCGTTTCTTTTGACCACTAGGGTTATAAAAACCAACACTTATTTATTTTTCTTACTTTTATCATCCTGCTTTCTTCCTACTCTCTCTAACCGTCTTGTTTTCTTTCCACCATTCAAGGCTCTCGAAGTGCTTTCTCTCTAAAGGTATTTCCTATTTTCTTCCATCGTCTTCTTCGTCTTTACTTTTTATTTTCTGCCATGGCCAAGACTCGCCGCCCTGAGTCGAAGTCTACCGATGAGAAAAAGATGGATATTACGGTTAGCAGTATCACCTCTGAAATCGCTCTCAATGAGCATTTAGCCGCACATAATGCTGTTATCCCTGACGGTTATAAGGCCACCGTTGTCCCTGAACAGCGTTTTGACGGGCAAGCGTAGGGTCTGTACGCACAAATGTTCCGTTATGGTTTCCGGCTTCCCATCGACCCTTTCATAAAACAATTGCTTGTTGCCTGCGATTTAAATCCAGTCCAATTAGCCCCAAATGCATATTGCTGTGTTTGTGCCTTTCTGGAACTTTGTAAATATAAGGGGATTACTTCTCCTTCTCTTTTGTTGCTTAAGTCGGTTTTTAAGCTGATGAAGTGTCGGGGTGTGATAACGATATCGCCCCGATACGATGATGATTCACTCAAGTCTTTTACTTGGAAACTCCTCCACATCGAGTCTTCCGTTGAGGCTTGGAAAAAGGAGTTTTTTGTGATAAATCTTCCTGAAGCTCCTGGTTCCTGGTGGTGATCTGGGTTTAACCAAGACGTCAAGGATAATGTCTGGGGCCGGCCGGAGAGCCTTCCTCAGCGGGAACAAGGCTGGCTAGACAAATTGCTTCAACTGAAAATCAGCGTTCACATCCGTTATCTAGCATGTGGGGCTGATATCAAGGACTGCGTTAGACGTGAGTGTCATATTGCTTCCTTCCTTATTACCATTGATACTAATGCTAACGCTATTTTGCGATTATGCAACGACGGATCCCAATTACAAGCCTGAAAGCGTTAGGAGACGACTGAAAAGGGCCCAGGAGAGAGAAGAAAAAGAGAGGGCCGCCTCCACGGGGGCTACTGATAACCCAACTGTACTACCTGCTGCTTCCGTGAGCCTTGCTCAAGTATCCTTTTCCTCAGCTGGTGAGGGAAATACCGATATCCCTTCAGGTATCCCCATCGTGACCGTCGCTGCCCCTCCTGTTCAGCCATCTTCTTCTAACGTCCCTAAGGCCCTTGCCAAAGGAAAAAAGAAGAAAAGGACGAGAAGTGTTGCCGCTCTCACTCCTTCTCCGGGCGCGGCAGCTTCTTCGGAAGCGCCTCCTCTTAACACTGCTGTTGTGAGTGTGTTTTTTGGCCGCGATATGCTGTATATTGATGTCTGTCGTCATTTCACCCGTTTCTCTTATCTTTATTTTATACTGGGTTCTTTGCAGGATACTGTTACTGTTTCTACTTCCGCATCTCCTATAGGAGATATGGACATGGGTTATGTGCTGGGTGGTTCCAAGAAGAGACCTCGGCCGGAGGGTGAGGGTGGAAGCTTATCCTCTACTATCGCTGCGATGGAAGTGCGACCTGACAGCGCCTTCGTTTCTACGGATGTTCGCCATAATCACCTCTCTGAGTTTCTGGTAAATATGGGTACGGCTGAGTCTTTCGGGGCTTCGCCCAATTCTTTCGGTGGGCCTGTTCACTCATATGGTCCTAACTTGGACTATCAAGAGGGTTTACAGGACTTTTTGAGCTACCATCCCTACGGTTCCTACATCGTCCAAGGGGGCCCTTCTACACAGGTTCACCCTCCCGTTACCCTGGCTTTTGTCCTTTCGAGCGTTCCCTTGTCGCAGCGTTCTGGCGAAGGGGCCACCGCATTCAATTTTACTGCGGATCTAAGTCCAATGGGCGAGTCCGGCACTGTGACTCACCAAGTTGGCTTGTATGATTTTCGTAACACAGGTTTAGCGGCTATTGGGGGCGATGGCTCGGACGAGGTTTCCGCTTTATTGGCTGCCCAGATACTATCGTCCGCGGCCGAACGGGAAGCTTTTCTCTCTAAGGTTGATGATGACAAGGCGAATTCGCTGCGCTCTAGCCTCTTCACCAATTTTGTGAAGTTCCATTACTGGACAGAGCACGCGCAGCGTCAGGCTGCCTCTCTTGCCGCCTCCCTGTCTGAACTTTCGCGAGAGCGAAATGAGAAGAAGAAGTTGCTGGAGGAGCGCACTCAATTATTGCTGACCCAGCAGGAGCTGAAAGGGCAAACGTCCACCCTTGACCCGGCCTTGACAGCGGAAAGAGCCAAGAATGCTGTCCTGGAGGAAGAGAAGTCATCCTTGGCAAGAAGGAAAACCGCTCTGGAAGAGGAGTCAGCCGATAAGTGTCTGTGGCATGTCAAGCGGACTGCCACTATTTTGGTTAATTGCTTCGAGGAGGTCCATGGAGTGGATGCGTATAAAGGTGAGGAGGTCACGAGGGCTTTCAAACAGAAGTCTGCCGACCTCAATGAAGCGGGTTTTCACCAAGCTAAGGCAGTGGGCTGGAAACGGAGGAACCTCGAGGGCTGACGCATCCTAACGCTTCACCGCCTCTTCCGTAGCTATCGGGAATTGCCAGGCTTTTTGTTTTTTGCCTTCGCGGTGTTATTGTTTTGGCCTTAGAACTTGTGACCCCTCAAAGGCATTTTCATATGTTCAAACATTTTATATCCTTATCGCTGTCTTTCCTTTCCTTTAGTTTTCACCTTTTGAAACTCCCTTGGCGCTATTGTCGCCCCGATTACATAATGTGTTTACTTTCTCGAGCAGGCCCCTAGCGTTTCAGCAACAGAAATCGCTGAGGTCAGTATCGGGTTGGTTTTCCCAGCGAGCCTCAATATCGCCACTTATGCGATCGTCAATCTTTCCGCTGCTCGGAAAGTATTCTGCACATTTCTAATTGTAAACCATTAGTAGTATAACGGTTTACAAGAGACAGTAATTACCCGTAGGAGCCTTTCCGCTGTCGTCATAGGGCGTTAGTACGGAAACCGCATAAATCGCTTTTTCTATTAGCTCTGTACTTCGCTAGGAATTACGCATCTAGCTACTAGCTGGGATTTCGCGATTCTTTGCGTTTCCATCTTTCCACGATCGGCCTGGAAAGTGCCTCATCTTAGTGAGCCGTCGGATCAGGACAGGCCGTCACAAGGATAGGACTTTTCACTTTCAGGCGTTGTCCTCGCGTCTAGAATCATGCCCTCACTTGATGAACCGACTACACTAGTCCGGCCACTAAGATAGGACTTTTCGTTTCTAGCACGGAGTTACTATTTCCTTGGGGCGTGCCTTGTCTTGATGGGCCGTCTCCACGAGAACAGTCAGTACAAGAAAAGGACTTTTCACTCCCAAGGATTCCGAGTAGTGCCCTCACTTGGTTAGCCATCTGATCAGGACCGGCCATCACAAGGATAGGACTTTTCACTCCCGGGGGCGCTAGGGATCTTTCAATCCCAACGCTAATTCAAGGCATGCTGGGTCGTGCCCTCACTTAGTGAGTCGACTGATCAGGACCGGCCATCACAAGGATAGGACTTTTCACTCCCAGGATCCCCTTTTTTTATCTGCACAAAAGCAACCATAAACACCCAAGAAAGCTCTCTCCTCGAGCGTTAGCTAAGGTTAGGGTTGGCATCAGTCAAAGGTGTAGATAAAACCAAGTTCTAGGATAATATAATTTCAAACGAGCGATGTTCCAAGAGTTAGATAAGGGAGTACCATCAAGTGTCTCCAGATGATAGGCTCCTTTTCTGATAACGCGGGTAACGCGATACGGCCCATCTTAGTTTGGACTTAGCTTCCCCACACGTTGTCCAGCCGCTCGCTTGTCTCTAAGCACCAGGTCGCCTGCCTTTAGCAACCGTTCTTTGACGCGCCTGTTATGATAACGGGCCATCTTTCGTTTGTAATGTTGGGTTTTCAGGAGGGTTTCTTCTCGGACCTCCGGTAACGTGTCAAGGTTAGCTCGTAACCTTTACTCATTCAGCTCCTCCCTAAAGTGAGCCACTCGTAGGCTCATGGTACCGATTTCTACCGGCGTAATAGCCTCGATCCCGAAGGCCAATGCGAAAGGTGTTTCTCCAGTACTGGTTTTAACAGTCATGTGGTATGCCCACATCACGTATGGCAGCTCGTCAGCCCACTTCTTTTTAGACCCCTCCAGGTTTTTCTTAATGCCGCTGAGGATGCTCCGGTTGGTCACTTCTGCCTGTCCATTGGTTTGCGAGTGAGCGACGGAAGAGAATCGCTGCTCAATCCTGAATTCCGAGCACTGGTCTTTGAAGAATTGGCTGGTGAACTGTGTTCCGTTATCGCTGACTAGGATACGGGGTACGCCAAATCTCATGATGACTTGGTGATTGAAGAAACACCAAGTTTTTTCCGCCGTGATGTTGGCGACCGCTTTAGCTTCCGCCCACTTTGTAAAGTAGTCCACTGCCACTATTACAAATTTCAGTTGGGACCTTGCCTTTGGAAATGGGCCCAGGATATCGATCCCCCATTTAGCAAAAGGGCAAGGAGCGATAATCTCAGATATTTCGGTGGCGGGACGTCGAGGAATTTCAGAGAACTCCTGACATTTCGGGCAAGTTTACACATAGTTGTGGCAATCTCTCCGGATGGTGGGCCAGTAGAATCCAAATCTGAAAACTTGTGCAGCCAGGGTGTCACCCGACATGTGCATACCGCACACTCCTTCGTGAATTTCGCGTAGGGTGTGAAGACCTTCTTGCTCTGTTATACATTTAGCGACTGGGTGAGAAAAACATCTCCGAACCAAGTCCCCGTCATAGTACGTACAGTGAGCTGCCTGTTTCAGCACCCTTTTCTTTTCAGTGATATCCACAGGCAGTTCTTCGTATTTCAAGTATTTGATTACGGGAACCCGCCAGTCATTCTCGAGTTCTTCCACACACAAAGACGCTTGCTCTTCCACGAAAGAAGGTACAGATAACTCACGGTAATACACCCCTTCGGGTATGGACGCTTCCGGGTTTGCTGCCAGCTTGGCGAGACTGTCAGCTTCAGCGTTGTCTTCCCGGGGAATGTGCTCAAAGCTGACTTGCATGCCTTCTTTATTTATTTCCAACAGCTCTCGCATTACCTTGGCGAGGTACTGGACCATGATGGGCTCCCGAGCCTGAGAGCACCCCAAGACCTGGTCGATTACTAGTTTGGAGTCACCACAAATTTTTAGACGTAGGTCTCCTGTTCTTCCGGTATCGTGCCAACCTTTGGAAGAAAGGCTTCTCCCTATCCTGAGTCCGGCAAGTAACGCCTCGTATTCCGCCGCATTATTGGATAATGGCTGCAGGATTCGGATGGCGTATTGTATTCGCATATCGTGCGGCCCATTTATGAAGATTCCTGCTCCAGCCAATTCTTGGTTTTTAGCTCCATTTACATGAACGATCCAGAGGTCCGTATAAGTTTTCGGGAATGGGAGATCCACGTCGCCCCATTCCTCTTCGGGTACATCTGTTAACGGATCTTCTGTAAAGGTGCATTCCGCTATAAAATCCGCCAGGATTTGAGCCTTCACAGATGGCCGGGACTGATACCTCAGCCCGTATTGCTCGAGTTCGAGGGCCCAGATTAACATTCTTCCTGAGGACTCAGGCTTTCAAAATATCCTCTTCAGAGGTTGGTCTGTAAGCACGATAACGGAGTAGGACTGGAAGTATCTGCCTATTTTTCGAGTGGCTTGTATTAGTGCGAATGCTATTTTCTCAATTCGGGCGTATCGTAGCTCCGCATCTTTCAGAACGTGACTTACAAAATATACAGGGCGGTGCGCGTGGCTATCGTCGCAAACGAGGACGGCACTAACCACTTCATCGGCAGCGCCAAGGTATAGATATAAATTATCACCCGGTTCCGGCCTGGTCAGCAGTAGGTCAGACGATAGGTAATCTTTTAAGCTAATGAATGCCTCTTCACATTCTGGGGTCCACCCGAATGGTGCTTTCTTGCGTATGACTTTGAAGAAAGGGAGGCACTTCTCGCCCTGTTTGGAAATAAATCGCCCTAAGGCGATAACGCGCCCTGTTAGCCTTTGTACCTCCTTAACGGTTCTTGGAGATATCATGTCTTGTATGGCTTTAATCTTTGAGGGGTTAGGCTGGATTCCTTTTTGACTGACTACGTAGCCTAGGAATTTCCCTGTCTGAAACGCAAACATGCATTTTCGGGGGTTTAGTTTCATGCGGTGCCTTTTCATCACATCAAAGACTTCCTTTAGATCCTGCAAGTGATCCTGAAAGTTCGCGCTCTTCACCAATATATCGTCAACGTATGCTTCTAAATTCCTTCCTATTTGCTCTTCGAATATTCTATTTGCCATACGTTGGAACGTCGCCCCTGCGTTGTTCAGCCCGAACGACATCGCCGTATAACAGTAAGTGGCCTTAGGAGTGATTAAGGCAGTCTTTTCTTCATCTTCAACGGCCATGGGAATTTGGTGGTATCCGGAGTTAGCATCAAGTGAGCTTAAATATGCGTACCCGGCAGTCTGATCGACTAGTTGGTCAATACGGGGAAGCGGGTAGCAATCCTTAGGGCAAGCATCGTTTAAATCGGTAAAGTCGATACACATGCGCCAATCTCCGTTGGGCTTAGGAACGAGAACTGGGTTGGCTAACCAAGTAGGGTATTGAACTTCGCAGATGAACCTCGCATCAAGGAGTTTCGTCACTTCTTTATCAAGGGCTAAAGCTTTTTCCACAGAGAACGCATGCCGCTTTTGTTGGACCGGCCTGGCGCCAAGGTCAACATTGAGATGATGTTCGGCTATTTTGCGTGATATACCCAGCATGTCTGCGGGTTTCCATGCGAACTCTCCTTGACATTTGTTCAATAACCGGGCCAATTGAAGGTTTTCCTCTCGACTGAGCTTTTCGCTGACTAGGAAGCTCGCCTCCTCTATGCCTATTACTGGTACGGGCACCATTTTGTCCAGAGGTTGAGCGCGCTTCTCATCACCCTGTTCGTATTGGTCCGCCGTTATACATACATACCTATCGCAACTCTTTTGAGCCATGAGCAGGTAACATTCTGCCGCCAGTTTTTGGTTGCCCTTTATCGATACCACTCCGTCCCAGGAGGGGTATTTCATCTTCAGATGCTTCTGAGATATCACCGCTCCAAATCGGTTGAGAAAAGGTCGTCCGAGTATGACATTGTAGGGCAAGTTTAAGTCCACAACAAGGAATAATAGATCCTCTGATCGCTTGGAGGTGTCTTCTCTGAAGTACACGGGCAGAGTAGTTATCCCTGTGACAGGGATTGGGACCCCGTCCACTCCAATTATGAGTTTCTTGCAAGGTGCTAACTCGTTGTCTGGTCGTTTCAAGAGATTGTATGCCTCTAACGAGAAGAGGTTCACTGCACTCCCGTTATCTATAAGAGTTCTTCTGACTCCGTGACTGGCAATGATGGGCGTAACCACCAATGCGTCATTATGCGGATAGACAACGCCTTTTTCGTCCTCTTCTGAGAAGGCTAATATCATGCGATCTAGGATGCTTATTGCTTCACCTTTCTTTATCGCGCCATCTCACTTGCGTTTTTCTCCTAACGCGGTCGTCAGTGGCTCTGATTCGTCTATGTAAGGAGTCCCTCCCGCTATGATGTTAATCATAGGGAAGTCCTCGTCATCTACTGTGAAAGCTTCTTCACCTCTCCCTCCGGGCGTACTATCCTTTTGCGGGACGCGTGGAGGTACTTGTCGGTCGTCTGCTATCCTTTTCGTGGGATTATTTATGGCGTCTTCTCTTACTTTGGCTGCGAATTCTCCCAAGTAACCCTCTTCCACCAAACATTCTATTGTTGATTTTAATTCTCTGCATACTTCTGTAGAATGCCCCCTGGCTTTGTGGAACTTGCAATAAGCATTTTCTCTTCTCCCTAGAAGCACCCCGGGCTTCACAGGCACAGGGTAACGAATGGGAAGGTTTCGCTGCTCCACTATCGCTAAAATCTCCACCTTTGGTATATTAAGGGAAGGAAAATCAGGGTCGTACATCCGACCTTTAGAAGGATCTCCTTGACGCTGAGTAGGGGAACTACCAAACATCCGCCCACTGGAGGTTTTGGGAATATGATTTTTCCGCCGAGCATAATCGTCGGCGAGGCGGTCATCAGGAATGGTAATTGTAGGAGCGTTAGGAATCAGAGGTGTCTCAGGCGGCATGTTATAGGTTCTATCTCTGTTTTCCTCTTCTTCCATTTTCGCGTAATTATGGGCTTTAAGTCTTAATGCGTCTAAAGTCGCGGGAGGGTCTACCATCAGTGCATCCTTCAATTTACTATAACGGTAGTTCTTTTTCAAGGCTTCTATAGCAAAATCAATGGTAACACCCTGCGTTAGTGACATTTCTAGGTCAAATCGACTGAGAAATTCTTTCAAAGTTTCTTGAGGCATTCGACGTATGTCAAATAACGCAGCGGTGGATTTCCTGATTGGAATCGCTGTACTAAATCTGCTCCAGAACTTGGATTCCAATTGTGCGAAATTGCTAATAGATCCGCCAGGAAGGCCCTCGAACCAGAGACGCGCGACTCCTGATAATGTCATAACAAATATTTGGCATAACGCCGCATCACTGTGCGTTTGAAATTGAACGAAATCCTTCACCTTGTTGACGTGGGAAATGGGATCTCTGGTGCCGTCATAAGTCTCAGTGGGAAGCTTCACATGTCGACTGACCTTATGGCGTCTTATACGACGACTAAATGGATGACCCGATGTGTCATCAATGATTTCACGCGCAAGGCGCGGGGGAGATATTTCCACGTGATGCTGCTGGTTTTGCGGTTCGGGCGTGAGATGTCGCCTAGGAGACCGGCTGCGGCTCCTGGGCGAACGAGTTCTACGTCTTCTGCTACTGGATCTCTCGCTGTACTCAGGAGATAAATCTCTATTCGCTCCTTCTCTTCGACCGTCCCAACGGTTTCTGACTCCCTCAAGGTGTCGATCCTCCTGAGGGATGGGACCTTGTGGTACCTGCGACACATAAGGTTCTACTCGTCCTTGAGTGAGCTGCACAAAATTCATCGGGGGATCTGTTGTAGGTAGAGTTAACTGGAGGTTTCCCTGTAACAACGGTGACAAGGGCCGCTCGGTGACAATAGATGGCGTGAACATGACACGGGGAGGGACACTCGATCCAGAAATCTCAGGTGTGATTCTGGCAGCCATTTCAGTCAAATAGTCCAACCGAGAACGAAGGGCCGCTATGTCACTCGCAAAAGGGTCTTTTGTAATGTTTAACACAAATACCCTCAGAGGAGGAGTAGAAAAGCTAGATCCCGCCATCTGGGATAACGAAATGGTCGTCTGCGAGGAGAGGGCTTCCCCTGCCGACCTGGTCGAAAGATCCGGAGGTTCTGAACTGATTTGTTGCGCTGCCACAGAAAGATCAGCAGTAGCAAAAGGGAATAACTGTCTACGAATCGAAAAAGGGAGACTAGAGGATGAGGGCCGCGTCGGCTCTGATTCAGAAGTCATGATCGTTCCAATCTCTGGGTAAAACAGAGCTTGGCTATTAAGGACGCTCACTTAATGTACCAAGACTCTCAATGAAAGCACCAATTTGATAAGATTCGATCTTCGAGACGATCGGGACGATATCTACTATTGGTCGGAGTCGCTGTAGATGACGTCGAAAGCACCTGCAAAGCGTCGGAGGGGGGTCTCCGGCGTAGACACTCCGATGCTTAAGTCAGTAAGTGATTCAAAAATAGTAAAGGTTCTAGTAGGCAATTTTCGGCTTACTTGATGTTTTAAAAATGAGAGGGTATTTATAGGCCGCTGGGGGCGATATCTGGGCGAAAAGGCGATATCCAGGTGAGATAACGCTCTGGATGACGTTACGGGCGATACCTGGGGATGACGTCACGGGCAATACCTGAGATGACATCATGGGTGATGCCTCTGAGGAGGGTGCCGGGGGTGATACCCATAATGATGTCGGGGGCGATAACTCCATGGGTCCCCTGGGATGGGATGATGTCGTACGTCCAGAGACGCGTGAGACCTCCCCCCCGCTGATGTCGACCATCCCAGAAAACACCTCATGGTCTAGTAGCGATAGCTTAGATGTCCGATAAGGCTTATAGGATTCCGCCCTCGGCAGGGGTCATAATTACAGCAATACCCTTAGGATTGTCTTAATTGTTATCAAATACCATTAGCTTTATCGGTAAAATCAAGAATCCACCAGGACCCATCTTCGTCTTTCCAACAGACGACTACATGGCAACGAATATAATAATCAAGGGGGTATCTACCATAACCCATCTTTGTCTTTTTGACAAGCAGATGAATGGTAGTGGATACTGGTAGCTTTATCGGTGACAACCCGATAAACCTATTGGACTATTCAGGTGTTGCTTAGGTACGCTAACGGCTTTATCAACGAGACCTTGATAAACTCATGAAAGCCACCTAAGCCCATTCCGGTGGTAATCAGACGGTTGCACGACTTAGGGGTGAACAACTTTATCAACGGCAACCCGATAAACCTATTGGGCTACTCAGGTGTTGCTTGGTTACGCTAACGACTTTACCAGTGAGAGCCTGATAAACCCATGAAAGTCACCTAAGACCATTCCGATGGTAATTAGACGGTGGCACGACTTAGGGGTGAATAACTTTATCAACGACAACCCGATAAACCTATTGGGCTACTTAGGTGCTGCCTGGGTACGCTAACGACTTTATCAGCGAGAGCCTGATAAACCCATGAAAGTCGCCTATGCTCATTCTAGTGGTAATCAGACGATGAATGATAGAGTGTTTTATGTCCATAATTCTTCCCTCTTTTATGTGCCTTTTTAGATCATGATGCTACTTATGTTGTTGTGTTTATTCACTTTTTGCAGATCTGGGTAAATTAAGAGGAAAATACGAAAAGGAACATTTTCTATCACTTTTTGGAAGTATTTGAGCAGCTAGGCCGAGCAGCTGGACGTTCGCGGAAGGCAGCAGTGTCCTATCAAGAAAAGGAAACAAGCACATTAAAGGAAAATATCGGATCTGCTCAATTAATGCTCCAGAAGTCCCAATCGCAGTAGAAGTCCTATGGGGAGTTGAATTCCAATCGGATTAGGAGTTTTATTTGTAATAATTCTATAAATACTTTTAGTAATTAGGTTTAGAGGAGGCTCTCTCTTCCGCCTCTTCTTCTCTTCCCCCTCTCCTCTTCTTCTTCATCTTCTCTTCTATTTTAATTATGTAATTTATTTATTTATTTGTTTTTACTTTTAATATGTGCAGCTAAGTTTTCTTGTTCTTGGTAGGAATCATTGAAGGTTGCTTAGGAAAGTCATGAGGTCGAATTGATATTGATATACCACTGGTTTGTATTTATTTGTTTAACGAATTCTTGTCAAATCTACTAGGGTTGTTTCTAGTCTGGCCAACTAGCTGCTAGACCTAGCCGATTAAAGTCATCTCTGTTGTTATAACTAACGCGAAGCTTCAGGGTAAAGTAGACAACCATACTGGTCCTGACTGGAAACCTGGTATCCCCCAGTTGGGTTAAACGAGTAATTAGGGTAGTGCCTCGAGCGTACTGAGTGTCTCGCCCTAGACGTGTCTTACCTCCTCTTCATGGGCATCCGAGTATTGTCTCCATAAGCATACCTTGGAGGACTGCGGACTGTCAAGGTTATCCCATAAGCGTACCTTGGGGTAGCTTCTATTACGAAGGTAAGCAGGGGACCTAAGCGTACCTGGTCCCTATAGCGCGTCTACCAGCTAGGGGTAGAAGATCCTTGCACCGATGATCGGCCAACCATAAATGCAGCTGAAGATAGATTCCTACCGAGGACCCTTTCTCTATTGATTTCTTACTTATTTTATTACTGTCTGTTATTACTTTCTTAGTTTATAATTAGATTAATCAACACTCTCAAAACCCCCCTCTTGTTACTGTCTCAGTCTGTTTGCCCTAGCCACACACGAAAGTCAGCGTCTACCCTTAGTCCCTGTGTTCGACCCTGCTGCCACTATATACAATTTATTGTGCATTTGATAGCAGGTTTTTATTATTATATTTGTATGTGCTTCGACAACACATCAAAATGGCGCCGTTGCCGGGGACTAACGGTACTGATTTCTTTCTTTTGTTTATGTGAGCAGGATATCTAGACCTAGACGCTGAAAACATCAACCCCCCCCCCCTCCGTGGACAGAGAGCAGACCCAAAAGACAGGCCAGGAGACCATCCACTGACGCCGGAGAAGTCTCTGCCCCAGTCCTTGAAAGAACCCTCTCTGCCCTGGACAATCTCGACCTTCTTTCCGCATCAAGACCTAGACGCTAGAAACATCATTTATTTCTTCCATGTCTTATTTTAATTCTTATTCTCATTCAACCCTTTTTTCTCAGTATTTTGATGCAAGTAGGAACGTGAATGCCAATGGAGGATTCTATGACCCACCACAAGGGAATTTTGGTTCGTATTATGATTCATATACATCTCACGGTTCGTCGCAGGGAAGTTATGATCCATACTACGATCCCTATGCATCCACTCCTAGCCCCCCGTGGTGGAATCAAGGAAATTTCAACTATGGAGTGCAACCCGAGCCTAGCTATCAATATTTTCCTCCTCCACAACCTCCTCAAGACGTAGGACCGTCTCAAGAACATTGGTCTCCCGAACTAATGGCGACGCTAGATGACATAGCTGTTCAAATTGAAGAGCTATCCACAACCATATAGAAGATTAGGGAGTAGGATCGCCAAGAGGCCATTAAAGCAAATTTTGCATGCATATCCGAGCAACTTGCCCTAGATGTTGCCCCTGCACCTGAACCAAAACTTTTAGCTCCAACACTTTTGCCCAATCAGACCATGAATCACCCTGTCACTCCTATAGAACATGGTGAAGATTTGCAGCACTTAGATGGTGACGACTATTTAAGTGAAGAGGAAAATTTATCCACCGACATTCTATGGGAGTCATTCTCTGAGCTTCGTGACCATGGTGAAGAGTCTTATGGGATAGAGGAAGTTTTCATGTCAACGGATGAGCTAAAATTGGAGGATCCAGGATGCTTTCCTTCAGAACCAGAAACCAATGTGGGATACAAGGTCAGTGCAGTCACATTGTTGAACAACGCAAATCTGCCAGATTTTTGTGACGAGCGTCTTGCCCTAGACGCAGAATTCGAGGCAGAAATCGTTGTTCAGCCAAATCCGCCAAATAAACTCTAGAACTATTCTGAAACTTTAGTGAGCCAAGGGGTTACGATTTTGGAGGCTTTTCACTGCATCAAGCTGAGGGGGATTGAGGATGATGATTTAAAAGAGATTGAGGAGGAGATAATTGAGGAATTGAGCTCTAATGTCGTTATGTGTGACAGGGGGTTTCTTAAACTTTTTGATTATATTGATCCTTTCCTTGAATCACCTTTCACTTATGACAATTTTTTCCTCTTTGTTTTGCAGGAACCCAAATTAAGATTTGTATCATATCATGGTTGCCTACAAGATGCTCTGCTAGAAGACCATCTACTTCACGCTATAATTCGCATCAAACTAAGATGATGGAAAACATTTAGTAGAATTGGTTGACAGAAGCCTGAACAGCCAACGTCTAGCCCTAGACGTTAACTGAGGCGCTTCGTAGGAGGCAACCCATGTTTCTTCCCTTCTTTCTTCCTTCCTTTCTCTTTATTATTATTTTCTTTTCGTATGCCCTTGTTTGATTCCTTTCTCCACACCGAGGACGGTGTTTTGCTTTAGTGTGGGGATGGGTTTCATACTGTTATGATTTGTTTTGTGCATCTTTTGGCATGTTTGCATGACTGTGTGATTATTATCGTATTGCATGACTGTTTGCCTTTTCACTTGCATATTTTTGCCCCGATTTGGAATTTTTCCCCAAAGATTTTCAAACTGTGTACACTACCCATATTTTTAAACTCACCTTTGATGGAATGCACAGAGTAGGACCACTTCACACAGAATCTTTACCCACTGCACCAAAACCACTTGCACATCATACTGCCTGTTAGCTCTTATGACTATGTCTTGCCCTAGCTGCTTGCAATCAATGTTTCTTACCCTGTGAGTGTTTGAGCTTTCATGCCGTACTTTATTTCTGAGTGGATGCATGATTTGTGTGCTGGCCGAATATGCATGAGACCCCTTGGGTATAGACATGATTAGACATGGGAAAGCGATGATATGATTAGGGACTTTGCATCTTCTTTGCTATCTTTTTTCTTGCTTTTTATCTCCTTACCCATACTGCTCATACCTTTCTTTCACTACCCTTCTAACTGCTTGAGCCATTCCCTTTCTTTTCTTAGCAGGTGAGAGATGCCTCTGGCAGTGGTAAGGTGGGACAGAGAAAATCAACATCTTCGATGTGGGGGTATTGAGCTACTTGACCGAGACACTTAGAGCGGATCAGAAGCTGAAAATAGAAAACGTTGCAGTGATTTGAGCTATGAATGTTTAACTGCTACATCAAGATACTGAAAGCAGTTACATGGCAACCATCACAGAACGCATAAGAGAGACAAAAGCTCTAGTGTGGGGATTCCTGACGACTCGGCTTAGATGTTCAAAAACAAATCAAGCACTCCAGTAAGCAATATGGAGACCAACTGCTAGGCCGAGCCGTTTGCATCATGTACGTACTGAAGATCAGACGACCAAGGAAAATTTTACTGCTCCAAGTTCAACAATCCAGAATATCATGTATGCTCCCTTTCAGCTCAAAATCAAAATCGAATAAAAAGAAAAAAAAAGAAAAAAATCAAATAAAACATTTGAGCAAAAGAGGAGTACAGATCAGAACTAGAGTAGAGCAGTACAAAGATCAGAAGACCGACGACACTTTCCAACAGAAGATTATACCCCCACTCTCCTTCAGCGCTCTCTGTCTTGCCCTTGCCGGCCAGCAGGAGGTCTTTCTCACCAACTTGCATTTTTCCAGCTAAGAAACTTCTATCCTTCCTTCTCTCTACTTTGAACCCCCCTTCTTCAATATCTTATTTTGCTTTACCCTTGTAAAGTCTCTATGATCATATGATTGCCCATGCGTGTGTTCTTTGTACTCGGGTCGCTATTGCAAGTTTAGTTTTGTGCATGATCATTAGCATTGATGAGTGATAAACACCCAACTCTGTTTCGGAGCGTGAGTGATAAACACCATATCTTGTGAGGATTGCTTGCAACAGGCTGATGTAGGAAAGCTACTCTTCTGGTTTCGTTATTCCCTTAGAGTAGTGCAGAGTTCATCTAGGCTGGAGGGTGGAGTATTGCTTGGTCGAGGCTTAAGTGGTGGCGGAAGTAGCTCTGTGTGTTGTGGATTGAGGTTGTGTGTTCCTGATGAGGTGATGCTTTCTGATTTTAATGCTCGAGGGCGAGCATCAGGGTAGTGTGGGGATATTTGATAGAGCGTTTTATGTCCATAATTCTTCCCTCTTTTATGTGCCTTTTTAGATCATGATGCTACTTATGTTGCTATGTTTATTCACTTTTTGCAGATCTGGGCAAATTAAGAGGAAAATACGAAAAGGAACGTTTTCTATCACTTTCTGGAAGTATTTGAGCAGCTAGGCCGAGCAGTTGGACGTTCGCGGAAGGCAGCAGTGTCCTAGCAAGAAAAGGAAACAAGCACATTAAAGGAAAATATCGGATCTGCTCAATTAATGCTCCAGAAGTCCCAATCGCAGTAGAAGTCCTATGGGGAGTTGAATTCCAATCGGATTAGGAGTTTTATTTGTAATAATTCTATAAATACTTTTAGTAATTAGGTTTAGAGGAGGCTCTCTCTTCCGCCTCTTTTTCTCTTCCCCCTCTCCTCTTCTTCTTCATCTTCTATTCTATTTTAATTATGCAATTTATTTATTTATTTGTTTTTACTTTTAATATGTGCAGCTAAGTTTTTTTGTTCTTGGTAGGAATCATCGAAGGTTGCTTAGGAAAGTCATGAGGTCGAATTGATATTGATATACCACTGGTTTGTATTTATTTGTTTAACGAATTCTTGTCAAATCTACTAGGGTTGTTTCTAGTCTGGCCAACTAGCTACTAGACCTAGCCGATTAAAGTCATCTCTGTTGTTATAACTAACGTGAAGCTTCAGGGTAAAGTAGACAACCATACTGGTCCTGACTAGAAACCTGGTATCCCCTAGTTGGGTTAAACGAGTAATTAGGGTAGTGCCTCGAGCGTACTGAGTGTCTCGCCCTAGACGTGTCTTACCTCCTCTTCATGGGCATCCGAGTATTGTCTCCATAAGCGTACCTTGGAGGACGGCGGACTGTCAAGGTTATCCCATAAGAGTACCTTGGGGTAGCTTCTATTACGAAGGTAAGCAGGGGACCTAAGCGTACCTGGTCCCTATAGCGCGTCTACCAGCTAGGGGTAGAAGATCCTTGCACCGATGATCGGCCAACCATAAATGCAACTGAAGATAGATTCCTACCGAGGACCCTTTCTCTATTGATTTCTTACTTATTTTATTACTGTCTGTTATTACTTTCTTAGTTTATAATTAGATTAATCAACACTCTCAAAACCCCCTTTTTATTACTGTCTCGGTCTGTTTGCCCTAGCCACACACGAAAGTCAGCGTCTACCCTTAGTCCCTGTGTTCGACCCTGCTGCCACTATATACAATTTATTGTGCATTTGATAGCAGGTTTTTATTATTATATTTGTATGTGCTTCGACAACACATCAATGACACGACTTAGGGGTAAACAACTTTATCGGCGATAGCCCGATAAACCCATGAAAGCCTTCTAAGCCCATTCCGGTGGTAATCAGACGGTGTCACGACTTAGGGGTAAACCTATTGGGCTACTCAAGTGCTGCCTGGGTACGCTAACGACTTCATCAGTGAGAGTCTAATAAGTCCAGCAAAGCTTCCTAAGCCCATTCCGGTGGTAATCAGACGGTGGTACGACGTAGGGACGCTAATAAAGAGCCAAAAAGGTCTTCAAAGATGAGTACAGGCAAACAACCTCTCATTACACAAACAGGTAATCAAACGGATTATAAAACTTATTCTCTCATGTTTATTGGAGCTTTACGGATACATGTTTCATATTATCCTAGCGGAAAAGGCAAAAAAGTTGATCCTTATTTCCTCATTATCAATGAAATATTATCATTAGTGAATTACTATTATCTCTAACATCCACAGGAAATCACACGGAAAGATGCGACATGGCCAAGACATGTTCCTTTATTTTTATTTTTCCCTTAGAGTATATTACTATTATTCTTTATATCTTTTTAATATCTAACGGTACATGGAATTCAAACAGAGTAAAAACTTGCAATTTAAAAAAAGAAAGAAAGTTCATTGATAGAAAAGCCAATCGACATCTACAACATAAAAAAAGAAAGAAACATACAAACAAAATTATTCTTCCGGAGGAGTTGGTGGCAGTGGAGGAAGAGATTCTGGGAGTGGAGGCTCATTTTCTGCCATCTCTTCATCATCAGAGCTTGACAAAATACCAAACTCACTTTCATTAATCGCCTCAAGCCTTTTAGTAACATAAGGCGCGATAGCGGCCGCATTGAAGTTCGCTTCCCCGTAGTACTTCATAAATCCGTCAAGAAGAGTATCAATTATTCTCTTCCGTTACCAGCCTATCTTTTTTGGAACTATTTCTAGCTCCGTTTTTTTTTCAGGGAGCTCTTGGTTGAGTGCGGAAGATTGTTCTTTTTTGGCAACTAACTCTGACAGCAACTTCTCGTTTAGTGCCGAAAGCTCATCGACGCTATCCCTCTCTTGACGAGTAGTGACCAGCTCTATCTTACACTTATCCAGGGCGATTTGGGTCCGTTCGTAGAGCTCAGAGATACTGCTAATATCTGCCTGATAGCTCCTCAAGTCTTCCTTGGCCTTTTTGTGCAACTCTTTCCCCTTTCGTAGAGTATCAAAAACTTGCTCCAGTTTATTGGCACTATATTCCATCATATATTGAAACTGGCAAAGAGATGAGAATATATCGCTACGAACCTGGGCGTGTTGAGCATCGAGTGACATATGCTGGAAGATCTTCTTATTAGATGAAATGTTAATCATCTCTGATAGAAGAGAATCCATAGGCACGTCGCGAGAGGTGGGCTCTAATAATCACAGAGAGCGGCAACCTTGATAACCTAGATCTCTCAGGTTCAATCGGTGAGTGACTGCTCCGTTAGGACCAAGGGAAGACAAATTGGCATTTAGGTCATAAGTGGGACCCTTGATCCGGTTGTCAGAGTAGGTTAACGGAGGGCAGGAAGAACCTGGAACAAAATGGAGCTAGACAGGAGAAGAAGGTATCGGGTGAGGAGGACTTGGTGGATTTTCAGGCGTCGCTGCTTCATCTAGAAAGTGGGAAGTGATTGGAGAAGTTGATAGAGGAGGGGAGGAGCCCGGAGCCAAAGTGGCTATGGCAGGAGAGAAGGATGTAGGAGTGGGCACGAGGGGAACTCCGGTAGGAATTTCTCCCTAAAGCTCAGACACTCGAGGGCCTTCGCCTGACTCCACCGAAAATTGTGAAAAAATTGTTATTTCTATGGGAGCAATTAGAGGAGGAACTTGATCCCCAACTGCTACAGAAGAACTCTCTACAACTCTCTTTCGTTTGATACGCCGAGAAGCTCACCTTAGGAATTCTGTCGTATCCATTTCGGCAGTTGAAGATGAAGTAGATGATGAACCGAAAGCTGCTCTTCGAGGTCACCCGGATTATAACTTGTAGATGGATGCGCTTGAGCTTTAACCTCTTCAGTCACTAGCTCAACCTCCTGCTCAAAAGTCGCGTCTGAGATTTCTATTGAGAGAGAATCGGGAGAAGAAACCTGAGTAGCCTATATAACTCTTGCTCGAGAGGTGGAGGCTCCGACAGTTTTATTCTTCCGCAAGAAATTCGGTAACCAATCTTTTTGTATCTCTACAAAATAAAAAATAACATCAGAGTTAGAAAAAGATGAAATTTTAAAATAAGTAACGGAAACTTACCAGATCGACATTCCGATAACCGAACACTGTGGCGAGCTTCCGAGTATGGAAAGGTGTGTTCACGCAAAGCAATCTATCGACTAGGGCTCGTCCTTAGCCGAAACATCACTCGGCTTCTTCCAGTCCTTCTCAGTAACAACCCAATTGAATCCCGATCTCCATTGGGGGGTTGACAGCTCGATGACAAAAAAGTAACCCCTCCAATCGTGCACAAATGACTCAAATTTTTAGAAGTTCCATAAAAATGCCCTAACATATTCATCTTTCCAACGAGGAAAAATTGTAATCATGCTTCTCTGATAGAACAACTGGAAAAATATTCTAAGGAGTCTCACAAACTGGAAAGGGATACCATTAAGTTCACACATCTGTAGAAAGGCGTATATCCCGGACCATGAATTAGGGGTGATTTGAACAGGGTCTAAATTGTATTGATTCAACATATTGGAAATCATAGGATGGAGAGGCAGACGAAAACCATATTGAAACATTCGGGTATAAAACACTCTTCGATTTCTCTTTAAAGTGTTATTTAACCTAACATCCCTATCTGTTATATGGATGGTATACTGATTGGAGAAGGAACCCCTAAAATTGGTCAATTCCACCCATAACTCTCCAATGTCAGTAATCACACAAGGTATTCTCTCTATCTCTCTCTTGGCCTGACCCTTAGGCTTAATTTGAGGAGCGGCGCGAGGCATGATTAGAGGTTGATTTACACAGAATGAATGAGCTAGATTCTAAAAAATAAAGGAGCAAAAAAGGTTAACAACAAGTACCTTGTTAAAAATGAAGCAAAACGGAGGCTAGAGCTTGGTCGGAATTCGACTGAGAATTAGAATACAAAGGGAATGCAGGTGAAGAAGATGAGAATAAAGGGAGCAAGGAAATTTCGATTATAAGTGGAGAGAAGGTAAAAACTTGAAAAGGAAGGAAGAAAGGGAAATTTATAGCCTAAGAACGCCTTATGACCGTATGAGTACCGTATCAGGAAGCGACATGTGGCAAGGGTATCCAATTGAAAGATAACACATGACGGCATATATTTATTAATTTATTTTAATCACCCAGCGCCTGCTGAACCGTCTCTTCAAATTTGTACCACAGACTTTGCAGTATTCGAAGCGGTATGTCACACCAACTCCCAACGACTACTTTTGTCATGAATCGATGAGAAGAGACCACGTAGGCTAACGCATGCCGAGGACAATCATCACCTCCTGCACTGCATTTATGACGGATTTTCAGAGCATTTAATGCGCCTTCATTCAATAAACAATGCCCGGGGAGAGTAACAGAAGCCTTTGGTAAACACTCAGGCTCGTTTTTGGTTGGGCCTCTAATAATACAAGCAAGGCACCTCAAGGGTATTTTCGACCTTTCATCACTAGCCAGGGGGTCTCGATATATGTACTTCCCGATATATATCACCGCCAGTAGGTAAGACTATGTATACCGATTGTACCAGATAAGTATACTACTTGTACGACATACTAGGAAAACTTTCGGGTAAAGGGACATGAATCGGTAAATGACTGACCAAGCCCAAACGACATGTGTCTAGGGTGACCCACAAGGCGAGGCTATAAATACCCCCCATCACCCTTTCACACAGGGATATACACACACGCGGGTGCACGCGTACTGAAGCTCTCCCCGCACAACTACCCAAATACCTGCCTCAACTCGATAGTTTCCCTTACCGCTTATTTTCATCATCTATACTGACTTGATCGTCAGAGCCTCTACACCGGAAACCCCCTCCGACGCTTTGTAGGTCTCGTAGGACCAGTAGGGCTATTCAACGGAATTTTGGAATTTTTCTGAAATTCTGAAGTTTAAACTTCAGTTTTCCGAACTTTTCAAAATATATTCCGAAATTTTCCGTAGTTTCTGTATTCTGAAATTTTGAATTCCGAAATTATTTCGGAACAAAATTTTGGAAAACTATTTTTTCGAAGTTTCACAAAACCAATTAAAAGGACAAAATCTGCACTTTGTGTTTTCTTCTGATATGGATGATAAAACCACAACAAATAACATAGCATCTAGCATACAATGGTGGCATTAACTCATCAAACCAAAAAATCCCTCTAAGCTAATCATTGAGTAGTAAAATAACAAAGCATAACATCATCTTCTTCCCTGCAAAGTTTCTGCACTTTGTTCAATAGAAAAAACAGTAGGAAAAGTGTGTTCTAAAACTATTACATGAAAGTTTCCACGCATGAAATGAAAGTTTCAATAGAAAAAAACATGATACATTCCAGAATAGGCATCAAGAAATGATCACATATCAGCAGCCACATTCCAGAATAGGCATCATACATGATACATCCATCCAAATCACAATTCGGTAATTGTTGCCTCATTCTCCACGTCCGCAAACTCTGTAAATAACAAATAAATACGATTAGAAGACCATGAAGGGGAATAAAGCGGCAGGCAGCAAGCATGATGAAAGGATAACATATTAGGAAGGAAAAAATTATTACCAATTTCCCACTTGTCAAGCTCAGCTATGTTTTCTTCAACTTTAATGACTTCTTTGGATTTTCTAAACCAATCTTGTGCACAAATCAGACATTGCACAACTCTAGGAGTTAGTGAGCTCCTAAAGGAATCCAAAACTCTTCCTCCAGTGCTGAATGCAGATTCAGAAGCAACGGTAGAAACAGGGACAACCAATACATCTTTTGCCATTCTTGATAAAATTGGATACCTAGGGGAATGTTTCTTCCACCAATCTAGAATACGAAACCCCTCTTCATCTTGAACAACATCTTCTTGTAAATACAAATCTAATTCAGACCTATTCCTGAAAGCCCCAGCTTCTAACCTTAACTTCTTGAATCTTAACTTTCTATCATTTTTCATTTCATCTCCCTCTTCATTACGAAATGTAACATCACTGCCCAATTTTTCTATCCTCTCATTGGTTTTACTTTTGGGATCATAAATCTCACAATAAGCCACATAAAGCCTCTTCATATCCTCCCTCACTTTCTTTCCCAAACTCTCACCAACTATCTCATCATGCAAGTCAGTCAATGCAAGTTCCACAAATTCAATTTTGTTTCTTGGATCAAGCACCTCAGCAATATAGAATAAAGAATTGAATTTGCTAACACCACCCCAATACTTATTGAACTTAGCAAACATTGCATCAGCTAAAAGACTTTGTTCAAAGTCATTACTATTTCTCCATTTTTTCAGCAAACATGCAACATTAGTTACTTCTTCAAAGTAAGCATTAGAGGTGACATACTTAGATCCAGATACAAAACATGTCAAGTCATAAAAATATTTAAGAAACTTGCACAATCTTTTAGCACTAACCCAATCCTCTTCATTAGGTATCCCCTCTCCCTCCAAAATCAAATTGTTATCTTCATTTTCTTCTGAAATTTCATCCTCATCTAATCCATCTTTATAATTTTTTGACATCCGCCTATTTAGCTCAATTTTAAAAAATGGATCCTCATGAACATATGCATCAAATGCTTTTTCAAATCTACAAGCACCTTCCAACATCAAATAGGTGGAATTCCACCTAGTACACACATCTAAACAGAAAAGAGAGCTTGTGTCAATCTTCTCTCTTTCAGCACACAGTTTAAACTTCTCTAACCTTGATGGGGACTGCCTCACATATCTAACAGCTTCTCTAATTTTAGATAGAGAAGGCCCACATGTTTTGAGACCATCTTGCACCATTAAATTCAGAATATGAGCAACACACTTAACATGTACAAATTCCCCACCACAAATTCTAGTACCCCACTGCACCATTTTTTTCTTAATATGTGAAACAACCCCATTATTAGAGCTAGCATTATCAACTGTAATTGTGAAAACTTTATCAATCCCCCACTCTCTCAAACATAACTCAAGTACCCTCCCCATTGCCACACCCTTATGACTACTTATTGGACAAAAATTCAGAATTTTCTTGTTCAAATTCCACTCATTGTCAATAAAATGTGCAGTTACACACATATAGTTAATTCGTTGAATTGAGGTCCAAGAATCAGTGGTAATGCACACCCTATGACAGTCTGTAGCAAGAGATTTAAGCAATTTTTTTTCTCATCAATATAAAGTTGATAGCAGACCCTGGAAATAGTTGACCTAGAAGAAACCTTAAACCTATTTTGTGCTACTGCCATAAACTTTCTGAAACCAGGTTTCTCTACAAAACTAAAGGGTAGTTCATCCTCAATTATCATCTGACCTAAGGCCTTCCTACAAGCATCTTAGTCAAATCTCCAAGATCCTACAACCTTACCCCCACCATCAGTTACACAAGATTCAATTTCAGTTTGCATGGGATCAGATGTGTGTGGTATTTGTTTACAGGTTTTCATATGGTTTTTCAAACCAGATGTACCCTGTATTCTTGGGTGACAACCAATTTCAGCAGCACAAAACTTACACTTACCTTTTGGATCACCATCTTCATCCTTAAATTTGTCAAATTGTAACCACACCTTTGACCTTGGAGCTATGGCCTTTCTAACTGTTGGTTTCTTTGATGCAGTAGCAATAGCAATAGCAGCATCAGGAGCATGATCTTCGGCAGCTGCAACTGAGGGTTCTGCTCCTACTTGCTCTCGGGAGGGAGCAGCAACAATGTCAACAATAGGAGTCACATTCTCCATTTTCATAAAACTGAAACAAAAATAGAAATTGATGAGACAGTAATTACCAGAAATAAGTAGTAAGGACAAAACATGAGAATTAAAGTGTGGGATGATATTCCCACGGAAATCAGCATCATTGCACACAAAATTCAGTTCACTGTCAAATGTTACAAGCAAGAGGGAAAAAAGCTCAAATTACAAACAACTAAAGCCTCCAACTCCAAGTAATGACAAGCCCCTTAAATCAAACAAATCTGTAACTCAATACACAACACTCAACATAGAAAATCAAATCCCCAAATTTTAAAATTAGGGTTTATTATAAATGGTCACAGATTTACCGTTATCAAGGGGATAAGAGAACAGGGGAACAGGGTGTTGCTGGTTGGAGTCGGAGTCGGAGGGAGAGACAGCGCCGGAGGGAGAGAGAGCGTCGGAGTCGGAGGACAGCGCCGGAGGGAGAGAGAGAGCGTCGAGCGAAATAGGAGAACAAGGCTGATGAGAAGCAAAGGGTGTGGTATGTATGCTGGTCGGAGGATATCGTTGGAGGGACAGAGATTGAGGGAGAGTGAAAGAGGAGAATTTGAAGAGTAATTGAATTATTGAGCAAGCGAAGAAGAAGAAAGATGTCTGCGACTGCGCTGCGATGCTAGGTATGGTATGTATCCAATTTGGAAAATAAAACAACCTTATATATTAACGGAATTTCGGAAGGTTCGGTAAACTGAACTTTCGGAAAAAAAATCCGTTCTGTTCCGTAATTTATTACGGAACGGAAATCCCGAACCGTAATTTTGAACTTCCGCAATTTTTTTCCGAACAAGCAAAACTTCGGTTTCGGAATTGTGGAAGTTCAGTTGTTCCATTCCGTTGAACAGTCCTAAGGACTAGTGAGATAGCCCACATCATCATGCCAGATTACAGAATCACCCTCACTCCAGATTGAAGATTATCAGCAATGACAGAAGAGACGGGAGAGCAAATGAGCAAATGTTGGCTGCCCACTTGATGTCTTGCGAGGTTTTAGTTGGTGTGCAAAAATAAAAAAATCAATTACCACATTATTTTTCTTCTGGACATACCTAGGAAAAGGATAATAAGTAAATGAATTAATAACAGTCTTTTTTTTTTTTTAATCGGTGGGTGAGATTATAATCTGGATTCGAATCTCTAGTGTATTTAATAGTCCAACTATATGAAAGTTATGTAGAAGAAGAAAAAAAACTCTTTATGTATAATAATGTTAGTAATTAAGGATAAACTAGCCAAATCTTTTGTTCTAACTCCAACAATTTAACCTTTCAAATTAATCTAATATTTTCCTATTTAATAGGAAAATTTCTTGAACTCGCCGTAGTGGCACCAAGAGGTTCGATAAGATGGTGAAAATTTAAGAGTGGGCTTTGGTGGGCAAAAGGCCCGCTTGCATGCAGAGCAGCGTATTTAACAAAGGTGGGCCGACATGTTAAATCAGATGCAAAACTTGACATGATTTTGGAAAACATTGATTTGTATTTATTCTATCATAAAATTAGTGTTAGTTTTTATTGTATTTATTACTCCAGATTAAGGAAGGGGTATACACGGTGCCCGCTTTTGGGAATAAAATCAGACAGAACTGAAATTTAACAATTCTAGAAAATCTATGAATCAAACTAAACTATTTCTAAACGGTTCAGTTCATGCCACTTTATGGTTTTCATCCGTTTAAATTTTTAACTTTTACTGAAATTTTTCTCTACCAACAAAGTGTTCATGAAATGATACCATCACCCATAAATGTTTTCTTGAAATTTTAATAAATAAACTATAGCTTAAGTTTAAAATAAAAATGAAAATGAGTATTTTATATATGTATGTACATATACATATATACATGTATGTATAAATGGAAACGGTTCTATGATTTTTCGGTTTGGTTCTCAATTTTTTTTAAATCGAATGGAACGTAAGTATACAGTTTAGTTTCATTTTTTTACCAAACCAACCTGTATAATTCGATCCAGTTTGGTTTCTATTTTAGTCCAATTTTTATACACCCCTCCACGTATGTAAATGATCGCTTGTCGAGAATGTAAAAAATAAGATTGAATTATAACTTGCAGATAGTAGCAAGATGATCGTCCATAGAGATCCTTTGGGTGTGTAATTTTTAGTTGACTAAAAGTTTGTTTGGTTTTGTCACTGGTAAATAAAATAATTGAAATTGAACAAATAAATATGTCTTGGTCAGAGGCTTGGCCAAGACAAAATAACTGGGCAAAAATTCAGATGATGGGAATTCCTGGTAAGGGCACTTCGCAAGAGCTACGTTTCTCATACTATTATTTGTTCTCTCTAGCCTATCATGAGTACTAATTGTCTACTTGGTCTATCCGGTTTTGCTTGTCCCCTTCTAAGTTGACTGCAACTATCCACATTAGAGTTCAAGAGTGATCAGTTCTAAACCTAACATGAAAGCGTTTGATTAAACCAGAAAATAAATAATTATGAAGATAAAAATTATTAAAAACAATTAGATTTCACGAATCATAAAACACTTAGCTCGATAGCCCTTACCAAGAATGAGTGTTTAGCCGGACATAGTCATGGATGAAAATGAGTTTATTGATTGCATAAAGAAATTAAATCTGTAAATTTTAGAATTGAAAAATCACAGAGTAGTATTTGAAGGATAGTCTGCGTGGGACGGAGATGAGAAGTCCCCTTTTATAAGGGCTTCTAATAGCTTTTAACATAAGTTGTCTTCTAGTCCTACTCTAACTCTCTCTCTTTCAAAATAAAAGATAAGTACAAAATACAAAGATATTGTTCAAATCGGATAAACCAAATATTGTTCAAAGAGGGAAATCTAAATGAGGACTCTCGTTGGTCATATCTTCAGTGAAGTCTATCCCTCAAATTTCGCAACCTTTTGCAACTATCAAGTCACATCCTCACGCTTCGCCCCAAGTCTTCTACTGTATTTTGTCTCTTTATCGCGACTGTCTTGACTAAGCTTGCGGCCAAGACAGTTTCAAATATCTGAATTTGCTCCTACCGATGTTGTTCTCTCCTTTTTAATCCGCTCTAAAATATTCTGTACAAGTGAGAGGAATTCATAGAAATTAATAGTTTTTACTACTCAATTCACTAGAATAAAACACTCAATCAGTAAACAACACTTAAAATTAGACTCAAGTATGTTTCATCTTCATTATTTATTTTCTTCGTCATCGTTTCTTTAAGACCATACTAGACTAAACTTGTTAATCTAGGGTTAAAGATGATTTAAAATCTTATTTTGAGTTAATATAATTTATGAATGGCTTAATCCTGCCTTTCACTTGGTTGTTGGTACCTTACAACGTAATCCCTTCTTTCTTTTTTCTTTTTTTTAAAGATGTCACAGTTAAAAACATTTTTCTAATTAGATGTCCAATTTAGAGTTTTAAGGCGGTTAATTGGTATTTTGTATTTAATTATTTGTAAATTATCTCTTTAATTAGCTAATTTTGTATTATAATTAATGGATTAAAAGGGTAATACTAGCATATTACACACAAGATAATTACCTTAATATTTTAAATATAGTTAAAAAGTCATAATTTTTTTATAGGGAATAATATTAAGCACTTGTATGATATTATTTGTTTTTTTCAATAATACGTATCAAAAGTTAGATAATTATCGAGCCATTTTCAAGTACGAACTAATCCCGATTGCTTAGCTTTAAAGTTAAACAAGTAAAAATAGTATTAAAATATTTAGTTAGGGTATCCAATTTCTAGAAAATATTTCTTAGTTCAAGATCCCTCTTACTAATTGGAATCAAAGAATTAGTAGGTATGTTCCATTACTCGTTACCTATCATATGACGTATGTCTTATTTTTTTACTCTTAATTTTAGTACTCTTTTTTCATTTCCCTCTCTTAAACTTAAATTTCTTATCTGTTCTTCTGTTTCAAAATCGAATAAACGATGGGTCATTTGTTTTACAATCTCGTGGACTTCTCTTTCAATCTCAAACTCGTTGTTTATAAAATAAAAAAAATAGAGGACCTCCTCCAAAGTTTGTTTGATTGAGCTGTTGAATCTAACAATCAATTGAAAAAAAAAAGATGAACAATGTGGAAATCTGGACATAGAAGAATACAAGATTGAGAAAAGAGATTGAAAAAACAAAAATTAGAAACAAAAGAGAGGAAGCCATAACGTGATAAGGAAACAAATAGAAGAGGTAAAAGGGGACGCAAATTAATAAATAATACTACTAGTAGAGATTAAAGAATGCAATTGAATTTATGTGACGTGGAAAAATAAGACAAATGTCGTAATATGATAGACAGAGGTATCGAGTGGGTTGGTACCTTTCCATGATTATAAATAAGTTCATTTCATACTAGTACGGCACATTATATACGGTAATATATGCAGAATGCATGTCATTTTGAGTTTTGGACTGGAACTGCATATAAAAGGAAGGACAAATGTATGGAGTCAATGCTACTCCTGTTTCCCATAAAATGTTCATGGATAGAGTTTTCCCATGCCATAGATTTTAGTGAACCGAACAATTTTGTTTAGTATTGGGACCAATTTACAATAAGACGCTAACTAAAATGACTGGCCAGGTTTGGTAGTTGGTGCCATCATTGCCTTTGGTAGGCATTAACAATCCTGGGTCCTGCCATTAATTAAGCTACAAGAAGCCATCATACCTTTGCAACTTGCAATAGCATTTTCCCTTCTCAACGACTCCATATCAACTGAGGATTGATCGAAAACTGTCTTCAGCTTTCTAAGAAACACAAACAAAAAAACAATATAAGCAAATAGATTATGAGATGCGACAAAAAGATTTCCGAAAGCCCCTATAACACAAGAGTAACATATGTTGAACACTACTGAGCGACCAGAGCAACGATTCCACAATCTTAATTCTGAACAGCTACATTACATCCTCTGCCTCATTCTAGTACTCACTACTACTTCATAGCTACCAAACATCAGAACATCTAAAGTCCCTACTTATTATTCAAAAATGTACAAGAACGAACAAATAAACCGATACATAGAATAGGAAAAACTGAAAATAGAGAACAAGGCAGCAGCTTCCAACTACAAAGGTACTCTCCTAGTAGTAATCAAACAAATAATTATCAAAATTAACATGCTGGGGCTGTTGGCACTGATGGAGCTGTTGGCACTGTTGGGGCTATTGGCGCTGATGGAGCTGTTGGCCCTGATGGAGCTGATGGAGCTGCTGGCACTGATGGATCCATTGGTACTGATGGAGCTGTTGGCACTGATGTATCCGTTGGATCCATGGTAGTGTCTAGTTTTTCCTTCTTTCTCATTTCTAAAACCTTCCTGTGCGAGTTGGAGTGGATGGTTGGGACAAATGTAGGACTAGCAGCAGGTCGGTACTCTGGAAGGAGTCGACCAGATCTGTAACGAACCCCACAAGCATTGCACAGGGTTTTTGGCCCCATTGGTCCTTCTCTCCATTGTGGAGTCTTTGTAACCTGACAATGCGCGCACCTTCTGGCTTCAGCTGGTGAATCTGAGGAAGGCTGCTTAACCTCCACAGTACAAGACAACAATGTCAAATTTCTTTTCTTTTTCGGTCTTCTCTTGGCCTGTTCTGACATTTTCTCATCCAGGTACGCTTCAGAGTCTGACTCAGAAGCAACCAATGGATGAAATTTTGGGGAGACAAAGGAGGTGGATATAAAAGGGAATGTCCACCGTGGAGGGCGTGGGCGCTTGCTTCGAGGGCGCTTTGTTGGAATGTCAAATTTCGGCTGAAAGGCTGTTGGATTTTCAGCTGAACAGGAGCTGCCACTGCTTTCAAGGACAGAAACAGGACTGGAGGTCCGAAACTGGTGTGGATATTTCCCTTCAGAAGATTTATAATGGAGGGGAATGCTTCTGCTAGATGATGTTTCAGCAGTTCCTGGCCACTGTTTTAACTGGGAGGATTCATCATGCTGAGCATCAAAGAAAAAGATCTATTAACCCAAAGATTAGGAGAAGGAAAAAGAAGAAAAACTATAGAAACCTATTGCAAGAACAAATGATATTCTACATTTGTCCATAAAGGACAATTAAGTAAACTGGAGTTTAGCCTTGGTTCTCTCTCCCACCAATTAACAGAAGTAGACTATTACAGGAACTTGAAAGACTGCAACGATACCAAAGAAATCAGGAAAATGCAGCCGCTGTTATGGTTTAAATATACAAAATATATCTGGACCACTCAAATTATACTACTTTTAAGAGAGGACAATGAATAATTGAACGCAATCACTGTTAACAGTCATTGGCAGAGATATAAGTTCAAGCCTGTAATGAACATAGACAAGATTCTAGAACTGAAAATAAAATAACAACAAAGGGAAAGGCGCAAGGATGTAGTTTAGAAATACTCCCTTCCAAGTAGAAAGGCTCTTGGCTTGAAGTCTTAACTTCTCATGCTAAAGACCAATCGAAAGGGTGGGAAAATGACATCTATGACATGACCCAACTCAGCAACAGCAACAGGTAGAAGCATTCATGAAGAAAATCTTTGCATACTATACACAAGACAGTTTAATCAAATAAACCAGAAAACATTATTAAGAAACAGAATTCTCTCGGTATGCATAATGTGGTATTAGTAAGAAAAAGGTACACGAAAAGGATCTGCTGAGAATATGCTGTGTAAAATATTGTTTGACAACTTGTGCATGCCTGTGTGTTCTCCTCTGATCAAATTACATTTACCTAGAATGCTTATGCTCTCATAAGGCTTCATTCAATCGCTTAAGTACCTATTTGTTATAAGTAGTCTGTTATGTGAATTCATGATATGCCCTATTATTCCATTTAAGACAGCTTTCCTTCCAAATTCTAACGCTTAACCATTAAAAGTGATACAAGAACATTGCAAAGAGCTTGATAAATTGTGGTTTGCGTAAAGGAAACAGCAAATGTATAAAATGCTGCGTGCCAGATGTAAAACCATAAATATTCCAAATATGTATGTATACACAGGCACGTGTGTGCGCGAAGTAAGACAGCAAGATATATTAGCTGTATCAACTATGGCAGAAGACCCAGAGTGTTGCATGCCATACGTGGATCCATAAACATTCTGACCTATCATAATATCCCATATTAGGGAATTCTAAGATACACTTAAGTGGGTAGCTTAATATGGAAAAACAGGGTGAGGACGTAAACAAAAGATTAGAATATACTCAAGAGCTGGCCAACTTTGACGCAATCAAATGCCACTCAAGTCGCTCGTAGTAAATGCCATGCAAAATATAATAAATGTTTGTTCAGGGAAGCCCTAATCGATCTTACAACTAAGTGCGTGGAAAGGGAGGAACACGACTATTGAACTAACAGATAAAGAGCTAATACCAGAAGTTACAGATTCATCCAGAGATTGTGGGAAGAACAGCATATTGCTCAACTAAGAATAGAAAAAAAAGCAGTTGCGCGTTGCCAGACCCACCCAAGAAACACGCTCACACGCACAAATGCCTTGAAACTGAGCACTGAACAGGAACACATACACTGCCACCAGCTTGTCAGCATGATTTTAGAAGCAAAGCATTCCCACTATCCAAACAAATAAATCTTGCAGACAATCATGCATCCACACTATAATAACATCAGCTTACAGAACTAGAATGGTAGACAGTTCCACATTCCACATGAAAATCTTTTACATGATCCAATTTGTTAAATAAAAGAGATAAGGTCTTCCTAGAGGAAAAAAGAAATACTCACCGAAATAGTTGTGTTGCCATTTTCAGTAGACACCCCAGACGAAAACCCGGCTAAAACATTGGATGGGGGCGGTTCGAGGTCTCGAAACTTGGCATCCCAATCCTCTGCATCATCATTGGGTTCCACGTCTTCCAGGGGGAAATCAAAATACTTGATGGCGTCATCAAAGAAATCATCAGGGACGCCATTGAAATTAGCATCGAAAAACCAAGAATTATTCATATTATCATCCCTACACGCACAGAAACAGAATGGTGCAACGAAAATATTAGAACAAAACGACAAGAACAAAAGAAGAACTGTTATAAAATCGACTCAATTATACTCTCTATACCTTCCGCACACCCACACACCCATATGTCTACGCGTACTTAAGAGAGGGTGGGTTTTAAATATATGGAAACAATGTCTGAGTTATTACATTGGTATAAAATTTCCATTAAAAGAGAAACTGAGCTGGATGGAGTCATTCTCATTTGTATAATTATCCTACCAATTAATCTTTCCTATTCAAAAGTCAAAACCGTCATGAAATCCGCTAAAACCAGTAACTCCATTTCACACTAGATACGATGCCGCTTTTCTCCTCTTATCAACTTATCACTCAATTATTTAAAAATAAAACAAAATCAACAAAAAAAATTGAACCAATTATTACCAATTTTCACCCATTTTCAAGCAATGCAGGAGTGAAAAATAATAACACAAACATAGTTAACTAAAAACTTAATCCTCATTTTAAGTGTTACATTTGCGTTAAATTTTGCACCAACAGAAATGCAAAAGACAGTTTCTCAGGAAACAAACAGGAAGAGAGTGAAATGCAGGAGAGAAATGAAACGAACCTTCAAGGAAAAAGCGCGAAAATGCCACCAAATCAAGCCATAAAAAACCCTAGAGTACGTAAATTAGAGAAAGGAGACACCAAAACGACGCTGTTTGGTTGAATTGCCGACTATACTACAGGCATTTGGCGTGTTGTGTTGTGGAATGAGAGGGAGAGAGAGCTAGAGAGAGAGAGGTACAAAGAGAGGAGAAGAAGAGGAAGATGAAGGAGAAGGAGAAGTAATGGCGAGCGAAATGTGAGATTCCTTTTGAATCTCTCACTGTCTGAGATTAGGATATTTAGGTTTTCTATCCTTTTGAAGAGAGTGTTATTAGGGTGTGTGCACCTTCATGAGTCTTAGTGTGGAACGTCTCTCTAATCAGCGCACATCTGCCCGTACTGTTTGTCAATCTGGAGAATTAAAAAACTTGGACGTATTATTGATTTTGTGTACGAAATAAGTAACTGGGTTTAATTATTTAGGTAACAGAGCAATACAAAATAGTAATAAAAGTCATAATTAGTAGTTGACCAGATTAGGGGGAAAACGTTTTAATCCTTTTTAATTAGTATTAACATGTGCAAATCATCCAAGAATATTTCAACTCTAAAATAAAATAAAAAATCGTAACTTATTCGTATCTTTTACCTTAGTAATTTTGTGAATAATATATATATTAGAAAAAGAATTGGGTCAAATTGAAAGTAAATCTATCTTTTAGGTGCATTATTAAATTGCTAATGTCTTTGTATCTATTCTCTCCTTTTCTGAGGAAAAGAATACTGTAAATGAAAGTTTTCTAATGCAACTTAAATAGTAGTATTAGTTTCTCTATAATTTCTAACTATAAGTGCCTTTGCATATATAATGATAAGTAGTATCTTTAACCCATAGATCTGTATACTTGAAAAGTTAGTGCTTTAAACTCATTCCATAGAATTTTAATAACGTTATCATTCTTTAAAAATAAAATTTTAAATTAATTAATTTGATATGTTTAAATATTGGGTCGTGTTGTTCTCACAGTAAACATACCCTAATATTCTCTATATCTGTAACACAAAAAAAACAAAAGTCAAACAATAGAACATGCAGGGAATAACAAATTAGTCTGATGATCTGAGGTTGAAATATAATACTACCATTGATGGTGATGAATCTGATCTGAGGTTGTAACTAGCAACTAGGGAGTAGTAGGAGGATCATGTGGTGACCGCGAAAAGTGTGTAATAGTAGTGAACTAAGTGAAAGAAAGCATATGGCAAGATTTGACAGATCACCGACGAGGAGGAAGCTGGCATCATGTTCTTGTTGTTGGAGGTGGGACCCACCATCACCATTCTCTCCAGTAGGGTAGGGACAGTCGTCGATACGTGAAACTATTAGATGGTTCGCTCGCTCATACTATAAAACATGAACATACACCGAGTATATTTAATAATTTTTTTTTTTATTACGTACCATACACCATTATTATTTGTTTGTTTGGAAAGCATGTTTTTCAATCCAACCTACATACACACCACACCGAAAAAGAAACATTTCCAACCCTTAATCATGTGTTTCCACACAAATGAAAACAAAATCTCATCAGTCATTAAGGAAGAGAACTGACTCCACACCAGACAATAAAATCCCAAAACAACAAAACTCACCTCGAATACCACCATCTAACTTCTAATTTAGTAGTACTTTCTGTAAAATAACAAGAGTTAACTATTGAGAATTACAACCTAAGAAAACAAATAAAGTATTATGTTTCGCAAAAAATACAATTCAACTACAAATTCATTCGTATAGAACTGTTACATACCATGTTATGAACTGAGGGTTCTTGATTTTTACTGTGTATAAAGAAAGATGAAAAAGAAATGCATTTTCGTGGATGCTACATTCTAATAGTTTTAGTTACTATGCCCTCGTGTTTCTATCATTTCATAATTTTTTAAATTTGGCTTATACCTCCAGCTGGCCACCCACTTAAACCATACAATAGGTCAAAACTAGAAAGAAAAATTGTCCCAAACAGATCAGTATCAGACTGCAGATCATTGGTCTTATCAGGAATGCCTTCCACGGTAGAAAAATATGTTGAGATTTAAATAGGGCACAACACAAAAATCTGTAATGAATGGGAAGCTGAAAAGATCCCACTTTCCTATTTCATCGTTTCTTTTCTCTCTGCCTACGTGATCTGATCCCTACAATTTGTGACCTAGTATTGTAATGTTCATATCTTGACTTTTGATGTTCTTCTTGTTTTTACAAACAGATAAAAGAAGAAAAATGATAACATGATTGCCAACGCCAATGAAATGATTTTCCATGATGCAACTGCACCGGAAGGGTTCAACAGGCTCTCCAACTCCTCCTGCAATTCAACGCATCTTAGAACAAATATACGGGGCAAAAGCCGCAAACCACACTGTCACTAGGTTGTAACAGATTAAGAAAGTAATCAAGTCTGGTGCTTCACCTTAAAGCAATTTTAGACATCCTCTATTTGTACCCAGATTACACAATTGACCCTCATTTGCCAGAACTTACATTCTAAAACATGAAGTGTTGACACACAAGATTAAGCAACTTAATCCCAACAAGCGTACGCACGTCTAAATTCTTCATAACAATGTCCTAAGTTACTCGACAGTGAACCTTTTCATGGACAATAGTCCTATCAATTACTTTGGTTATTTTCTCTAAACTAACATACTACAAGTCAGAATCTAGGTATAATTTCTTAAAACATAAAATGCATTGTCAAATGGAGGATGTTTAATAGTTCACTCAATACGAAATGCACACACACAGTAGTAAAATAAGCCACTGATGGATAGATACCAAGTACTTACAATGCTAGGGAAGTTTTGGAGTGTATGCTTATGTTGCTTTGCAAAAATGGCCTGGGCATATTTGTAAAGCTCTAGATCGAGGTGGTTAAGTGATCTTATCTGATCAAGGACCTCCTCAGGAACCCGGAGACGATCCTGTAGAAATATCAGCGGTCGAAAGTTTGAGAAACACGGAAAGATACTGAAAATATCACTAATCAGGAAGAAGGGTAAACCACAAGAATTCCAGACATCAGATCACAAGGAATGGAGAAGTGTTCCATAAAATCTCCACAAGATTTTTGATCAAATAAAGATGTCAGGAAATAATATAAACACATGCATTATGTATATGCAGGTGCGCACACAGACACACATACACACTGTGACAGATGCACATACATAAGAGTTTTATGTACTTATGATTAGGAAAAAAGTACATAACATAAGACGTTTTTTTTTTGTTGAACAGAATACATAACACAAGACTGAATAGTGAATACCATATAGAACCAAACAAATATAATGCGATAAGCTGGAAATCCAAATAAGCACTTAAGCCATGGAAATGTGTATGAAAAACCAGAAACTCCAGAAAACTGTTTTTATTTGATACAAACAACAGTCAGCATCCTACGAAATTGTTTCAACTTCGCATTGCTTTTCATTTACATTAATTTCATGTGTTTTCATAAGTCATGGAGGACATAACCTGTGCCTTTTTGGACAATCAGGGCAGGATCAAAGGAAAAACTACAAAAGTGATTTAGACAAGGGCTTATCACATCAGGGCAGCAGACAGAATAGTTTTCTCATAAGCTCCACAAACGTGTAAGGGGGAAAAATAGCCGTTTTCAACTTGCACCAATGCACTGAGGGGAATGAACGAACCATTTAATTCAAAAGGCTACAATATTAAAATGAGTGTGTTTGTTTGCTAAAACTTTTTTTAAAATCTTCATTAGGAAAGGAAATTGGCAGCAAATAGATAACAAAGTACCTCCTTTGAAAAATTTGCTGGAGAGATTCTCTTCAAAGAAGCAATACGGCGACGTCCCTGAGTCTTCCGCAGAGAAGAAATGCAACTTTCATAAACGTCCATAAGTTTCCCCACGGTCATCTAAAATGGAGGAAGAAAAAATTGAAGTTATTATTTCTTTTCCCCTTTTGCCTTGTCAAGGAAACAGACAGCCTGTTATGTCTACATATATAATGCCTTACATTTTCCTTCTTATCTTCTGGATTTTCACTTGAAGAATCATCCTTTTGATCTGAGGTACTATTCTGTCATTCAGAAAAACTGTGAGGAAACTCACTTCTCATAGAATGTTCTGAATCTGATTACCAACTGTGAGTAATCACTAAATGCTAACCTGATGATCATCAATTTCAGGTTCAGAATCTGAAATTGAGGAGCCCTGTTCTGTATCGGAAATGAAATGAAATTGAGGATCAATGAAAACAGGATAAAGAATTTTAGTCCTAACCATTGTTTAGGATTCTTATTTTAGTCACAAACTATTTAGTTTCAAAGAAATTCATTTTTTAGGAATTTGACGAAATACAATGTGTAGGAATAAAATAGGATTCTGAGAAGGTTGAAGATCAAAACTTACAGTTATCCGAGAGAAAAGCACTAGAAGCCAGAGAAAAATAAAGTAAATGCAGGACCAACCTGATTTGTTAGCAGATGCCATCTCCATGGAATTTGTAGTCAATGCTTGCGAAATCGCCTGTGCGCCTACCACATTTGCAAACATTGTCGCAGATTCTTTGTGTTCTTCAGTGAGACCAACATATAGCATATTATCCAACCTCCTCTGCAAGATATACAAGTATCTGTCGTTAAGATGACACAGGGAGAAAATATTATCACAGGACCAATGTCATGACGGCATTGCTCTAAAAATTGCAAGCCCATTCTAAATACCTTAGCAACTTCAAGAACAATATCACCAAGTATCCCATGCTTCTGTACACAATGACGCACTATATGTGCTTCAGCAAAGTAAGAGTTGTTTGTCAAACCTGCAACCTATTTAAGACAAATGAATGGAATCTTTAAGGTTATGTAGCCAGCGAGATATGTGCAGGAAGCAAACTTGCATGAATTGTGGACTTAAATCTCCTAAGAGGTAAAATCTACAATATACACTTGCATGTTTCCAGAAGGTCTAGCAGAATCATCAAGACTAAGAATGATAATCATGTCTTATGTCAGCATCATCAAGTCCCATATAGCGACTAGCTGAACTTGCAGCCACCAGTTATCAGCAAAAACTCAAAAAGAGGGAACTCTTTGGCAAATAATGACAAAATGGATTTGTAAATGTTTTCAAACATTACAATTCTTCAGCCAACAGGCCAGAAAATCTCTTTATAGATTAAAGTAGTGGAATAAATTCACTATCAAATAATGGGAGACACTTTGAAGTTACCATCAATTTCATTTTGTTATGAGTTGTTTGTATGTAAAGTTTGAACCAACAATACAAGTATCAATAACCCAAAAGAGAAGAATTAAGCTACGCCAAAAATACAGCATAGCACTGATGGCACAAAAATCTCTCAATTGCAAATTGAGATTTGAGAGAGCAATAAGGTACACAGGTATTTGGATGAGATTAGTATTTAATTTCTAACCGATGTTTCTCCTTAACCATTTCTCCAAGGAGAAGTAGAAGCTAAGGGTAAAGAAAACACAAAAGAAAAATATATGAGCTATGATTTGTGACAGTAAACTGACAAAATTACCTGGAAAGTTGCTCCATTATGGACAATGTCATGAGCTGTAGGGTCAGTTATATATTTGTGCAATGGCATTACAAGCTCCTCCATGTTGTATGGGTCATGACCATTGATAATATTTGAGCCCCTAAGCTTTCTAGCATCCCTCTGTCCATGACACCATAGAAGTTAAAAATAAATAAAAATGCAGCACAAGATAAATGCACATGTAGCTTCTGCAGCAAGTGCATCCATAGATTAAACAAGTGAATTAACATCCATTCATAGTCTATGTTCTCTTGGTCCTCTGAGAAGATAGTGCATAAAATGCGCATGTAATAGAGGACTTTGAGAGAGAAAATCAGCACAGAGAGAGGCAAAGAAATAAGAACTAACACTGGGGTGCCTTCCACTTTCAAAACAGGAAAAGTACTTCAGTCCAAATAATAATTTCAAGATCTCTGATTTGTTTCTGTTTCATATAAATTACTAAAGCAAGGCGATTTTTCTAAATAAGGACTTGCCATAAAAGAAAACGTTGAATTGATTAAGAACCTGAAAATCAAGGAAATAAGGTCATCCACAGCATAAAACTATGGAGTATACAAAATGAAAGGAAGAGAGACACCCAGCAGAAAAGTGAGAGCATACCCTGGCAAATAGATCTTTCGTCATCCATGGAACCAAATACTTCCATGGCCAAATATCCAATGTACTAACGCCACCAGTTTTAGAGCGCACACGGCGAGCCATTTGTGTAGCAGAAGTTAGGTTAGGGTGCACCAAAAACCTAGCTGCCACCTCAACCGAAAATTCATAAGTACTGAAGACACGATCGACTGGATTCCTAAGTATGGTCACCACTGAAGTCTTCTCCACAGGAAGTTTGGACATCATGCTATAGTCATCATGAGTAACCAACAATCTGCATTTCTGTTTGCTGCACAAAAAGCACAATTAAAATATCACTCAGAAGCAACAAAAGTCATATTTATATCTTTTGTCACAGGCACTGGAAATACTGACAGGTTTCAGCCAGGAAGCCCTTATATTTCCTTTCCTCTCTACCATAGTTTTTTTTCTCTATCAAGAACTCTACACCATAGTATTAAAAATACAAGAAATGGGCACTGTTCTTCACCCTGTTAGTTTTAGACGACAACTCCCATTTTCTCTTTCTCCTTCTGTACGGTTTTGGTGCCTAATATCCAAGCTCCCTCCACTTGCACTCAAATCTCTCATATTTAACGGAGATTGTTCCAAAAAAAAGAGAAAGGATTTGAGCTTTCTTTCTAGATAAACGATTTCTGATATAATCTATATGAATATTTTTCTATCTATTCGTCACATGTGCTACTGTAGTCCATTATGAAATTCTATAGCTACTAATAGAAATTGTGTCTGATATGAGAACTCGGGTATTATTCACAACATGTATCACGATACATGAAGCTGCCAAAAAAACAAACACTTCTCAACTGGAAATTTGTAAGCTGGAACTGTGTTTTCAATTTGCACATTTGATAATGCCTGCAACTGCACCTTGAAACCATGCTCTACATCTATAACTAGAAACGCCAAGATGAAATATTTCTTCCCTATAGAGCATAGTGATGGTGTGGCATAGACTCGCATAGGAAAAATCAGATTTAGCCTCTTCATCCTCCAAAAAGGCTTAGAAAAGAAATAAAAACAAATAAAATGAAACTGCAAAAGTTAAATACTATTACTTAGATATTGAGCAAAAACAAAGATTACTTAACGCTCATTACAGTACCTTGGATCAAATCGCAGCTTATCATAGGAACGCGGGCATTCCTGATGGTAAGAGTACAATTTTTTCAAGAAACTGCAAACATACAGCAGGAAACAACAGTCATTAAGGTCACTCAAAATGCATACTCTTCGACTCAGTCCTACAGCAAATACAATGCACCTAAGGGGAATGAATTACCAGTGAAAGTATGTCCGCCCACCAGTTCTAGGAACATGAAGGAAAAACAACAAATCGCGTAGGGTATGCTTATCCTCACTAACTTCTTGCTCAAGTGAAGACTCAGCCCATTTTTTCACAATGTTATCGCATTGGCCAAAATCATCTTCAATAGCAGAAGAACCATTTGCTATATATCAACACAGAGACAAAACAATACCCTCATTTCAATTTGTTTCAACAAATTAAATTAAACTAAGCAATGCAATCATAGTATGAGCCGAAACGTACCCACTCCAAGAAGGATCAGGAACACCACCAACCGTAAACTCCTATTACCCATCAACACTTAAATCCTACAAAAAGAAGAAAGCAACAAGCTCAAACAAGCAGGCACACCGTCTCCGACGAAAACAGCTAACCGGAAGCAGAATTCAAAGAGTGAGTGAAATTTTATACTACCGAAAACCATATCCGAATTAAAAAAGGATTAAAGCAGGAAGTAGTGGGATACATACCTGTCTGTATCGAGTGGAGGGACCTCGTGCTCATAAATTCCGCGTGTTTGGGGAATGGGAATCAATTAGTGGCCCACAAGGAATACTCCCCGGTTAGCAAAACCCAAGAGAATTGTGGCACTGCACAGATTTTCTCGCCAGCCAAACAGAAGCGAGAAAAGGGATTCTGCTTTTTTTCACGGAGAGAATTCCTCTGTCGGGGAAGGCATTTCAGCGCAGGAAGAAATGCATTTTTTATGGTGATGGTCATGGTCTGGTGGTCTTAAGAGGGTAAATATGTCAAACTATTTTCTTAATAGTCAACACCTTTGACTTTTGAGCTAAAAAATGGTAAACAAGATTTCTCATTTCGTTTTTTCCGTATAGTCCATTGTCGTTTCCTTTTTCGTGTTTTTTCTCAACTCCGTTTCTTTTATATTTCTGTTTTTAATTTTATTTTAATTTTATTTTTAGTTGGGAAAATGAAAAAAGAAGAAGAATATCTGCAATTTCTTTCCAGGCATTAGAAAGTGGACTTATCTAATTGTACAAAAATTAAGAATCATTATTTCTCATAATTTTCTTATAAAATACTCTTATTTCTATATTAGTGAACATTGACCTAATTTTTTTGCTTCATGTGGCAATTTATATTTTTTTATAATTCACAGTTAATCGTACTTGTACTATATCGACCTCTTAAAAAAAAGTATTCTTAACGAGAATTATTACATATGCAATGACAAAATTCCTTTCTTTTTTAATTCCTAGATGGATTACATTGAATTCTTGAGGTTCAATGAACTCCTTTCTTCTTGTTTTTAATGAAAGATTATGTTCATAAAAACAAAAAAGGCAAGTCTCCAATAATGGAAAACATCAGCAACCAATCTCTATAACTATGATTAAAAATGTCCCAACATCACTGTTAAGGAATGAAAGACCAGTGACTTTGTTGCCTGGTCACATTCATCTTCATTCAATTCCATAGATACATGATTCAGAAGAGCCCGCATTTGCGCGCTAAAACTAGTCTAAACTTCAGCGAAACCGCACGGAGGGGAACGCACTTAGTCTTCTCCTATCTAAACTCTATCGAAAGGCAAAAAGGACAGGCCAGAAAAAAAATGTAGAGTGAAAGTGTAAGAGAATGTTGGTGGAAAAAAAATTATTGGCTGCACAAGATCATTTTTTTTCCTTCAGCTCTGCAATGGGAACATAAACAACAGATTCTTCTGGTAAATGGGTTTTACGAGACTTCCTACCTTTAGCGGTCTGTAGTCTCGCCAGCATCGGCTTTAGTCTCTCGAGCCTAACTTTGGCTTTACTAAGTCTCTCCATCTCATGCACTGCCGCTTGGGATTCTCCCGTTGCCGAGGAGTTCTTCTTTCTGCCCTTTGGTTTTGCCTTTACTAGTTTCTTCAAGCTCAGATCATCACTGCACTCAGGACTCATCTGAACAAGAATGGAGCACATATGAGTATAGACATATCGGAGTACAGAGTTAACGTTGCCTAGGAGCACACCCAGCTTATAACAAATCTACATTTCTATCATGCAAATTGCAAAGCACACCCATCATTTCCGCCACTGGTATAGACTTCCAAATTCATTGGTGGACACCAATATTAGGCATGTGGGAAGAAAACCAAATTTTAGTAATAACTACAATGAAGCACCGCAAGTCCAAGCAAAGGTCTACCTCATTGCTCATAACAGGTAACTCAGGGGAACCTCTTTGTTGTTCATTTTTCTTCAAATTTCTGCTTAATGACTTTGGCCTCTTTCTGACCATTTTGAAATTCTTCTCGGCATGCAGCCCAATTCTTCTTGGGGTATCTTTTAACATCACAAGATCAGGAACTTTGTTCTTCGTTTCGTCTAGCATGGATTCGTCAGAGATCCTGGGACAAGAACCACAAAGTTGTTTTCCTCTCCCCATCTGTTTTTCAAAGGAATCACCGGAGTTAAAATGTAAATTCATATAAGAACATCTTTACAAGGTTCAACAATGAACTCAATCACATAACTTCCCATCAGCATATCAAGGAAAATAACTTAAATTAAAAAATAGATTGGTAGCAAATAGAGAAAATAAATAGATAATTGCTCTGCAGTTCAAATTAACCTATGTACAACAAACCAGTGAGCTGTATTTTTAACAAAGCAAGAAGGGTAGGTCTCAGGTTCGAATCCCCTGACATGCATTCCTATCTATGGAAAAATGAACTATTTGCAAATTCCTGAAGTGAAAAGGATGACCTTGAACTACACAAAGAACAAGAAACAGTAACAACGTAAAACATTTGCACTTGCAGAAAACGAAGTAGTAGCTCACCTTTCGAGATTTTAGAGCTAAGTAACGTGCATTCTTGAACCATTTGCTGACCTGAAATTCAAACCTATGCATAAAAATGTAGGAAGGTAAAAGCAGTGAAGACTAAACATGTTACAAGAAAGTAACCCAATCTTGTGACAAACTTGTCCGTTTACTCTTTTTTTTTGTCAGAAACAAATCAGGATTTCTTTTGACTCAGTTAACTTTCACTTCAGGAGACAGTACATCTGGAATACGTATTTTCTGGAACTAGTTGGGTAGCTAATCCTAAGTCTTATTTTACATCTTTGTTAAGAACAGGCTTCTATTTTAACTTCTAGTTCTAGTTTTACATGACCCTTTTATTTTCCACGGCGAACTTTAACCTATCCTCATTGTGAATCCTCGTTCAACTGGGATTTGCTAGATACCTATACATGCAATTCCTTTCAACCAATAGAATTCAGAATTTTGCAGCAATTATCCTAGAGATTCTGCAATCCACTCAACCTTAGGTGTGTCTTCTAAGAACTCCAGGATTTTCTCTTTCTACCTCACTCCTCCTTACAGCTTATTGCTACAATACCTTTTGCATAACATTCTAAATCTTCAGTCAAACTAGGATTGGCTAGAAGTATATTCACGTAAATTCTAGCTATCATTAAAATTCAATATTTTGCAGCAACCATGTAAATCCGACAGACCTTATGTGCATCTTCACCCTAGGACAATTCTCTTTCTTCCTTATTCCTCGTGTCCTGGAGTACTCTTCTTGGCCCTCTAACAACATTCGAACCAGCACCCATATCTACTTATAAATCCCTAAATTTAGCCTCCACACATCTACAGAAACCTTCATCAATCCCAACTCAATACTTCCACATTAACGATGCTCTTCCAGATCAATCTCAAGAATATACTTCATCACTTTACTACTTGAATTACTTGCATGTAAGATATAGTGGATCAAGCTCATCTCTTTCACAACATAGCAAAAATTGGTTTTTCAATCCGAGATCATCTGATTTCTTGTGGAAGAACTATTGCATGGGTGATTTGCAAGTCAAAATTTAGAATGTCACTCTAGTGTGTTCAGTTTGGTAAATCAAGTACCTTTCCAGGTTCAAGGCTCAATTCATTTGAAAGGTTCTCCTTAACAGCTCTAGAAGGGAGCTCATTCTCTGCAAACGCCTGGCGAAGTTTCTTTGACAGCACAAAAAAGAAAATGAATTAATAAGCATTCTCACATATGCAATTACCTTAGACTATGATAGAAAGAATGCTTCCTCAAGACATTTCAAGCGAGGACACAACTAACTATTACCTCCAAGGCATACGGGGGCATTCTAAAAAATGACCTTCGAATCTGTGAGTCTCGAGAAAGTTTCCTGATTACTTCCATGGTCCCAACTTTTTTACTTTTTTTCTCACTTTCATAAAGAGTCATAAGAGTGCTGGCTGCATCTGACTCCTTTTCTCGCCGCTTTCTTTTGCCAGGACCCCAATCTTCATCTTCGGTAACTTGCTCACGCGCATGAGCATCCTTTCCAAACATCTCCTATTGTAAAAATATATATATATGGCATGAAAAAAAGATTTCTAGAAGAAAAAGAATTATGGGAGTAGGAAAAGGAATGGAAACTATCATGAAAAATAAACGCTGCACAAGCAATAAGCCAAAGTATACATAGGGCCAGGAGAATAACAGAGCAGATATAACAAGTCCAAGATATTTTCATCCACCATGACACTAATCAAAACTTAATTGGCCAGGAAACAACTGACATCTTAAACGCTTGCTCAAGTTCTTACACTTCAATCATGAAATATACAAATGGTTGACAAGTAAGCCACTTCAAGGAAAAAGTCTTAAAAGTTAAACCTTCAAATTAGAACAAAGCCAAAGGTAATACTACTGGAATAAAAGACAAAAGCAACGTCCCCTGGAACGTGTGATCCGTATTCCTTTCAATGCGTTTTTCCCTTTTCTAAAAGTTCACTTTGAAGGTTGCAAACAGTTCTGTCTTTTGGTGTTATAAAGGGTATGAACACACGTCTTCTCATACTATGTGCCTAAACTCCCACCACTGGCCCAACCCCAGTGGCATGCTTATAAAACATTATTACTCAAACATCCCAGCTCAAATCAAATATATTTCAAACTTCGAAAAACAATTTTTTTTTAATCCAACATGCGTATGGTGATTCAAGAGTCAAGTAACATGCTGTTAAATAGTTTAGTACTCACATCATATAACTTCTTATAGTCAACTGCTCTCCGCTGTCTACGACCACACATAATTTCCCCCTCGCTAGTTCCATCAGAATCTACACTGCTATAAGTAGAATGATATCTGATGCCCTCCATTTCCCACCTCTGTGAACCAGAAATAACGTCACCATCTGAAGACAAACCCAAGCTTGTCGAATTGCTAACATCCTCAGACCTGTCGTCATCAGTCCCAGCTCCACTCATGCTATTCTCCCTTCTTTCTGGATCATAATTTTCATCTTTAGAATCATCTGAAGGCCACTCTTCTTCTGGATTCAATAGTATGCTTCCACCATCTGGAAAAGCTGCTTCTTCTCTGAAAATATCCTATTCCAACAAAGGATGACTATTTGTTTTGTTACCAGTGGCAGCAAATCTAGAATTTTTTTCATTTTAGAAGAGAAACCCATGAAGATTTAACAAAAACCTGCCAACTTCCATCAATAGAGACGTGGGTCCCCAAATGTGCATTCATAGCATCAATGATTTCCATCCTACATTCACAAAATTTGCAAAACCATCCCTGTTCTCCTGGAGGTACTGCAAAGTATGAAATAACCAATCTTAGGAAGAACCTATTAGTTTTGCAACTAAAGAGGTAAAAAAGAGGAGTAGAACTTACTATTTTCAGTGTCCAATGGAGGATCAAGGCATTTTTGGTGGAAGCCACAGTTACATGTCCCATCACAGAGCACAATATCATTATCTGGTGAAACTTCGTTCAATTTGCACTTTGCACAGAATATCTAGACATAAAAACAAGAGAGAAAAATAGGAACATAAATATGCCAGGTCAAATAGCCAAAAGATAAAGCAATTCAGGTACTCCTGGTTTTATGCAACTTGGCCACCTGAGCATGTGGTCAGAAAATCCAGAATTTTGCCAACAAAAGAAAGCATTTCAGAATTGATATGTGACAAAGTAAGCACACCTAACTCATTCTTAACACGTAATAAAGACTAAGCATTATGCCCTCTATTGCCTTGAACAATTTCATGGTGATGAGTATATGTTTTTTGGCTTCTTGAAAATAAGTAGAAAGAGTGAGAATGCTCAATAGAAACTGCAGGTAGAGCTTTGTAAACTCCAGCTTACAAAGCGAGATATCATCAAAAGATTGAAATCTTACGGTTTTTCCTAGTCCGAAAAATTAATCAAAATTGTTGCTAGTTATGTATGTTTACATGTTCATGAGAAACAGATCCATCTGGAGCCATAACTGAGTCTTCGATACTGCCTACTGTACTGAGAAAATCAAGCTGCCGAATTACATCACGTATTCCGAGTTTACACTTCAAAATCTGCTTCTTGGCTCTCAAAAGTTCCCTCTCTGGCTTGATCTTCTCTCGACTGCGACAAATTCAGTAAGAGAACAAGAACAAATAAAGCATTTACCATCATGGTTTCTATAATTTCAAATTTCCAAACACCAGAAATCCAGTTCATTTTCGTCTGCTATATGTATTATTTTAATAGTCATCAGTAGAATTGAGAAAATACAACAAAAACAATTGTCCTTGAAAGCTAAATATTGCAAATGAAAAGCTCATATGAATACATTGACAGCAAACCAGGTATGTAAGAAAAGCATAAGCCAACTATTAACCACATTTATATCTAGAACTCCTTCAACCTCCATCTGAATTCTCCAATATTCGAATAAAGCATGAAATACCATAATATGAAAACCAGGAATGCCACTTGAATTTTATCACAGCTACTCCCAATAATTTATAAAAAACAATTAAAAGCAAAAGGCTCTATTGATTCTAAGCATACAACAGCTTCCTGAACTAACCTTGCTACCTGCAAGATTTTGAAGGGTATTCTATTATTTCTCACTTATCTAGACTCATTACATTGGTACATATATATACATATATGAGGGTAATTAAAGCCATAAATTATGAAAAGAAAAAGCCTAAAAATTAGGGTCAACAGAACCACTAATTAAGCCACCAATTATGAAGTAAATCAGCCACCAATTAGGAAGTAAATCAAGGCTCATAATGTAGGTCAGATGAGATTTTTCAACACTCCCTCTCAAGCTGAGGAATAGATGTTTTCCATTTCCAGCTTGGAAATCAGACCATGGAAAACCATATTGGATAAACCCTTTGTCAAGACATCTGCCAGTTGAGACATAGAGGGCAGATAGGACATGCATATTAATCCTTCTTCCAGCTACTCTTTAATGAAGTGTCTATCCACCTCTATGTGTTTTGTCCTGTCATGTTGCACTGGATTGTGTGCAATATTTATTGCTGATTTATTGTCACCGTAGATTCTCCTAGGACCCTCAAGCTTGATTCCTAAGTCATCTGGGATGATCTTTACCCACAGTAACTCACACAGCCCCTGAGCAAGTGCTCTAAACTCTGATTCAGCAGATGATCTAGCTACTATACCTTGTTTCTTACTTCTCCAAGTTATGAGGTTGCCTCCTAGAAAGTTGCAATAACCTATACTAGACCTTTTGTCTATCTGAGACCCAGCATAGTCTACATTTGTGTATCCTTCCACAATGAATTTTTTGTCTTTCTTGTACAAGATCTCGTTGCCTGGACTCCCTTTCAAGTAGTGCAGTACCCTATAAGTTGCTTGTAAGTGAGGTTCCCTTGGGTCATGCATAAACTGACTGATAATGCTTACTGAGTAAGCTATGTCAGGCCTGGTATGAAATAAATAGATTAATTTTCCAACCAGTTGTTGATACATCTTCTTGTCAACAGTTGGTTCCTCCTTAGCTTCTCCCAAATTATGATTGACTTCTATAGGTGTAGCTGCTGGTTTACACCCAAGTTTCTCTGTCTCCTTGAGTAAGTCAATAACATACTTCTGTTGACAAATGAAGGTTCCTTGGGACGAGTAAGCCACCTCAATACCAAGTATTTTAGTTTCCCTAACTCTTTCAGCTCAAACTCTGTTAGCAGCTTCCTTTTTAATTCCTCCTCTTTTTCATCATTTCCTGTTACTATTATGTCATCTACATACACAAGTAAGGCAGTGATACTTCTAGTGGAAGATTGTTTGATGAATAGGGTGTGGTCTCCTTGACTCTTTTTGTATCCAAACCCCTTCATGACCTTGGAAAACCTCCCAAGCCACGCTCTTGGTGATTGCTTCTGGTCGTACAGTGCTTTCCTCAACCTGCACATTTTGTCCTTTTCCTCTTCATCAAAACCTGGTGGAATAGTCATATAAATCTCTTCCTCTAGATCTCCATGGAGAAAAGCATTTTTCACATCAAGCTGGTGAAGGTTCCAACCAAACTGAGTTGCAAGTGCTAGAAGAATCCTTACTGTATTCATCTTTGCCATTGGGGCAAATGTCTCCTGATAGTCTACTCCATATGACTGAGTGTACCCCTTTTCTACTAGTCTAACCATGTACCTCTCTAGTGATTCATCTGCTCTGTATTTGACAGTAAACACCCACTTGCATCCTACTATGTTTACTCCAGTAGGTTTCTTCACAATCTCCCAAGTTTTGTTCTTCTCCAATGCATTCATCTCTTCCTTCATTGCATTTCTCCATTCCTCCTGTCTTAATGCTTCAAAAATATTGTTAGGAATACTAATAGTATTTAGACTCAGGATGAACCTCTTATGTGGGTTTAAAAGGTGTTTAAGAGAAATATAGTTGGATAGAGGGTATAAGGGTTTCTTTGTGCATTGTCGGGTTCTTTTTCTAACCGCAATTGGGAGATCATTAACATCAATAAGATCATCTGTTGGATCTGTGTTTAGATTGACTAGTGAGTTTGGTATACTTACAGTGGTTTCTTGAGGAGAGGGATTTGACTCTTGGCCTTGCATCAACTCAGGGATAGGTTTTTTCCTTGAGTAAACCTGCAAGAATCTGGATGCATCTGTAATCTTAGGAGTTTCTAGACATGGAATATTAGATGTGATTTTAGGAATTTGAGGTAGTTCAAGTGGCTGGAGGAAAGTCTGAATTGGTTCAAAGGAAGGTTGTTCTACATGGGATGAGGTTGTTTTTGGAAGAAAGGGGTACTTTCTGAGAAGGTGACATCCATAGAAATGATTATTTTCCTAGTGATTGGATCATAAAACTTATACCCTTTTTGAGTGGAGGAATATCCTAGAAACACACATTTAACTTCTCTGGGTTCTAGCTTACTTCTAAGAGGTTGATGGACATGTACAAATGCAGTGCACCCAAACATCCTAAGAGTGAGACCATTCTCAGTCCTGAAATTAGGATAGAAAGTGTTTAGGACAGACAAGGCTTTTGTTTTCCAGAATAGGAGTTGGTAACCTGTTAATTAGGTGTAGTAGTAAGTACTGTTTCTCCCCAATAAGACTTAGGAACATTCCCTTGAAACAATAACGCTCTAGCTGAATTAAGGATATGCCTATTCTTCCTTTCAGAAATCTCATTCTATTGAGGGGTATATACACAAGATGATTCATGAATAATCCCTTGTGATTGAAAAAATGAAGATAGGGGGTTGTTAAAGTAGTCTTTAACATTGTCTGTTCTAAAGCTTTTTATTCTTACTCCAAACTGGTTTTGAATCATGGAATGAAAATTTGGTATTATGGCACTAACTTCAGATTTTTGTTTAAGTAGAAAAACCCATGCGACTCTAGTACAATCATCAATGAGAGTTACAAACTAACGAGAATCAGATATGTTTGGAATTGTAGAGGGACCCTATATATCATTGTGAATCAATTGAAATGGTTGAGAATATCTTTTATTGCTGATAGGAGAAAGGACATGAGTGTATTTTGCAAGTTCACACACATCATAATGGAATAACTCAGTATCAATTCCTAGGAATAAATGAGGAAGCATAATTCTCAAAACTTTAAAAGAAGGATGACCTAGGCATAGATGGTGTAACCAAATGGTTTCCTTATTCGAGAGACTCACTAAAGCTACAAAGGTTTTATTCTTAACTTCTTGAGTGATTGAGAGTTGATACATGCCATTCTTCTCCTCAACTTGTTCAATCCTCCTCCTCATTTTTCTGTCCTGAAAGATGAGTTAGAAAAAAGATAGCAAGGCAATTAGTATTTTTGATAAATCTATGAACATGTATGAGATTGATTGAGAGTTTAGGTACATGAAGAACATTCTTTAGAGTGATATTAAGTGTAATTTGTATGTTACCAGTGCCTGCTATAGTGACTAGAGAGTTATCTGCAACCATGACTTTCTTGTTACTTGGACAGGGTGTAGGTGGAAAAATGTTTAGATGTGTAGGTCATGTGGTGTGAGGCACCTGAATCTATCAACCAAGTATTCTCATAACAAAGTGATTGAACATTTAAACATGTGGAGAATGAAGTTATACCTGCTAGGTCTGAGGAGGAGGTTGCTGTCATTCCTGAAGACTGTTTTGTATCCAGTGATCCCAACAACTGTCTCAACTTTTCCACTTCTTCTTGATCAAGTCCTGTGGTAGTTCCTTTTGTCATCCTAACTTAGGGTCTTTGTCATCCCCCTCTATTTCCAGCCTCCCTACCATGTCTTATCCTGCAATTTTCAGCATTCTTCTTTAGTGTGCCTAGTTTTCTTACAAAAAGTGCACCAGAGGTTGTCCCTGTCCTTCTTCCACTGGCCTTCTTTGCCAAGTGTCCTGATCCTCTTTTTCCTTCACCTTATCCTGATACTCCTGTCTGCTACTCATCGGTAACTAAGTTTGTGGTCTTGTTGCCAAAACAAATTCTGGATTCAATCCAGCCAAGAAGTCATAGGTTTTGTCCTTCTCTATGAATTTTTTAGGGTTTCTGCATCTTCTAGGCACTTCATTTTAAAGACCCTATAGTGATCTAGCTCCTGCCACTGATATGTCACCTTACTTGGTTCCTGCAGTCTTGGTCTTTATTTCGTACACTTGTGCAGTGTCACGAGCCTTGGAGTAAGTCCCTTTAATGAAGTTACAAACTTCCTTAGAGTTCTTAAAGAACATGCAAGTATCGTTGATTGCTGGTTTCATGGACTCCCAAAACCAGGACATGATTATGGAGTCTTCCTCCTCCCATGTTGCAAACTTTGGATCAGCCCATTGCTGAGAAGGTGGTTGTGTCTCCCCTTTGCCCTTTAGATATGTCTGAATTACTTGGGTCCATTCTCCTACTTTATGGGTATTGGGTTCTTCTTCAGTTCTGGGCTTGCTAGAATCTAAGGTGTCATTGGTATTTTTAAGGCTGGACATGTTTGTCTATTGGTTTGGGAGAAAGAATGATTTTTAAGTTAAGAAACTTAGAGCTCCGCTACCATGTAACATTTTGAAAAGTATTCTATTATTTCTCACTTGTTTAGACTCATTACATTGGTAAATATATATATACACATATGTTAAAACCATAAATTATGAAAAGAAAAAGGCCTAAAAATTAGGGTTAACAGAACCACTAAATCAGCCACCAATTAGAAAATAAATCAATACTCATAATGTAGGTCAGATTAGAATCTTCAACACTACCATACCGGATATTCTTTCTTTTGTTTTGTTCTTATTTTGTTCAAAAACAGATTCACTAGTCGTAAGTTAACAATAGAAAAAGCAACTTAGCAAGGATGAATGAAAGGCGTTTCTTACCTTTGGCCTTTCCAGCCTTCACCAGAGTAAGCATCTAAAAGGTTCTGCTCCAACTTCATTTTAATCATCAGATACCTCGCTCTCCTCTGTAATCGTGATGGTTCATCTGCCTCCACCTTATCCTTTCGTCTTCTTTTATTCTTCCCCTTCCTGAATTTATTGATTGTGGCACCTTTCTTGGTAACTTTTCCACTCTTCTTGGAACCATCGCGTATTGAATGTTTGGCCTGCGGCTTTGGGGATGACAACTTACTTGCGGACTTCTTATCCAGTGCTTTATGAAGGATTGTTTTGTGAATCAATTTTCTATTTGTAGAACCACTCCTAGCGCCTTTGCTTGAAGAGTCAGAAACGGTTTTCTTTGAGATGGCTGAGCTGATTTTCTTAAAACGAGGATTTGATTTTGGTTTGAATATCTTCGAAGAAGACGACTTTTTGCCCTTTTCTATCTTCAAGGATGCAATTAAAACAGAGCCATGATCTGCTTCAGAGAAAGATGAGAGGCCAGATTCTTGATGGGGTGCTTTTCTGCGACTACCACGCATGTTGATCTTTCATGTAGAATGATAAACATGGGCATAAGACACATTGAAGTTATAAGTTGGATTTACAATAGAGTAAGCCAAGCATAAGCTAAAAAAGAAATAGACTGCAGAAGTATTTTGCGGAAATTGCAATCACGAGAGACAAAATTCAAGCAACAACAGTTTTGGGTAAGTCTCAGGAAAATTTATTCACCATTATCTAGCATAAATAGACTTGTCATAGATCATTATACCAGAACGGCACCAGTTATCATCATCACAGTATATTTGATTACTAAACATTTCTTCTGTTTTGTGTAGTTTCAAAGTTCCATTATTGATCAAATAAACTCCCATCAGAAAGAGAAAAAAAACCCAAATAATCGGCATCCAATGCAGGGGTCGCAATTGGCTGGTTGCAAGGCAAGTATAGCCTACCGACACCAGCCCCGGACTCAATGTGGGTAAACCCACACCGGCACCTGAATGGAGTGGGTGAGGTCTTTCAGTTTTCATCTTTGCTTTCTTTTTACGTTGTTTTGCTACTTGATTCACTACATAATCCCAAAAATGAGGGCAAAACTCACAAATTGAAATAAATCAAACTGCTGAATTTCCAATTAAACAAAATGCCAAAACAATCACAAATCAAAACAGATTAATAGGAGCAAAAACAAAAAGAACCCTGCTTATAAGCTAAAATTTAGTGGAATATGATCATGAAACAAGCGTGGCAATGTGAAGTGGTTGTAGTAAAGACCCAGTAACAGAGTTACTCACTCATCAACAATTGTAGGACGCCGGAGCAGGTGAGATGGTGGTGAATTGGGGAGGGTAACGGCTGCGGCGGCGACGCGGTGGTTGACTGGTGAGGGGCGGCGACTTTTTGATTGATGGTGATTAGGCCGGTGAAGTCGATGGCTCTTTAGTTTAAAAGGACGGTTTGTTTGTTTTTTTTTCCTGGAGGAGATCTCTAGGATGTTGGGAAGGAAAGCATTCGGTTTTTGGATTAAGTTCTGTTTTTCTGTTTACAATTTGGGAGTGGGTTCGATTTGTTTATCAAAAGTTTGAAACTTTTTTCAAGAATTTTATAACTACTTCAGCTTAAACTGCCTAATGTAGGTGTAGGTGTAGGTAGGTACCAATTCTTTCAATTTTACTGGAAAATCTAAAGTGTAAAAGTATACTCACTCCGGCCCAAAATATTTATCGTTTTGAGTCAAAAATCACTGCCTCCTATTAGTTGTCGGATAATTGTGTCCACTTAATTTGTTTTTTTACACTTTTGTCCCTCAAACGATTCATCGTTCTGCGTGGAACGACGTGTCACACATGAGATTTTTTTGAAATGAAAAAGTTAGTGTACCATCTCCTCACTCCATCTCCATCTCCTCACTCCAACGTCTCTGACAACAAAACCAAAGCTCCTCACTCCATTTCCTCAATTTCCTTTTTTATTTCCTTAATAACAAAACCAAAAATCAAACAAAAAATGAAGGATTGTTATGCTGAAATTGAGGATTCAAATGATATGAATATTGACATATTTTGTGATGAAAGGAAAGTTTTTTTATTTGAAAAAGAGAAGCAGAAAAGAGTGGGAAAAAAACAGAGGAGAGAGAGTATTGAGGAAGGCCTGGGTTGTCAGTGGGCACTGTTGCGCCTTTAATATTCGTGATTCCGACCCAAACGACAAGTAATTTGAGCCGGAGGGAGTAATTTTTTACGGTTGTTAAAAATGTGGTGACAAATTTGGATTAAAAGTTAAACGCTCAAAGAGTCAAGAGCATTGAGAAGGAAAATAAGACTAGAAATTTTAATTATGGAAAGAAATGGAAGAATAGAAAGGAAAATAAAATTATATTTTATTTCACATCAACTTAAAAAGCCAATGGGAAGGAAGAACAAGAATAAAAGAAATGAATCGCATGATTAATCGGTATGGTTTTGTTCTTCTCTTTTTAATTTTTCCTTCATCTAATTCCCCCTAATGTTCCTTTTCATCTAATTCCCTCATCCCATAATGTAGGACTGCAACTTTGGAAGTTTACCCTTTCTTTGTATACCCACCCGTTTTTTCTAAAAAATATTGGCATTTAATGATTCTTCAGTGTGAGGGTTAGACCACGCATCGCACAACAAAATTACTGACCACTAAATTAAAACATAAGTAGTTAATTTCTTGATTGTAGTATCACTATCGGAGACATTTTGACCTAGTAGGTAAATTCTCCTTTCGAAAAAAAAACCTAGTTGGTAAAATCTATTATTGCTTAACCGCTCTTTTATAACTGGGATTTTATGTAGTGGCTGGCCCTCATTGGACACGGCGAGCCGGCAAAGATGTAGCGGAAGCTATATGAACTGTTTGAGAGGAGAGAGCCACCCCAAAACGGCAACCTATAAACACTGTAGTCACGGTGCCGGACCATTCTTCAACACCGTTTACCTCCTTGACACGTGTCGAGGTTGTGGGCGCGCCGTAGGCTCCCAAACTAAGTGTTTGCTGCACTTAAAACTCAAACAGCACATCGGCTGAAACTTTTAAATAACTGCCTCAACAGAGATTGAAATTGAATACTACTAGAATGAGCACTAGCCTGAAACCAATCTTTACAAACCAATGATATATACAGAGTAACAAATTGAAGTCAACTTCATTGAATAAAAGAATAACTTTGCAAATTCAATATCCAAAGTAAGCAATTCTTATCGTCGTGCCAATTGATCGTACTTTTGTCCCACGCCACGGGGTCCAGCTTTACGGGAACCTCTCAGCTTCTACGAGAAACGTGAGAAACATGATCACAGGGTCAATAAAACTGCTTTTGAGGCATCCAGATGGTTAAGCCGGCAAGTTCCCAGGAGGTACTCTGGAAGTTCCTCTTCTGTGTTTGCCTGCATGAAAAATATTTGAGTCGAGAAAAAGATTATGGAAGTCGATCATGAAAAGGGAAATCGCAACAGATGATTAGAATAAGTGTGCCAAAGAGAGATGCTATTCTAATCAATCATAAATTTTGCAGAGATTTTTCCGTGCTCCTTTGGCACACAGTTCACGCAAAAAGACGAGCAAAGATACTTTACCTGTATCAAGAAAGCCATTTCAATAACCAAATGGCTAAGGTAACCAAGAACAAGACTAACCACACCCCTTGCAACTGTTGATGATCCAATATCAACTCCAAGCTGAGAAGAAATTAAACCATCAGGATTAGCAGAATGCTTTTTAGTAACGACCATCTCCGTGCTTCTTTCCCACACAGTTCACGCAAAAGAAAAAACAACTTTTTCATTAACCTTTGTGTTTACACCATAATCATAAAGTTAGTCCATCCTCTTGAATGGAAAAATGAAGAAGACAGTAACATTTTCTGGCACTCAAATAACCTTTCAAATAGTCATCAAATTTCGACAAAGCACAAGAAATTTTAGCTAGTTTTACCTCCAGGTAGTTCTTCCCGTGAAAATAATTCATTTCCAGTGCTTGACCAATAAGGCATGCCTTCTTTCCAACACTCTGCTTAACTATCCACGAGCCCTGCGAAAACAAAGGCAAACTAGAATGAGAGAAACTACAAGGCTTTGTCAGAAATACACTAGAAGATGGTGCATACCAAGATGTTCAACGTGATTCATTTTGATTTCCCTTCTAGTTAACTGTCTTAACCAAAAAGTTGATATATATTATCCCTTCCACTTCCTATTGTTTTTAATAGTTAATTTAAATTTAAGTCAGCAGGGACAGGTTCATTCTTTCATACTGCATATCCATTTTAGCATTATTTTTGGCTTCACCACTGACTGCAACAGCCAGCAGGTAGAAGCTCCAGAAGGATTGTGTTTCACAGTGTACTGCATTCGGAGGACAAATCCAAAAGAGCATGCAGTTTATGTAATATGAGAATAAATCAGCAGGTTCTAAACCGTTATGCATAGCCAAAAGTCTTTGACATTGTTAGAGCGTTTGAGAACATCCTTCTGAAACCAAGGTCGAAAACAAACTCCCCACCACATTGCTGCAATGGACAAACATGCTCGGATTGAGTTCCTAACCTTGGATATGTAAGGTATGAGCTTAAACCTTGAATTTCTATACGCATCATCCCCCTTTATAAAGTTCTCCAGCAATGGTGAACCTTCAACAGGTGTGGTCAACATATAGTATAGGGCAAGGCTATATGTAGTTGAACCTGGCACCTGTTTTACAGTCAACAACTTGAATTTCTAAATGCACACCAAATGAACTATGGTTTAGACCAAGTTTTGGTTTATTAAAAAAATAAACAGAGAACTAAACTTACTTGAATGTTTATGATAACAAAGAACTCTGGTCCACCCTGTGCTGCATATTTCTGCAAAACGAAGCATATAAGATTTCTATTTGGATACAATCAGCAAGCTGAAAATGCAGCAACATGCAAATGAGCTGATATTTATTAAGAACTACAAGATCTTCAAAATTAAGAAAGCCTTCCAAGCAATTAAAATACCACCTGAACAATGCTGCCAGGACGGCCTGCAAGATCATCTTCTCGCTTGTCAGATTTCAGCCAATCTGCAGCAACCATTTGCATCAAGGTGCCTTTCGCCTTAACCTGGAAAGGAAATAACAACAGAGAACAAAAATATTCACCTATTATTGTTATGATTACTCTATTGAAAAAAGAAAATGAGGCAAAAATAGTTTTTTTTTATATATAAAAGGAAAAAACATCAACCTAACCCCACACACACACACACACACACACAAAAAACGAAACACAAAAAAAAATAAAGAGAGATAGAAAGAGGAGAAGGGAGATGAGTAAAGTTGTAACTTAACATTTCAAAACAAAAGTGGAAGATGAGGAAAAAAGAAGAAACACAGCTTAAAACTGCTTCCATATTTGATGGAAGCTTCAGATATAACTGTCAGAAATGAAAAAGAACTCTACAGGGATAAATAAACACTACTACGTCAGTGGGGTTCTTTACCGGTGTTATAGAAGCAAAATTACCCTGATCAGTTTAATGGCGAGAATCGGGAACCAGTCCTATGCCAGTTTACTTCATTCCGAAAACTAGTTATAGAATATGCGACATAGTAAAAAACTAGTAAAAAATGGCTATGAACAAGTTAAAAGACTAGCCTGTTTAGTGTTGGTTGTAATGATCTTTTTCACAACTAGTCTGTTGCTCTAGTATAAATTAAAATCTTCCAGTAAACAGGCAGAAAATCACACACTCAAGTAAAAAACACAAGCATAAATAAGATACCTTAAGTACTGATCAGCAATCAATAAGAGGGAAATTCATCAAGCATTCTGCATAGGTTGTATCAAGTCCTAACCATTTGTTATAATAATTTAGTTATAGCTAAAGGCATACTGTATATACCAATAAGCTTATAACTTAGTGGTACTTCCTGCAAAGCAGGGACAGGGAGCACAAGGTCTCGAGTTGGAGCCCCCGCTTACATTCCTATCTATGACAATAGTAATAATAAGAATAAAGATAGAGGCATACTGTATACCTTCTTCTGGTCTTTGAGGTAATTCTCTCCACGAATTAAAAAGTTAGAAGGATCAGCCATTGCCCAACTGGAAGGTAGAGTACAACTAGAGTCTTTCGGAAGAGTTGTTCCAGAGCAGGATGAAATACTATCTTCCCTCGCCATCTCTTGTAAGTCAACATAGCCCCTCTTTTGAACTGCAGAATTCTTGGATCTGTCAGTAGATTGTGGAAAACAAAAACCAAGTAAAAGAATCTGAGAACGATCTATCATCAACTTGTTGATCTCTAAGTCAATCACTTAAATCCAAATCACCTGCAAGATCATGCAATTTCTTCACAAAACCAGCAGCAGTGGACAACTTAGGCTGGCGAACATCCTGCAACTCACAAAATCATGAATAGATAAGAAGTAAAGCAAGCAACTAAATGTCACTTGACTCGTTGCAGGAAAGAGAACTTTTGTCTGCATATAATTCATGCCAACATAAGCAACTGAAATAGAAAGAAACCAAAATTGTGAGAGCTCTATAGTGCTACAGAGCTATGCACCCAGTCAAAGTAAACGTCACATGCTACATATTATATAACTAGGATATCAAAAAGCGCTTACGGTGATAATTGCTGACAACTACATCAGTTCATAAGTCCAACAACTATAAACCTCTCAGCCATCCACATGCCCCAATCCTACGTATTGACACCATAATCCCACAAACGTCACACGTGAAAGACAGGATCCAAAGGTATGGAGAAAGAACATCCCCGGTCACCCACAAAAACTACCCATCACTCCAAGCCAAGGATGTTTTTGTGCCTCAAAACAGAATCCAATACCGATGTAGATGCATGACCGAGCAAAAACCTATGTAAATGAGGTGCAAAAATAACTAATTTGTCAAAAGAGGTACCTGAGCATAAATATCTGTACCAAAATCATAACTCCAGCTATTTTCTGCTTGTTCTGAATCTGAAGGTTCTGGAACATCAAAAAACTCATCAGCAGCATCAGTGAGGCCTACAAGGCTGCCATGCTCGGAAGGTGTTTTATCTACTTCTTCATTGATATGTTCCTTGGTATTCCGATCATCTATTAATTTCCTACTGTCAAGCCTTAGATCCCCTTCACCCTGATGCAACCTAATACTTCTTGTCAGCTCTCCAGATGAAAAATCAAAGGAAGGACTGTTTCCTAGTTTAGCTCTGAACAATTCTCGTAATGCTGAAATTCAACACATATTCTCATCACTCCATACATAAAAGATCATTTGTTGAGAAAGAAGAAAACTACAAATGGATAAAAATGTGCATCCACAATAGAAGAATTAAAATTACCAGCAACTCTCCCAAGCATTCGGATAGTAATAGACCTGGACGAGGAAGGTCGCACATATGATTTCCAAACTTTCCAGTCAACAGCAAGCATGTGTTTTACTACAGATCGTTCCCCTTGGTTTGCAGGTGAAATGACATATCCTCCACCTGAAAGATAGTATGTTACTCATCTAATTTGGTCTTGATCTAGGCAATTCTTTGTTCCTACCCCACTCCCATAAAGTGTGTGTGTGTGTATGAGTTGGATGATCAAAGATAACTCATAGCTAGACAGTGGAAGAATCAGTGATCAGGATCTACAATTAACAATCTAGTACAAAGCATGCCAACGGTTCTAAAGTAAGGTATCATGACTGCAGGATATCAATGCTCTACCATATCACAGATTGGACAAGGCAAAGTATCACAACTCTTTCTTATCAATTCAGTATTGTTTGCTTTTGAGATAACATGACAACAAGAAACCATGACAGGCTCATAATTTTGTTATGAACGGTTACAAATCTAAAGCATACATTACTTTTAAGGCAAGCACGGACATAGCCTTTCTGGGGTGGACATTTCTTGTGAAAAACAGAATGGTAGAGAATAACTGCAGTAGAATGCAGAGTAAATTAGTTCCTTTTATACAAACAGACACATTGGACAGTAAATAAATAAATAAAACTTCAAAGTTTTCTGCAGCATTACTACCATATGTTCCATCATCCTCCCTTCTCCAATAACGTCGTAACAAAAGATCCCGCCGTTTCATTCCCCTGGAAAGTATTGAGTCAACATAATCAAATGCTGAAATATTACATTACAAGAATATACATAAGTGTAAAGTACCAATCTGACCATGGCAACCAATCGTTATACAATTGTTTATGAATGACATCTGTGTGACCATCAAGATGTTCGATCACACTACCCTTGTAGAAACAGAAATCCCATCTGTAAGGCAATCAGAAGATTGAACTTCAGAAACAAGAAAAATAAAGAAAAATGAACCATAAAATTTCTTAGTGACACTACCTAATAATGGAACATGAAGTTACTATGCTAATGCGCCCCCTAAAAAAAACACCGAACTGTAAAGTAGATTCATGCCCTAGGATGCTTGTTAACAAGGTCCAACTCTGTTGTACACAGTACACTACCTGAAAGCTGGGAGCAGACTCTGGCTGACTTAGTGCATGAGAATATGCAAAAGCCATATAAGTCCCAATCCTTTCTTCACACCATATTTTGACAATCATATGAACTAGATTACTCACAAGCTAGAAGCTTGAATTACTAGTTTGATAGCAATCAATAACTCAACAAAACTTACTCTGATCTTGATGGACCAAGTGATATAAGAGTTTGAAAAATTGCTTCTGAGGTTCCATCCACCACACCCACGGCCATTATTGCAGGATGATCATCCCACTAACAATAAGAAACATCAATAATGCAGTTGTTGTTAAATAATAACCAATTGTGTATTAGAGAATGCACCAACCTTCCTGCAAGAATCCCTGTCTTTTGCTTCCTTAAAAAGACGTAAACCTACAACACACTCATTTTATTAAACATACAACGTTGTCCACCTCCAGCAGCTTGTTATAATTTTTGTTCTTACCATTCTGACATCCAAAGATTGTCCAAGGTGAAGGTGCAATAACATCAGTCACTGCGTCAGTATGAGTGGATGAACAAAGAGTCCAGCTTATCGATTTATTGCGAGTCACCCAACTGGAACCACTCAGTCTGAAGAAAAACAAAGGTTTGAGGAAGCTCAAAATACAACTAGAAGTACAAATCAATAAAATAGTATGAATCATAACTTGTAACCCTTGGCTTTTCCAAACAAATACGCTAAGCTATACCTATGAAATGCTCTAAGCTCAATCCTTTAACAAGAAAGGTGAATAAGAAACAGAAATTCCTATGAAATGCTCTATGTTGAATTCTTTAACAATAAAGGTGAAAAAGAAACTACCAAGTGAGAAAAAGTATGCATGTAACAATAAGAAAGCTCGTTGACACTATCTTACCTGAGAGACTGCCAACTGCTCTTTGAACAACCAACAATGCTATGATCGTCCTGCATATTATAAGCATTAGCCCTTTTTCATTCATATCTGGCTTCTGTAACTACGGAAAAAAAAATAAAAAAATTTGGAACCTTTAGAGCTGCTTCCTGAAAACAATGGATCCATCTTGCTGCTTCTTCCGGACTACTTGCTCCCAGCTATAAGATTTAGATTTCATAACTCGTACACGAAAATCTTAAGCACAAGAATCGCTTTATCTAACAGTCACCTTACCTTAAGTTGATCGTGATGATTTGAAGAATTATAAAGTGTAAATATGAAGAATACCTGCCGGTTACATAAAGCACTGTTCTCATAAGAAATAATGAAGCTGCAATAAGAAAAATATAACCTGAAGGCCAAAACTATAAAATGATAAAAACAAATTCATACTGTCCGATGAATGTTCTCTCTCCCATCATCAGTGACTCGGATGCAGGAATCTATAATTGCACTTCTAACAGGGTCCTGAAAAAAGAGGCCAATTTTCTGTCTTATGTCCTGTAATTGATGATAATATCTTTAAAACAAACAGATTCAAAAAAAAGGAAAAGAAAAGGAAAGCCAACTCCCTCTACAGAAACACAACAAGAACCCATCCAACAAACTGAAAATTAATCAGAAAAGAATAAATTCACTGAAAACTATCGTTTGTGTTATTATGTTATTGTTACGTAGACATATGTTGCAACACTTACTTTTCCAACAACATTAATTCATTTGCATGGTTGCACAAATGCACTTGTCCTTTGTTTTGAGATTCTTTCCCGTCTTTAGATTTTTAAATTGTCCCATATTCCTAGTGATATTCATATTTGACACAGACATGTCTGCTTTACCTATTTGGTAACATGGTAAAATAAATTGCAGCAATATAGAATAGAGGCACGCGGTAAGTGGCAACTATTTAAGTTAGGCAGGTGCTTTCCACAACGATCCCATGCCAGTGGCCAATACCCAAAACAAAGAGAAAAAGAAAAATTGAGGAAATCAAACTCAAGAAATGGTATTTCCTCAATAGCAGAGGACACAAAAACAAAATAGCTTGAGAAAACGACACATACTGCAAAAGCAGAAATATTTCTGACAAGAAAAGGACGGTAGAGGGAAAGGAGTTTATAGTTATTTGCATTGGTAAGACTTTAAACAGCCATAACAAAATAAAAGCACCTCCAATAATTGTAAAAGAGAACTATGGTGTAACCAAACTTGTAAAAAGTAGATTAAGAAAAGCAAAAGCTGCCTCTCTGGGTTACTTTAACTTTCAATAAGGCTGTACCCCGAATCAATGACAAGTTTCCTCAAAAGAAAGATTAAGTTGAATAGTTTCTACTACTATCAATACGTGTTTTCATCGCATCCAATCTAAACCATGCAAATACTTCATCTTGACACAAACTTAAATCCTAATGTGCATGAAACATGGGCATTTTTGGTACTGTGAATTTCTTCAACTTTCAACAAGGCCATTGAAATTTCGTCAAGAAAAAGCATGCAATTAAATAATTCAGGACAACTAGCATTACATGCTTACATTATTCACCTACAGAAACCTATACCTCTAACATGCACAAAACATATTGGCAATTCCTCTGTTTAAATGAGAACTAAAACCACGCTTAGTAGTTATTATACTTAGTAGCAACAAAAAGTAATCTAAGCACTTGTCTAGATACCAAAGGAAAAGAACCAAGTTCCAACCAACCTAAAACCAAGGAATTGATCTCAAAGTAATAACAATGCCATTCTCTACATTGGCAAACAAAACAAGAAATCAGCAGACATGTATCTATATCTACGCACATCGCTCATGCTGTATACTAAGCACATAGCAGTTAATATCTCTAACTCCCTCACATTTTGGTAAATAGTTTCTATTTCTAAGAACCAGCAGATAACAGTAATAATATATACATAAAAAAATCAACAACAGCAGCAGAATACACAAGTACATGCATGAATCCGCATCTAGTAAAGTACAGAAAACGAAACGACATGATCAAAATGCAAAAAGAGAAGAAGGAGAGAAACCTGATCATTGGAAACAGGTATGGACTTGAAGCTCTTAAGAAGATGATCCTCAAGAACAAAATACCGTTTCCTGGAGTACTGCAACCCAATCCGATTGGACCGAATGAGGTGTAGCCAACCTTCCATCCTCTCTTTCTCTTCCGCCATATCCATCGGCTCGCCCTCTGAGATGGTGGCGTGTGCAGCTGACACTCCTCCTCCTTCTCTTCTGATCCTTTCTCTTGATCGAAGAAGGATCGATGAAGAGAAGAGAGCAGGAATTCTGTTGTACCAACTGTGTCTATTTTTCTGTTCTTTTCCTCTCTTCTTTGGAATTGGAGGAAAAATGAATTTGATTCTTTTCCTTTTTCCCAGATTTGTGTGCGCTTTTTTGTTTGTTTGTTGAGTCAGTTGTGTGTTTGTTAACAAAATTAAATTTGAAATTTCGGTAATTGGCAGCTGACAAGGATTGACAGGGAGAATAGGAATAATAATAGAATATTGAATAATGGTTGAAGTGACCGTCCTGCCCTTGGTGCTTATTTTAAAATTGGGATACAAAATGATTAAAAATGATTAAAAATGAAAAAACGTGGTCACTCACTAATCACTAATCATACCTTTTGGCTTTACTGGCAAGCTTTCGTTGTCAACTTGTCATAGGAATTTTTGTGATTTGCTTGCGTGATCTTACTTCAAAGTTATTTGTAAGAAAACAATTTACAAAGTTTATCTTCCTATCTTATTTTAAACATTTTTTTTAAGAATATTGTATTAGGGATTTTTATGATTTATCCTCGTTTGATCTTATATATTAAGTTCGTTTTATTTTATTTAAGGAAGAAAATGATCTAACCTCGAAAAATTTAATTTTTAGACAATTCAATCACATAAGTTTCAGATACACAATTTAGCTATTTAACTATTTTCTATTAAATAATTTAGAGGTTCCGCCGAAATAAATAAATTGAAACTATACTTCCTTAATTGCACACGACGCTTAACTCAAAAGGTTTCTAAATTTCAGCAAATATATAGTATTTATTAGTATTTATTTAATTATTAAACCTATACTTCCTTAATTATGGTTTACTTGAGTTATTTATTGAAAAATAATTCAGCAATATGTGTTGCTTTGCGAAAAAACATTAATTTAAAATAATATATAACTAGCTCCTCACAAATGAGGCTGAGTGTAGAGTCCATATATATAAATTTTAAGATATTTATTTTGTTTTGATGGCATATCCAAATAATAATAATAATAATAAAAGATTTTTCAGTTATATAGAGAGGGTATTATGGTAAACTTCTTTTCCTTTTCTTTGTTTTTTATTGACAAACACCGTTGTTTCCAGCGCAGCTATATACCTCACGATGTTAAATGCTCTTATACTGATAAAAATCAAAAAATGATTATATTATTAATTATTATTAAAATATCAGGGATCGAATTGTGACTTTACGTCATAATAGGGATCGAATTATGACTTTACGTCATAAAAATGACATTTACTAATTAATTGAATTACAAGCTAATGTGGAAAAAAAAAGTTCTTTCAAAAGGAAGAAGACTATCTCAAAACTTAATTTAGGAATATGCTACATAAAAATATTCTGTCAAATTATTTTACATCATAAAAATAATATACACTAACCAGTTGAATTAAAATCTCGTTGAAAAAAAAAGAATAACTCAAAAGTTAATTTAGGAATATACTTACATAAAAATATTCTGCCAAGTTGTTTTATTCCATTTTGCTCATGACCAGTAGAGTCGTTAGGGTTGACAATGGAGCGGGTAAGGCATTATCCATACCCGCACCCGCAAATTTGCGAGTAATCCATACCCGTATCCGCATCCGCCCGGAGCGGGTAAGAAAAGACAAATTGTACCCGCGGATTACCCGCGGATATCCACGGATACCCGCAATTTTTTTAGTTTGAATCTCATGTCTCCTAATGCATACAAATCTGAGATCATGGCCTATCATCCTTGCTGGTTGGCTGGTTGGTTGCTGGTTGGCTCAACAACATCATCATTAGTACAATTTTGTACCATAAAAAGAATAAAATGCTCCAACCCATTTTTATTTACTTACTATATATTTTGCGGGTATTATTGCGGGTATCCATACTCATATTTTGCGGGTATTTAGTGCGGGTATTGGAGCGGGTAAGCACTATCCATACTCGCACTTTGCGGGTGCGGGTAAATCCATACCCGCAAAATACCCACAAACTGTGGGTAATATCCACCCGCAATTGCGGGTATCCGGCGGATATCCATACCCGCGGGTGGAAATTGCCAACCCTAAGAGCCGTATAAGCAATAATTATTGAATTAACACCCAAAGTAAAATAAAAAATTATATTAAGTAGATTTTTTTTACATATTTTAGCCTTCTTAAGATATAGTTTTTTCAGGTTTATAACAAGTATTTTTAATGTTTTTGTGCCGAGTTAGCTATTAAAAAATGAAGCGTTCCCAAACAAAATAAAAAACTAAAGCTAGCGACTGCCCAAAATTGGGCCGAAGACTTTTCCATCTCGATTTTAGTTGGACTCTTCACAAATCCCTTAAATGGTCCAAAACCGTATTCGGCTCACGGCCCACAGCCCACCACATAAAGTAAGACTCCATTAAACATGTTGGATTCCTATGCAAGTTCATATTAGGCTATTACTATTATTTAGTTCAAAAAAAAAGTTCCTATTACTATTATAGTATTTCTTATTTTTATTTTGGACAACTTCTATTATTTTTTTGCCTGTTTAACATTTTCCCTTTTTTATTTATTAAACATAAATAAAAGACAAAACTAGTTTACATTCTTCCTTTTCTTTTCTTTTCTTAGTTAGGAAAAAAGATACTATTTTACATTTTCCCTAATTTGTACAAACATATATATATATATATATATATATATATATATATATATATATATAGTCTCTTCTTGTTATTGCATTATTCATTCGCTACTATTCTTTTCTTAGCTTGTTAAATTGTTCACGAAGAGGTATCTCTACGTGTATTATTCTTATACTTTTGTTACATTATGATCGATTATAAAATCTTCGCACTATAATAAAGTTCAAATTTTTATTAATATTTTATTATTATAGATAATCGATAAGCTATATACTCATTGCTAATTTGGTTGCAATTTTATTTAGGAACATTATATTTAGAATATATTTATTTCTGAAACTTGGTAATATTAATGGTTCCAACATTATTATTTATTTATGGGTTTGGTTGATGTGGATTGCAGAAATTAACAAGTATTATACACACCATGGAGTCAAAGCAGGAGGTGGATGGGTCAACTCAAGCACAGCTAGATATGATAGAGAACATATTGATGAGTGACGACGACGACGGACGTGAGCTTAGTAAAGAAGAGGAAGAGCGAGCTGAAAGTTTTTACAATTCTTTAATGGAGGACATTGAAGGCAACACTTCTGAGGAAGATGGCAAAAATTAGTGATATATGGAGCAGCAAAAAATCACCATATAGCTTTATACTTTACCTAATTTATTTATTTTTATATAATTACCTTAATTATAATATATATATGATGTAAAATTCGTTCTTTTAAATTAAAAGGACAAAATTTTAATTAAAAAAATGGAAAAAATTCTCTTTTAGTTCCAGTTTTTTTTTCTCTTCTCAAATAAAATTGGTGATGAGTTTTTTATAATAAAATTGTTATATTATTAATTATTATTGCATTAGCAGGATTCGACCAATGATTTATTTTATAATGAGATTATGTACTAATCGGTTGTACTATCATTTTATACTAAATACTCTGAGCAAAGCGATAAACAGAATGATTGAGAAGTGTTTAAAGTGTAAACTAAGGATTAATTGCAAAGAAGAGATGTACTATATGACCTGCAAAGAAAGATCAAAAAGTGTTTATTGAAGAAAAAATCAAATCATTTATACTCAACAAAATGTCTTGTATACATAAAAAGAGCACCCCTGGTAGAAGGAACAACCCTTTTTTTTTCTCAATAACAAATCCTATTTACTTGAACAAATTGCAATTTGCTAATTAATTACACAAGAGAGTTCTTTGCTGATTTCTTTGTGTCGTGACTTTCTTTATCTTGCATGGCCAAAAGTGGTGAGTTATCCTTGTCTTTCATCTGAACACAAACACATTGGAATTAAGAAAGAGAGGAAGGAAAGAGAGAGTTACGTACAGATTTAGTCCATATATTGGTCTACTTTTTTCGATTAAATTCTACGTTTTGAAAGTCTCAAATTGGTCATTATATTTAGAGAATCAGTTTTTTTCTTCAAGATCCACATGATTCATCAAACACATTGACTAATTCACAACTTTATAAATATAAGAATTTAATTGAGAAAATTAGACAGGTAGAGGGACTAAATTGGTACTTACAATAGCGAAGAGGGGTAGGGAATTGTAATATAATGTTGTTACCTGAGGACCCAATGAGAGGTCAATGGACTGTTTCTTTTTGTGCTCTTGGGTGCAGAAGAAAGAATACAAGCCCATCCCCAAAATGGCAACCAGAATCCCAACAACATTTCTCATAGTGAAAGGATCATTCAATAGCGTATACCCAAACCCAAGAACAAGGCATGTTTTCAGATGACCCAACACTTGATATGTCACCGGCGATGTCTTACCGATCACCAAGAATGTGCTAAAGTTCACAAACACCGCTATAAGGCATGACAAGATTATAAACGCCTGCGTATCAAAAACAAATCATTAAACTATAAACTCATTTATTTATTTATTCGGTAATTTTTTTGGGACATAGCATGGTTATTAGTATGGAAAGGAATAGTAATGTGATTAAAATACATACATACCAAGACTATAGGAGAATATTTGTATGCGAAGACATTTTTATTGGTGAGGAATTGATCAACCAAGGGGCCGGAGACGAAAAGGATGGCTGCTTGAAATGGAGCTGATTGGTAAAGTAGCTGTGTGGAAGAAACGTTGAGCCTCTTTTGTATTGTATTTGTGAGCTGAATTAGGAGTTCTTGAGTTAAGGGAAAAAAATAATTATCCGTTTAATTAATTAACAATTACTCCTATGTATTCATTTTCTTAATTAAGCTTTTTTTATTAAAAAATAAATAATTAGTGGTCATAAATCATAACACAAGAAAGAAAAGAAATGAAAAATAAAGGATACAATTTGACAAACGCAGGTTATTAGTATTGCAAGGAGAGAAATAATTGTCCCGACGAGATTGAGCTGGAGATCGGTGACGGAGGCAATGCCAACTCCGACGAGCAACAAGAAAAGAGAGAACTTTATCTTCTCACTGCACCAAAAGAGAGGACATTAAAGGTTAGAATCGTTTTTTTTTCTTTCCGGATACTCTTAAATAGTCATTTCCGGACAAAATTTTATTTTTCTTTCGAACATTTTCAAATATCCTGCTTTAAATAATAATGATCAAATATGGATAATGCCAGAAAAAGAAAACCTGAATTGCTTGTTAAGGAAAAGAGTTTCCAACAGCACAGTGAAGGGAATGATTGCAAGTTTTGTCATCTGCAAAAGAAAAAAAAAAGTTTAAATTATTTTTATAAAAGTAAACTCAATTATGCAGAAACTAAAATTATTTTATTATAATGGGCTTTACCTGATAGAATCCGATGGAATTGAAGCCCAGGCTCAAATTGAGAAGCCCAATAGAAATTCCATTTAGAATACCAAAGAGCATGACGGTCTTCATGTCGACGGACTTGGACTCAAACCAATTAAGACGTTGGGCCACATGTAGAGTGCAGAATGTTACCATCAGGTGCCAGCTGGTCAGTGTCGTAGCTGCACCATATTTAATTAAAATTAAGATTAAATAAATTTTTAATTAGAAAAAAATAATTACAAAATACTTTATTTTAAAAAAAAAGAGAAGAATTACCAAAAGGGAAACCAAGATTGCTCATCAAAGCTTTGTTGCAAATGACAATGGAGACAGAAGATGCCACTGATAGGAATAGAGCACCAATAACTCCCAACTGGAAGCTTGACATCTCTCCCATCCTTCACTAAAAATATTAGCTGTATAGTATATACACACCTGGAAAATAAGAGACAAATTAAATGTGAATTTGGCCTACAGTTTGACGACACCTCACACGGCATAGTAGATTAGTCTTTTTGACAGGCGCAGGTGAAATACGAACTCGAATTTTTACTACTCTCGTCATAATTTTTAGTTAATTAATTATAATAATAAAACACTTTTTAGGGGTGACAGATCATTTTAAGATCAACTCGAGTAGTAATTACTAATTAGCATTAATGAATTGTCTATTGGATGAAGTGATGGGCGATTTATTAAGTGTGGATTGTGATGCGTTTTTTTAATGTTTTTTATTGGGCGGTTGTTTAGATGTAGCTCATGCATGTGCGCGTGTCTCTAATATATAATTATTATATTATATATGCTACTAAAAGGAAAACAAAATAATAATTATACATAATATATGTATATATTTATTTATTGAATAGAAAATTTAGACCCAAAACATTTTAGAAATTTATATTCACATTAAGTTAATTAGACTTGAACTCGAAAAATAATCATACTACTAAACTATGAACTTATTCATTAATATAAGATTTTAATCAAGAACTTATTCATCAGACATTTTACAAAACAAATATTTGAAAAGAAAGAATTTCTGAGCTGTGATTTAGAGAGCATAAAACTCACAAAAATAAAGATTTTTTTTAAAAAAAGTGATTAATTAACTACACAAACCTTGATTAGAAGGTGGAAATTGGTATATACAAATATACAAATTAAGATGATGTACGGTGGCTGGCCCCTACAAATCCATGAGAAAGCACCACCGGCGAGGAGGGAACGACGGCGGGTTGCAGCGGAGAGAAATGATGAGAGAGTTGAAGGAAGAATGAGCTGAAATTGTGGGTATAGCTTGTATGAGAAATATTGGAACTTGAGGAGACTTTATATTTTTAGGCTTTGGACAAAAGGATTGGTTGGTGCCTAACTTAGTTGTAATTTATTATTTAAAGATACCAAGTTTTGGTTTTCTCTTCCTTTTTTTTTATTTTTATTTTAATTATTATAATATATATATATATATATATATATTTTGTGGGTTCTCACTTAAAAATTAATTACTTCCAGAAGCGAGTTTGTTGATGAGGCAAGACTAGCTAGGCGCAAGTATGGTGAGGTTTCCATTTCAAATCTACATTACTTCAATATCAATCTACGTGTTCAATTCCCCAAATATTTTATTTCCACGTCAAATGCTTTGTTCTTTTTTAATTGTATGCTTCGACTTTGAATTTGAATAAAGTTGGTTTTGAATTGTATCATTAATCAATGTTTCGTGTTTGAGATTCGAGAACGAAACAAATTTTACAGAAAGAGTCATCTTTTTTTAAAATTCGACATTTGTCTTCGATTGGAAATGAAAGCTAAATCCTAAAGAGCATGATCATCATTATTTATTTTATCTTTCTATTTTTGGTGTTTTAGTCCAGTAGTTTCTCCAAAACATCTTAGCTACTTATTAGTTTTTCTTTTTAAAAAAAAGTTAATTTGTCACAATTACCTAGTTTATTATGATTTTTTTTGAATAATTATTAAAAATATTTTACAAATTATATTATCCCTTTTGGAATTTTAGAGTGATGCTAATTATATAATAAATAAATAAGTCTTAGAAGAGAAGACAGGAAGGTGAGATGAGCATGTCTTGTTGAATATGTGAGTGAGACATCTGCCAAAGCAAGCAAATCAGTTTCCTACTCTCAAACTGATCAATTAGCGTTTGGTGACACATTCCTTCATTTTCACTCCAAACAAAACACATTTTTTTATACTCTCATAGTCTCATTGCTGGCTTTAGAAATTCTCACCTTATCTCGACCACGCATAATTAGGAACAGCTAATCCTTTTAAGTCCCTACATTCTGATTTCCTAATAACTAATCTTATGGTATTTGCCTATTAGATCACCGTATTGAATATCGATAATGTCTAACAAAATATGCCGGAATGCGTCAGATCAGATCCTAAGCATCAATTTGGTCTCAAACAAAATCGAAAATCAAACCTAGCTGGGATTCTCAATTGATAATTAAATACACAATTTTCAACATACATGGAGATGGTGGGGGTCTTATAGGATTAGTTATGTGTCAATAAACTCGAAAATACTTTGTAATATTTTTCGTCTTGAAAAATTGGGGTGACGAAGAATTTAGTAAAAGTTCTAAGTGTTTCCAACGAGACATTCAGATATTAAAATTTAACTGTAAGTCCATTAATGTTTGAAGAGGCTAACACAACAGCTGCTGATAAAAAAAACCTTTAAAAAAAAAGTTGTTGGCTTGTGGCCATGTAATGAAAGTCGTTAACTTGCTTGTATGTATTGTAAGAAACACACAACAGCAGCTGACGAAATTTTCTCTATTATAAGCTATGAATCTCTCTTCAACTTTCATCTACAAGTCCCACAAGAGGTAATCCTAAGGTATCAACATGATACGATACGTACAACGTGGGTTATATAAGGAATCCATTGTCTTGACCAAAGAATATCTCACAAAAGACCGTTTCCCTGCACAGCTCTGATGGCAAAAGAGACGGCATAAGAGGTGGCAGAAGAATGTGGGGATGCAAAAAGAAATCAACTCTGCATATTCTGAGACATGTATGCCTGATCAGCATCTGCTAAACGATTCTGGAATAGGGACCACTCGTTTCTGCACCTTTGTCGCACCTGTAGGAGGAGCAAAGGAAGAATGAGCAGAAGAGAGCAGGGGAAAAGAAAGAAATTGATACATAACCTTCGCTACATATACTATGAAAGCAAAAACAAGACGTTTGGTTAAAAATTGACATAATTCAAAGTAAAAAATGTACAATATGAGATCATGTATACTTACCCCTTCCCATGGAGCTTTGCCCTTCTCTTGCTTGCCCTGAAAAAATTTCATAGAAAATTTTCAAAGTGGTTAACTTTGAACGAGAAATCAATCTTAGACAAGTTCCCTAAAGAACTTTGTAAAACAAGTTTCAAGGCTCATGCACCATCAAATAAGGCTTGATGGATGTCTAAACAGTCACATTCATTTTGGTAAGCAAGATAACGACACCCCATTGCATATTATAGACACAGCAATTATTTATTATTTGAAATTCAATGGAAACTAATGAAGCCTCAATCACTTTCACTATTCCTGCTGCTAATCATTTTCACTTTGACATACTGAACCAGTGATATCTAAATAGCAGAATCAAATGCCATGAAAATCTTTCAACACCACGTAGTAATGAACAATATGCTTTGCGATGATACTCAATGATTACATTCACCTACTAATTTTGTGAAAATGGTTGTTCTAACTGAGAAAGTTCAGGTTATAACTTAAGATCAGAAAATAACTTTCCCCTATCTTCCACATACAGGCTTTTACATCACCTGGTGAAACTATGGTTGAGCCACAGGAACTATAATTTTTCATGAACTTGCTTTAACTTAAAGATCCTTTTCCTGAAGTGTGCCTTTCTTCATATGCCCAGTAGTTTATATATCAAAATACAATTCATAGTTCCACATTTCAACACAATATGCTACAGTGAATAATGACTCACCTGACTACCAAGAGAAGGAATTACTTGATGAATAATCCACTGTGAATCAACCACTCCAATTTTCTCATGTGCAGGCTACAGGACAATAAAAGCAACTGATTATTCTTGGAAACAAAACCAATTCAGTTACCTCTAATATTTTTGAGAAGAGGAGTCGTCATATAATAGAGGTACTGGCAGATCAAAGATAGCCCAATGTAGCTAGCTTGATTAGACTGTAAAGTGATATAAAAGTGGTATCATTTCCCAAAAAAACTGTAGTTCCAACAGATGAGAAGCATACAAATAAGTCCACTCACATAAGAGGATGAAAAATCTACAGACTCAGGTAGATACTGGACCTATTGGTCAATTTTATGTCTTGAAACTGTTCAACTGCTTTTTATTAGTTTGGGTTTGTAGTAGAGCTACAAATCTGGAATACCACAATCTGTAGCTTGACATTCACATTCATACTTGTATCCAGTAAATGGGTGTATAAAAAGCTCCTGTAACGTTCATGAAGAACCTTGTTTTGACATCAAGATTCTTTTCCGTTTTCCTACAAATTGTAATTATGCAAGGTCTTCTCCACTTATTGTATTGAAGACGAGATAGAACGTGACAGAGAAAGCAATCCTTCATAGAAAAATTGACCCAGTTCTCTACTATATACCTCAAAATGATGGTGGTTGTCAAATTCTAGGTACAGTGTCCTATAAGAAAGAAATTCAAGCATGCCCAAGACCGCAAGCATTGTTATCTGAAAGACTGAAACTACTAACCTCTACACATCTTCTGAGAGCAAAATCCAATCCCCATCCATGCACCAAATCATTCTTCAAGCATATAGTTCATGCATTATTTAGGTAATAGATGAAAAATGGGGGAAAAAATGAACAGTGAAAAAAAGAGCATAATCTATCTTCAGCTTCATAGAGCGATTATTGAAGAACCCAAATTGCTAATTCCTTCAGTTGGAAAACTTGATATTGTTTCAAAATTTCAACCCTTACTGATATATATGTTTATCAACACATATATATGATATCAGTGCACAAGAAATGACACACCTGAATCATATGCCAGACGCAACGCCAAGCTTCCCGAGAAAATACTGGGGCCATGATTTCCACAAAACTAAAAGAAGACAAGAACCAGATAAACAAGCATGTCCAAACAAGAACATACACGCACCAGAATAACTTGTGAATGGGAGAGAGATAGAGCATACGCAGCACAAGGAGGCAAATGTGGCTCAGCACACCAACCTGGTTTTTCCTGTGTATCCCTGTTACCACCAATCCACATGTCCAATTCTTAGTAGAGTAAAAAATCTAAAGTTATTGTAAGGCCATTTAAAGAATTAGAAGTGGTATGCCACATTCTAAAATGCCTTATGACTTGGATAACTGAGCTGTGTTATTTGTGGCAAATGGTGAGTTCACCCATGCAGTTAGGTGGTTTTATCAGAAGCAGTTTATGTGTGTCTTGGAGAAACAAGGATAAAAATTTCTACGTAGGTGTACTTCACAATATATATGCTGTGTGTGGGAGTAGTGAAACTATTGTTTTCAAAGAAAAAGGTTTTTTCTTCCCAATGTTTTTTCCCCCTGTGGTGGCTGCTACTGCTTCACGTCCTCTGGAAAGGTGAGAACCGAGGGGGTGGGGGTGGTGGTGGGTGGGGTGGCGGGTGTTGGTGGTGGTGAGTAAAAGGTTGGCTTCTGGAGTTGGCTTTGGAGTTTGGGCATGATGATGGAAGCAGGGAGGGGAGGGAGAGGGTGGTGGTGTGGAAAATTCATCTACCAAACAATCTACGTGATTTCTCGTGATAAGGTTTTAATTTTGCTAATCCTCACATTTGAGGATGTCTTATTCCTTTTATTCAAAGAGTGGGAGAGAGAGCCTACTTGTGAACTTCTCTGTCACCTAGCCTCTTTGTCATACTCCATGTAAGCCCACTATTGGGTTCAAGACCTGGCTGAGATATCTCCAGACCATGTTTCTTAACCAACTTGATATACCTGGAAATTATGCAGAACACAAAAAAGAAAACATGTAACTGACAAATTGGGCCAAAAATAGAACAGGCCAGAAAGAACTCACTTGTCTCCATTGAAATGTTCTACCCCAAGATCTTCATCCCAAATGAAAATATAATCATACGCTGAAACAATATCAGGATGTAAAAACCTTTTTGCATACCACCTGAACAACATAAATAGGTATAAATGCCAATTTGACACAGCAAGATCAAAAGTAATCCATTTGCACAACTATAAGTCTAAGTATCTTAAAAATGAATAAAGCCAAAACCCTACCATTTTGTTTGCTTTCTTATGCTGATATGAATTGCATCTTTCGACCATTCAAATTCATCCCATTCACTTGTACGGCCATCATAGTGAAAAAGCAAAATTTGAAAATCCTCTGAAAACTGCAGTAGAATACATGAAAAAGAATCTCAGGGTCCATGGAAGTACAAGAGGCAAAAGATAAAAAACAAATTCTCTCTCTCTTAATTTGTTAACCTTTCTAACTGCTTTATCAATGTTAAGTCTCTGACCGTAGCCAACTGTAAATGTTACTAAATACTTAGGCTTTTTCTTCAGATCCTGCAAATTTCAGGATATTGGTTACAATGTCTATACATAAATGCAAAATCATGCCAACAGAAGAAACTGACCTAAAAGGCTCAAACAACATGCTTCCATTATAAGCATGCAATTACATACATTGGCATGAAAAAGTCTTGAAAGAATGATTTGGGGCCAGGATACATCCTTTGGTATATATGTATACAAACTAGAATAAATTCTGAAGCTGTGACTTGCAACAAAGCTATACTGTTCACAATTTCAGCTATATGCGAAATAGTAAAAGACATGGCATGATACTTCCTACAAGTCATATATTCTCACCTGTAACCCAAGATTTTCTGAATGAATATCCAAGAAGTATCAGTACGCACTAAAAGAATGCAACAAATACCATACTCAATACAAACTAAAAGGAGAATTCCTCATAAAACCACCTTATTTCCCTCCCCCCTACTCTTCTTTTCCCCAAGTCTCTTGCTTGAATACCAATACTCCGTTCAGGCATGGATAGCAAGCATGCATGAAGGAAATACATACAGCAATTTCAAAAGTCACTTGCTCTGTCTTACATCAGAACTAATGTGAAGTTAAGCAACTTATACATAGTGATAAATCATAGAACTTTCACACATTTTTCTAGTCCATCCATATGGATCCCTCAAGGCACTTCCCATCGGAGGTGCACATTCCAAATTCATGAAGGATTAGGTATGTTTATTGCAGGCATACTACTAGTATGCTCCAATAAAAAAGTTAATTTAACTTCCCATTATGCTAGAAGAGGAACTGCTTCTATAAAACCATATCCACACAGCCGAACATATTTGCAGCTTAATTCAGTCATATTCACTCCTACTAATTAGAAACCACAGAAATTCGGTTACCAAAGAAAGCTATTCAGAAATTTGGTTGCTGCAGTACCAGGACAATGGTAAACAACTACACATTCAGTGTAGAGTACAGTAACCTTTCTTAAGTAAGGTCTGTAAAGCATACCTCACTAGGCTCACCCCATAGCCGGCGCAAATAAAAGTCAGATTCTGGGACAACAATGCCTGGAGGCAGTAATTCAGCACCACGGGGATTTTTTGGAACATAAATCTGAGACAAGAACCAAATAATGGTTGCAATACGGGATGAAGATGTGATGAAAACATAACAATAAGTATCATTGGTACCGTAGGAATATTGGCATATTTTCTTCCACTGAGTTTACTTTGAACAGTAATGGGTATAAGGTTTGTAGGTATATGAATCTGCAATGGTAGGAAAAAGAAAGAGAGAAGAGCATAAGTGTCACAGGTCTCCCTTTCAAGAAAAGCAAGATACCCCTGGCTTGAACTAACCTTTGCTAGATAAACTGATGGAAATGAAATTCCGGCAAAAAATCCAAAGAGAATTCCTAGAATAACTGTAACGATGAGCCGAGCACTATCCCTTGTCCTCCTATGTAGCCCACTGCATGACAAGGGAACAACAATGCAACCAATCAGTCGGTCAACTGATCCAACAACTCATAGTAAGAAGATGGGCATAATCTAGTAACTCTATGAAGCAGTGTCATGATAATACTAGTAGAGTTGAAAACGACAGTGAACACCACCGCATTGCCAAGGAGAACTAGAATGGAATACATTATATACAACGCCCAAACCTGCGGTGGGGAATCCCCATTCTGGAAATGTTTATTTAACAATCAAGTCAACAAAGCCAGAAGCCAAGAGGATGGAAATCACATGGCTGACCAAGTGTGGACTCGAACATGGCATTCCTCAATTCAAGAATCTAGAAAACCTCTTCAATAAAAACATTGAAAATCCTGCAAGACACGCATGACAACGCCATTGCATAACTATCAGCAAATTTTGTGAAAATTCTGCATCTACTACTACAAGTACATTTGCAATATATATGGGCGCATGCTTCATAAGCGAGACGAAAATTGATGACAATGGGAATTGAGATTGAGAAAAATGTCAAGAACCCAAATCAGAATTCCAAACGAAGAATTAAAGGGATTGCACAACGAATGATTTGAAACTTACGCGAATTCGATGGAAATTCTCTAATCAGTGATCGATCACTTTCTCGTTGAATTTCTCCCCTCGTCAGGTGTATACCACCGCAGGTTTGGGCAATCTGCATCTTATTGCATATTTTTTATTTATAATTTCTATATATATATTTTATGTGACAATTCTGCCCCGCCTCTGTTTTCAAATTTCCCTGCAATGGAATGTGGGACCCACTTTCACGACACGTGTTCCGTCCCTTCACTTCCATTCGGTGATCTTTCGCTCAGGGAGGATTAGGTAGACAACGCCAAAATTACAGGATGATGAGCAATAATAATAGTAAAATGAAATATCTATACACTTTATTTGTATTTGTTTTACTGAAAATTATTGTTTAAAAATGACAATTAAAAGTGTCCAGAGAGAGTAATTCAAAAGTCATTCTTTTAATAAATGGGTTGATCTGATCTAATTTATTAATTGAAAAGGTTGATTCGGACAGACCCGTTAAATTAAAATGTCATTGTTTTGATTTTGTATATAATAAATAAATAAAATGCGGGAAAAAATCATAAAATTATAAAAAATTAAGAAAAAATATAACAAAAAGAGTAAAAATTCAGAAAATTAAATTTAAAAAAAAACATAAAAAATTCTGAAATTTTAGAAAATTATAAAAAATTCAAAATATGGATTTTTAATATTTTGCTGATTTTTTAAATTTTTTTTTAGTTTGTTATAGTTTTTGATTTTATAATTTTTAAAATATTTTTTCTCATTTTTATAATTTATTTGAATTAGTTAATCTTTTAGAATTTCGTAAAATTTTCTAAATTTTCTTACATTTTTTATATTTTAATTCTTTTATTATAAATTTTCTAAATTTTCCATTATTTTTTGAGTTTAAAAAAAAATTATTTTGAATATTATAGGAACCGAATCTTATACAATCACTAGTTGAATCGGTAATTCGGTTTAGTCCGATCCGGTTCTAATAACACTAGGTCATATTATTAATTATTCTTACGGACACCCATGACCTACTTAGTAAGCGGATCAAAGGTACTAATAAGATATCGAACTCAAATTTCTCATCCTTACCCTTAAAAAAAATTTAAAAAAAAGACGAGCCGACTTGTACCCGACCCGCTTAATTGACAGGTCAAAACTGTAACCCAAACTCGTCTTAAACAGGTCGGGTACGAATCAATTCAACGGATCAGATTCATTTTGACGCCCTTATGCTTTGTATGAGAACTAAAGTGCAGGAAGTAAAAAAAAGGAAGCTTAACTAGGGAAAGGAAAGAAAAGGAGAGGAAGGGAACTTGTAAAAAAATTCTCTTGTATGGCTGCATCTTTTATACGGAAAAGAAAGGAAATTTTCTTTAAACTTCATGGCTCAATCCCCAGCCCATGACTTTCTTTTCTAATTTAAGCCCAGTCTCTAATTTCCTTCCTTTTTCTCCCATTTTTAGGAGGAAATTTTTTATGGGTTAGGGAGGAAATTTTTACAATTTATTTACTCCCTATTCCCTTCCTTTCCCTTTGATTCCTTTGAGCAATTTTTTCCCATACAAAGGAAAGTTAGAAAATTTCCTCTCCCTTCCTTTCCTTCCCCTCCTAATCCTTCAGTCCCATACAGAGACTTAGTTTATGGTGTGTTCAAGCGGATTCTTTTTTTTACTATTTTGGGTGAAATTTATATCACAAAAATGTTCTACTTCCACTAGATATAGTAGAACAAATAAAATTATTTGTTCAAACATGAAATAAGATGAGTTCTAATTTTTATTTTCATTCGTGCATAAATTAAATCAGTAATTTTTCGTTTTTCAATTTTTATCCAGATAAGAGACTAATTCTACTATAATTTTTTTCATTAAAAAAAGAAAAGAAAAACATAAAAACAATAAATACTAACTATAAACATTCATGCACCACAAGTTCTCCCTTTGTTAAAGTTGGATATGAAGTCAGGAAGCAACACAAGAAAGAAGAGTAATTTTAATTAATGCATTTCTTTTCTTTATTTCGGAGAAACTCATGAAAAACCACTTTTGGCTTTACACAATTACAATGATCATGTAATCAACAAAATACAGCTAAACAAAACTACTACATTAATTAAATTAAGAAAATAGAATCTTTAATTTAGTGGGAAAAAGATCAGAAAAAGAATAATTAAATCAAATCCATCAGAATTTAGCACAGTGACTAGGCAGACCTGTTTGATGATCAACAGCAACATTTTCTGTAGCATTGTTACATCTCAAAACATCCTGACCCAACTTAGCACCAGCTGCTTTAAGCCCTTTAAGTGAAACTGGCTGGTTAAACAAGTTCAAAGATGGCAACTTTGGTGCTGGTGGCAACTTCCCATTTGGTAAAAACTCCCTGAAATCTTCCATCAACAATGGCACCTCAAAATCTGACTTGTCATGCTTAACCACATTGTCTTTTGCACTGATATGTGCTCCCGGCTCCATATGGTTTGTAGAGAAACTTGCCTGGTTTGGAAAATTTGGGTACAGACTCACATACCCTCTTAGGTACATCATGTCAATCAGGAACTTCTTCCATGATGCTTGCCATCCGTTCGTTCGCGATTTCGGAATCTGAACTGGGTTCGATTTCGCGTCTTCGGTGAACCTCATGTTCATGTAGACATAGAATTCTCTCCATTGTTTGGGGAAGAACACTGCACCCCAACTGCAGGGTAGCTGGTGGAGGTAAGGTGTGTTTGGATGGATTCTTTTGAAGAATTCAGTTGCATTCCATTTAGGCCTTTCTTTCACCACCTCAACCAATCTTGGTGTGTAGAGGGAGATCGAGGAGAGCTCGGGGAGCGAAACTTGAGGATCGTAGTGATACGACAGGAGTGCATATTTGATCCAAAGATAGTAGTAAGGAGAAACTTCAATGTCATCTTCAAGTAATAGGCCAAATTCATTATCAGAAGATGGATACCAACTTTCACTTACTGCTCTAATTAGTCCACCTTGGATGATTCTTCTTCTTAGGGTTTTAGGACCATGTGGCCACTCAAATGTGCTCACCAGTTTTATAGTCTCCTCATCCACCTTACTGTCCATGTTGAAGCTGATAGGAACTTCATCACCAAGATAATAAGCATCACTCAGAGATTTTAGCAGCCGAGTTAGCGAAGAAGCACGGTTTTGAGTGATTATGTTGACAGATACGCGCATTTTGTTCCAATCTGCAAAATTGAAGTATGAAAAAATCTGTTAACAATGTTCACATTCTACCGGAGTTAGCAGAACTTGAAGAGAATTTAGATGTAATAGTCTTACTTGGCAAAGTAGTTGATCTCAGATCAGCCATCCAAAGAACTTTTGTTATGGAAGATCTTGGTAGAAGAACCATTGTAGTCTCACTTTTACTGGTCTCGGTCGCCATTTTCAATGCTTTCTTGACATTAGGATCAATATCAGCCACAGTGATCACCACACTGGGGTTGTGGATCTTGATCAATCCTTTCATGCTAGAGTACAGTGCCTGCATCACTGGCACTTCTGAGTTTGAAATTCCTGACAATGCCTGGACAGACAGATCGAATATCTTGAATCTCCGCTCTCGGCAGACCAGTTTAGGCCATTTTAGAACAACTGCAGCATCTTCACAGGGGCAGAAGTTCCCTCCAGGAACAGCAATGTAGGTCTTTTTCCCAACAGTAGACCTGAATTTCTCTAGAAGTGGGGCAAGTGCTGCAACTTCATCAGGCGAATGCGCGTAAAAGAGTGCATCGATCTTCTGAGGATACATTGCAGCCCATTGGGTAACATAACCAGTGGTTAATGCCTTCCACCATTGATCATCTCTAACTTGAACAATGTCTTTGAAGATTACAGTTGTTTCAGAAACATAAGCAAGCCTGTGCTCACTGTCACCCCACGTTTCCTTGTCATTAGGGTTTACTGGCAGAACAAAAGATCCTGCATTTCTGTACTTCTGTAGCTGATAGCTGCAATATGTTTGCAAGAAAATCGTTTGATTAGTTCTTCAATCCACAAGGTAGTTTTAATCAAGGACTATAAAAATTCACTCAAGTCTTAGGTTCGAGTAAGAAAAATGAAGAAAACCATACTTGAATAAAGGATGCCTCGGAAAATCGAGAATACTAATCTTAATGTGTTGTAGGTGATATGATTCCATTAACTCAAACCATCAATTGATAATTTGAAGATAGTGCTATAGGGAATCTCATAAAGAAAGTGGTGCATTACCAGCAAAGTTCATGTTTTTGTGGAAAACTCAAGATTGAAAACTCTGTTTTAACTACCATTGCTCATTTTCTTCTTCTTATTCTTCTTCTTCTAGAGATCAATAAAAAAAAAAAAAAAAACCAAGAAAGTTGACCTAAGAAGATTCCTTCATTGAAAATTAAATGCATCAAACAAAAACAGATTTGTCTACAAAATTAGTACTTCAAATGCTTGCCTACTAGATTTTCAACTCAATCACACACCAATTTCTGTTTCCATGATTACTGATTTAAAAATTAGGGTTAAGTTGCTCATAAATCCATTATATTATTAAAACAGGTAACCAACCACAATAAATATGTAATGGGTTGCTTCAGTCAAACTCTAAGCAATGAGATCAGAAATGACCCTCAACAAGTAGATTTGCACAAATTTTCACAATTTTTAAAATACCTAAAACGACTAACTTTGCCCAATCCTATACAATTTCTTTTTCCAGTTTATTGAAACTGGTGTTACTAAACAATGTACATGATTGCTACAGATCAATTGTTTAGTTCTTCCAATATCTAGTTCCTTAAATCGACCGTGCTAAATGGTCTATAGAGGCCATCCGAAAAATAAAATAAATCGAAGTGTTGACAAATTACAAGAAATTTAGATGGGAATGAGCATACCTGAGATGCAGATCTTCTCCTGTCATGAATGTCATGGGTGCCTCAATGAAAAGTGACTTAACAAGTTCTGCAGATAAAAACCAAGAACTTGACAGGAAATCCACCTGCACAATTTTATCAACTGTTATGTCATAAGCAGGGTCAGGCAAATAGAGCCCTGCCTCTTTGGACTTGAACTTTCTGTAGCTAGGAAAGGTGAAGTCTTTCTGCCTGAATGGCAAGATCCTTCCTATGCTTCCAAGAACTGAATTCTTGTACTTCTCGGTCCCGGCGACATGGGACAGAATCTGAATCATTTTCCTCCCTGGAATCATGTCATCATCAACAATATATACGAGATCTGCTTCGGTCTGTAATGCCATTTGGAACCTTCCATAGTACTTGAAATCATAGCTGGAGCTAATGAAGCTGATTCTTGAATCATTGTAGCTTTCTACAATTCTCTTCAAAGAATTCTCATTTGGACTCCCAAATGAAAGAACCCAAACATGGTGGAAAGGAAGGGTTTGTTGAAGTAAAGAATCAATCTGAGCACAAAGGGTTTTCCTCTTGAAATGATTCAATAGCACAGTAACTTTAGGTTTGTTCGGACCTCGCAAATCCCACCGAGACTTCATTGCCATCAGCTCAGATAAAGTTTCTGTACCAATGGACTTACTTTGAAAACCCAACACCTCATCATACAGCTCTCTTTTCAGCTTGATCATCTGAGCATCGGTCGATTTCTTCTGCGAGAAATCAATCTTTTCGTGCTCACAGACCTGCTTAGGATCCTGGAATACCTCTGCTGCTCTGGCAAATGAAGCAGAGTCTTGGTACCGGCCGAGGACATGAGGTGGGATTATGAATTGTTTCCATTGCTGTGCCATTCTTGTAGCCCAAGTGAAGTCTGGTTTGGTCCTTAAATCTATTGTAGGACTCATGTAGTACAGCAAGAAAGTTGCATAAACTGCAAAAGCAAATTGTAGACACGTAAGGAAAGTAACAAGCCTAGCTGAGGCAAGACTCTTAGGATGATTAGCCTTGGATTTAGTTTTTCCTCCAACAAAATCAGCAATCATCCCATCCAAGCAATCCCCACTTTTCGTATTCGAATTCCGGATTAAACCCATGTCATAAATTCAATCAAATATGAATATCAATCCTGAAAAAAACAATGAAAAACATGAACATATATATTAGTTCAAAAGAACAGAACACTTATATGCAGAAAGCATAAACTTGACACTAACCAAGATTGGAGCTTAAATTTTTTCCAGTAAATGTTGTAATGAGGGAGGAGAGGAGAGGAGCAAGGAGGGAAGTGAAGGTATAAAAGTTGTTGAAGAGTAACGGATCCTATGGGTTTGTTTGAGTATTTATATGCGAAGGAAAAAGTGGTAAATGAAGTAGTAGCCCATGAGAAATGCATTAAGGGGTCACATGGCCTAAACGCTTACACATTAATAAAGTATATCTCAAAACCCATATTTTAATCGATCCTTAATTAATGGTTTATATTTACTCGAATAGAATTAATTTTCTTCTGAAAGGGCGAAAAGGATACCCGAAAGGAACAATACTCGTTGAATTAAATTATTAATATCAAAACGCGGTGCCTTCAATATACTTCACAATAATCTCTAGTCTGTAGCCTTAAGACATCATTTTAAAGCCGGTTTTGATGCCGTATAAATGGCCTAACCCTGCGTTTTTGGCACTGCACCTTAATCTGACTTTTCTTTTCTTTTTGTTTACAGCAGGTACTATGTGGTAAGTATTTAACAAAACTCGAAGCCAATTAATTCTGAAACTTGTAAATTCCATAACCATTTTTCTAAAACAGAAAGAAATCACGTCACATTACGCAGACTCAAATCCCAAGATAGAGAGTAGTAATTAATTAAATAGACCAGAATTAATTAAAGTCAAACAGAACTCCTTAGATCAAGAGTATCTGTCCAAAAGAGAAGAACCCTTTTCAAAGAAAAATCAAGAATTGCAAGATGTGGCTTACACATTTACCTTAAAACAAACTTTATAATTTAATTTCTTCTTCTTGATCTCCAGCAAATGAAGCAAACTACCAATTATATTGAAAGAATTGATTTTGAAATTTATATTGTTTATGTAATTGTTGCATTATCTCTCTGTTTGACCAATGGTCTATTACATATGTGGACATATACGTACGTAAAGAATAGCAATAGTTGGTAATGGTTTTTTGCCAAACTTGGCAAGTTGCATACCACATTCCGGTAATTGCATGATCATGAGTAGTGGAGAATTCAAGCTAAGTTTGGTAGCTTTTTCTGTAGAAAATATCAAGAAATGAAGGGGTGTGTACATACGTGAAACATGATTACATGTGTTTCAATCGTATTCTTTTCTTCTTTTTTTGGTACATTCATCGTATTCTTTTTGGTAAGGTCATTTTTATAGATAGGGCGCCACTAGCGCATTCCAAAAGAAACGAGACTAATGAAAAAACGTATCCACAGATAAAATGGAGTTAGGATTTATCTTTTAATATATAATTTTTTAATGTATAAAAATTAAACTGAATAAAAACATAAAATTCTAATTATGGTGCCTTTGTATGGATATTATATATAATAACATATATAACCTCATAATTGTTCGCCTGCTATCAAAAGTCAACCCATTTTGTTTATCGGCTAATACTGAGCGGCTGAGCCCAACTTGTTCCTTTAATAAAAATCATTAACCCAAGCCCAATTCCTGAAAACAAAAACCAAACGACCACGGTTTGAAAACAACACCCTACTCCAAAAGTTGATTATCTCGGTCAATTAATTTTCAAACTTTTCATGTGGATATATATGTGGAGAATGGGAGTTGTATGTGAGCGAAGAAAATCATCCAAGAATTTGATGTGATGGGTTTGAATTGGATCGTTGTTTCCCAAAGTTATATCATAAAGTAAAATACTGTATTAATTAACTCTAATATATTACCAAATCAATTTAGAATCGTTAATTTGTGTCATCCCCCGAACTCTCACAATTAATATCTTTAAAGTTTAGAAATAATTAGCGAGGGTCGGGGTTAATTTTGAAAAGAATAGACCGGAGAATGGGAAGATAAAATTGGAGGGATCTTTTCCTAAATGGTTGTCTTTTATCATTTACCTCATTTTGATTCGGATCATTGTCTTTTGCAACTGCAGCTGAGACAAAAGAAGTCAGAGCGTCAGAGAAAGGAGTTATATAGGTTTGAGGCGACTTGGTTGCAGGAGGAAGGTTGTGGGGGAGGTGGTTGATGAGGTTTGAAAGTCCTATGGATCTCAGGTATGTAATCCCCCTATAACAAATAGTTAGCGTCATCGTGGGGAGTATTTGATCAAATGGAGCAAAGCATCATTTGGTCCGATGTCGATTCGATTGAAAAGGGATTGTCTTGGTTGGCTAGAACAACTACAAGTGTCGGATCCATATTCAGTCTAATTGTTTCAGGGTGATGCACCCTATTCTCGCTAGCAATTAACCACTTTTAAGAATAGGGGTGATTGCAAATGATATTGTTTGTTTAGTACATTTGTTTCGTTCTTATGATTTGTTCATGTTAGGAAGACCATTAACTTAATTGCTCATGTTTTAACATACTCCGCGACCTTCGATGATCGTGAGCTTCGTTTCACTGCAAGGCCGCATCTCTTCTCCCTCCTTTCTCAGATTTTCGGGTTTGTCTTCTTGCCCCTCTACTCTTTGATCGTCCTTCGATCCTCCTCCGGCCACCTTCAGTGGCTGCTGTTCTGCTCCTTCTAGTTTTTTTTCTGCTTGTTTAGTTGGTTTGAAGGGACTTCGTGGGCCCTTTAGTTTTATTTGCTAGTGTTTGTTCCGATCTGGTCTTCCGTTTCCTCTGGGTCTGTTTTGGGATGTTGTAGTTGCCGGATTTGGGTGTCAATGTGGTCTGTTGGTACCACTTCCGTCACTTGCTCACCAACTGCTTGTTCTTTATCCTCGTCTCCTCTCCGTGCTACGATCCTTTCCAATTGATCTGCTTCAAGACTACGCTTCTTTCTTGAATTTTCCCGTTTTGAGGGGCCTGTGCCGATGGGTGTGCCTTATTCAGAGGCTAGGGACATCACCTTTTATTTGGTAAATCTACCTCTACATGTTGATCGCGCTCTCAGGTATCTGATCACGCAGCGTTGGAGGTTACCTCGGTTTGGTAGGGTGTCGGACGTTTTCATCCCGATGAGAAGGAATAACCGGGGTCTGCGTTTTGGTTTTGTTCGCTTCGACTGGGTGGATAACAAGATTGACATGGAGATTGCCCTTGACAGACAATTCATTGGTGCGTCGGCTATTAGGGCGAACATTGGACACAATAAGAAGAGGGGTTCTGATCTTAGGAAATCTCATTCTGAGGAGGGGAAGGGCTACAAAGAAAGGGCTGGAAATGAACAGTCAGAAGGGAGAAATCAGTATGGAGTGCGTTCAGTTGACGACAGTGGGAAGGGTTGGCCTAAGCTGCAGGGGAAATCGGAACAGCCCAAAGATTCAGCGTCTCAAAGTCAAGATAAACCTCTGCTAGGTAGGGAGTTGGTTCATTATAAGGGGGGAGTAGCAGAGAATGGTAATGAGGAAGTTACAGTGGAGCTGTCCATTCCGGCAGAAAATTAGGAATGGCTGGAGAGAAGCGTTATTGGTGTTCTTCGCAGGATAGAAGATTATCCTGATATTAACGAGCTGCTAGCTGAGAAAGGGTGGCATTGCGAGTCCAGGGTTCTAGGACGTGGTTTGGTTTGGGTGGAATTTGACAGAAAAGAGGATATTGAGGACGCTATCAGTACCATTAACAAAGACAACTGTCGTGTGTTCTCTAGGATGGTTCCTTGGACAGAGGAGATGGCTAATTCAGGAAGGTTATGTTGGGTTCACTGTACGGGAATCCCGGTTCAAAGTTGGGGCATCGATACGTTCAGGAAGATAGGTTCCAAATGGGGGAATCTTGTGGTGGCGGATGATGTAACATTAAGTCGGAGGAGGCTTGACATGGCTCGATTCTTAATCTCTACGGATCGGCTACAAGTCAAGGGCATTGTGAAGGTGAAGCTAGGGAGCAAGGAGTATGAGGTGAGCTGTTGTGAGGAACCTATGCAGGAGCTCCTATTTAACTATGAAGAGAGATTTGAATCTGATTCGTCAGATGGAGATTTGGAAGAGGAGTCCATCCATAAAGAGGTTGAGGTGGTGGAAACCTCGGAGGGGGAGGAGAATGAGAATGAGCACCTTAGCACGGCTGCTACAGGCAGGCAAGTTCAGAGGGTCGAGGAGAGAGCTCCTTCGGCTTCAGCAGACAATCCGAGGGGTTCTCTTCCCTTAATTACTAGGAGACGAAAGGACAAGAAAGTGAAGCGGATCATAGCTACCTCTGGGAATCTTCACACAGCCAGTAATTCGTCAAATAATTTACATGAAGTATGTCGAGCAGATGATAGTGAGATTGCAGCTATGAACAGATTGAGAGAATCTATCATGGTCGAGACGAAAACTTGGGAGGTGGGGCGTATTATGGCCCTTACCGATCAGGTTAATGAGGAGGCACTTCGGATCTTTAACAGGGAGAGATTTGAAGTGGAATTGGCTAACATCCGCAGTTAGGGATATTCCAGCGTGTTTCGTTAAATTTTCAATGGTCCAAGTATTTTCATGGAATTGCAGAGGGTTGATATCGAGAAGGAAGAAACTCTTTATTAAGAATTTATTTAGTGGGGATCAGCTTACTTTTTGTCTACTTCAAGAGAGTAAAAGGGAGGTTGTAGATGATTTCCTCTTCTATGGTCTGGGGGGAGGTAATGATACGAAGTGTGTTTTTGCTCCTGCAGTAGGGAGGTCGGGTGGTTTGGTAACAATGTGGAAATCTAACTCTTTTCGTTTGGATTATTCGGAGGTTGGAGATAGATTTATTTGGTTAGAGGGAGAAGTGATTGATAGCAGTTCGCGGTGTGCGGTGGTTAATGTTTATGCGCCTAATACAGTTGCCTCCCGTGATGTTTTATGGGAGGAGTTAGCTACGAGAGTTGGAAACAGTACAGTTCCGGTACTGATAGCGGGAGATTTTAACGAGACTCTTACACCCTCTGATCGTTCCAATGGAGAAGGGTACTCGAGAGGCATGATTTCTTTTCAGGAATGGATTGATAGGTGTGGGTTTCATGATATACCTCTAGTGGGAAGACGATTTACGTGGTCCAATTCACGCAGTAGAAGTAGAATTGATAGAATGTTCGCTCAAGCAGGATGGCTGTCTTTGATTCGGGATTGTGAGTTATCGGCTTTAGATCGGAATGGCTCTGATCATGTTCCTCTGATCCTAAGAAGCGAGTTGGTTGATTGGGGCCCGAAACCCTTTAGAGATTTGGCTGTATGGTGGGAGGTGAGGGATTTCAAGGATTTGGTGGCGTGCTGGTGGCGGGAAGCAGGTATAGAATTTCCGGGAAACTTCCGTGTTATCCAGAAGCTGAAATACCTCAAGATGAAGATTAGGGTGTGGAATAAAGAGGTTTTTGGCAATGTTGAGGCTAGTTTGCGTATTGTGCAGTCGAGATTCGAGAATTTAGATCGTCTTGCTGATAATCGTCCTTTGTCTATGGATGAGCAAGTAGAGTTATCCAAGGCTAAGATTGAGATGTGGGGTCAACAGAAGAAGGTTGATCTTTTTTGGCAGCATAAAAATAGATTGAAGTGGAATGTCTACGGAGACAGGAATACGTCTTATTTTCATAGGATGGCCAAAATTTCTTCGAGGAAAAACTCTATTAGGGAGATTATAGTTTCAAACTCTACGCTCCATTCTCCGATAGAGATTAAAAGAGCGGCTGCCCAGTACTACGGGGACTTCTTCCAGACGGTTAGTTGGAATCGTCCTAAGATTCAAGATTTGGGTTTCTCTAAGTTGAGTCCGGAAGAAGCTGAGGGGTTGGAAAAAGAGGTGTTGCATTCTGAAGTGTGGGAGGCGGTGAAGGGGTGTAATGGGCAGAAATCTCCTGGTCCTGATGGCTTTTCTCTTCTTTTCATTCAGAAAGCGTGGAGCATCATCGGGGATGACTTTTCTAGGTTGATTCGAGAATTTTTCAAGAAAGGAAAATTCCCAGCGGGGGCAAACTCATCTTTTTTGACTCTCATTCCTAAGATCCCAGATGCTAAGCAATTCAAAGACTTCCGTCCGATTAGTTTGGTGAGTAGTTTCTATAAGGTAGTGTCGAAGATTATGGCTAAGCGGCTCAGTGAGGTGATTGGATCTGTGATTAGCGAGACTCAACATGGTTTTATCAAGGGGCGTCACACCTTGGATTGTGTTATGACAGCTAATGAGGTTGTTCATCACTTGCGGAACAGTAAGCATCAGGGGCTGCTTTTCAAGCTGGATTTTGAGAAAGCCTACGACTCCATTGAATGGGATTATTTAGATGATGTTATGCACATTATGGGGTTTGGAGTTAAGTGGAGGGGCTGGATAAGACAATGTATCAGTTCGAACAAGGTATCTGTTCTGATTAATGGGTCCCCTTCCGAGCAATTTGAAGTTGGGAGGGGTCTTCGGCAGGGTTGCTCTATGTCTCCTTTTTTGTTCAATATAGCAGCGGAGGGTCTTCATAGGTTGTTTGTCAGAGCAGAGGAAGCAGCGATCCTGAAAGGAATTGGTTGTCCTGTTACGGGATGGAACCTGAGTCATCTTCAATTTGCGGATGATACCTTAATTTTTATCAACAATAATGAGGAGGAAATCCAAGGTGTTAAGGGTATTCTCAGGTGGTTTGATGCTTACTCTGGCCTAAGAGTAAACTTTCACAAAAGTACCCTTGTTGGAGTGAACATTAGTGACCAAATCGGCTCCATCTTGGCAAACCGGGCAGGCTGTAAATATGAAGCTCTTCCTTTCAAATATCTTGGATCCTTGGTGGGTTTTAATAGGAAAAGGATATCGGGTTGGCAATTCCTGCTTCAAAAAGTTCGGAAGAAGTTAGCTACTTGGAAAGGCAATCTCCTTTCTGTGGGAGGTCGGGTCACTTTGATTAAGTCTGTGCTTACTAGCCTCCCTATTTACAATATGTCGATATACCGGATGCCATCTTCGATCCTGAAGCAATGTGAAGGGGTTATGCGTCGCTTCTTATGGAGTGGTAAGGATGATAAGAAGGGTTTGCATAAGGTAAAGTGGGAAGAGGTCTCCCGTTCTACGATCCTTGGAGGTTTGGGAGTGGGGAAACTCAAGGAGCGTAACGTGGTGTTGTTATTTAAGTGGGTTTGGGAACTTATTAATGGCAGTCGGAAAATGTGGGCCGAGATTATTCGAAAGCAATACGGTATTAACTCAGCAGGGGATCTATGACGGATAAGGGAGGCTGGTCTATCGCCGATTTGGAAGGATATCTTGAGAGTATGCGGGAGGGGGAGTGATTTCTTTGAAGTCTGGTCTGATCATTTAACCATGTGCGTGGGTGACGGAGAATCCACTCGTTTTTGGTGGGATCCGTGGGTTGTTTGACAACCTTTGGCAATGCTTTACCCTAGGTTATATCACCTGTCTACTAATCAGGAAGGGATGGTTATTCAGTTCGGTGAATGGGGGGAGGCGGATTGGAGGTGGCGTGGGGAGTGGAGAAGAGGGCTTTTCGATTGGGAAGTGGAGGAGTGGACAAATCTTTGTGAGCGTCTAGAGAGTCCTTTCAGGGGGGTCCAGCAAAGTGAGTTGAGTGGGGTTTGGATAAAACTGGTTCCTTCACGATTCAATCAGGATATAAATGTTGGGAAGAGAGGAAATTCGTTAAAATGCCTCTATTGCACTCTTATTGGACGGGTTTGGTTCCTTTTCGGGTTGAGTTCTTTCTATGGTTATCGATAAGGGAAAGAGTTGTTACCAGGAGTTTTCTTGAGAGCCGTCTCATGCTCCCTGCGAGTGAGAATCTCTGCCCAATATGTAGAAGGGATTCGGAGGATGTCACACACCTTTTTCTTCGATGTGAGAGTATTAGAGAAGTTTGGAATTACTTCATGAGGTGGCTTTGTGTGAAGTGGTGTCAGCCGCGGGATTTATCTGATCTTTGGCAGTCTTGGACGAATATTATTCCGTCTGCTGGCAAGCAGGTTAGGGAGAAGTGGATTACTCTGTTCTATGCGATCATTTGGTCTATATGGAAGCAGCGAAACGACATTGTATTTAGACACCGGGAGTTTGCGGAGTTTGGTTGTATCCAGATGATTTTCTCGGTATGGCATTGGTGGCTGAAGAGCAAAAACCGCTCCTTTGCCTACAGCCTGACTGATATGATGCATTCTTCTGCTTGGATATGTGGCCTTTAATGTGGCTTTTGTCAGGTTTCTGTATCTTTTTGTGCCCTTTTTGTTTTGGTTTTCAATCCTGGTTGATGGTTTTCGTTGTCCTATCTGTTTTTCTGAGAGAGGTGATGTTCTCATTGTCCTGTAGTCCAGTTTGGTTGTTTGTTTTTGGATCGTCATCTAGTGTTCTCTTCCGGGTGTGAGGCGTCTGCAGCTGCTGGTTTTTCCAGGCTGTTGTATTCTTGGTTCGTTTTGCCATGTCCTTCATGGCCATTCTTTTATAAATATATATATTCTTCTGCTTAAAAAAAAATTGCTCATGTTTTTACGAGAAGAACTTTTAATTTGGATTTGTCTGAGTTTTGGGATGGATATGTCTCGCAAATCTCAATTGTAATACAATTTTTTAAGTAATATTATAGTTGATTTTTAAAAAAAAAGTTTAGACTTTAAATTCTAGCCTAAAATATCCTTACGATTGTCTCAATTAAGAATATATGATAAAATGTTATTTTAAATATACTATTAGAATGCTGTGAATAATACACACGATACATAATAAGTAATTGAAAGGTAAAACGAAAAAGAAATGAAAGAAGACACTATTTTACATGATTTCATATCTGCACGCAAAATAGAAAAAAGAAATTCACTATTGAAAATCCGGTACATAGTATACAACTCAAGGAACATATACCAATTATACGGAAACTGTGATTATGATTAATAAATACTATACTCGAGCTGAGTCTTTCAGGTAGTGTGAGTTTCGAGCGTAACTTCAAGCTAGACTTATCTACATACCAGCACTTCTGCTCATACAACCTTATAATAATTCGAGCTTGCTATTAATTTTTAGGCAAAACTCTTAACACTTTTATTGAAACATATTTATAAGTGAGATTTTTCGCTAAAAAATGTCTAAAACGACTCTAACACAATATTTTTTATACAAAGTTATGTATATGTTCTTGATCAAGAGTCTAAGAGCTAATAATAGCGTGGGGTACAGTAATATTCTTGCTAAATAAACAATCATTATATGTTTCTTTTCGGCACTAATTTAATTATTTGCAATATAAATCTTAATTGAGTTGAATTATAGTAGAACACTTGCTTTTTATTAATTTATTATTTTGTGGTTGAGTTATGACTTTATATATGTTTACATGCAAGTCTTGTTATGTGATCGGATCTCACACTCGTGGCCACTTTAATTAATTAATTCGTTGCAGCAATATGATTAGTAGAATTAATAATCATGACACCATGATTTGAAACCAAATTAATTAGTACTTAATTAACTTAATTATATAGTTGACGTTAATTAATCATCCCTTGTCAAAACCCTCATAAACCCCTGAGAAAAAGTCAACTATATCATCTCCTACATGTAACTATCATCAATTTTTCTTGTTTTTGATGATCATCAATTCCACTTAGATAACGAACTTTGACGAGCAAGGCAGACCAAGCGAGAAAATGGATCTAGCTAGCTAGTTGAATGTGGAATATTCCACGTATATAATTAGTTATTAATTATCAAGAATTTTTTGCGAAGACCTAAAGTGTTAGGGTAGAGCTAGATCTCCGTCCATGTGCAGTACCTGTTTTAATTTTTTTCGTTAAATCTAATCTTATTCGAGCACCGTTAAATTCTTATAATAAAGTGACTTTTTTACTATAATTTTATTTCATGTTTAAAACTCGAACTGTAAGTAGCAACCAACCTCTTCTTTGCTAGCTTATTTCTGGTCAGTGAAAAGAAGGTTGTGCTCTTAATTATTGTGCTCTCAATTCATATCTACAAAGTGGATTTATACCTAATAACTAAGGTTTCCTCTACCAATATTTTATACTCTCGTAAGATGTGATTTAGAGATTTATATAATCATTTATATGAAGTTATTTACTGAAATTCATGTAAAGCAGGCCTAATCACCCAATTAATGAGCGCAGTTACATATAAGCGGTTGGGATTAGATCATTCTATTAACATTACTTGATATTCGACTCTACTTTTACTTTTATTATCAAAATAAACTTAAAAAATTTATATGATGCTTTTCACTTATCTTTCGGGTCTTAGTTTGCCACTATATATATACCACTCTTTTGCTCTTTTTTTTAACCTATTGACCGACATAAAAGAAAAAATAAATTAATAATAATAATAAGAAGCGGGCCCCCAACACCTATATATATATAGGAGTTGATTCAAAAATTAAAAGATCCTAATTTCACATATAAGAATCAAATTCCATTCAACAGATTACACCAAGAATCCTAATTTCCCTTCACCGGTTCCAATTCTCTTTTCTTGAACCACTCTTCTTCTCTTCCTCCTTCTTCTTGCTCTCCTCCTCCTCCTCCTCCTTTTTCTTGTTATTAATCATCTTGATCTTTTTGTTCTTATTCATGGAATGGGTAAAGAAATGAAAACCGCGGTGAAGACTCCCTCATCACCACCAAAGCCAGAGTTTACTGAGACTGGATGGTGTATACAATGCGGAAAACGGTTTACTGAGACTGTACTGAAGAATCACGTCTAACAATCTCACAAGAACTTCCCCGTTAAATGCCCATCCTGTGTTCAGAGGTTCAAATCCTATGGTGACGTCCAGCTGCATTTGCAGAGGAGGCACCCAAAAGTGAAGCTTTAAATGCTCTCACCTTTTAGTTTATTTTAAGATATTAAAAAAAAGAAAGAAAAAAACCCAAAAAGAATGCTTCTCTTCTTTCCCAGTCGTCCACGTCCTCATGCATGCCGTTGTAGACTTGTAGTTGCTGAGTCCAAAAAAAAGCGGAGTTTTTTCATCTTCTGTCTTTTCGGTTTCTTGGAAACTGATACTGGTTTGTTTTTATTTTCTGTAATTTTGAATTGGAAAAGGGACGAGCAAGAAATTCTTTGACTTATGGCGGTCCTGCCTTTCGGTTCATGCCCTAGGTATCATTTCTCTTTCTCTTTGACTCTCTTACTTCCTTTCTCCTCCATATTTCAACTCTGTGTAGTTGATCGATGCACATTTTAGGTCCAGGATATTAATTCTTGTTTCAAGGAATGAAAAGAAGAAGTTCCAAGTATTAACTCAGAAAATACACAGGATTTCATGTTACTCTTACTTTCTTGGCATAAACATCAGTTGGAGTGATGTAGTTTGATTTCTTTGTTTTTGCAAAGAATTTTTTTATTATGTTAGATAGAATTGTGTTATGATGCGCTGTTTTAACAACTTAAACTAAGAAATTAGGGATCTGGGTTGTCTTTGGTTTAAATATAGGTGTGATATGTTATTGGTCAATGCATTACAAAACAGAAAACAAATATTGTTCTGCTCATGATCTAGCTCACTTGTCTATGTATTTGGATCAATTGCATATGTTGCTCAAACTTATCGGATCCAAAGTGGAACTGTTCGCAACAACATCCTATGTATAGGAGAAGCGGGTCTCCAACACCTACATATAGGAGTTGATTCAAAAATTAAAAGATCCTAATTTCACGTATAAGAATCAAATTCCATTCAATAGATTACACCAAGAATCCTAATTTCCCTTCTTCTTGCTCTTCTCCTCCTCCTCCTTCTTCTTGTTATTGACCATCTTGATCTTTTTGTTCTTATTCATGGAATGGGTAAAGTAATGAAAACCGCGGTGAAGACTCCCTCATCACCACCAAAACCAGAGTTTTGTGACTCCGACGGATGGTGTATACAATGCGGAAAACGGTTTACTGAGACTGGACTGAAGAACCACGTCTAACAAGTAACAATCTCACAAGAACTGCCCCCGTTAAATGCCCATCCTGTGTTCAGAGGTTCAAATCCTATGGTGACGTCCAGGTGCATTTGCAGAGGAGGCACCCAAAAGTGAAGCTTTAAATGATCTCACCTTTTAATTGATTTTAAGTTATTAAAAAAAAAGAAAAAGAAAAAACCAAAAAGAATGCTTCTCTTCTTTCCCAGTCGTCCTCGTCCTCGTCCTCATGCATGCCGTTGTAGTTGCTGAGTCCAAAAAAAAAACGAATTTTTTCATCTTCTGTCGTTTCGGTTTCTTGAAAATTGCTACTGGTTTGTTTTAATCCTCGATTTTGTTAGCTCTTAAACTCTTGTATCCTGGATTTTGTTAGCTAGAATCAACCGCTAAAAAACTAGACCGATAAAAATATTATTGTTTTTTCTTAATGGATGGTGAAACTCTTTCTCATAAGTTTCAATTTAAAACTCGAAACCTTGTACCAAAACTGAAATGCACACCGAATTGATTGGCCGATTTGGTGGGTCGAGTGGGAACACATTTCTAGGTTCTATTTTTGATCCGTAGTTCGACTCCTTCCTTTTCGGAGACGAAGCAGGTGGAGGGAGAACATGAATAAGCGGGACATGAATCTTTTCATCAGTACTCTCTTCAAACACTTTTGAATGAACCCTCCATAATTTTCAATCTTTCAATTTATAATTCCTGAATCCAATTATTGGAAGCATTTTTGTTTAAATTTCAATTGTACCATTTTCTTTCTTTTGATATGAATTGCCGTTATGATGTAACTAGTGGAAGGAAAGATCTATGGAAAAATGGTGGGATAGCCTGTGACAACTTAATTGTTGTGTCGCTGGGATTGTGCACACATTTTGGTATTGATTGCCTCATCTTACGACAAACTTTGTCTGCATATTTTGGACATTTGGTTTGACCCCCACATCCCCAAGTGATCATGATATTGATACCCCTCTTTCAATCCATGGCAATCATGATGTCCTCTCAGATTTGACCAGGGTATAAAATCTACCTCACCGAGAGTGAATTGGTCCATATTTAAAAAAAGCGAGAGCATCGATCTATCATACTATAATCACTTTTTGCTACCGTTCGGATAATTTCGCATTAAAAAGAAAACACATTCTACACATACAGCACTAACTTCTTTTTTCATTAAACAAAGAGTAAATGATGTTAATGTTGTCCAGTTTTACATTAAAAAGAAAAGAAAAAGAGAAGCGGGGGGGGGGGGGGGGGGGGGGGGGGGGGGGGGGGGGGCGTAACGAAAAAGAATTCCCAATTCAGATTTCGGTCATCATCTCTAAAGTTAGTGCATTCATTTGCTTAATTGCTCTTCCAAAATCTCTTTTTTCACCTTGAGATCGCACAGTTTGGAGGGTAGTCCAACTGCACACTCTCCCAGATTAGCTTCGATGCCACAATCTCATGCTGTGGAAAGTATTCCTAAAACCCAAAAATAAATAAATAAATATTAATTTTAGAAACCAGAAAAAAAAGAGTGAAAATAAATGAATGAATGAGGATTAGTTGCGTGTAATTACTAATTAGTGAGTAATTTACCTCCATTTTCTTGACTAATTCTCTTGGATTAGGGGCAGAGACGATGATGTGGCGTGCATTAGGGCTGATGAAACCTTCCTCTACTGCTTTGTCAATGAATGACAACAAAGAGTTGTAATATCCATCCACATTCAGTAATCCCACCTGTTTTCCCATTAATCAATTTGAACAACTATTAATTTTTTGTTTTTGGTTAAATTTATCTTTCTAATTAGTCCTAATTATTATAATATTTGCAGATACTTACCGGTTTGTCATGGATGCCAAGTTGGGCCCAAGTTATGACTTCAAGTAGTTCTTCAAGAGTCCCATACCCACCTTCATATTTATACACATCACATCAAAAATAAAAAATAAATATATATACATATATTATAAAATATATTACACATGAAATCGAAACTCTACTTATACTTTTCTTGCCGTAGACAACCAAAATGAGTTACTATTATAGGTTCTTACTTTCTAGTAATTTGGCATAGGGGTGGCAATATGGACACTTGTCCATATAACCTAGCCGTCCGTCCATGTTTAAACGGGATATGGACAATATTTTTTGTCCAATTTAATAAATGGACTGGGTCAGATCCGTCCAACTATATACATGGACAGACGGGACAAACCCGACGGGTTCCCGCCTGTCCGTTTATTATTTAATTTTTTTAAAAAATTATTTTTTCAAAAAAAATTATTTTCAAAAAAAAATTTAAATTCAAAAAAAAATTATTTTTGGACGAGAATCCGTTCAAACCTAGCTAATTTAGTTGAACGGGTCTAATCTGTCCGTTTATTAAATGGACTTGGATAAATCTGTCTAATTTATTTATTAGACAAATAAAATTGGTCCATGAACGTCCGTACGTCCCATATTGTCACTCCTAATTTGGCATGTAAACATAGAAGAGCCTAACAAAATCTCACTACAATTGGGCTCTCTTTTTTTGCTTTAAAAAACAATTGGGCCATTTTGATTTTCAAAGAAGCTTGTCATTTGGGCTTATTTTTGAGCCAGGCCCATCATACGTAGTTAATTTAATGGCCTTATATTATGCCCTTTTTATGGGTGTTAGATTTTTTTGCTATTTATGGATTACATATTTTTTTGGGTGAAAAGTTAGATGGAGTTGAAGAGATGTTGATTAAAAAGTCAAAAGCAAGCAAAAGGAATTGCTTTCTGTGGTCAACTTATGCCATTCAGAGTAAGATAACAGACTCTGAACTTACCAAACAGCCACAGATATTCCTTTCATATCACAAAAAACTTGGAAAACTTCATTGATTCAGTTTATCCTTTAGTCTTACTTTCAGAAAAAAAAAATGATGAATCCATCAGTTTTGAGTTTTCACTCCACAAGGACCCATAATCCATGAAAGTTGGACCTAATTGAAAACTGTGGGAAAAGTATAAGGCTAAATTGTAAGAAAATAGAATATTTAAGACCCAAAATGAGAAGTTTCAGGAAAGTTTAGGACCAAAAATGAAATTTTCTAAGCATGATAGTGATTTTAATGATTTAGCACAGTTAAAAAGAAAGAACAAGAATTGGATTTTTTTTCTGGGTTGTAATACAAACCGGGTAAGGCAATAAAAGCATCAGAGTGTCTAGCCATTTCAGCTTTCCTTTGGTGCATATCAGCAACTGCTTTCACTTCCCCTACTGTTTCTCCAGTTATCTGAACAAAAAAAACACATGTTCATATCACTCCATACAAGTCAACATCACCAGAAAAACAAACACATCCAAAAACAACTTTTCTTTTCTTTTCTTTTCTAGATCAAGAGTTTATCCATTTAGATTAGAAGCAATTTAAAACTGTAGCAACAAACAAAAAAACATGATAAACTCGAGTATTTTGACCCAAATGAGCAAGATTGTGTAAGAACTTGTTAAGCAAAAGAAAATGGACTAAAAGCCTGAAACTTTATGTATATAACAGAAAAAAAAAGCTGACCCAAATGGAAAAAAAAATGTGAAATTGGTGTTCAAGATAACAAGTGAGTGGTAGAAATTGATGTAAAAGTCTGACAGAAGAAGAATTTTAAAAAAGGATGTAAAAGAAGAAAAAGCATAGGAAAAGCATGTAATGATCCATGTCTTTCACACACAAACATACTCAAACTCAAAGTCTGGGGTCACTTTTTCTAAAAATTCATTGTGTTTTGCAGTTAAAAGAGGAAACATTGAAGGGATTTTTACCTCTCTGGGCATGAGTGTCTTGGGGATAACTCTGTAATTAGCAAAGTAAATAATTAGTTTTACTGGAAAGAAGAAGAAGAATTATCTGATTTGATTGTAAAGAAAGAATCAAGAACAAAGAGATGATGATGCTTTTACCCAATGACATGGCGACCACCATCATAAACAGCTTGAGATACCAATCCCATCAACCCAATACTCCCTCCTCCATACACTAAATCAATGTTTCTTGAAACCTAATTTGAAAAAAAAAATAAACATAGAAAATAAGAATGTTTACTAATTATTCATCAACCAATTTCTTACAAGAAAAACAAAAGAATGAATGTAGAATGTAGCACATTGAAAAGAAAGTTGAGGTTTTTTTTAAGAGAGAAGAAAGCAGTAGAAGCAGAGGAAAACAGAGTTGGGCAATCAAAACAGGAGATATGAGCAAAAACCCCAAATGAGAAAAGAGAAAACAGGGTCATTAGCCATGCAAGCACGGTCTCAGATTTGAGCACCACCTCCTCCTATCGAAAACAGGATTGAAAACAGAGGACTGAAAACAGAGAGTAGGGTATTTTTTGAAATTTACCAATTCTTGACCAAGCTCAATTGCAGCATCCTTATAGCTACTCTTTTTTCCGGGGCTACTTCCACAGAAAACACAAACCCTTTTGAATTTTGATTGCTTCATTTCCATGTCTCCCTCCATCTCTTCTTTCTTTCTTTCTTTCTTCCTTTCTTCTTCTTCTTCTTCTTCTTCTTTTACTTTTTTTTTTTTTTTTTTTTTTGCGTTTTACTCTGTTCTTATGAAAGAAAATATCCTCACAACAAGTGTTTCAAACTGACCCACCAAATAGCTTGGCAGTGTTAGTTTATGGGAGAGCGGGTTCGTGTCATATATAACGGTATCAGCGGCGTAAGTTAGCAGTGCGTAAACTTTTATATACTCTACAGTTCAGTCCTTTAGCTTTTTGGGTCACACCCACAGGACAGGGACTTCTTGTCCTACTACCTAAGCTTGTAGGTACACATTGCTCACAGACCAATCATTCTTTTTCCCACATTTTTTTCCTACTCCGATGAAAACTTCTTTTTTCTTTATGTCCACATTATACTATCAGGCCGTTTTGCTCTTATAGATTATTATTATTTGAACATTATTTAGTTCCGTAAAGTGAATTTCTCTAATAGTAAATTTTAATTATTGTGCTCAACTTTGGTATTCGAATTAAAAATGAACGAAATTTTATTACTCGAAGGTAAATAATTTACTTGAAATTTTTAGATTACCTTGCTATATGCTTTTAGCTCTTTAGCACAAGTTTGAACTTTGTTCAAAACATGGAGTGCATGGTCAAAAGGAAATCATTATTTCCAGGTATGAATCATCATCATACAACAAACAAAAAACATTTTATTAATTAACCGTCAATCTAAATTATGGATACTTTATTAGCAATTAACTTACAATTAATAAGTAAATCTATATCTATATAAATATAAAAAAATACTTGAAACTCTTATGAAAGTTTAAGAGGAAGTTATTTAAGATCTTTGAATCTCTTATGTGATGTTACGTGGCATCCCTTACATACTTTAAAAATTAATATGTGTCATAATTAATAATTTCATATAATTTGATGTTATTTTCCATCAAATTTATTATTTAGGTTGCACTATTAAATTAAATTAAATTATATAATTAATTAGAAATTATGATATAAGTTATGGAATTTAAAAGATTAAATTTCAACCACGGTGAAAATTAAGCCACACAATTCTATATAAGTGTTCACAATTATTTATCGTGTAGTGTTTATATATACTAGTGGAAGCTAAGTTAAGTTTCATTTTTTATGTGATTAAATTATATAATTATTTACCTTATAATTATATTTAGCGTTACAATGTAATATCTTTTTGTATAATACCTATGAAAATGAATGTGTTTCAAAATAGTATAAACTTAATTATTGTAGGTAATTATTAATTTTTTTTTGAAAGAATTAATTTATATATTTTTTAAATTAGAATCGGGAAGAAGTTACACGTAACTTAATTATTGAAGGTAATTATTATTAATTTTTTTTGAAATAATTAATTTATATATATTTTAAAATTAGAATCGGGAAGAAGTTACACGTAACTTTTCTCTGTAATTTATAAAATTTTAAAATTTAGAAAATTATGTTAAGACATGATATGATATGTAATAATGATGTAAAAAATATAAAAAAATATTTTATTAATTAAATGCTATATGCATGGAAGATAAATCGACTAGTGTCATGTTCGAAAATTTGGCTATTTTAATTAATGGTTTAATGTCATTTTACCCTCGAACGTTAATTAATATTTTGTCACGACAAGAGATAATTAAATAAAAAAAAAAGTATAATGAAGTATTAAACAAACCATTAGTATAGGGTAAAATGCCATTAAACCTTTAATTAATTAATACTATATGAGATTAATTTCGTTCGAATACTGTCTGACTCTAAAGAGAAATGACTCTCCCAACATGATTTACTTTATTCGCAAGATTCGAATTTAAAATTTTGATTAAGGATGAACAAGTTTTTTATCACCCAACCACAGGTTAATCAATATTATATTACAGCAACATAAACTAAATCAGCTAAAACTTTATTTTCTTTGGGAAAAAAGGGTCTTAAAATTATAAGTTTCGAGTTCCACAACCCAAAAAAAAAAATAAATTTCAGAGACGGAAATGATACAACTCGATCGAAGGTGCTTTGATGACCCATCTAATTAATTTCTTGTTCCTTAATGGCCTTCACCTTACAAGACATCCTTTGATATATGCAGAGGAAACATTTATAATTTTTTTACCAAATCCTCCTCCATTCGTCTTTATGTACTTGTTGCTCCTATCTTTCTCAAACCTTAGCTAACTGATTGACGCTAAATTCCATGTGTTTTTACCGTTTTAAACTATTTTGTTTATGGTAAAAATAATCTCTTTCACGTCAATTTGCTGTCTTTTAAAGGAAGTCTTGGGCTAGATGAGATTTGGAGGAAACAGATGCCTTGAGCGATAATACGGCAATCTTGGCCGCAGGCTTGGCTAAGATTGCAGAGATAGAGGCGTGCTGATCATGGATTCACGGAGGATGCGCTTGGATTGAGAAGCCAGCTGGCTGATTGTGTCCATTTGAATGATTCTCGGATGTAATTTTTTTGAACAAAGAAACAAATCTGTTTAGATAATTGTTTTATTTTATTTCCCGTTTCGAATTCAAACAATTGGGATTCTTATCCCTATCTTTTAGGTATTTTGAAGTTTATAATTTGGAAAGAAACGTGATTGGTGGGGACGCTAACCTTGTTAAAGGTTAGTGAAGGCTGTCAATCACGATATTCTTCCATCTTCTTTTCTTCTGGTTATTGTAAAAACTTGCTGTGATAATTCCTTTGGGAATATCGCATTTAATTCCATTTTTTATGTTCATCAATTATTTCTCCCTTTCTTTGATTGATATGTATAGTAGCTAAACACCAAATTCTTGGTAAGGGTTGAGTGAGTACACTTGTTTGATTCATGAGACCGATCTGTTCTTAATATCCTCTCATCGTAATTGATTCAAGGCTTATTTTAACAAACCGGTTCCAATCTTAACTAAGATTTGATCAATCTTATGTAAGACGACGAATTTGCAGTCAGTCACGAAGGGGACGAGTGAAACTGGAGTGACATAAGTAGGCAGCTAGCTTCGCGGAGGTTAGTGGACTTGAAGCAATATAGGCCTAACCAGATTGACAACCTAGGACTCCGAGTTGGGAGTAGCTTGGCCTAGACTCTGTCTTTCCCGACGCCATTGAGAAAACGCATGTGCCTCAAGCCAGCAACCAATTGGATAAACCCTTTAACCAGCAAGGTGTCCAGTGGCTAGGATCATGATACGATCCTGGTTCCTTAGGATGCGTAGCACCAATTTTGATCTTTGTTCAAAGACGGATTTCCTGCGGAAATAGATAACTCGACAAGTACGAGCTTAGACCACTTAGCTAACCTGTGCTAAGAGCCCTAATCGATTTCAAGTCAAGGGTCTTGAATCGGGTTCTTAGGACTAGACTCAACAATGTGAGAATCACACTAAGATAAACGACACAATAATACAATTCCAAGATTTACTTGTATACGACTCAAGTATTGCGGACTCAAGAAGAACAAGGTTCAACCAACTTGAACAAGGGGCGGAGATTGAAGAGATTAACTCAATTTATCAAATAACAGCCAACTTAATAAAGTAGCCAAGTGGTTCCTTATATAGGTTACAAACAAACCCTAATAGTAAACCAAATAGGAATAGAAGTAGGACTTCCAAAATAGGAAGATAACTTAACTAATTAAAACTGTCTAATTAACTAATTAAGCTAAAATAATTAAAGTCAACAACTTGAACTTCAGTCAACGCGCGCTTCTGGACACGCGAAACGGGCAGGAGCCGTTTTGAGCAATCGGCACGCGAGACAGATGAGTGAAACGGCAATGGCTGAGTGAAACGGTCAGGTGCTGATTAAGCGAAACGGACAAGAGCCGTTTTGAACGAATCGGACAAGAGCCGTTTTGGTGACAAACGGTCAAGTGCCGTTTCTGGCAGAATCATCTTCGGGCATTGTGAATGTAAGGAGATTCACAACTCTTGGTGTCCTCTCTCTAAGTGCAGCTTCCTCACTTGTCCTCTCACATTCCAGCTCCTTGTGAATGAGAGATGACAAACGGTCTTGAAGCTTTCTAGCTCTGGCTCGAGTCATTGGACCAGCTGGTGGTAACGGTAGTTGGATGCGTGGATTCGCATCATTCCCTCCCCCTTCGGAAGGATTCGCCCTCGAATCCGAATCGGCATCAGCTGAAAGTCCATACTCGTCATCTGCATCAAACAATTCTAAGTCAGAAACATTAAAGGTAGAGCTAACGACACCATACTCACTCGGCAACGCCAGTTTATAGGCATTGTTGTTGATCTTCTCGACAATCTGGAACGGTCCGTCGCCTCTAGGAGATAGCTTGCCGCGGCGTTGGGCAGGAAAACGCTCCTTGCGCATATGCAACCAAACCCAATCGCCAACCTGGAACATCACTAGCCGTCGGCCATCGTTCCGTTTCAGCATCAGCTTCTCATTCATGCGCTCAATGTTCTGCTTCGCCTTAGCATGTAATTGCTTGACAAAATCAGCCTTCTGGGCACCATCTAAACTCACAACATCACTCAAAGGAAAAGGAGTTAAATCCAAAACAGTTCTAGGATTAAATCCATACACTAGTTCAAACGGCGAGTAATGAGTAGTAGAATGAACAGCACGGTTGTAAGCAAATTCAATAAACGGTAAATGATCAACCCAAGTAGAAACATGCTTACGAACTAGGGTGCGTAAAAGGGAGCCAAGAGTCCGATTTACCACCTCTGTTTGACCATCCGTTTGTGGGTGAAAAGATGTAGAATACAATAACTTAGTACCAAGCTTCTTCCATAAGACACGCCAAAAATGACTAAGAAACTTAGTATCTCTATCACTCACAATCGTCAAAGGGATACCATGCAAACGGACTATTTCACGAAAGAACAAATCAGCAATCTGAGTAGCATCAGAAGTAGTCGAACATGCAATAAAATGGGACATTTTTGAAAATCTGTCCACCACAACAAAGACACTATCCTTACCGTTCTTAGACCTGGGTAGTCCGACGACAAAGTCCATGGACAAATCGGTCCAAGGATGAGAAGGAACAGGTAACGGCATGTATTCTCCATGACCAGCAGATTTAGATTTGGCTCTACGACAAGTCAAACATCTAGCAATAATGCGCACGACATCACGCTTCATGTGAGGCCAATAAAAGTGATCATGTAACACATCCAAAGTTTTAGTCACGCCAAAGTGACCCATTAAACCACCACTATGGGCTTCATGCACCAGTAATTCACGAAGAGAGCAATGAGGAATACATAAATGTTTGCCTTTAAACAAATAACCCTCATGCTTGTAGAATTTAGAACCAGAAATAGAAACGCCATGCGAATAAATATCACCAAAATCAGAATCGGTAGCATAGAGTTCGATAATGTGCGAAAATCCAAGCAATTTGGCATTTAGAGAAGTAATGAGCACGTACCTTCGAGATAGTGCATCGGCAACAACATTCTCTTTACCTTGCTTGTACTGAATGTGGTAAGGGAAGGCTTCAATGAATTCCATCCAAACGGCATGTCGCCGATTCAGCTTCCCTTGACCCTTTAGGTATTTCAAGCTCAAATGGTCTGTGTGGATGATAAACTCTCTCGGCATCAAGTAGTGTTGCCATGTTTCCAACGCTCTGACAAGAGCATAGAACTCCTTGTCATAGGTAGGATATCGGAGTTGGGCATCCTTGAGCTTTTCACTGAAATAGGCAATCGGTCGTTTCTCTTGCATCAGAACGGCGCCGATTCCTAACCCGCTGGCGTCGCACTCGATCTCAAACGCCTTGCTGAAGTCGGGCAATGCTAGCACGGGAGCGGCACAGAGCCGTTCCTTGAGGGTAGCAAACACCTCCTCCTGTTGTTGCTCCCACCTGAAAACAACATTCTTTTTTGTTAAATCATTCAACGGAATGACAATGGTGCTAAAATCCTTTACAAAACGCCGATAGAAACTCGCTAATCCATGGAACGATCTCACATCGGTAGCGGCCTTCGGCGTCGGCCATTCCCGTATCGCGCGGATCTTCTCTTCATCCACTTTAACGCCTCCTGCATTGACAATGAAACCAAGAAAACCAACTTGTTCCAATGCAAAAGAACACTTACTAGGTTTAGCATATAATTTCTGCTCACGAAGTGTTAGAAAAACTTCCCTAAGATGTAAAGCATGCTCATCCAATGATTTGCTATAGATTAAGATGTCATCAAAATAAACTACAACAAATTTACCAATTAAGTGCCGAAGTACATGGTTCATTAACCTCATAAAGGTGCTAGGAGCATTAGTCAAGCCAAACGGCATAACCATCCATTCATATAAGCCATACTTAGTTTTAAAAGCAGTTTTCCATTCATCCCCTTCTTTCATACGAATTTGGTGGTAGCCACTCATTAAATCAATTTTAGAAAATACTATACTACCACTTAATTCATCTAACATATCATCCAATCGAGGAATAGGATGGCGATACTTTACAGTGATTTTGTTGACTGCTCGACAATCAACACACATGCGCCAAGATCCGTCCTTCTTTGGGACCAGAATGACTGGAACGGCACAGGGAGACAGACTCTCCCGAACGTACCCACGCGTAAGCAAATCGTCAACTTGCCATTGCAGTTCCTTTGTCTCCTCTGGATTGGATCGGTAAGCCGACCGATGAGGAATTGCCGATCCAGGAACAAAGTCGATCTGATGTTCTATGCCTCGAATCGGAGGTAAGCCATGTGACATTTCTTCGGGTAGAACATCTCCAAATTCTTGCAAGAGAGAAGATATACCAATCGGAACGGTATGGTGCCGTTCCGTTTCATTTGAGGTTAAACAATAAGAGCGAAAACGGATAAGAAGTAGAGGACGGCTTGCGTCAAAACAATTGTTATGAGAAAGTATGGCTCTCCTTACTTCGCTCCCCTTGGCATATACACTCAATTTCTTTTTATTTACCTCTCCTTTTCTCTCAATGCCACTCTCAGCACGCTTACTCTTTTCGTGCGAATGTTTACGCTCGCCCTCTGCATGTTTGCTGTTTTCATGCGACTGTTTACACTCTCCCTCTGCATGCTTACTGTTTTCATGCGAATGTTTAAGGCTCACACTCTCAGTGTTTCCCTCTATATATTTCACACTCAAACCTTCTTTTTCTCTCGCAAGCTGTTTTGAAATTTCATATTCAGCATGTGACTTAGCAAGCCATTGCTGATCCTCAAACACTTCAGCTTGTGTTAACGGTGCCAAGGTGAACTTCTGACCATCCTTAACCAACTTGTAGAGGTTCCTCTTCCCATCATGATTCGCTGCGCGATCAAACTGCCATGGGCGTCCAAGGAGGATATGGCTTGCTTGCATCGGCACAACATCACAGAGAACTTCATCTTGGTATTTGCCGATACGAAACTTAACAAGCACCTGTTTGGTTACCTTAATACCGTTGTCATCCGTCATCCGTCATCCAGTGTAGATGATACGGTTTCGGATGCTTTACCGTTGGCAAGTCCAGCTTATGAACCATCAGCGCACTGGCACAGTTGGTGCAGCTTCCGTTGTCTATGATAATGGAACAACCCTTGTGATCAATCACCCCGCGGGTGTGGAACAGATTGGTCCGTTGCTCCTCATCACACACTTCTTCTGTGGACTGTACGCTCAGGGTCCGTCGGATTACAAGCAACCGAACATGGTCACCTCTCTGATGGTCAATATCCGAATCGGTCTGACCGTTTCCCTCAGGTTCCGTTTCCTCCTGTTCATCATCCGATTCTTCCTCGCCAGTCGGCCTGATGATGAAAACTCTTTTATTCGGGCATTCTGATTTCTTATGCCCTCGGCCGTTGCACTTGAAACAGATAATTTCCTTAGTGGCTGGCCGATCCACTGGTGAAGTGTATGGTTTGGTAGTAGCCGTTTTGGAAGGGATAACGGCACTAGCAGATCCCTTTGAGACGGTAGGGACCGTTTTGTCGTCTTTATTCCAAGACGTCTTTTTCCAAGGTGTCGACCCAGTAGATTTATAGGAACTCCTAGCTTTCCTATGCTTCTCAATCTTTTGAGCCATATGAAGCATCTCCTCTAGAGTATTGTATTGCGTCAGCTCCAAGGCGTCGGCAATGTCTGCATTCAAACCCGCAAGAAACCGAGCCATCGTTACCTCAGTTGCTTCAGTAATCTTTGCTTGAGCCAAAGCAATTTCCATCTCATTAAAGTATGCTCCAACTCCTTTGCTGCCTTGCTTCAAGGTTTGAAGCCGTTGATGAAGCTCACGGTGAAAGTGGGTAGGGACAAACCGTTGTCGCATCGCCTGTTTCATCTCACCCCAATTACCAATCGGGCCAGCAAAAACAGCTGTGTGTCGCAGGTTGAGCTGCTCCCACCAATGACTAGCATACCCACTGAATTCGACTGCTGCTATCTGAACCTTTTTACCTTCCGAATAATTGTGACATAAGAAGATAGCATCTACTTTCCTTTCCCAAGTTAAGTATGCATCAGGGTCGTCAGTACCCTCAAACGGAGGAATTTTCATTTTGATGCTGTTGAGATTAGCATCCAAACGGCCATCATCCCGTTCTCGCCTACCATCACGACGGTCTCGTCTCTCTCTCCTCTGTCCATCCCTTGTATTTATCCATCCTTCTCCCCCATCAGGTTCTCCTTCCATATCAGAATGTGGTAATTGTGGACCACGTCTGGCAAGTCGCCTACGAGGGACCAAAGCAAGATTACGCCGATGATTCACCTCACGTGGTCGACGGGCGTTGTCATCTTCTTCGGACAGCTCAGTCAAACGGCCATCATGTTGGTTATTCGCGGCTATAGGAACTGGATTAATGGTATTTAACGCTTCCACCCTAGCCAGCCTTGCATCGGCAGTTAGCTGCCGCTCATTAGCAGTTAATTGCCGTTCATTCAATGTTCGGAGCTGTTCCGTCATGTTGGCTAGTATAGCCGACAGATCGGGTTGTTGTACTCCCTCTTGAGACATCTTTTACTTTTCCTGAAATTCACAACACCAAAGGAAAACGTAAAATTGCACTAACCTAGCACTCCCTCACGTGTTTACTCTCGTGTTTAATCACTCTAATAATCTCACAAAATCTCTCAAAATCCCCTGCAATGTTCAAGTGTTAGTGAGACTCAAGAATCCAAAGAAAAGCTTCCAAGAAGACTCTCAAAGAAAACTAGCACTGAAAAGAAAGGTGACACTTGATATTTGAGTAATTGTAAGAACAATCAATCAAACAAATAGCAAGTAGAGTAGAAGGCAATTTCAAGGAATCAAAGAAAGCTCAAAATTGACTCGAAAGGACTCAAACAAGTTCAATTTCAGTTATGATTGTAATACCCAATCGCAGTGCAATTTAATTCCTTGATAAATCTGGTTTTTATGGAGCGAATACTTCTATATATTTTCGTATTTGCAGGATCGAATCCCTTTCTTTTCTTTGGGAAATTTCCTGTTGTTTTTTTTTTTTTTTGACAGCAAAACACAATTCAGTGTTTTGATCAGAACTTTTTACTCTGAACTCCGAATCGACCGATTCTTTTTGATTCGGGAGCCCAACAGATTCAGCTTTCCAATGAAACCACAATCACTAAAATCTGACTTCAGTTGCTATATATATGAATACAAATTCGACAACTGATACTGAACAGAATTTTCTCTTGTATTTCGTGACCTCCTTGTGGGTAGAAAACGCAAGTAATTTAGCAAATTGCAACACAACAAACTGGAACGAAACACAACCAATTGTATTCAAGTAACTAACCAAGCACAGCAAAGAAATCGGTTTTGAATGGAGTAGAAAGAGAATACCGATTTCAACAAAGAAAACTTGAAACAATTGAAGATACTTACCAATCTTTGAACGCCTTAAGCTCCGCTACCAACTGATACGATCCTGGTTCCTTAGGATGCGTAGCACCAATTTTGATCTTTGTTCAAAGACGGATTTCCTGCGGAAATAGATAACTCGACAAGTACGAGCTTAGACCACTTAGCTAACCTGTGCTAAGAGCCCTAATCGATTTCAAGTCAAGGGTCTTGAATCGGGTTCTTAGGACTAGACTCAACAATGTGAGAATCACACTAAGATAAACGACACAATAATACAATTCCAAGATTTACTTGTATACGACTCAAGTATTGCGGACTCAAGAAGAACAAGGTTCAACCAACTTGAACAAGGGGCGGAGATTGAAGAGATTAACTCAATTTATCAAATAACAGCCAACTTAATAAAGTAGCCAAGTGGTTCCTTATATAGATTACAAACAAACCCTAATAGTAAACCAAATAGGAATAGAAGTAGGACTTCCAAAATAGGAAGATAACTTAACTAATTAAAACTGTCTAATTAACTAATTAAGCTAAAATAATTAAAGTCAACAACTTGAACTTCAGTCAACGCGCGCTTCTGGACACGCGAAACGGGCAGGAGCCGTTTTGAGCAATCGGCACGCGAGACAGATGAGTGAAACGGCAATGGCTGAGTGAAACGGTCAGGTGCCGATTAAGCGAAACGGACAAGAGCCGTTTTGAACGAATCGGACAAGAGCCGTTTTGGTGACAAACGGTCAAGTGCCGTTTCTGGCAGAATCATCTTCGGGCATTGTGAATGTAAGGAGATTCACAACTCTTGGTGTCCTCTCTCTAAGTGCAGCTTCCTCACTTGTCCTCTCACATTCCAGCTCCTTGTGAATGAGAGATGACAAACGGTCTTGAAGCTTTCTAGCTCTGGCTCGAGTCATTGGACCAGCTGGTGGTAACGGTAGTTGGATGCGTGGATTCGCATCAGATCACTTGGAAAGGAGTTCCTCCTAATCTATAGCAGAGTTATGAAAGAGAAGGAGAAAATCTAAGGTCAATGATCGAATAAACAAGTAAAGTGCTCACGAATTCGCCCTTACCAGGAATCTACCTCACATCAGTTCGCAACCAACCTCAATCTGCAATCTTAGCTAAGACCACCTTCTGCTTAAGATTGCCTGTTTATTTTCTTATTGCTTGTTCTCTTTTATGCTTTCTTTACTTTAATTGCAGGAACAAACCCCTCTCAACTTCAGTGACGAGGAAGTCGAGTCAAGACTACAAAACCCCAACAAGATCTCTGTGGACGAACCTCTTATCATGACCTACGAGTCCCTTGTGGACGAGTGATAAGTTGTATTCCTACCCCATTTCTATATCTTTTTTACAACTAAATTTGATGCCCTCGACACGCAATCAAATTTTGGCGCCGTTGCCGGGGATCTTTTGACGGTGTTTCTTGTAGTTTTGTTTTTATTTTTATCTTTTGCAGTTGATGACTAGGTCCTCAAAGGAAGATTTACTGCCTTTGAATCCGGAACTTATAAAAGCTGAAGCACAAAACAGAAAGAAAGCCAAGAGAAAGGCTAACGGTGAATTTTCAGGGACACAAATAGAATTTGGTCCCAACAACAATCTAGGCCAAGATTCAAGCCCAGCTGAAAACCCAATACCAATCATGGAGGAAAACCAACAAGAACAGACGATGAGGGAACAAAACAGAGGGGCAGAACGAGTGACCTACTCCTGTATTAATCTACCCCCGATGGCTAATGATTGGTCTATCAAGACAAACATGATTGCCAACTTAACCAAGTTTCATGGCCACTCAAACGAGAATCCGTATAACCATTTGAGGAACCTTCACCTCCAATGTGATACTCTAAAACCAGTAGGAGTAACATTCGAGAGAGCCAAACTGAAGTCATTTCCTTGGTCTCTCGAAGACTCAGCTAAGAATTGGTTCTATAGCTTGCCCCATAACACCATTACAACATGGGGAGACATGTCTGCTGCCTTCCTGAACAAATATTGGAATGCGACTAAGGCAAGGGCAGCAAGAAAAAGTTTAGTTTCCGTTCAGCAGAGGGGAGGAGAGAGTTTGAGCGAGTATCATCAAAGGTTTAGAGACCTTCAAGACATTTGCCCTACCCATGGAGTGGCAGACCATCTCCTTATCCAATATTTCTATGATGGAATGTGTGTGAAGGATAGGGAAAGGTTAGATGCAGCCGCTGGAGGAGCACTCCAAGATTTTACACCAACAAGAGCAAAACTACTTCTCCAAACGATGGCTGACAACAACCAAAACAACCCCTCATCCGAGAGAAATTCTACACCTTCTTCTTTGAATGCTATAAATGTGGAAAATAAGCTTGATAAGATTACTAACATTTTGATGAATCTTTCTACAGGTACCACATCTCAGGTACAAACTACAGCAACAACAACTAATCCTATGCCTTCGGTTTGCGGGATTTGCCAATAGCTAGATCATCCAACCCATAGTTGTTATATGGTGGAACAACCGGGCGATCCAGCCCCAATCCCAGTAAATACAGCATATGGCTACAATCAAGGACAATCTAGTGGACAACCTAGATTCCCACATGAGAGTAACCAATACTCATGGAGACAACATCCCAATCTAAGGTGGAGACAAGATATACCTCAACCTAGCCAACCAAAGCAACAACAATACCAACAACAACCACAACAATCTCCCATAAATTTCCAACACTTCGTACCCAGACCACCTGGAGCGAATCAAAGCAATGTTCCACTGTTACCTCCCACACCTCAACCGCTTAAGATTACTGGAGTCCCTATAGAAGAGACGTTGCATAAATTTATACTTGCGACACAATCCAGTCTCGTTGAGATGCAGAAATAGAACGTTGAAATGCAAAAACAAATCAGCCAATTTACCCAACAGACACAGCAACCAGGGACAGTTGGCAAGTTACCTTCCACAACCGAAGATAACCCTAGACACAACGTGAGTGCCATTCATCTTAGGAGTGGAAGTATTTTACCTGAACGGAAGGGTGCGAAATCAGATAAGGAGATGCACAAACATTCATTTGAGGATGAAGACGTCGATGTAGATGAAGAAATCGAAGCAGAATCTCAGCCAGAACCAATCTTGGGTAAGGCTGAAGCTAAGACTGACATCCCAGTCGAAGCCAAAAAAGAAGAACCGATCTTAGCCAAGCCAGTGGCTAAGACTGATGATCAAAGTTTAAAACCTATGGAACCAGTGGAGATTCCACCTCCCTATCCTCCCAAGTCTTCCAAACAGAAGAAGTTAGACGAGGCTAAAGAGTTCATGAACATTTTTGGCAAAGTGGCAGTGAACATTCCTATGCTAGATTTAATTTCTAAAATACCTTCTTATGCAAAATTCTTGAAAGAACTCTGTACTAATAAAAGAAAACTTGCAGGTATTGAGAGAGTGAATCTTACACAAAATGTTTCTTTAGTGCTCCAAAGTAAACTCCCGGAGAAGTGTGGAGATCAAGGAACTTTCACCATCCCTTATAAGATTGGGAACGAAATGGTAGAAAAGACCCTTTGCGACTTAGGAGTTGGAATCAACATAATGTCCTTAAAAGAATATGAGACGTTACAAATGGGACCGATGAAGAACAGGCAGGTGGTGATCCAATTGGCTGACCGAACCGTAATTCATCCTAAGGGTTTGGTAGAGAACATTCTAGTTCAAGTTAATAATTTCATATATCCCGTGGATTTTTATATTGTTGAGATGGATAATGACTTGCCTTCGTGTACCACGGATGTGCTCTTAGGTAGACCTTTCCTTAGGTTTGCTAGAGCAAAGATAGATGTCTACGAAGGTAGTATTATTTTGGAATTCTTTGGGAGTACGATTAAGTTTTACATGAAGGAAGGATTAAAATATCAAAATGAAACGCATAGTGTTAATTTTATTGATATTTTATATCCTATTGAAGAAGAAACTGCAGATTTAAATACTACTGACCCACTTGATTTTGTCTTAAGCAGAAGTATCTCAGCTAAGACATTGGAAGAATTGGAAGACCGAGTGGGAGACCGAGAAGATCTTAAAGAGATCTTAATAGATCTCCATGAGACTGAACCATTGAAGGAAGCACTAACCTGTCCATTACTGAGTGTTTCTGATTCTAAACCATTACCATCTATTGTGCAGGCACCTGAGCTTGACCATAAGGAGTTACCAGAACACCTTAAGTATGCCTATATAGGACAAGACGAAACTCTGCCAGTAATAATCTCAGCTAAGCTTTCCAGCGAGGAAGAAGCCAGATTAATAGATGTGTTAAAGGAACATAAGGAAGCCATTGGGTAGACCTTGACAGACATCAAGGGCATATCTTCAACCATTTGTACCCACAAAATACATGTGGAAGAGGATAAGAAAACTATCCGACAACCCCAAAGGAGGCTAAACCCTCCGATGATGAAAGTTGTCAAGAAAGAAATTATTAAGTTGTTTGATGTTGGTATTATTTACCCAATCTCTGATAGTTCATGGGTTTCCCCTATGCAGGTTGTACCTAAGAAAATAGGGATTACCGTAACTAAAGGAGAAGATGGAGTAAAAAGGACTACAAGAATTCAGAATGGATGGAGAGTCTGCCTAGACTACCGCAGACTTAACCAAGTCACGAGAAAGGACCACTTTCCATTACCATTCATTGACCAAATGATAGAAAGACTGACTGGGAAGTCCTATTACTGTTTCTTGGACGGTTATTCGGGATTTCATCAAATCCCAGTGGCATTAGAAGACCAAGAGAAGACGACATTCACATGTCCCTTCGGAACCTTTGCATATAGAAGGATGCCATTCGGATTGTGCAACGCACCGGCTACCTTTCAAAGGTGTATGGTTAGTATCTTTTCAGAATATGTGGAAAAAGGTATAGAAGTGTTTATGGATGACTTCACCGTCTACGGTGATAATTTTGATGAATGCTTAACCAATCTAAAAAATGTTTTGAAAAGATGCGCGACAACTAATCTTGTTCTTAACTATGAAAAATGCCATTTCATGGTAAAATAAGGTATTGTCTTAGGCCATATAGTTTCTAAGAAAGGCATAGAGGTTGACTAGGCTAAGATTGATGTTATTAAAAGCTTGCCTTACCCCTTTTGCGTGCGTGAGGTTAGGAGTTTTCTTGGCCACGCAGGATTTTATCGCAGGTTTATCAAAGATTTCTCGAAGATAGCGGAGCCGATGTGCAAACTGTTGCAAAAGGAAATGGACTTCAATTTTGACGAAACTTGCCAAGTGGCGTTTGATAAAATCAAGGAGAAACTTACTACAACTCCAATCATGTAAGCACCAGATTGGAACCTTCCATTTGAGTTGATGTGTGATGCTAGTAACTCAGCCGTTGGTGCGGTTCTAGGGCAGAGTAATGGTAGAGATCCACACATGATCTACTACGCCTCTAAGATGCTTGACGATGCGCAAAAGAACTATACCACAACGGAGAAGGAATTGTTCGCAATAATCTTCGCATTGGACAAATTCAGATCGTATTTGTTGGAAACAAAAGTCATAGTCTTTTCTGACCATGCGACCTTAAGATACCTCTTGACAAAAGCAGAATCTAAGCCAAGACTGATCCGCTGGGTTTTACTTTTGCAGGAACATAATTTGGAGATTAAGGACAAGACAGGAAAGAAAAACTTAGTGGCAGACCACCTAAGTAGATGCTTTGTGAAGGCTGATTCAGAACCAATCAGAGATGATTTTCCAGATGAACATCTATATGCTGTCCAAGCGGTAAGACCTTGGTTCCCTAACCTTGTCAATTTCTTAGCTACGGGTAAGCATCATGGAGACTTAACGACTCAAGAAAAAGTAAAAATTAAGCATGACAGTAAGTATTTCGTTTGGGATGACCCTTATATTTGGAAAATAGGATCTAATCAATTGATTAGGAGGTGTATTCCTGAAAGTGAAATTCCCTCGGTCTTAAGATTTAGTCATTCTTATGCATGTGGTGGACATTTTGGAGCTAAAAGGACAGCCTTAAAAGTCCTTGAGTCAGGATTTTATTGGCCAACTCTATTTCATGATAGCTATAGATTTTGTAAGACATGCCCTGAATGCCAAAAGATAGGAAACATAAGTGCAAAAAATCAAATGCCCATGAATGTTATACTAAATTGTGAAAATTTTTGATTTATGGGGTATTGATTTTATGGGACCCTTTCCTATGTCTAATGGGAAACAATATATATTACTTGCTGTGGATTACGTGCCCAAGTAGATAGAAGCGAAAGCAACTAGGACCAATGATGCTAAAACTGTTGTTTCATTTTTTAAAACTAACATTTTGAACATATTTGGTGTGCCTATGGGAATCATTAGCGACCGTGGAACACATTTTTGCAATAGGATTATTGTTTCAATTTTCAGGAAATATGGTGTGACGCACAGAGTTTCTACTGCCTATCATCCTCAGTCAAATGGCCAAGCGGAGGTGTCAAACAGAGAGGTCAAATCGATCTTAGCTAAGACAGTTGGCCTAGATCGGCGAGACTGGAGCCAAAGGTTGGATGATGCATTGTGGGCATACAGGACCGCCTATAAAACTCCCATAGGAATGACTCCGTACAAATTGGTGTATGGGAAGACGTGTCACCTGCCTGTAGATATGCAGCATAGGGCTTATTGGGCAATCCGGAAATGCAATATAAGGTACGACCAAGCAGGTGAGGAAAGAAAGCTCAAAATCCATGAGATGGAAGAACTGAGAAATCAAGCATACGACAACCAGCTCTTAGCCAAGATCAGGATGAAAACATATCACGATAAGCGAATTGTTGAGAAAAATCTCCAAATTGGCGGGAAGGTCCTTCTATACAATTCACGATTCAAACTCTTTCCTGGTAAGCTTAAGACTAAATGGGAAGGTCCATATATTATCACTAACATCTACCCTCATGGTGCAGTGGATATTAAGAATGAAAAAATAGGTATTGAGTTCAAGGTCAATGGACAAAGACTCAAACCGTTCCTGGAGGGATTTCCAACCTACGAAGAAAGTCAGGAGGTTGAAGTCCCACCTGAGATTTAGAAAAAAAAAATCAGAAGAAAAGTCATGCCTAGGACTAAAACTAGGGCGCTACATGGGAGGCAACCCATGCTTTTTATGTTCTTAATAAAATAAATTGTTTGTTGAAAATAATCCAAAACTACTTCAGCAGTAGCAGCGATGACTCCTCTGATGGAGACGATGATGCAGCACTATCTGTGCAAGATGCCCAGCAGCCACCTCCACCTCCCACATCACAGTAAATGCCCCCAGGTCGTGTCTTTCTTTCTTCTCTTTTTAAATATTTTGAGTCTTTTTACTCTCATTTACACACTGAGGACAATGTGTTCTCTAAGTGTGGTGAGGGTGTTTCTAGGAAGTTTGTCTGTATATACATGTTTGTGATGTGTTTTTGTGATTTTCTCTGATCGTATGAAATTTTTTGTGAATCTAGGCTAAGATAGTTTGCCTAGATTGTCTAGACGAGTCTGATGCATGATTCTTTCGTGTCTTATTGTGTGTTTTTAGGAATGTGTGTTATGTGTTTTGATTGAGTATCGGCAAAAATTTGGACTATGCCTAAAACCCTTCTCCTTAGTGTCTTAACCTTGATTTTTAGCATCCTTCACCTTGCGACCCCATAACATATGAGCAAGGTCTGTTCAACGCCTAAAACATCCTTATTGTACATGATCATAAGGTCTAGCATTGTGTAACAGACTTGACACATAGGCAAGCTTCCACCAAATATACTTAATATCCCCTTAAGGAAAACTACTAAGTGGATAATGGAGTTTGATGCCTTGTAATTATGCTGAATTGCTCTAATATAGAGAACTACTTTTATGCCCAGTAAATTGCATGCTCTTAAAAAAGAAAGAAAAGAAAACAGATGAATAAAATGTCGTGATGTTTCTGCCTCACTAAGCAGAAATACTCAAGAAACTTCAGCTAGAGCAATGAAAAAAAATACATGTATACAAATGTCTTGATATTTCTGCCTCACTAAGTAGAAATATTCAAGAAACTTTTTAGCAATTTTGGCATAGAAAAAAAAATTGAAACTTCAGGCAAGGTAATTGAATGATGATGTTGAGCAGTAGAATTAGGGGGAGAAAATCCAAATCAGTGAATGTCTTGTCTTGTTGAGTCTGGTGTGGAATGCGAAGATGTTATGGTTATGTGGAATTTGGATGTTTGGGGTGTTGAATAGGTCGTGTTCATAAGGGTTGAGATCCATTGAGAAGTATGCTGACTGTCACAGGTTTGAAGGTGTAAGGAGACTGGTTGAGGGTTGTCTATCCAGAAATTTACCACTTTGTGTTCTCTTGTTTTGAGTCTGCTTTTTGCTTTCTTAGTTAAGAGTCCAGTATGCTTGGGGGCAAGCATTGTTCAAGTGTGGTGAGGTTTGATTGGCGCTAAATTCTATGTGTTTTTACCGCTTTAAACTATTTTGTTTATGGTAAAAACAATCTCTTTCACGTCAATTTGCTGTCTTTTGAAGGAAGTCTTGGGCTAGATGAGATTTGGAGGAAACAAATGCCTTGAGCGATAATACGGCAATCATGGCCGCAGGCTTGGCTAAGATTGCAGAGATAGAGGCGTGCTGATCATGGATTCACGGAGGATGCGCTTGGATTGAGAAGCCAGCTGGCTGATTGCGTCCATTTGAATGATTCTCGGATGTAATCTTTTTGAACAAAGAAACAAATCTGTTTAGATAATTATTTTATTTTATTTCCCGTTTCGAATTCAAACAATTGGGATTCTTATCCCTATCTTTTAGGTATTTTGAAGTTTAGAATTTGGAAAGAAACGTGATTGATGGGGACGCTAACCTTGTTAAAGGTTAGTGAAGGCTGTCAATCACGATATTCTTCCATCTTCTTTTCTTCTGGTTATTGTAAAAACTTGCTGTGATAATTCCTTTGGGAATATCGCATTTAATTCCATCTTTTATGTTCATCAATTATTTCTCCCTTTCTTTGATTGATATGTCTAGAAGCTAAACACCAAATTCTTGGTAAGGGTTGAGTGAGTACACTTGTTTGATTCGTGAGACCGATCTGTTCTTAATATCCTCTTATCGTAATTGATTCAAGGTCTGTTTTAACAAACCGGTTCCAATCTTAACTAAGATTTGATCAATCTTAGGTAAGACGATGAATTTGCAGTCAGTCACGAAGGGGACGAGTGAAACTGGAGTGACATAAGTAGGCAGCTAGCTTCGCGGAGGTTAGTGGACTTGAAGCAATATAGGCCTTGTTGGCCCAAGGGCTCATTAAATCTTGTTTTGATGAATTAAGGACACACAAATTAATTAATATACTAACGCAATTTTAAGTTAAAGTATTTGTAGTTTGCGACGAGACAACAAAAGAAGCAACAAATCAATTATCGCAAGCTCGAAGAATCAAGTGTATATTAGAGCATTAAACGTGTAAGTATGATTCTAATTAGCACTTGATTTATGTTCGATAATACCTCAAGAAAAGTGTCAAAAGATTTTTTACACGAAAAACAATTTTTGGGAAAAGAGTTTTTGATTTCACTGTAGCAACGGATAAACTCACTGTAGCAACGGGAATGAATAGTTTCACTGTAGCAACGGATAGTTTTTCACTGCAGCAAACGGATATATTTTTGTTACTGTAGCAAACGGCTAGTTTTTGGCTCCTTCCTTCTTGGATGAGCCTCTACTCTTTTGACACTATAAATACTCATCTAAGATGAGTTACAAAGAAGAAGAAAGCATTTATAAGTTCTATATACACAAATTACATTTACAAACTCTCTTAATCAAAGTTTTACCACGCAAGCTTCACATATCGGTTTTCAACCATTCTTGCGTCTTTTAATTCGAGTTTGGATCGCTTTCTTCTTGAGGTAATATTGTTCATTTATTGGTGTTATTTTGAATCATACATTTATTATTTGTACACCAATTATTTGTTGCAAATATTATTAATTCAAATTGTGAAGGTTCTTCAATCCTTACCTTGAAAGAGGATTGTAAAACGGTTGTGGTTGAGCCCGTAAAAACCAAAGTGTAAGGTTGTAGTTGAGCCCGCAAAAACTACGGTGTAAGGTTGTGAGCTGAACCCGTAAAAGCTCAAGGTAATAGCAAAGGTGTTTGCATTAGAAAATCCTAAGGGTGAAGCTCTTAGGTAGTGGAGTACAATTCGGATTGTGAATTGGAACCACTATAACTCTTTGTGTCTTTGCTATTTTTCCTTACATTTTGTGTGCGATTTTTTATTGCCTATTCACCCCCCCTCTAGGCCGGGATTATTGTTTTATCAGGCCTAACCAGATTGACAACCTAGGGCTCCGAGTTGGGAGTAGCTTGGCCTAGACTCTGTCTTTCCCTACGCCATTGAGAAAACGTATGTGCCTCAAGCCAACAGCCAATTGGATAAACCCTTTAACCAGCAAGGTGTCCACTGGCTAGGATCACTTGGAAAGGAGTTCCTCTCAGGTGGTTTCAATAGGAGGAGAGCAAGATTGGAAAGGAGTTCCTCCCAATCTATAGCAGAGTTATGAAAGAGAAGGAGAAAATCTAAGGTCTCAAGTTTTGGATCGAACTAATCCATTGACACAAATAGTTCATGGGAGAAAATTGAGTTATTTGGGCCCGGGAGGATTGACTGGGCGAACTGCTAGTTTTCGGATACGAGATATCCATTCTAGTCACTATGGGCGCATTTGCCCAATTGACACGTCTGAAGGAATCAATGATCGAATAAACAAGTAAAGTGCTCACGAATTCGCCCTTACTAGGAATCTACCTCACATCAGTTCGCAACCAACCTCAATTTGCAATCTTAGCTAAGACCACCTTCTGCTTAAGATTGCCTATTTATTTACTTATTGCTTGTTCTCTTTTATGCTTTCTTTACTTTAATTGTAGGAACAAAACCCCCTCAACTCCAGTGACGAGGAAGTCGAGTCAAGACTACGAAACTCCAACAAGATCTCTGTGGACGAACCTCTTATCATGACCTACGAGTCCCTTGTGGACAAGTGATAAGTTGTATTCCTACCCCATTTCTATATCTTTTTTACAACTAAATTTGATGCCCTCGATACACAATCACTAACCCACTAAAAAATTATCAATTTCTCCCTCCCTTATAGTCTACAATTTCATAAATAATTAATCTTTCATTTCTGTTGTTATCTTTTTGTCTGTATGTTAAAACACGTAAAAGTAAGGCTGTAAATCAAAATAACCGAATAATTGAGTGTTCAAATTGTACGTGCTAGATTGAAATACCGAATACACTATATAATTTTGGTGTAAATCTATTAAGATGCGTTTAAGAGATAATCAAGCCTACCATTAATTGGAAAGTCAAATTTGGTTTGCTTAAGTATCGTTTTATTTACGTGACATGTAAATTTTAAGTAGTGTTAGGATAGGAAGTTTTGTTCACCTTTGTTTTGCCACGTTTCTTCGAGTTCCCATGAAAAAGGAGAGTTATAGTTCTTTAAAAAAATAAAAAAATAATATTCGTTGGTTGTTTTACTCGTGATAAATGTATCTATAAAGTCTCGAATTCATGTTCAAATCTCACCACTGTCCATTAAAAATAAAAAAATAATCACTTCTTAGATTGGGTGGGAAGTCAATGAGCATGTAGTTTAATAATTGTCTTGCTGGTGGTAAAAATACCAATAGAGATCTAAACCCAGATTCGATCCAATCCAATGAGCATGTATTTCAATGATTGTCTTATTGATGACAAAAATATCAACAGAGATTTAGATTCAGATTCGAATCCCATCTTGTATATATATAAAAAATTGTGTGGGATATAAGTATATCACAACACCAAGCAGAGAGTATTGGTGGGCATGGTTTTAAATATTGCCCAATTTGTAACATAAGTTTAATCTTTTGTTACTGTCATTTCCGTTATACCTCGTGTGAACTCGTTTTTATATAATATCACTCGTTATCATTACTGTTTTTCGTGATGAATCGTTATAAATTATGGCTTAATATATGACTACCTATTGTTTTTAATTTTTAATTTATTTTTTTAAAATGAGAATTGAGTTGAAAAACTGCAATAAGTCTAATAATCAGTATATCTATAAGTGTGTAATTTATCTAGTGAGGTTCTGGTAATAAAATTAGTGCGGTTAAAGTGATCCAAATTTACATCTTTGAGTTTAGTTAAATTGTTTTTTTTTCTAACTAGTATGTAAAGTACTAGATATATAGTTTATGTAAAAATTTGATAACTTTTAACAATTTATGTTTATTTAATGACAAATAGTAATATTTTTTAGATGATGGTACATTTATAGCATTTATAAGTCAATTTTAAGTGTAATGATCACAACTGTTATGTTACATTATGATATCCATTTTGTTACCCATGTTGATAGGCTTGTCCTTGATTGTGGCCATTAGGTCTTCTCCACTTATGACACATAACATATCTACTAACCTTAACATCACTTCTCGTCCACGTACTTACAGGAAACAATACATCCCTACCTACGAGGTTATCATACTATCTCCTGACTAGTACCTAAACTCTAATGTTGTCCATACTTTCTCTTTATTAGTATTTTCCTTTATTTTGTTCTTTTTCCCTCTATTGATTGATTTTCTTAAGGCAAATTTATATATAACATATATACTAGATATTTGTATTCAATTTTTGTATTAATTAAGTATATCTACATTAATTTTCTACTTAGTACTTTCCATATATTTATCGTGCATATACTTTAAATACGCACATTTACGAATAAAATATAACAAATAAGAAAGAACCACTATCAAATTGATAATAAATCTACTGAACACCCAATCACCTTTTGCTTAGTTCAAATCCAGCTAGGTGTTTCTTTAATTGATTGAAATGCTTCTTTACCACCGGTGTGTGTATAAACAAGCCAATTCACATCTTCTTTTTTATAAGAGAGAAAAAAATAAATAAGATATATACGCTAAGACTTATCTTATAAAAGAAGAATCAAAAATTTCTTTTAGAAGATTTAGCTGAACACGACAAAAAATAAAAATAATTAAAAATGAAGCTCATAAAATCAAATTAATTAGACTATAAATTATCGAATTAGCTTCTGTGTAGATATAAATCGCTTACATTTCTCATTTTTATTGAATAATAATTATATAAAAAACGGGTTCGAATTTTCTTTAAGCATAAATTGCAAGTTTTCAGGCGAACCTTAGGAACCTATACCACTACGATCAAGGAATATTCAAATTAAATGTATAGGGTTGTTTTTTTTCTCTCTTTTGGCAGATATTCCTATTCAAAGAATATTACTTGCCGGCAGCTGCTTTATTGACGTGTACGACTGGTCATACATAGTGAGTTAGTCCAAGGTTTCATTAAATTTAGAGCAGAAAATTCTTCTTCTACTTTCTTCAGCTGCACCGCCATTCCAAAAGTTGCTATCTGAATAATAGGAATAAGAATAGGAAGGAATAGGGAATCTTGTTGCATTGCATTCTTGACTTTTGAAGCAGTTAATTACCATCGTCATCATGTGATTTAGACAATTAAATAATATTAATGTCTTGTACTAATCATCATATGATAGTCTTTTTATTTTCTATTAATTAACAATGTCTTAAATTTTTTAATTAATTATCAATGAATTTTTAAAGATATTTTTATTTATTTACAAGGATTTAATTAAATCACTGAACTCTAAAAAATCTCCATTATTCCTCTCTATTTTTCAGAAGAAAAAAATAATATATACCAGAGATCGTACTCATAATCTATGTTGTAAAATAATAGATAAAAAAACACCCAAAACAATAATAGAACATTTTCTTACAAAAAATAGAGCTCTTATTTACGTTTTGAGAAAGCATACAAAATTGGATATAGCATATGGTACAATGCTCGAGAGATCTCTTGGTGATCGATGTGGTTGTGTGTGTGTGGAAGGGTAGGAGAGATTTCCACAAAAATATAAAGATTAAAAAAAGAAAAGAATTAATTAATTAATTAGTAAGTGTTAATTTTGACTTGTGATGGATTTAATTTAATTGACTTAAGGAAAGTGACCACCGACTTGCGTGTCCACAAAAAGTTGCTAAAAGGAATGCCGTCATGTCGTTTTCTTCATCGAGCCTTCTCCATCTCATGATCCTGCAGCCCAGCTGGTCTTACAAATTAACATCATCGATTCATCCATCGTCAATGTAATATTCAAGAAAAGCGTAAGGCAAAACAAAAATACTACACGTAATCTCGCATTATCTTTTTCTGTATTAATTTTTATTTGTTTATTTTCTAATTAATTTACAGCAATATTGTAAATAAGATCATAAAAAAGGAATCTAATTGGGCGACCTAGCACTTCTTCATCATCATCAATTATCTTTATTTAAATAAGAAAAGTTTATAAATTTAAAGACTCTAATTACAAAGTTAGGGGTAAGAGTCGTAAGACTGTTAAAATTATTGGACAGTAGCCGGATTTATTAGGATTGAAATTTAGAGAAGAATACTATATGGACATGTCCATTAATACTCATTTGTTTTATACTTTATGAGGAAAATTTGAAATTTAAAAACAAATAACTATTTACATTCATAGATATGAATTAGATCTGTCAACCGGACGAGTCATTCGTACGGCCGCTCCGAGCCTTACGAGAAATGGACAGATTTGGACAGTCAAATTTTAAGCGCGGCTCAATCCTTCAATAAAAAAAGACCAAGCCTTGTCTCTTTAACCATAATCATACAGATCAAGGTAATCATTGATTTCGGTTTATGGTCATACAGATCAAGGTAATCATTGATTTCGGTTACCAATACACTCCACTAATTATCTTTTTTCACTATATTAATTATTTCATGTTAAATTGATCAATCCAAAATTAACTCATCGATTGATTTAGATTTTATGACTCATGAAAAAAATAAAAAATAATTTTTTTTGAGTAATCATTTGTGTGATTGAAAGCAAAATGACTCGACAAGATGATATTGGTGAATCTAGTTTACCTGCGGAAACAACTTTAATTGTTGCCTCCATTCATGGCTGCAATTGAACTGACATCTAATAATTAGTACAACATTAAATAATTAATTTGTGATTAAAATTATTCTATAACTACCATGGTTGCTAGCTAGAACTTACATGATACGATCCTAGTTGCTTAGGATGCGTAGAACCAAATCTGATCGTTGTTCAAAAAAAATTTTCAATGCGGAATAGAGAACTTGACTCGTGCGAACGTAGACTACCTCGCCAACTGAATGCTAAGAGTTCTAGTCGATTTCACGTCAAGGATCTTGTATCAGCTTTTTAGGACTAAACCCAACGATTGTGAGAATCGCACTAAGACAAAAGACACAATAATAGAATTTCGGTTTTACTTGTTTGACAACTCGAGTATTGCGGACTTGAGAAAGAATAAGGTTCAATTGATGAACAATGGGCAGAGATTGAAGAGAGAAGCCTCAATTTTATCAAAATAACAGCCAACTCAACAATGGAACTAAACGGCTCCTTATAAAGAGTTTACAAGCAAACCCTAATAGGAATAGAAGTAGGAGTTCTAATTAAGGAAATTAACTTATTTAACTAATTAATCAATTAACCAATTAACTAATTAACTAATTAACTAATTAAAGTAAATATAAATATATTTAAATACATTCCAGCAGCTCATGTCGAGTTCTACATTATCGGGCCAAGGTTTGGGCCGAAACCTCAAGTTGTATGTTGTTTCGCGCACAGACTGCGCACAATAATGTCGACTTCGATAACTTTTAAACCACTGGGCCAAATGAGCTGAATCTTGTTCCAAATGAAAGATAACATCCTGAAGTTTCTAACGAGTGGTCGATCGCATGATTTGGACTTGTAAAACGCCGGCTGCGTTCCGACGAAGTTGCCTATTGTGTCTGCGCCTAGAACTGCTGTGTGCGAGATTGTCATCTCTAATCTCCTTGAGATATACTTGCCCGAATGCTCTGAAACTTGGACACAATAAATATAACACATAGAGGTTTCCATCAAGCCTTTCGGACCTCTGATCGGACTCCATCTGCTCCATTATATCTTGACGCTTTTGTCCATATAGTCGCGTGATACATCTTGGAATCGTATCATTTCAGTAATAAGTTGTAGAAATGTGAAAAAATGGCATGAGAGGCTATCTAGCTAGAACAGAATGCTTTGGAAAGTCATGGAAAAAGATGGAAAGACGAACTTCTTTAGATCACAAATTAATGAAAGCAAATCCTATTGACCACTTTTCGTATCATTAATCAAAAACACAAAATCAATGTAAATAAGAATAAAATGCATTGATCACCTGTTGACCAACCACATAATTAAAGTTGTGAATTTGGTATTTTTTTTTTAAATTATCGTTGGATGATAATATGTTGCAAAAAGAAACTTTTAGGCAGTCATATTTCAAGCGATTACTTGACTTATTTTTGTTTAGGCATGAATGATAGTTATTTTCAATCAAAATGTATTTTAATATCGATCGAGAGGGTTATTCTTAATGTGATCAAGTTTTTAATTAGTGAATTGGTTTAGTGGTTGAAATAGACTCTTTTATTATACGGTTGATTAATAATCTGTAGCATCTTGAAGGGGTAAGAAGCGTCAGACATGGTTGACTACTTTAGGTCGCCGATAATCTAAAAATTATCTTATCGAAATTCTAATCCTAATTTTTTTCCAATAATCACAAAATTTAACTCAATAATCTAATGAAAACATCAAGGGAGGGGGAAAAGTGATCATCGATCAAAGTTAATGAAATAGGCATTGTTGTTTTTGGTGTTTGACAACTATAAGTACAGTGAATTGGTCGCATGGCATCATTAGCAAGGTGTGGGGACAAAAAAAAATGGTAGAAAGAAAAAAGAAATTCTTTTTGGAATTCTTGTTCTTCTTTTTTTGGATAGTTGTTGCACAATCAATTCAATAATGACTGGAAATTCTCCAATCACGAAGTAAAGTCAGCCTCGCTAATTGCAATTATCCATTTTGCATGATTTGTATTGTATATGTCAATTATCTGTCAATTATCTTGAGTGTTTCTTTGGCCTAATTTCACCTAAACCAAACATGGTGGAAACATTTGGATAGTTATCCATCCATGTACATTATACTCTATTCGTTAGTCCGCTTCGGGTTCTGTAGGTACCTTTCGGAGGGACCATCCTCTCCAACGTTGTGTTCCCAAAACACAGCTCAAGACTTTCATTACCAACTCATCTGCACCCCTTAGATCTTGTACAAGTATTTTAATCCTTAATTAATGTTGTAATAGTAGATGATTAATTAACTGTTATACTACTTAGCCTCCTTCGCCCACAGTCTCAGCTTAACTGACCATATAACTTGAAAAGTTTCAAGTATTGAAGATAATTCATCCGGGTCAATTACTGTCGGCAGAAGGACATGTCTCACCTAAAAAAAGTTCATTGAACTATGGATGATCGTTTGAAATATCACGAAGAGCAACCATGTATTGCACACATCTTATCCTAATTATAATCCGATGCTTATTGAAAAGAAGAGAGTAGGAATATTCCTCTTTAAAGGAATTGCAAAGCTTTAAACACTAAAAAATAAATAAAGATTTATACCGACCGGTCTCGATAGCTTATCTGCGGGAAACCTCACCAAGGGTGATGTTTTGATATATATTTCATTTTCTTTGTCTAATATTACTTGTTTCTAATAAAAAATAATTAAACAAGTCTACTTTTTTCTAATTTTCTATATATATTAGTCTGAAATTCTTAATTATTTTTCCATTTTAATACTTCAACTAGTACGTAAAATTGTGTAAATGAAATTATTTTGTGATATTGCAAATATATAACAAGTATACTTTTCTAATTTTCTATATAGTAGACTTAAAGCCTTAATAATTCATTATGGAGAAAAGAATGCAATAAACTTTCGAATAATTAGTATATACATAATATATAATTTTATATCGTATAATTTCATTTTAAACTAAACTGCTATTGTTAATACAGGGAAGTTATTGACATGAATTTTGAGCATCCATATATAACTTCCATTCCATTATCATTTATATAATGTTTTATTAATTTTAAATTAGATATTCTTTTATTTTTAAAATGCATGTTATACCAATTAGATAATTGATGAAAAATGGATAAGTATTAATTTGCACCGCACAAATGTATGAGCATTTTTGAGGTGAGTGGAGAAAGTTGTGTTGTAAGCTTGGACTATTCACAAGGCGTGGAGACCCATCTTTTCTCTTTTAGTGCATTCTTTCTTTTCAAGTCTCTTTCCTTTCCTTGTGTCGATCGAAAAGAAGAGAAAAAGTATGTTCCCTTATTGTTGGGCAATTAATGGTCAATGTTCAAGACCATAATTGCGGTGATTAACAACTTCTGTAATTAAAAACAACTTAATTACGAATAGTTAATTAAGCAAAAGTTGTTCCAAAGACTTTGGCTTTAAACATATAAACTCAATTAATTAAGTTGTCTAATCCAATATGCAAATCTATAGTACATATTAACTTTCTTTTAATCATTTCTCCTTTTGATTTGTCGGAATTTTTAGATGATCGACATTAAATAAAATTTTACTTAACTCATGTGACTGTATCAAACTAATTTACTTAACAATCATATCGTTGATTTGGTTTAATAGTATTTACACTTTATAAATAAACAATTATTGGTTTTTACGGGATGTCGTTGGTTATTTTGGTATAGTGAATTACGAGAGTATGTAGCTAGAAAAAGAATTAAATGAAGGATTAATGACATTTGATTCCTATGCTCTAAACGTGATTAATCGGTTCCCTTAGTGTGATACTTTAGTTAATCTCATTCTCGAGCAATTTGCAATTTGTTAGACTTAATGATGTGCATGTCGGTCTTTTTTTGGAAATTTTTTCTAAGACTTAAAAATACACAAAAATAATTTAAAAAATGTACCAATTTTTTTTTAAAAAAATCTGGAACTTTGACATAATAGAAAAAAACTTAATTTGTTTTAAAAATAAAATAAATTTCTGGAAGTTAAAAAATAATACAAATTAAATTTTAAAGCTAACAAAAAAAAATATGTTTCTCTTTTTATATTTTCCGTTTTTAATTTCATTTGTATCATTTTAAAAAGCTTTTTAGATTTTTTCTCTCTTTTTATAAGTTCCAAAATTTTATTTTCTTAAGTTTTTTGTACTTTTTATATATTTGTAATTCTTTTGTTATTTTTTAATACTATTTCTATTTCTAATTTAGTTTTTAATTTTTCTATAATTCCCCCTTTTTTCAAGTTCCATATATATATTTTAAAACGTTGGTACTTTTTTTTTGTTTTTTTTTCATAGTTTTAGAAAAACAAATTCAATAATCCAAATTAAATAAAATTTCATTGCACAGGGAGCAAGAATGTCAGTAATCCATTAAATGAATGATTTTGGTTGTAATTTGCCCTTTCTTTTGATTAGGCTTAGACTGGCTGGCTACTATATCTTGTTGTAAAATAGAGGTATTTAAAAAATTGTTCGTATCACATTTCCTGGCTATGAACGACGATAATAATGGCTAGATTTTAATAGCCATAATTTTCTCCCTTAATGGTCATAAAATATCTCCCTTAATGATCATAAATCTCTTTCATAATGGTCGTAAATTTTTTTCTCGTTATAGATAACTACATACTCCATCAAATTAAAATACACCGAGAAAAGACACCACAATCAAAATTGAGAGGTTTTCTTTTTTGGTTATTATTATGTTATTGGTTTTTGTTGTTCTGGTCTTGATCTTGAGTCAGAAGATATCGTTTTATCCAGAGAAAATAAATTCCTTTAGGATAACATTTTTACGCGACTCAATCTATGTGTTTCTAACTTTATTTTGTAGATTTTTCCAACACATCTATGGTTGATTAGTGTTAATTAATGTGTTAATTAATTAGTGTGTTGAATTAGAAGAATCATATATACCAAAGAGCTTGTGTGCTACATCTTATAAAGTAAAAATCAGAGTAATATTCCGAGTTTGAATTGCTCTATATAAAACTCTTATCTATATAAATAAATAAAAAAAAGTGGGAAGAAAGAAGCATTGGTTCCTTTGAAATGGAAGTTCGGCGACGTGGACAGTCAAAGATTATGGGCTCCGAAAGTTTGAGAATTGAATTAATACTTCTTTTTGTTTTCGGTTGATCCATAAATTATTGAATAAAAATAAAAGTGTCTAAGTTGAAATACATGCATTGATCATCGGTAGCATAGCATATATGTCTTTTGTTAAAGTTGCATCTTTTTTTGCACTTTGGTTTCGAATAAGCACCCTTCTCGGCTTTACATCTTCTTGTTTCCTATATTTCCCACACTTCACTTTCTTGTGCATGCCGGATTTCTAGAGGATGTGATTGGCTTAATCATACTTTTTTCTTTCTTTCTTTTTATTACTAAATATCGTTACAATAATATAATTACATGTATTAAACGATTAAATTACAATACAAATAAAATTAATTAATTAGACTTTGTTAATCTTCTTGTCATGTTTGGAGTCCATATTTCTTTCCTTGAGTTTTCTTTTTTTTCTTATGTCCATGCAAGAAGCTATGTCATTCCCTTAAAATGAAAAATAATGTGAAAATGAGGCGTTATTTTACATGGAAAAAGATTTGAAAAAAAAAATTACCTCATCAATTATCATCAAGTGTCTGAAATACTACCCCCTCCGGTCCGAAATGTATGACGTTTTAGCATTTACTTTTACTGTTCCGGAACGTATCTTAAAATGGCCGGAACAGTCACTATTTGAGACAATTTTGCCCCGAATTTTTTCTCGGAAGTACGTTAAGGATTAACGTACGTTCGAAAAAAAGTACGGAATTTTTTGGGGTCAAACAGTGCCTCATCCGGCCTCCTAGATATACGTTCCCTACTGAATATTAGGATGCGAGAAAGTCATACATTTCGGACCAGAGGGAGTAGTTATTTACAAGTATATAATCCAAAATGACAAAAATTTACAAAGGGTATAATTAATTATTTTTTTCACTTCCGGTTTTTTTTTGAAATAATATATATATATAAAATAAAACTAACAAGGTATAGTGTTTGGGCTAGCTAGGAGTGATGCCTTTTTCTTTATTAAACAATTAATCTCTCCGATTTTTTTTAAACGATTCTTACTATTTGGACACGCATATTGAGGAAGCTGGATGACTTACTATTTGACCCCAAAAAATTCCGTACTTTTTTTCGAACGTACATTAATTCTTAACGTACGCTCGAGAAAAAATTCGGGGCAAAATTGTCTCAAATAGTGAGTCATCCGGGCTTCTTAATATGCGTGTCCAAATAGTAAAAATCGTTTAAAACAAACCGGAGGGAGTATTTTTTTCCAAGAAACTATGTTTCTTTATTAGACATTTATACTTCATTTTTTTTCCATTGGATCATAAAATAGATTAATCCAAGAAAATAAAACTAAGAAAATATATATAAATTAAAAAATAAAACTGTCAAAAAAATTGGTATTATTTTCAGATCTTCTCTAATGGAATCTTGGTCACTTAGGACTAGTTGCCCGTGACATCAGGACCACTGCAAGGAAAGAAAACTCATAAGTTCATAAAAAAATGTACACTTTAACATGCAGGGGGATTACTTTGTATAAATTTGGAAAGTTCAGGGACTGAGACGTCTCTTTCAAGTTTTAACTCATTTATGGAATATCGAGTGACTGGTGTTTAAGGTATAGATAGAATAATTAAGGGGGAAAAACAATCAATTCAAACTCACTTTCACTTGAATTTCCATCACAATTATATATCACTTTCTTCAAAATTAGTTTTCAATATCTAACTAAACAATCAACGCTCTACCGTTGAAAAATCCGGTTCATCTGGCTTCTGCAGTGACCTTACGCGGCTAGACTCTGCTGCAGAATGATTGATGGGACTCCTTCGGCTCGCGGAGCGCCTTCCGGAAAACATAACTAAGTCAGGACTTCTTGAAGTTGGTTCAGGCTCAGCAGCTTTAGGGCTTTCTTTATCCATTATCATCAAGTCAGCTGCATCCTTTCGTCTCTTGTATCGGCGCCAAGCTGCTTGTATGAAACAGGCAGCCCATGTTCTCCACTGGTGAGAGTAGAACCGGAACTTGTGTCTCAGTTGCTTGCTGTGTAGCCTTCTAAATTGTGACGCTACAAACTTCAAATCCTCCAGGCTAAGAGCAAATGCTTCCACTGCTGAAATGGCCTTGACCGTGCGTGTGGATGATGGGAGGATCACACTTGGCCGCGGGTCTAGTGCCCATGTCAGCAATTCCTCACCACAGAAGTCACCAGGACCTAATCGGCATGAATTAAAAAATCCTGTGCGGCCACCATTTGTGGTGTGGGAATCAAGGTGGCCACGGATTATGAAGAGCATCTCATTCACAGGGTCACCTTCACGCACAAAAACTGTGCCTTCGGTGCACAATGCAGGCTTAAGCCTCTCGCATATAGCGTTGAGCATCCTTTCATCCATTTGGTCAAATAGGGGGACCTATTCGTGGAGAAATAATAACATTAACCACTAGAAACGTTCATGAATCAAACATATAATTGAGTTGAAACATATAGATACATAAGACTTACGCGCCGAACTAAATCAAGGCAGAGATGGCGTTTGATGTCCCTTCGGAGATCCATTGGAAGGTCCTTGAGGATAGATGCTTCATCAACCCCTCTAGTGGCCACCCACTTATACTGATCATATTTCCTCACTGACTGCATTAACTCTGGAGGTAGGTTCCTATGACGCATCCACTGTTCTGTATCAGTTCTCCTGATTCTCCACTCTTCTAACCGGACTGTTGTTGACTGTAAAAATGTCTGCCAATGCAACAGCCGATAAGAAATCATAAATATAACTTTGACAGCGGCCAACATTGGAGACTGCTAATTGTTCAATGATCATTTTTTTTTCTTGACATTAAGTGCAAACTAGCTACGAGAAGGGTAATCTGACAAACTGCAGAGTATCATTGCTTAATTATATATACAAAAAAAAAAAAAAAAAAGTCACGCCCACTGATGTATTGGAACTGAATTAAGATAAAAAGAAACCCTAGCCGACCAAACCGCGCCTCCGGTCAGCCCACTGCTGCCGGAGCAACCTAAACACCAGTATGCCTCACGCAACTGGGGTGAAATCCTACACCAAGCCACGATATCCATTCCGTGACCCTTACGAAAACTTAGAAGATGGGGATGGGGTCGCGACATTTTATGTCAAAAATTTACCAGAGCATGTTGATTACCAGGGGCTGCGATACTTGCTATATCGGAGGTGGAGGCTACCGTCGTTCGGCCGGATTAGAGACATATTCCTCCCTCAACGTAGGAACATAGCAGGCAAGAGATTTGGATTCATTCGACTGGACCATGTGGATAACGTAGAAGCCATGGCTGCAGCGCTTGACCAGCAGTACATCGGCGCATCAGGCCTGAGATGTCGATTAGCGAATTGTAGAAGGAGACAGGAGAGACAAGATATAAGGGAGGAAAGAGTAGGGCAAGCGGGAGCAAAATAAATAAATAATAAGCCTAGGCATATCCATGACGTAGAGATCCAGTCTTCATACCCCAGCTGGAAGAATGTGGTGCAGGGTGAGGTGCTAGCTAGCGAGACACAACCTCTGGTTTCGGAAGATATAATTGAATTGGCCGTCACGGAGGAGAACCATGAGTGGCTGAGACGAAGTGCTATAGGAGTATTGAAGCGCATTGAGTTGATACCGGAGATACAAGAATTGGCACTCGAAGCGGGACTGATCTGTGTAACCCGGGTAATGGGAAGGGGGCTGATTTTGTTAGAATTTGACAGTGAAAGTCAGTGTGTGAAAGCGACGTCTCCCAACAATTCGGTGGGAAAAGACTTATTCACCAATTTTTTTTAAATAGGCAGATATTTTATTAATCAAATGCCATGAAGATCATGACATAACAGAAAAAGAAAAGGAGCAGCAGCTGCCAGAAAAAGTGCAGCAAATAACACAGCAAGACGCACGTCTAGCTGGCCAAACGCCAGCTCACCAAGCAGAACACGAAAGCTAGAAAAGCGAAAGCCAGCCAAATGACATCACGCAGCATCCTCGTGCTGATTGAGGAGCCAAACTGAAGATTGCATCATCTCTGACATGCTGTACGCAAATGATCGGTCTTTGCTCCTCAGCCACCAATGCCACAAGGAAAAGATAGTGTTCACACAGCGCATTTCCGACCACTCCTTATTGCGAAAGACCACTGCATTTCGCTCCTTCCATATGGACCACAACACAGCGTAAAATAAGACAGTCCACTGTCTACCAGCCTGCTGATCATATGAAGGCAGAATGCTCCTCCATGTCTGCCACAAAGCTGCTATATTGGGAGGTTGGCACCACCTCACTCGTAACCAGTGGATGATGTAATCCCATATCTTTTGCGATTTCTCACAACGCAGAAAGGGGTGGCTAACATCCTCCAATCTGCCATTGCACAGAGGGCAGAAGTTCATGTCATCAGTGATTATGTTGCGCCTAGCGAGAAAATCTCTGGTCACTATCCTTTCTCGTAACGTTAACCACAGGAAAAATTCAACCCGATACGGGACTAAACTAGTCCAACAGGAGCTGAGCAAGGGGTTGGACTCATTCCTAGTCGCTTCCCATTTCTTATATCCCGAGAGCACAGTGTATCTTCCCGTTTGGTCTAACTCCCAGCGAAGAACGTCTTGACCCCTCCCCCTACAAGGCGTGGGCAGATGGTCTCTCAGGTTCGCCCATTCATCCACCTCCCACTCAAATAACCCACGCCTCCATTCAAGCTGTCACTTCCAAGTCACGCCCTCCCATTTACCAAGCTCCTGGACAGACCCTTCCTGCTTCCTTGATAATTGATACAACCACGGGTGCTGCAAGGCCAAAGGTTTCTTTCCCATCCAAGGGTCCCACCAGAAGCGCGTATCATTCCCCTCTCCGACTATCTGAGAAGTGTGATTTGTCCATAAGTCAAAGAAATCACTGCCTCGCCCGCAGACTCTCAATATATCTCTCCATATAGGTGATAGATGGTCCCATCCCTCACGCCAGAAGTCCTCAATCGAACGCAACCAGTATTGTTTCCTGATTATCTCCGCCCACAGTCTCCCATTACCTGTCATCAACTCCCACGCCCACGCCCACTTGAAGAGCAGCGTAACGTTCCTGTCTTGGAGTCTCCATATTCCCAGCCCTCCAAACGACATAGATTTTGTCACTTCTTCCCACTTCACTTTACTCATCCCCCTTCTATATTCTTTACCACTCCATAAAAAGTGCCTCATCACCCCTTCGCATTGAGTCACCACCGACTTAGGCAACCTAAATATAGACATGTTGTAGATGGGGACACTCACAAGAGCAGATTTGATCAAGGTCATACGCCCTCCAACCGAAAGGAGGTGGCCCTTCCAAGTAGCCAATTTACCCTTTAATTTCTGGACTAAATCCTGCCAGCCCGATTTCCTCCTCCGATTGAAGCCAACCAGCGACCCCAGGTACTTGAACGGGAGAGTTTCATATTTACAGCCAGCACGCCTAGCTAAAATACCCCCTACATGGTCACTTAAGTTCACTCCAACAAGGGTGCTCTTGTGAAAGTTCACCCGCAGACCAGAGTAGGCATCAAACCACCTCAAGATCCCCTTCACTCCCTGGATTTTCTCTTCGTCGTTGTTCACAAAAATCAAGGTGTCATCGGTAAATTGAAGATGGCTCAAGTGCCAACCTGCCACCGGATTGCCAATGCCGCGAAGGAGCCCCCTCTCTTCCGCTCTGACGAATAAGCGATGCAACCCCTCAGCTGCTATGTTAAATAAAAATGGGGATATAGAGCATCCTTGGCGAAGGCCTCTCCTCACCTCGAATTGACCCGAAGGCGATCCATTAACTAAGACAGACACCTTATTCGTACTAATACATTGCCGAATCCAACCTCTCCACTTCTCTCCGAAACCCATTAGTCTCAACACATCCTCCAGGTAGTCTCATTCAACGGAATCATAAGCCTTTTCAAAGTCGAGTTTGAAGAGCAGACCCCGCTGGTTCGTTCTCTGCATGTGATGAACCACTTCGTTCGCAGTTATTCACCAAAATTGTGCCATGGGAAGAGATGGTGACAGATGGGAGTAGGTTTTGCTGGGTTTAGTGTGTGGGGGTCCCTATCCAAGCATTGGGACATAAAACATTCGAGATGATAGGAGAAAAGTTAGGGAATTTGGTGGCTGTGGATGAAAACACAGTGTGCCGTAAAAGGTTGGATATAGGTCGTATCCTGGTAACGACCAAGGAGTCACACCTTGATAAACAAATTAAGGTGGGGGTAAATGGAATAGTACAATTAGTCTACTGTAAGGAGGAACTGTGGCAGGGGGGCATATCCAATTTAGAGTGGTTGTGTGGTGGAGGACAGGAGGAAGAAAACTGGGAACTAGAGGAATCAGATTCGGACATAGGGGAGGATTTGAGGCCGAAAGGTTGTGAGCGGGATGATTCGATATGTAGCCCAGTAAGGGAAAAGAGTTACCGTATGGGCAGTAATGTGACAACTGGGAGGGAAGAACCGGTAGGGTGGATCACAACGACAAAAATGAAAAAAGTTGGTGGGGGCAGGCGGGTAGTCTGAGGACCGTTGGCTCGGAATCAGGAACGGGAGCTACTACCTTCAGAGCTACGGATGAGGAAATTAGGAGCAGAAATAAAGCTATGGAAGCTACTATCCTTGAAGGGCAGGTCTGGGAGTTGGGAAAATAGATGGAGATAACAAACCAGGTTAATGAAATTGCGATGCGGACATTTGATAAGGAGAGCTATGAGGGGGAGGTGCAGTGTTTTTGTAAGTGAGGAGGGTGGGTTGTTTCGCGAGTGTGGTCCGTCTTTCCCATGGTTAAGCTTCTTTCTTGGAATAGTCGGGGGATTCAGTCGGGAGCTAAGAGGAGATTCCTGAGGGGAATCATTAATAAAGAGGGGTTGGATGTGGTCTTCCAGCAGGAAACCAAGCAGGAAGTTGTAACTGATTATTTCATTAACGCGATTTGGAAGAATTCAGATTTGGAATGGGCTAACGCTCCTGCAGTGGGCCGCTCGGGGGGTTTATTATCAATGTGGGATAAACGAAATTTTGAGGTCGACAGGAAGGTTGTTGGTGACCGTTTTATTTGGCTCCAAGGATGTGTGAAAGCGGAGGACTTCTATTGTGCCTTACTAAATGTCTATGGGTATTCGGAAGTTGCTCGTCGGGACCAATTATGGATAGAGTTAAAGTCTATCGTGGATGGATTTCTTGGGCCGGGTTTGGTGGCAGGGGATTTCAATGAGGTTCTGCTTCCGACGGACAGATTGAGAGGAGTGGGAAGCTCTCGTGGTATGGAAGCCTTCAGACAATGGGTTGAGGGTTGTCGCCTTGCTGATCTGCAGTTGGTGGGAAGGAAATTTACCTGGGCAAATTCTATCAGCAGAAGTAAGATTGACCGGATTCTAGTGCAGGCTGAGTGGCTCATGAAGTTCCCTGATTTCCAAGTTCAGGCGTTGGGTAGGAATTTCTCGGATCATACTCCCCTGTTGCTCTAAAGGGATCGGAAAAACTGGGGCCCTAAACCCTTTAGGGACCTGGCAGCATGGTGGGAGACTCCGGGTTTCAAGGACCATCTGAAGAGGTGGTGGGTGGAAGCCGGGCAGGTTTATCTGGGAGACTACCAGGTGGTGAAAAAGGTTAAATGGCTTAAGGCTAAGTTGCGGGTGCGGAACAAGGAGGTCTTTGGGAATTTAGAGGTTAAGATCCGTGAGTTACAGGAGACGGTTGACAGACTAGAGGCAGTAGCTGATGTGAGGGATCTGTCCCCGGGTGAGCAAGAGAGGAAGGCAGAAGTAGAGGCAAGCCTATGGGAGAAGCAAGGGCAAGCCTGTAGATTTTGGCAAAGGAAGGCCAGAATTCGCTAGGACTCCCAAGGGGATCGGAACACAAAGTTCTACCACCTTGTAGCAAATTCGACTCAGAGGAAAAATAATATAACGGAGATAGTAGACAATAGTGGTAGGTTGACCGAACCAGAAGCTATCCGGAATGCGACGGTCACGTACTATAAGGAGTTCTATAAAGCTGTTACCTGGGATAGGCCGAGACTGTCTGATCTAGGATTCAAAAGATTAGATGCAGATGAGGTTTCCATGCTCGATAGTGCAGTGTCAAGTTTGGAGATTAGGGAGGCTGTCATGAATTGTGGCAGAGACAAGTCCCCGGGACCAGATGGGCTGTCTATGCTGTTTATTCAAAAAGCGTGGGAGATCATCGGTGATGATGTTAGCAGACTAGTGAAAAGCTTTTTTGAGACTGGGCGGTTTCCCTTTGGAGCTAACACTTCCTTCCTCACGTTGATTCTTAAGGTTGCGTCTGCCAAGCGCTTCTCAGAATTTAGACCGATAAGTCTGGTGAGCTGTTACTACAAGATAATTTCTAAAATTCTAGCGAAAAGGTTGAGTCGGGTTGTAACATCCGTGGTCAGCGAGATGCAACACGGATTCATAAAAGGGCGACAGTCGCTAGACTGTGTTATGGCGGCAAACGAGGTAATTCACTATCTTAAAGCCAATCGACAACAAGGTTATTTATTTAAACTTAATTTCGAGAAAGCTTATGATTTCATCGAATGGGGGTACTTAGATGATGTGTTGGGCTTCATGGGCTTCAGTTTGAGATGGCGGGGATTGGTAAGGGAATGTATTGCTACTGCTAGGGTCTCAGTTTTGATTAATGGTGCGTCGTCTGCCCAATTCGGGGTGGGTCGTGGTTTGCGTCAGGGGTGTTCGCTATCTCCTTTCTTGTTTAACATTGCTGCTGAAGGGCTTCACTTGCTCTTCAACAGGGCGGTTGGTCAAAACCTCATGAGGGGGATAGGGAATACTATGACAGGATGGAATATTACTCACCTGCAATTTGTGGATGACACCTTAGTCTTCGTGAAGAATGATGAGTAGGAAATCCAATGCGTTAAAGGGATCCTAAGATGGTTTGATGCGTTCTCAGGACTGAAGGTAAACTACCATAAAAGTTTCTTGGTGGGAATTAATATTTGTAGTCAATCGGGGGAAACTGTTGCTCGTCGAGCTGGGTGCAAGTATGAAATCTTGCCGTTTAAGTACTTGGGATCCTATGTTGGGCTAAATCCGAGGAGGATCTCCAGCTGGGATTTTCTAATCCGAGTCTTGCGTAACAAATTAGCCACTTGGAAGGGGTCCTTACTCTCAGTGGGAGGCAGATTAATTCTTATTCAATCCGTGTTGAGCAGCCTGCCAGTATACAACATGTCTATTTTCCTGATGCCTAAGGGGGTCGTTCGGCATTGCAAGAGGATCATGAGGCAGTTTTTGTGGAGTGGGAGAGATGATTTGAAGGGCTTAGCGAAGGTTAGTTGGGGGAGAGTTACTCGTTCGAAGGAGGCTGGTGGCTTAGGATTGGGGTGTTTGCAATCTCGTAACGCAGCGCACCTCTTCAAATGGATATGGGGCATGCTAAAAGGTGAGCAGAAAGTGTGGGCGGACCTAGTAAGAAGGGAATACAAATTCACGGCCACGGGTGATTTCTGGTTGGTGGATGTGAGCCGGTTGTCCCCTATTTGGCGTGATATAATGGGCACTTGTGGGAGAACGTCTCTTAGCTTTGGGTTTTGGCAGAATCATGTGCGGGTGAAATTAGGAAGTGGGGAGGATGCTAGGTTCTGGTGGGATACCTGGGCGTGTAAGGTCCCGTTGGCCTTGAAATTTCCGAGGCTCTACTCCCTTACCTGCAACCGCATGGACAAGGTTAATGATTTTGGCTACTGGGATAATGGTGTGTGGAAGTGGAACTGGGTATGGCGCAGGGGTCTATTCGAATGGGAGGTCGACGCCCTGGGAAACATGCAAGCCAGCCTTCCGCTGCCTCGCCACTCGTTTGGTAAGTCAGAAGTGATATGGGAGTTAGATAAGTCAGGGGATTTTAGTATCAACTCTTGGAGGGTGGGGATTGAGGCATATCGGCATGGCAGTGAAACCAACCAGGTTCTTAAATCTTGCTGGAAGGTCAAGATCCCTTTTCGTATTTACTTCTTCCTATGGTTAACCATGCAAGGTCGCTTAGCTACGAGAGAATACCTTAGGCACTGTCAGATAATTCAGCAATCTGAGAACTATTGTCCGCTATGTTTAGAAAGGGAAGAGTCTGTCCATCATTTATTTATACATTGCTCGTTTGCGAGCTTGTTATGGGATCACATCTCCCTTTGGGCTGGGTGTCATTGGGCAAGACCGAGGAGGGTAGAGGAGATTTGGGAATCTTGGCCGTCGCTGCTGGCAGTGCAGGCAAGGCCAGTGCAAGAGATGTGGCAGTCCCTCCTTGCAGCAATTTTGTGGGCGTTATGGTTGCAACGTAATGCAATAGTTTTCCGGCAGGAAGTTCCATGTCACTGGCGTGTATTCAAGTCAACTTTCACCCTTTGGCAGCGCTGGATTATCTGCACGGATCAGTCCTTCCCGTACAAGGCTGAGCAGATGGGGCAATCCTCTGTGTGGCTGTATAGTTGGGGTTGACCGGCTCATCCGGCTTCGGGTTGTCTTAGGTTTGGGAGTCTGTCCGCGTCCTATTGGGTGGTCTGGGGTTCTGGGTTTAGCAGTAGCTTAAGGCTGCTGTTCTTTTGTACATTCTGTTCCCTCTTCTCTGCCATTTCCTTATGGCTTTAATAATAATTCTTCAGCTTATTAAAAAAAAATATTTTAAGGACTTACTTGCATATTTCCAATTAGCAATGCAAAGAGAACCAGGCCAAATATCACAACAACGACGGAAAGTACATTTTCTCCAATGTAAGTGCTTGTGCTAAGACTTTGCCCCAATGAGCTGTATTCATGAACATTGTTAAAAAAGCATCAAAGCATTATTCACGGCTTAGACAATAATCTCCACACTAGTGAAAAACATGTAAAACAGCCAAGCGCTATGGAACAGTAAGAATACCTCAGGGTCCTTAAGCCCCACCAAAGACAGTAGAAGTACTTCTCCAAGAATGCTGCACGCAAAACATGAAATCTCGACGCATCGCCATATATACCGAACCTATAGTAATCATCATCTGGATTGCATAGTGTTGTGATATTGCTTGAATGGTACCAGGACTCCCTATCAGGGTGGGTGAGAGCTTTACAATCAAAGAATTGATTTTGACATGACGGATGCTCCTGCTCACAGACACTTTTCCAGCATGCCTCGTCTCGCTCAATTGATAGAAGATACCAGCAAGCACCAATAACCTATTTTTCAGAGGGATAAATGAAATGTCTCAGCATTACTATTTGCTTAGCTCAAAACTAAGGGTGGCAATATGGACAACTGTCCATATGCCCGACCCGTTCGTACATGTACCATTTAATAAATGGGTTGGGTCAGACTCATCCAGCTATATACATGGACAGACGGAACAAACCCGACGGGTTCCCATCTGTCCGTTAATTTTTAAAAAAAATTACTCTTATTTTTCAAAACAAATAATTTTTCAAAAAACATATTATTTTTCAAGTTTCAGAAAAAAATTATTATTGGACGGGAACCCGTCCAAACCCGGCTAATTTAGATGGACGGGTTTGATCCATTCTTTTATTAAATGGACCTGAACAAGTTTGTCCAATTTTCTGTAAATGCGTATGTTCTTGGAGTGATCGAATAGGTACACAATGAGAGCTATTGATAGAATATATGACTTCTAATCCTTCATCATCTAATCAAAAGTTCAATTGAGGCAGAGGAAACAGTATGCACTTACATGGCTTGCCAGCATGTAAAGCATAAGGTTGTAAGCAGCTCCTGCCCATGCTGTTTCTGTGACAACACCATTGGCCTTAACGATTCGAGATGAGAGTGGAAATATCAGAAAAAGTCTTGGGATGTACTGAAAAATTATAATAAACCTAAGCACATTTTTAGTGTTTGTCATCAGGGAACCACGAAGAGAGGGGATAACGACCAAAATTAACACCTGAAAATGCAGGTAAACAAAACCTATGATTTCTTTTTTCGCACGAAAGAGCATAACTATGTTACACAAAATGGAAAATGAATCAGCATACCTGAGGAAGAGGCAGGGCAGCCATAAAGTCAATCCAAAAGTTCTTGCTTAGATACCTTAAAGCAATTTTTTCAAAATCTATGACAAGTTCCCCTCTCCCAAAGACACGGGAAGAAGGTGCGACGTAAGCAGTATGAAAACGAACGTAAATCTGAATTATATAGAAGATATCAGCCAGTGATCTAACAATTATGAGGGCTACTTCAAGGGGTCTTCCAATGCCTATGCACTGATAAGGAGAGACTGTCGGTAAGAAAAAGAATAGAGGATCAACAAACAAAGAGACTATGCATGCTACTAAAAATATCTTAGACCATCTGGAAACTCCCGGTCCTCGAGGATCCAAAATCCCTCTCTCTTCCCACTCGTAGTCTTCGGAGAAAACTCTGCACAGTATTTTAGCTTTCAGTGATTTTCCATTACTCCCCTCCATTTTGGATGAGCTTGAACTAGAAGTAGAACTAGACTCTAAAGACTGTGCCCCATCAATGTGGTATTTGTCCTTAGTCAAACTATCTTCATGGACTGTTTGGGGTAAGCTTAACTTAAGATCATCCTTGGACCTGAATTCACACCATTTAAGGAGTTAATCACACTGTATTTGAAATGTTCTGATAAGATAGTACTTAAAGTAACTAAACATAAACATATTTTTCCAACAGAAACACTCTTTTGTTACTCTTGTATAACAAGATAAAGACCACTTAGGCTTTTAAGAATGAAAGAACTAGGAATACACAAAACCTTACAGATCTTGAATTTGCAAACTCCATGTTCTTTTTGAAAGTAGTGCTATTGCTTAATTAATGGATTGGATCTGCAATATGACAATTGGCAGAAGGTGTGAACATATAATATGAGGCCATAAAAGCAACTGAAATTGACATGCCAAGTGATAATATACATAAATATACATCAACAGTATTCCTGTTATTTCATGGAACCGGTAACTGGTAAAGTGTATGCCACGTGGACAAAGTCAACGAGGTCCCGGTAATCTCACGACACTCACTTATTTAGCTGTATGATTACCGATAAGTACAGATGTCAACAAGGACAACTACGACCATTCATCATCAACGAGGGATCTCAACTACATATACCGGCTCTACCAGGTAAGTCTATCACTTGTATTACATGCTAGGTAAACTATCGGGTCAAGTGACAGGTATCGGTAATCACAAATCAAGATCAATTAACACGTGTACAAGGTGACTCACAGGGCGAGGTTATAAATCCCCCCTATTACCTCTTCAGGGATAAGCATACATACACGGACATACGCGTACAGAAGCTCTGTCCAAATACTATCTCTTTCCCGATAGTTCTCCCTCATATTTATTATCATCATGAATATTGACTTGATTGTCGGAGTTTTTACGCCGGAGACTCCCTCCGATGCATTGCAAGTGGCTTAGGAACGACGAAAAGGTCTACACCAATACGCCGAATTACAATATAGTCCTCACCCCATATTGAGGATTATCACCCAGAACTCCAAGCCAAAATAGCCAAAATCAGGCATCATGTGAACAAATTACACAAAACATATGCATCAACTTGAACATGAAGCACGTGAACAAATTTCCCATTTTTAATAATACCCAAAATCTGTAATGACTACTTAAGCATACAACTGTAAACAAAAAGTGGTGATTTTTTCTTGAAAGCAGTTACCACAACCCATTTTAAAGATCAAAGAGAGCAACTTCAAATCACTTTTTTGTATTTTATACTGAAGCCAACAACTCACTCAAACTGCTAATTACTGAAAGGCCAAATGCATGCACCAATATAAAACTGAAACCAAAAGAAACAAACGTAGGGCTGAAAGGAGTTTTTTTTCACACCATTACTAAGCAATTTCTGTGGAGTGCAGAAGGGGCCTGGAAAGAATTCTTTTTTCCAGAAGATTGATACAATTTGGTGAATAAATGAGGAACCCTTAAAGGAAAAAGTTCTGGATTTTCATTTTAAGTTTCCATTATGGAATTATTGACTAGGATGGGTAGATGGGTCATGATCAAGCATGAACAGCAGAGTAAAGAAATGACAGGGAATTTTAATCAAACAAACTGGGTATGAAGTACCAATCTATTCTGATGATTCTGGCTTTTATAAATGGAAACTTTCCCTTTTATTTTATTATTTTAATTACAAGAAGAAAACAAAATGGAGAACGCGCTGTTAAGAAACAGAAAAAAGAGAGAAGAAGACACACGAGAGTGGCCGAAACAAAAAGAAGAGGAATGAGATCCTGATACAGAAAAGGAAAGGAGGATGATTCCTATGCTTGGTCTGCGTAAAATCCGAGGAAGTTGACTGCGGTAGATTCCACTGCCCCCTGCTCTACACTGTAATGCACCCGCGGCCCAAGATTTTGGAAGAAATAGTTCTCAATTGTTTTAGGACAATTTCGCTCGCAAATATGAATATCCGACTAATACCCGCAATTGTGAATGAGTATTAATCGCACATTATGAGTATTTTGCGGGTATGGATGCGGATGTGGATGTGGATATAGATAGTACTTACTCGCTCCCATACCCACAATATGGGTTTGGGCACTGGGAGGTCCCTAAGGTTTGGCCTTTTGTTTTTATTGATCCCTAACGGCGACTTATATTCGATCCGGTCCCTGACGTTACCTCCGTAGCTCGTCTGCAGTCCTTGATTCCCTAACGGTCCTAATGGCCGTTAAAATTGATTAATTTATTATTATATTTGAAATCGCGTCAAAGGGTTGTGGGACCCACAACCAAGCTTCCTCGAGAAGCTACGTTAAAGGGCGACGGAGCCGTTAACGAATTTAAATATCCAAACAATTTTATGGGTCCCACCAACGGTTAATTAAGAAGAATTAGTTTAGTTAATCCCAATTAATTTTGTCATAATCCTCAACGAACTAACTAATTAAAATAATTATTAACCACTAAAAGTAAAAATTATGAACCAACTAAAAAGAAAAGGGGAAGGAAAGAAATAGAAGGAAATAGAAAGGAAATAGAAAACGAAGCTTTAAACGGAGGGACTGAAGAACAGAACAGAACCAACACTGTTCTGCTTGATCTCGATTCTCTATATAGGGTTTTTTGCAAATTATATTAACTACTGTTGACGACTGCGACATTGGGATTCCTTCTGCAAGTGGTGTCGACGAATGCGCCATTGAGATTCCTTTATTCTGCAAGCGGTGTCAAAAGTGGAAAGCGACGGTGGTATGTACTTTAAAACCCTAGAAGTGTCTTTTGCTGTTGTTTGTTCTGTTGTTGACGACAGCTAGATATAATTGTTTATTTTACTGTGGTGGTCCTGCTAACTTGAGAACTTGGGTGTTAATTTATTAATTAATTGTTGTTGGTATGTAGGACATGGTTGTTTTGCGGTTCAATGTTGGCGGTATGTTTAGGTTGAATCCGTATAGATACGATAACTCTACGGTGGTTGGGTGGAAATGTGATGTTAAGAACATATCTTATGAGTTTCTGATTTGGATTCTAGTTAGGATGAAAGTAAACAATGTGGGTAAAATTCTATTTTACAAACAGTGGGATAGAGACATTGTTGATTTAGATATGGATCTAATTGTGCTGCAATGTGAAATATCATTTGAAATGTTAGTGCAACTAGCAAAGGAGAAAGATATAGTCGATTTATTTGTAGACCATGACGAAAGTCAGCCACTCTTTATTGAAAATGAACCTAGAATTGTACCATGTGATTTACACCCAAGTCCAGGAGCTATACATGCTAATTACTTCAATAGTGACACAATAGAGTTAGTTGGTGGGAGTACCTTTAATATTGAGGAGGGAGTAAAGTCAAACTATTTTCCTAGAGAGAGAAATGAGAATGCTGCCCCATTTTCTCCATTTTGGGAAAACCATCAAGGAGATGAACCAGATGGTGATAATAGAGTAGACGGTGACAGTGAAGAACAGGATTCTGATGGTGAAGAACAAGATTCTGATGGTGAAGATATTGGGGTAGAAGGAGGGCTTGGTACTTGGGTTTCGGTTCCATGTATATCAGATGATGAAGAATACTTATTAGTTAAGAGTAAGAGAAAGAAGGGGATCGGAAAGGGGCAGAGATCTGGAGGAAACAGGGCAAGTAACATCAACAGAGCTGATGGTGGTGGGATAGGAAATGAAGATGGTGGTACCAGGGCTGAAAACATCAATAGAGCTGATGCTAGAAGGTGTGCCGATGGTGGTAGTGGTGGAGTAGAAGAGAGTCAATCATCATTATTGGATGAGATAGGAGATGATTCAGAGGCTAGTGCACAGACTAGTTCAGAAGGAAGTGAAGCTGAACATGGCAGGAGGAGAAGGAAGACTAAAACCTCTTACAAACCCACCACCCACTGCAAACAAGTTCCTAACTTGGAGATTGGGATGATTTTTAATACTCCAGAGGAGTTCAAAAATGCAGTTGTAGAACACAATTTGAAGGTGCATAGAGAGGTGGTTTTTGTGAAGAATGACAAGCTGAGAATCAGGTTGAAATGTCGCGATACATCTTGCAAGTGGTTCATTTATGCCATGAAACCAAAGCATGCATCTCATTGGAGTTTACAAACTATAGGTCCAAATCATACGTGCAATAGAGTGTTCACAAATAGCAGAGCAAACTACAAGATCATTGCCGCTCACTTCATTAAGGAGAGAAAAACAAATGCTACATCATTGAAGCAAAATGATATCAAGAAATACAGTAAAGAAGAACTTGGCATTGAGATATCTCAAAGTCAGGCCAGGAGAGCTAGGATTACAATAATGAAACATTTTGGTGGAGATTTTGAGAAGGAGTTTAGGAGGATATGGGATTTTGTTGAAGAATTGAGAGTCAGTAACCCTGGTTCAACTGTTGTTCTTGAAGCTCCAGGGAATGTTTTTAAGAGGATGTATGTTTGTTTCCATGCATTAAGAAGAGGGTTCATGGAAGGATGTAGAAGGGTCTTAGGAGTGGATGGATGCTTTTTGAAAGGGCCTTTTAAACAACAAATGTTGTCTGCTGTGGGCAGGGATGCCAATGATCAAATGTTCCCGGTGGCTTGGGCAGTTGTGGATGTTGAAAACCACTCCAACTGGATGTGGTTTCTTGCTCTTGTAAAGAAGGACCTGCAGATCACAGAAGATGGAAGGGATGGACTTTTCAATCTGATCAACACCCAGTAAGTTCTTTAATTTGACACTACCTTTTACCATTAACCTTTTCTTACTGGTCACTAATTATATCTTTTTTTGGCAGTCCATTATTCATGCATTTAGGGAGCTCATGCCTCAAGCAGAGGTTAGAAGGTGTGCCAGGCACATATTCTCCAAGTGGAGGAAGGGGCGTGATGGGGATCTCTATGCAGAGTTGTACTGGAGTACTGTGAAGTCTACCAATTTGCCACAGTTGGAGGACAATTTGGAGAGGATGTACAACTATGACCCTGCAGCAGTGGATGTCATTTTGCAGGTATCACCTAAGTTTTGGTGTAAAACTTTTTTTCAGATTCTCTCTAACTCTGATGTGGTGGACAATAATATGTGTGAGACATTTAATGCCTCCATCATGGCTGCTAGGCATATGTCTATTGTATCAATGTTTGAGGAAATTAGAATGTATGTTGTGAAGAGATGTGTAGAGAGGAGGAATTTTGGGAATTTTTAGTTTATTGGGGATTATGGGCCTAAAATTTGGGGAATAATTGAGGATAACAAGGACAAGAGTGTGTACTGCCATATCTTTACTAATGGTGATGGTGGCTGGGAGGTGTTTGAGCGGCAGATGAAGTTTATTGTGAAGTTTGATGAGAGAAAATGTAGTTACAGGTTCTGGGATTTGACAGGAATTCCTTGTCAACATGCAGTTGCTGTGATCTCACATAAGAGAGAAAAAGTTGAGGAATTTGTGTCTCACTGGTATAGCAAAGATATGTTCAACAAGACATATGCCTACTCTATCCAGCCAGTCAATGATGAGAGATTTAGGCAACGGACTAGTTTACCAGACATACTATCACCTCCAAAAAAGTTGGTTAAGGGTAGACGTAGGATGAATAGGATTCCTGAGAATTGGGAGCCAATAAGTGGTAAGAAAGTTCAGCGTACTTGTGAAAGACAGAGGTGCAGACTGTGCTTCAGGGTAGGACACAACTCAAAATCCTGCCCAAAAAATCCACACAAAACTGTAAGTACTTGTGAAACAGAGGTTCATACTACGTTTCTTTCTAGCTTTCAAACTACCACTAATTCTATTTCATTAGGGTGGAGGCACTGGACAAAGTCAACCATCCGTAATGGATTCAGTTGGTAGCAGTCAAGGATTGCCAAGCTCTACTACTAACACTGAAGCATTGCCAAGGAGAAGGAACCAACATGACAACGTAGCCTTAAATAGTATGCCATTTTCAGGGATTCAAGCATTCATTGATCCAAGGACTGGCATGACTTTGGTATGTCACTGTTACGCTGATGTTTTGTTTGAGTTTTGCATGCTACATTTGTGTTCAGTTTCGAATGTTAACCATGTATTTACTTTGATTGGTAGGCAAACAGGCCAAACGGAGTTGCACATCAAGGAATTGGTAGAGGCAGACTGCCTCCAAACTCCATGCCAGAGTCCAGTAGAACCAGTGCAAGTGGAAGGGGAAGGGGAAGGGGAACACACCCATCAGTACCTTCACAACCTACTAGCTGGTTTGGAGATTACATGCAGACAAGTGGTACTGCACCCGAAGCAAGTAATCAAACACCAAGTATTGCAGAAGCAAGTAATCCACCACCAAGTGATATTCCTCCATCCACCCAGTCCAGTATAACACCAACTATGCAAGGAGAAAAGAGAACAAGGGGGAGGCCTAAGGGTTCAAAAAATAAGAAATATAAAAGTCTTCAATGATGTTAAAATTAAATGACTATGACTTTTGTTGGATTTGCGGATATGCATATCATTTTGTTGTCGGATTTGCGGATCAGTTTGTTGTTGGATTTGCGGATATGTATATCATTTTGTTGTCTGATTTGCGGATCAGTTTGTTGTTGGATTTTCGGATATGTATATCATTTTGTTGTTGGATTTGCGGATGTATAATATTATTTTGCGGATGTCACAATTTTTCATTTGCAGATTTGCACAATTTCAGGGATTTGTTGGATTTGCAGATGTAAAATGTTATTGTTATTTGGTCAGAATTTTGCAGATATGGTAGATTTGTTGGATGCTGAATTTTGCAGATGTAAAATGTTTATTTGCAGATGTAGAATGTTCATTTTGCAGATTTGTTGGATGTGTTTGATTTACAGATGGATATGATATTATTATTTTTCAAAATTAAGCAGTGGTATTTGGTCCGAATTTTTCATTATTTTTCATTTGCATATTTTGTTGGATTTACAGATGGATATGATCACTGCAAGAACATATAATGTAAATTCCTCTGTGTTGGATTTACAGGTAGAATTTGCAGAATCTTTATCACTGCAAGAGATTGACAAAACTGTGCCAAGAAAAAGATTGCATCAAACTCTTCTAAAAACCTCAAGGCCTAAAAAGCATAAAAAAGTAATCTTCATTCATGAATCCCAACTACAACTAATCTGACTCAGGAAAATAAATCAAGTAACATATAATCAGCAGAATCAGAAAACAAGTATGCACTACTTATCCATATGCTGAAATTCATCAAGAACACCAAACAAAAAATGTGTTTCCTGCAAAATATCAGTTAGTTAATTGAATGGATTACACACACAAATATATGCCCTGTAAAGGGTTATTTCTAAGATGATCAATTCCTACAGAACTAAACTAAACCAGATATTACAATCCTTCAAAGCAAAGTTGGTAAGAATGAGCTTAACAAACGAAATTGACAGCAGTGAATAACAAACCAAATTGACAACAGAAGATGAAGAACGGAACATTATTATCAAACATTCAATAGATATAATTAAGAACAGAAGATCAAGAACAGAACATAATTAACAAACATAATTCTTTTATTAAAATGAAGTTGGAAATACATAAAATAAAGTTTGCACTACATCAGGCACTAGGAATGCTTGCCACAGCATTGCCAAACAAATTCATCTCAACAGAAGCAGCCCTAATACCCCTTAGTGTGCATTCCAGCAAAACCCTCTTACTCTGCAACAGATTAATGGTAACATGTATGTGAGTAAGGGAGTTGCCAACGGAGGAAACAATGGCAAGTGCATCATCTTCAAACGTTGCTTCCTTCAATGCCAGCAACTGGTCCGCCCTTGCTTCCAAACAGTGGATGTCATTAGCCGTTTGGAGAATCCTGTTCTCCAATACAACTATGTCTTCACCTAAATTGGCACTTACGACCCCCCCATCTAGTAGAATGTCTTGCTTGACGTGGGCATTCATTGTGTAGAGAGACAGAGTAATAGAGTGAGAGAGTTTTTTAATGTAAATGACTAAGGTGCTGTCAATTTATAGAGGGGTTGAAGATGAAATAAAGCAATCTAAATCATACCTGCAACCAATGGGACTCTGTATGCAGTCAACCAATTTGAACGTGAACCATTGGGAATATGAAAGGCTCAACCGTTGAGATTCTTGGGAATATAAAAGGTTGAAGCGTTGCAACGGTTGAAACTGGTGCCGTGAATGACAAGATCATCTTCAATAGATTCCACCACCTACAAGCCTACTCATAACAGTAATAAATATCATAATCTACTCAACTCAAATACTAAACAATATCATTGCTATAAATATAAGATAAACCAAACAATTTCAATTTTACTCCAATTACAATAATATTCCAATTCCACCTACAAGCTTACTCATATAAGATATCTTAAACGACGTACAATTTTACTCCAATTTCAATTCCATTAAACCAATCCAGAACACCACATAAGATAAACCATCATATCAATTTCATTACAATTACACCAGTCATACCAATCAAAAAACATAAGATAAGTGCAACTGTTTTACACTTGGTGAAACCCTCTGACTTCCCCAAACATTGCCTATCTAATTCGTATTGCAAACATGAAACCTCAGCAACGGTTTCCATGTGAGCATTCTGCAAACGATCAAACTTTTTTTCCATGGATCTCAATTCTGCTTTCAAATTCTCTTCACTGTCTAAGAGCGCGTGGACCACATCTCTCGCCCTTTTTGACAATCGTTCACCATCATGCCAAGAAAAATACTTACATTTGTGTCTTCTACAGGAATAAAACCTTCTCCCGACATTTTCCTCTTTCCAACAAACCCACAAGAAAGGTTTCAACCCGCAATCGCAAAGCCTCGCTTCTCCTTCATAATTGTCATCTCCATGTTGGGTATTTCTCCGCCAAGTGCGCCTCGAAGAGGCAGAACTTTCAGACATCATGGTTCAAATATAATTTTTGAACCGAATGGATTGATAATTAGGGTTTACAGAGGATTACAAATTACAGAAATAAGAAGAAGAAATAATGGATGGAAAATTGAAATAGATGAGTATTATAGAAGGATGAAGGGCAAAGAGATGGAAAAAGGAATTTATTTGCTCTGGTTTATATGTTCAAATTTTTCTAACCTTCAAATGGAAAACGAAACGGAGAAGAAGAAGAAGAGGCTTAATTAGCCGTTGGTGGGACTGATTGATGGATTATTTTGGTTGTTTTACTATCTCTTTTCCTAGCAATTGAGATGGTAAATATGCTACTTTGAGCCTATTTGCTTCCTTTCTTATGATTCAGCCTTTGGAGCATCAATGTGAAGGAAAGGAGTGAAAAGCTTGAAGAATAGAGCCGTAATCAATCATATGGTGTTGAAGTCCCGTTTTCCGTTTTTGCTGCTTTGAAGTTGGTCTGTTCGTCTCAAGGCCACTCCTCTATTTTGCCGAGATCAGCTCTCCTCTAGGCCTCGACAAGAAGCGTCCCTCCGGAAGGCCAGCTGGATCTGCACTTTCCATGAATCCGCGTGCCGGATTTGTTTAATCTCTAGTGCGTTTCCTGTCTTCTTGGGACATTATTTGCAGACACTAGACTTCTTGGGCCACTCTTTGTTATTCTCTTGAGCTTACAAACGTCCTTGGAAGAATGCATCAAACATTCTTCCTTATTTTAAGGGAATGTTCCCACTAGTTTACAACCACTTTGAAGACAAGATTTTGGGAGCTTGTGAGCTAGTGTTGACTGACCTTGGAGAGGAGCATGAGGACAGAGGGAGGACCATTTAAGATAGCATTTTCGGACAGAAGAGAAAAAAATGGAAGAGAGAAACTAGTCTTCTCCATTTTCATCATTTTCCACTTTTATGTATTTTCTCTTTGTATTTTCGGATTTGAACTTCTTTTGCTGTTTTGATTGGTTGTAATTAAATCCTCCAATTCCTGGTAGGGATTGAGAGGTTAACAATTCCCGTTTGTTTTGAGACTATGTTGATCTTAATAAAAACGTTTTTCATATTTCTCTCCTTCTTGTTTTAACTCCAATTTATTCATGTTTAAGTTTGAGTTTGGCCAACTTGGATTTTGATTTGAATGATTACAGTCAGTTCTCTTGTGATTAAATCACTCTTAGAGAACAGTTGTAGACAAATCAGCAGGGCATGAGGGGTATTTGCTTGGTCTAAGCTGATAGAAGAAATTGAATTAGGCGGTCATCCCATCCCGAGGCCTTGAGAAGGGCCGACCTAGGTGACAGCTGGGTCAAGTGCCAGACTAGACCAGACTCGTGGATGATGAAAGTATTCCCTTGTCTAGAAGAGGGACCTCACTGTCTTTAATCAATCTCTCAAGTACTTCCATAAGTATTCTGATTCCTTTGTAGAAGGCTCTGCATAGCCAAGGCAAAGTGGCGGATTAGAATCTTAGGGTGAACTTGGGAAGATTAGGGTGTTTAAAATGAAGTGATTCTTTTAAATACTTTTGTAGCAGGTTGGGAATCTAGTGTGAGCTGGTTCCACAACTTCTTCTATGAAACCGTTTTGAAAATACTTTTGTCAATGATCAACAACGTGGAATTGTTACCTCAAGAGATCTCTACTGGGAACAATATTTCCCTCATCCTTGCACTCTCTTTGTCTTTACTTTTTTTCGTTTCTTATTTTCTATTTGTATTTTGTGCATGGTCGACTCGTCCCGAGGCCTTGGGATGAAGCGACCATGTCTGCTGCTGTTTTTTATTTTCTTGTCATTTATTTTCTTGTACTGTTTTGACCTCCCCCTTCGTTTTGTTCAGTTGGTTTGGTTGTTTGCAGGAGAATAAACATTAGGCCGATAGTCCCTGTGTTCGATCCTCTTACCGCTGTGCACAATCCTTTTTGTTGCTTAGTGATAAGTTGTAATTTTATTTATGATTGGATTCGACACCCATCATATTTTGGCGCCGTTGCCGGGGACAACGTGTTCTAATTTCTGATTTTCTTGTTCATGACCAGGTCTTCTAGTTCACAAACACTACCTTACATCCCAGAGATTGCCAGAACAGAAGCAGCAATCAGAATATCAAAACGCAAATTCAGTGAATTTACCTTGTCCGGATCAGACTCAGAAGCAGAGGTCAGTTCATCCCGAGACCTCGGGACGAATCAACCAGAATCTGACGCTGAACCTGAACCAGAGATGGCCAATCCACCTGAACCTACCCTTCGAGAGCTCAATCAAGGAGCTGAACAGGAGTCTTTCCTGTGCATCAACTACCGTCCAGTACCAAATGACTGGGCCGTGAAGTCAAATGTCATGCACAACCTTAGCAAATTCAGAGGACATGCCTCCGAAAATCCTTACAAGCACCTCCAGAAGTTTCAATTTGAATGTGATGCACTTAAACCCACTGGAGTGAGCCTTGAACGTGCTAAATTAAGAGCTTTTCCGTGGTCTCTAGAAGACTCAGCAAAGAATTGGTTTTTCAGTCTTCCACACAACTCCATAAACTCTTGGGCTGAAATGGCTGCCACTTTTCTTAAGAAATATTGGTCAGCTACCAAAGCAGGAGCAGCTAGGAAGAGTCTTGTTGCTATCCAGCAACGGGGGGATGAGTCTTTTGGAGAGTACCATCAGAGGTTTAAAGACCTCCAGGAAGTCTGTCCTACGCATGGTGTACCCGAGCAATCATTAATACAATACTTTTATGATGGCATGTGTGTTAAAGACAAGGAAAAACTTGATTCAGCTGCAGGAGGAGCATTATTGGACTTGACCCCTAGTCGAGCTAGAGCCCTTATTCAGACCTTGGCAGATAATTGCCAACAAAATGAAGCTCGTGAACGTACCACCTCTGCACACAACATAAATGTTGCTGCACTTGAGAGACACATGGAAGAAGTGTCTACTTTTATGAAGAACTTTCCAGCAACCATTGCACAAATCCAACAAATTCCACCACAACAAGTCACGCCTTGTGGAGTTTGTTGCCAAATCGGCCACATGACTCACGAATGTCCACTTGTAGCAGATCCTCCAGAGCAAGCCAATGCAGCCATGCCTCATCAAGGAAACTCATACTCCAACAGCAGCAATCCAGGTTGGAAGAACTACCCTCATTATGGGTGGGGACCAAATCAGCAACAACCTCCTTTTGAGTGGAGGAATTTCAAGTCTAAGCCTCAACAAAACCAGCAAAATTATCAAACGAATCAGACCCCAGCTCAACCGCAACAACCACAGTTGCCAGCACCTCCGCAACCATTGCAACTTACTGCACCACCTCCACCACCACTTGAAGAAACTCTCAAACAAATCCTTCAACCATTCATACAAACCACCCAAGGAGCGATAGCTGACCTCCAAAAACAGATGGCACAGCTCACCATGAGCCACCAAAACACCTCAGGCCAGCTACCTTCGAACACAGTAGAAAATCCCAAACATCTCAATGCCATGACTCTACGAAGTGGAAAAGATCTGCCACCGAGGGTCAGTTCATCCCAAGACCTCGGGATGAACCGACCAGAACAGCAGCAGCCTCAAGAATCTGAAACAGAAATTTTGCAAGAATCCACCATTCCAGTAGGTGAAACATCCATTCCAATCCCAGAAGCACAAGAAGAAACTTCAAACCCTCAGGTAGCACCTTTCCCTTTTCCCGAAAGGCCCTCAAAAGCCAAGAAGGAGAAGGATGAGGAGAAAATTCTTGAAGTTTTTAGAAAAGTTGCTATTAATGTGCCATTGCTAGATATGATATCTCAGGTTCCTAAATATGCTAAATTCTTAAAGGATTTATGTACTAACAAGAGGAAACTGGCAGGCATAGAAACAGTGAATTTTAATGAAAATGTTTCAGCTATTTTGCAAAAAGAACTTCCTACAAAATGCAAAGACCAAGGTACCTTTGTGATACCTTGTAAAATCGGGAGCAAGGAAGTAGAGAAAGCATTATGCGACCTTGGAGCAGGTATAAATGTCATGTCTCTGTCCATTTTTGAAACTTTAAATATTGGAAACCTTAAGGAAACTAGAGTTGTTATACAACTTGCTGATCGATCCATTGTCTACCCCGTTGGAGTAGTTGAGGATGTCTTGGTGCAGGTAAATGACTTTATTTTTCCAGTAGATTTCTATATTGTTGACATGAGAAATGATGATGTTACTAGAACTACTGATGTGATCCTTGGTAGACCATTTTTGAGAACAGCCCGTGCTAAAATTGATGTGTATGATGGGTGTTTAACGCTTGAATTTGGTGAGGAATTGATTAAATTTAATATGTATGAAGCAATGAAATACCCTGAAGATATACACTGTGTTAATTTTTTAGATGTTATTGATCCCTTGGTTGATGACATTTCTGAAATTAATAATTCTGATCCACTTGAGTTTGTTCTTAGTAATGGTTTATCTCATGATGAGGTGGAGAAATTACAAGATGAGCTACCAATTAAGCCCGAAATCCTTAATTTTGTCAAGGAGCTGGACGTTTCAGACACTACTGCAGGTGATGTGCAAGCTTTAGAATCAACAGACCAAGTCACTAAACTTCAGCCTTCAATTTTGCAGGCACCTGACTTGGAACTCAAAACATTACCTGAGCACCTGAAGTACTCGTTTCTAGGCCTCGAGAAGAGCCTACCGGTCATAATTTCCAGCAAGCTGACCAACACGCAAGAAGAAAGACTTTTGAATGTCTTGAAGGAATTCAAGGGAGCAATTGGCTGGACCATAGCTGACATAAAGGGAATATCTCCTGCCATCTGCACGCACAGAATACACCTAGAAGAAGGCAGCAAAACCGTGAGACAACCACAAAGGAGGCTTAATCCTCCAATGATGGAAGTCGTGAAAAAGGAAATTCTTAAACTTCTTGCTGCAGGTGTAATCTATCCTATTTCTGACTCTTCTTGGGTTAGTCCTGTGCAGGTCGTTCCAAAAAAATCAGGAATTACAGTGGTAGCTAACAATGAAGGCGAATTGGTGCCAAAGAGAGAGCAAAATTCTTGGAGAGTTTGCATAGACTATCGAAGGCTGAACAATGCTACTAGGAAGGATCATTTTCCTCTGCCATTTATTGATCAAATGCTTGAGAGGTTGGCAGGTAAGTCACACTATTGTTGTCTCGATGGATTTTCAGGATTCCATCAAATTCCCGTTGCCATTGAAGACCAAGAGAAGACAACCTTTACTTGCCCCTTTGGCACATTTGCATATAAGAGGATGCCATTTGGTTTATGTAATGCACCTGCTACTTTTCAGAGGTGTATGGTTAGTATATTTTCTGATTTTGTAGAGAAAGGAATAGAAGTTTTCATGGACGATTTTACTGTTTATGGAAATTCATTTGATGAGTGTTTGGAAAACTTGAGAAAAGTCTTGATTAGATGCATGGAAACTAATTTGGTTTTAAATTATGAGAAATGCCATTTTATGGTAAATCAAGGATTAATTTTAGGCCATATTATTTCAAAGCAAGGAATAGAAGTGGACAAAGCTAAAATTGATGTGATTGATTCATTGCCTTACCCATCTTGTGTACGAGATGTCCGTTCATTTCTAGGCCTTGCAGGTTTTTATAGACGTTTTATCAAGGATTTTTCAAAGGTTGCGGAGCCTATGTGTAGGCTGCTGCAAAAGGATGCAAAATTCGACTTCAATGAGCAATGCAAAGAGGCGTTCGACCTCTTGAAACAGAAGCTAGTGACAGCACCGGTGATTCAAGCACCCGACTGGACAAGACCATTTGAACTCATGTGTGATGCAAGTGATGCAGCTGTGGGGGCTGTTCTTGGACAGAAATTTGACAAGAGCCCACACGTGATTTATTATGCCTCTAGGATGCTTGATGAAGCCCAAAGAAATTACACCACAACAGAAAAAGAATTGTTTTCAATTGTCTTTGCTTTAGATAAATTTCGTTCTTATCTTCTTGGCACTAAAGTCATAATTTATTCTGACCATGCAGCCTTGAAATATCTCTTGTCAAAGAAGGAAGCAAAGCCAAGATTAATTAGGTGGATATTGCTCTTGCAGGAATTTGATCTTGAGATCAAAGACAAAAAGGGCAAAGAAAATGTGGTGGCTGATCACTTGAGCAGAATTTTGGTTGACACCAAATCAGACCCAGTCAAGGAAGAATTCCCAGATGAGCGCTTGTTTCTAGGCCTCGAGAAGAGACCATGGTTTTCTGATATTGTCAATTACCTTGCTACGGGTAAATTCCATGGTCACTACCTTGCACGAGAAAAGGAAAAGATTATGAGAGATTCCAGAAAGTACATATGGGACGATCCATACCTTTGGCATATGGGAAATGATAAAATCCTACGAAGATGTGTGCTTGAGAGTGAAGTTCCTTCAATTTTAAATTTTTGCCATGCTTATGCTTGTGGAGGACACTTCGGATTTAAGAGGACAGCCCATAAGGTTCTCGAATCAGGTTTTTTCTGGCCGAATTTATTTAAAGATTCATTTCAGTTTTGCAAAACTTGTTTAGAATGTCAAAAATCGGGTAATATTTCCTCTAGAGATCAGATGCCTTTAACCCCAATTTTTGTTTGTGAGATTTTTGATGTTTGGGGGATAGACTTCATGGGTCCATTCCCCAATTCAGGAGGCAACTTCTACATCGTTTTGGCAGTAGACTACCTATCTAAATGGGTGGAAGCGAAGTCAACAAGGGCTGATGATGCAAAGACCGTTGTTTCATTCTTCAAATCCCAAATCCTTAACAGATTTGGAGTGCCACGAGTGATCATCAGTGACAGAGGCAGCCACTTCTGTAACAAGGTTGTGACAACTCTCTTCGCCAAGTACAACATCACTCATCGTGTGTCCACTGCCTATCATCCTCAAACGAACGGATTGGCTGAATTGTCAAATAGAGAAGTAAAATCCATCTTGAGCAAGACGGTCAGACCTGATCGAGGAGACTGGAGCCAGAGATTAGATGATGCGCTGTGGGCGTATAGAACAGCATTCAAAACCTCCATTGGGACAACTCCTTATAAGTTGGTTTATGGCAAATCATGCCATTTACCCGTGGAAATTCAGCACAAAGCCTATTGGGCTATTAAAAATTGCAATATGAACATTTCAGAAGCTGGATCCCACAGAAAAATGCAAGTTCAGGAGTTGGAGGAGTTGAGAAATGATGCCTACGAAAATTCTGCAATTATCAAGGCTAGGGCCAAAATGTACCATGATAGGTCCATTCGTCCCAAGGCCTTGACAGTTGGGCAGAAAGTGCTTCTATTCAGCTCAAGATTCCGCATCCTTGCTGGAAAATTGAAGAGCCGATGGACTGGTCCTTATGTGATTACTAATGTGTACCCCAATGGTGTTGTTGAAATTCAAAACCAGGAGGATCAGAACATTTTCAAAGTTAATGGGCATCGTCTCAAGCCTTTTTATGAGAAATTCCAAAACCACACCGTGGAGAGCACCACGCTTGAAGAACCTCAATGATGATACAGCATGAAAGGTCATTCAGTCGAGTCCAAGACTGCAAACAGGGACGCTACATGGGAGGCAACCCATGCCAGCCTTTTTCGGTTTCTTTCAGATGTGAGCAAGCCAATTTCAGAACAGCGAAGGTCAGTTCATCCCGAGGCCTCGGGATGAATCACCCCTTTTATTCAAATCTGCCACATCAGCAAAACCAATTAAATGAAATAACCGTTAAACCCACGACCAAAAAGCAAATAAATCCCCAAATAAACCTTTCAGCTTTCTCCTATAACTCAAACCCCTCAATCCCTCAAAAAGCTGTCAATACAAACCCACTAACCCACTCTTTACTCTCAACCACCGCCCCCCTCCATCACTTCATCTTCTCCAGCAGCCATCTTCTTCCTCAACCAACATCTCCAAAATCTGCAAAAATGACAAGAAAGAAATCAGCAGCTCGTAAGACTACCAACCTTCCCCCCCAACCAGAATCACCCATCGAAGACCCATTTGAAGCTCAGCTTGCTTCAAGCCCGTCGTCACCGCCGCCGTCTGGTCCATCCGCCGTCAATCCCGCGCAGAGCAGCAGCACCACTCACAACGCCGGCATGCACCCAGACGCGCAAGACCCTTTTGCAGAAGAAGAACCCATCGTTTCTTCTTCCCAACCCACAGCTGAGCAACCCCCCATTTCACCAAAACCAGTCGCCACCGCAACCCCACCACCACCCAAAATTCCGACCACCACCACCACCAAATCCACACCAAAAAAGACCCACAAACCCACTGTCCCAGCCTCACCCACAGTTTCCTCGAGCTCCGACGCAGAAGAACGACCTTTGAGGTCGATGATCAAAAAGCCCCAGCCGCAGCACGCATCTGACAGAGAGCAGCGCTCCTTGCGCCGGAAAGGGATTCATGTCCCTCCCATTTCCGATGCGGCCGATCTCCTTCAGACTAAGAAGTCCAAAGCTGCCAAGAAACCTAAACCAGTGAAGAGAAAGGCTTTTGAGCTGCTTGATGAAGAAGAGCCCACTCCTGATGTCCCAACTCCGCGTCCTTCCAAGGTCCACTCATCTCTAGGCCTTGACAAGGGCAAACAAAAAATGGTTCCAGAAAACTCCACCCCTGCATCTCCCATTCCCCCTCACGAAGATCCTGAGGATGCAGCACATCTTCCACCGCCTGAGCCACAAGCATCAACTGCTGCAATCACTCCTGAAGCACCACAAAAGAAAAAGGCAAAAATTGCCCCTCCAAATCCAAAGAAATCTGCTCCAGCAGCCACTCCAGTCGCCCATGCGCCTGTTCCTGCTCCTAAACAGCAGCATGGCAGTGTCAGAAGTTCATCTAAGCCTCGAACCAGTGCAAAAAATCGGGTGAGACCTGACCTTAATCTTTTAAATGGTTGGCTTCAATTTGATGAAATTCATTCGCGTCAAAAACTGAATGAGAAGTATAAACTGTCAATTATTGCTTGTTCTGGATTGGATTTTGCTTTGCTGGACACTTTTGGAATTGAAACTAGGCTTCGTACTTATGTGCGCAACATTGGGTGGGAACCATTATTTTACCTTGAGCATGATGCATATTTAGAGCTTTGTCTAGAATTTTTCACCACTTTCTGGTATAGCTCTTACAAAGAAAAACAGGAGTTGATGCTTAACAAGCCTGAGGATGTTAATTTCAGATTTTGTGATAAGTATGAGCACTTAACTATGAATGAATTTAATGTCATGTTAGGATTTGTTTCACATGCTGATTTAAATGCTGATTGGTACTTGAACGCACTGTGTGATTATCCTAGTAATTTTGACAAACATGTTGCTTATCGCGAATTAACTGGGCAAACAGGACTGAAATATGATGACAAAAAAGCTAAGGCCCACCAAATCCTAGACCCCGCCCTAAGGATCCTTCACCGTTGTTTGTCCACCACTTTAGCTGGAAAAGACCAAATTTCTGGTCTGATTTCCAAGCAAGAGCTCTTCATTTTATGGTGCATGCAACATGGTTATAAAATGAACCTAGGATTTTGGATAGCTAACCAACTCAGCACCCCTAGAGAGAGATTGTATATGGGATCTTTGATCACTCATTTAGCCGTCTCTTGTAGAGGTCTTGATGTGGTGTCGGCCAAGCTTTTTAATGTTGCCCCTCTGAAATTACTTGATTTACCTCAACTTGACCATATGGGATTTTTCCATTTGGACGAGGAAGGTTATGTTTGTTATAACACAGGGTTCACCAAAGTTGAAGATCACATCTACGGGACCAAGCACTTGGGCAACTTCAAGCTCAGACGTCTGGACTGGCACGAACACATTCCTGCCCCTGCTCCCGCTGATGCAGACCAGGCCGGCCCATCTCGAGACCTCGGCATGAGTGGTCCTGCCCCTGTCCCTTCGCCTGCCTCGCCTCCTCTCAATGCCCAAGTTGCTGTCCTCCTTCGCAATCAGAATGCCCTGCTCCGCCACGTCATCCGCGAGCAGCGTCAGACCAACGTTTGTCAGGACAACATCCTCCACATGCAAGAGAAGATCCTTGCTGTTCTGACCCGTGCTTTTCCACCAGCCCCGCCGCAATAAGCCCCCGGTTTCTTCTGTTCCTTTTCCTTTGCTTTTGTTTCTTTTCTTTTGCTGTTTGTTTTCTTTTAGTTTGTTTGTTGTTCAGTCTCATTCACATTGAGGACAATGTGTCCGATAAGTGTGGGGGAGACACTTTCGTGTTTCTTTTTATTTTTGTGATTTGTGTTTTATTGCATGCTTTTATTTTTAGTTTTTATGCATGTTTCTCCTGTTAGTTTTTCTCTTTTTACTGCATGATTATTTTTATTTCTTGCTTGCGCCACTGCTTGTTTTTATTTTGCTTTTGCATCAGCTTTTGTTTGTCCTTTTTGTTGTGTTCCACCCCTTTTGTCATGGAATTTAATCCCGAAAACTTGTCTTGTGCACACACTTGATTTATCAACTCTGTCTTGCAATATTGAATACATCAGACCTTGCAATTGAGCATTCATTCCCATAGATGTATGATTAGCTTTGCTGTCCTAGAAAGTACTTTGCTAGGGCTGATTGTTTGCTTCTCCTTAGATCTTGGGATGAGGATCCTATCCTCTCATTGCTGCCTAAAGTCCTTTAATTTTGCTTGCTTGTGTGCCATTTAAATTCCTTGTGTGTGGCTTCTCATCATACCCTCCGGATTGCACGACGTTGGTGGTTCGGCACCATCGTCCCATTTGGAGAAACTTCCGGTCGGTTGTGTGCTAACTCCCGTTGTTGGACCGATTATAGCACCATGATGAGAGTCAAGTCTGCATGTGCATGTTTTTGATTTCAAAAAAATGGGATTGTGGAAAGAAAGGAGGTATAAGAGGCCGAAGGCCTAAAGAAAAGAAAGGGATGCGGAAAGAGGAAGAGAAAAACAGAAAAAATATATATATATATAGAAAAAAAAAGAGAAGAAAAAGAAGGAAGAGAAGAAAAGAAAAAGAAAAAGAAAAAGAAAATAGAATAAGAAAGGTGAAGAAGAATAAAAGAAGCCTTTGGCTCACTTCTTGTTTTAATAATGTTCTTTGCCTATTGCTTGCGTTTTTAATTTATTTGCTTGAGAGTCAGCAGCAATGTTTGGTTAAAGAGTCGAAAGGAGAAGAAAACAGAGGCCCTAGGTTTGTATTTTCTGGTTGTATAGCAGCCTATCATACCACTATCTGAATGCTTGCTCATTTGTGATGTTAGGTGTGTTGAATCTTGCTTGAAAGAGTTGATCTTTGAGGTGTGTGCATGAGTCAAGTCTAGGGATTTTATTTCTGCTCAAAGGGGGTGTAGTTTGTGTGTTGTTTGTTTGCTGTTTGCATGTCTGTTTGTGTGTTTGTTTCTGTTATGTTTTAGTCTTTTCTTTATCTGTCTTAGTTCATGCTTGGGGGCAAGCATGGATTAAGTGTGGGGGATTATGATTGATGGATTATTTTGGTTGTTTTACTATCTCTTTTCCTAGCAATTGAGATGGTAAATATGCTACTTTGAGCCTATTTGCTTCCTTTCTTATGATTCAGCCTTTGGAGCATCAATGTGAAGGAAAGGAGTGAAAAGCTTGAAGAATAGAGCCGTAATCAATCATATGGTGTTGAAGTCCCGTTTTCCGTTTTTGCTGCTTTGAAGTTGGTCTGTTCGTCTCAAGGCCACTCCTCTATTTTGCCGAGATCAGCTCTCCTCTAGGCCTCGACAAGAAGCGTCCCTCCGGAAGGCCAGCTGGATCTGCACTTTCCATGAATCCGCGTGCCGGATTTGTTTAATCTCTAGTGCGTTTCCTGTCTTCTTGGGACACATTATTTGCAGACACTAGACTTCTTGGGCCCCTATATGTTATTCTCATGTGCTTGAAGACATTTTGGAAGAATGAATCAACATTCTTCTTGATTAAATGAAGAATATTCCCACTCATGTACAAGCACTTAGAGGACAAGCTCTTGGGAGCTTGTGAGCTGGCGTGGACTGTCCTTGGAGAGGGGATTGCAGGCTTGGGAACGGACCATTTAAGGTAGCAAGATTGAGAACGGAGAAGAGGAGGACAATCAAGAACAGTAGGGAGAAAAATCAGCATTTACCAACTTTTTCCAGAAATTCCAGCACTTTTTGTAATTTCGGATTTGAACTTCTTTTGTTTTATTTTGATTATGTGTTGTAACTAAACTCCAAGTTCCTGGTAGGGATCAAGAGATTGGCTGGTATGTTGATTGTGAGACTTGTTTAAGCTTCATAGAAATGAATTTCATATTTCAAACCTTCTTGTTTTAATTTTAAACTTGTCTTTATTAATTTTTGAGCTTGATCACCTTGAATTTAATTCGGGCAAGTGTAGTCAGTTCTCTTGTGATTACATCACTCTTAGAGAACGTTTGTAGACAAATCAGCAGGGCATGAGGGGTATTTGCTTGGTCTAAGCTGATAGAAGAGATTGAATTAGGCGGTCATCCCATCCCGAGGCCTTGAGAAGGGCCGACCTAGGTGACAGCTGGGTCAAGTGCCAGACTAGACCAGACTCGTGGATGATGAAAGTATTCCCTTGTCTAGAAGAGGGACCTCACTGTATTTAATCAATCTCTCAAGTGCTTCCATAAGTATTCTGATTCCTTTGTAGAAGGCTCTGCATAGCCAAGGCAAAGTGGCGGATTAGAATCTTAGGATGAACTTGGGAAGATTAGGGTATTTAAAATGAAGTGATTCTTTTAAATACTTTTGTAGCAGGTTGGGAATCTAGTGTGAGCTGGTTCCACAACTTCTTCTATGAAAACCATTTCGAAAATGTATTTTGTCAATGATCAACAACTTACCAATGCCATCTCGCAATGATCTCTACCCGGAATATTTTCTCCACTGTAATTCTCTCTATTTTAAAGCTGTTTTTATTGTTTGCAACTGATCTCAAATCTACTGTTTTTCTGTTTAATTATATCTCAACCCCAAAACTTGGTTTCTTTTACTTGGTTATTTACAGGAACTTCAAGAATTAGGCGAAGCTTGTCCTTGTGGGATCGATCCTCTCACCACTATCTGCATTAATTTGTAGCATAGCACTGAGTTGTATTTTATTTATTTTATGAACGGATTCGACACCCGTCAGGGACCCATAAAATTGTTTGGATATTCAAATTCGTTAACGGCTCCGTCGCCCTTTAACGTAGCTTCTCGAGGAAGCTTGGTTGTGGGTCCCATAACCCTTTGACGCGATTTCAAATATAATAATAAATTAATCAATTTTAACGGCCGTTAGGGCCGTTAGGGAATCAGGGACTGCAGACGAGCTACGGAGGTAACGTCAGGGACCGGATCGAATATAAGTCGCCGTTAGGGATCAATAAAAACAAAAGGCCAAACCTTAGGGACCTCCCGGTGCCCAAACCCCCCACAATATATATATATATATATATATATATATATATATATATATATAATATTTTAATGTATAATTAATTCAATATATTAGGGGTGGGTAAAATTTCCGTTACCCCAAATTCCGATTTTCCGTCCCGAGTTTTTTTTAAATTTCGGATCGGAAATTTCGAGTATTGGAAATTTTGGATCAAAAAGTAATACCCGAAATTAATTTCAGAACAGAACGAGATCCAGTAAGAAAATTTCGGTTCGAAAATTTTCTCCCTTAATTAAAATTCTTACCTAACCTTTATTTTTTCAACCTTATCCTTTCAAGTCCTTCCCTCAAATCATCACCACTCTCAATCCCTCACTGTCACCCTCACTGCATCACCACCTCAATCACCATTTCCCTCCGCCTTAATCGCCATCTCCCACCGCCCTCACCCTCACCGCATCACCACCTCTCGGCCACTATCCACCGCCGCCAACCATCATCGCTCTCTCTTCACCACCGCACCATCCCTTTCTTTCACCGCCGAATCACCATCACCATAACACTATCTCTCTCTCCTCACCGCCGAATCACTATCTCTCGCTCACTATTTCACCATCACCGATTCTCTCTCTCTCTCTCGGCAGGCACGCAAGCATAGGAGGAGTGATTTCTTCCTCGTTCCTGCATACTCTTATTCATCATCATCGTCATCTACTCCTTTCTATTTTTTTTTAAATAAGCTGATTTGTATTATTGAAGTTAAGTGTCATGGTGTACATGACAACAAAACAAAGAAACGGGAATTAGAACATCAAAGATAAAAGACAGAACTAAGGACCGCAAGTAAGGTAAGAGACTCGAGTAAGGGACCCGGACACATTACACGCCAGGCCGAGACCAAGATTCAAGCCACGCAGCGGAAATAATCATCTGAGTGGGCGAGTAGGGAAAAGTTGGCTCCCAGCTCCTAATCCACCAGTGCCAAGTACCAAAAATCGCTCTGCCAGTTCGCATGGGACACAGTGCTTCATTGACAAAGATCTTGCTGTTCCGTTGGTGCTACATCTGCCAAAGCACAACATAAATGAGGATCAACCACATAGAGTTGGCTTGCTTGGATTTCCAATTTACCAGGCCTCTCCACTGAACCCAAAGATCTTGGACAGTACAAGGGCCACACCAGCTAACACCAGCCCAATTTAGAATGAAGTCCCACAGTGGTCTCGTGGCAGGGCAGTCCAGAAACAGATGTGTAACACACTCCCGAGTTACGTCACACTGTGGGCAGCTGCTTTCACTTTCGGGGATAATGTTGCGTCGATGAAGAAAAACACGGGTAGGAATCCTGTCTTGGAGAGCCAGCCACACGAAGAGCTCAATACGGTGGGGAACCAACTGATGCCAACAGGAGAAAAGAAGCTCATTTGATTGGTCACGAAAGAGGGAGTTCTCAATGGAAGAGGCTAAAGACTGTACCGAGTGCTCTCTCGAAGGTTCAAGTGCCCACCAAATCATGTCTTGCTGATCACTCATTTTTGGCTTGGGCAGCAACGTAACTAACTCTTGGACCTCCTCCGCTTCCCACTCGAAAAGTGCTCTGCGCCAGCACCAGTTCCACACCCACACGTCCCCAATCCATTCACCAAACGATTGAACTGTCCCCTCTTTGGATCCCGTAAGGTTGTATAAGCGTGGAAACCGGAGAGCAAGAGGAATATCAGTAGCCCAGGGATCCCACCAAAAGACAAAAGAGTCACCAGCCCCAAGAGAAAGACGAGTGTGCTCTGTCCAATATTTGAACCTATCTCCGCCTCTTCCCCAAACCGCAAGGATGTCTTTCCAAGTTGGTGAAAGCGCTCCATGATTCTGTTGCCAAAAGTTTCCCACATTTTTGCAATTATACTGGTCACGAGCAATCTAAATCCAAAGCTTATTACCACCTTTGAGCGCCCCCCACACCCATTTGAAAAGAAGGGCGTCATTGCTTAACCGGAGGTCTCTCAATCCCAGACCACCCATCTCCCTCGGACGAGTGATCGAAGACCATTTCACTTTACTAAGACCGAGCTTACTAATTGCATTGCATTTCATCATGTTTTATTGTCTATTTACTTGTTTATTTGGACAGTAAATCTACTGATTTATCCATGATTTCCCCTTTTCTTGGCAGTTCTGGTATGATGGAAAAATATTGGAGATTCTGATGTGGAGAGCTGAAACTGATTTTCCCAGTCTTAGCCTAGACTTTGGCCAAGACACTTTCGCGTCCAAAGCAGCGCACCAGTCAGATCGTCTTGGCCTAGACTTCGGCCAAGACTCTTTTACGATTGAGCAGTCATCATCGTCCGCTTGGGCCGTTTCTTCATTGGGCTTTGCAGCTGTCCCGCAATCTTAGAGGGATCTGAAGCGTATATCTCTTGAAGAATCCCGCATGGGATCTCCCTCTTTTGTAATTGCGATTTAATTCCTATTGTGATTCAAACAATTTATTATTACAATATTTTAGAGATTTTCTAGGAAGTAGAGTTGGAGTAGGACAGAGGAGTTTTAAGGCTATTTAGCCAAACATTGTTCTCCTCTGTCCAGATCGGTCCATCATCGGATTTTCTCCTCCTTCTCTTTTTCTCTTTCGACATTATTATACTTTGCTCCAGATTTATTTAAATCTCGGATTAATTAATTTATGCAATTAAATATTTTATCTTTTCAAATATGAGTATGAGTAGCTAAACACCGATTCTTGGTAAGGGTTGATGAGTTGAGTTCTTATGCGTTCGTGAGATCAAATCATGCTTAATAATCTCTTTGCTTGTATTCATTTATTTCTTAAGCTTAATCCATCGCTTACTCACTAGAGACAAAGTCTGATCATCTTTGTACTCTAGTAGAGAAGAGTTGCAGCCAGTCTAGAAGGAGAGGGAGTACCCGCCGGCTAGATAGAGTAGACAACTAGTCTCGCGCCAAACTAGAAGAAATAAGTAATCTAGGTCAAGACCAGATTGACAACCTAGGGTTTCCACAGGGAAGCACCTTGACCTAGGTACTGTCTTCCCCTACACCATTGAGGAAGCGAACAACCATTCAAGACAGCAGTCAAACAGATAAACCCTTTAATCAGCAAGGTGTCCCTAGGCTAGGATTATCAGGAGAGGGAGTACCCGCCAAGTGATTTGAAGAGGAGGGAAGACAGGAGTGAAAAAGAGTTCCTCCACTCTATAGCAGTACTATGAATGAAGAGATGAATACACTTGAGTCGATGATCGAAGTATAAGAACAGAAGCTCTCACATCACCCTTACATGGAATTCCCTTTTATTAGATTTATTTCAATCTTGACCCCTGTCTTGGCCAAGCCTTTGGCCAATATTACTTTGAACTATTTTACCTCTTTCTGTTTTGTCTTTATTTTCAGATTCCACCAAAACCAAATCCAGTGACGAGGAAGTCAAACCAAGAATTACATCTCCTAGAGGTCTCTGTGGACGATCCTCTTACCATCATCTACAAACTCTTGTAGACAGTGATAAGTTGTATTTCTACCCCCAATTCCATACCTATTTCACTATTATATTTGACGTGTTCGACGCGCGGTCACTTACTGTCACCACCACTCCAAAGGAATTGTCGCATAATCTGCTCACACTTCTGAACAACTCCCTTGGGCATTTTATAGATCGACATATTGTAAATTGAAATGCTAGCAAGAACAGATTTGATCAAGATAAGCCGCCCTCCTAACGACAGAAGCCAACCCTTCTAAGTAGCCAGTTTCTCCCGCAATTTCCTAATGAGATCCGCCCAATTTGACAAGCGCCTCGGATTCATACCGACCTTCGAGCCAAGATAATTAGACGGAAGGGTTTCGAACTTGCAACCCGCTCTAGTCACCATAGATTCTCCAAGTGGTCTGTAAACGTTAATGCCAACTAGAGTACTCTTGTAATAATTCACTTTCAAGCCAGAATAAGCATCAAGCCAACGGAGTATACCTTTAATATTTTGAACCTCCGCTTCTTCATTGTTGGCGAAAATAAGAGTGTCGTCTGCAAATTGGAGGTGCGTAATGTTCCATCTATCGTAAAAATCTATCCCACGTATCAATCCACAAGCTTTAGCTCTCAACATCAGGAGGTGTAGTCCCTCAACCGCGATGTTAAATAGAAACGGGGATAAGGAGCAGCCCTGTCGGAGACCTCTACTCAACTGAAACTCCGCAGACGGGGAGCCATTTATGAGAACCGAGACCCGAGCGGATGATAGGCATTGATTTATCCAACCAATCCAAGTTTGACTGAATCCCATGAGCTGTAAGACATCGAAGAGGTATGACTATTCCACTGAATCATACGCTTTCTCGAAGTCGAGTTTAAACAAAAACCCCAATTGACCAATCCGTTTCAGGGAATGGATAACCTCATTAACCACCATGACGCAATCTAGAGTACATCTGCCCTTAAGGAAACCAAATTGAGATTCGCTAACAACCGAAGAAATGGCTCTCACAAGTCTAGTAGCCAAGATTTTCGAGATCACCTTATAAAAGCTACTAACAAGGCTAATTGGTCGGTACTCCGTGAACTTCTTAACCCCTTTAATTTTCGGAATTAACGTGATGAAAGAGGTATTTGTTCCTCTAGGGAAAGTGCCCACGTGAAAGAATTGCTTTACAAGTTCACTGAATTCAGATCCTATAATCTTCCAAGCCCTCTTAATAAAACCCATCGTCCACCCGTCCGGACCCGGAGCTTTGTCACTTCCAGAGCTCTTAACAGCCTCCCAGATTTCCTCCACAGAGACCTCCTGATCAAGATCTAGGGGTGTCCATCGGACGGTAGATCGGTATACCGTCCGAAATATTTCGGTATTCGGTATGCCGAACCGCCCAAAAAAATTACCATACCGTACCATATTATATTTCGGTACCATACCGAAATACCGAAATTAGTTCTACCGAAATACCGAATAGTTTATTAAGCAATGACAATTTTCAATTTTTCTGCCATCTTCAATCTAAAACCGTACTAAAATTCCAAACAGCATAAGAAAATTCCAATAGCACATAAATATGCCACCCATGGTCTGTGCTGAGGGAATTATCCCGCTAAATTACCTTCAAGGATGGAATGCCATCTAAATAATTTCAGCATAAAAGAGCAGAAAATTAACAGAAATCACAACATTAACATGCCCTATTTTGTAATTGCCGTGCAAAAAACAAATTCTTGTCACTTTTTGAGATGTAAATGCTATGAAAGCTACCTCCAAGGATTTAAAGAATATACATGGTGCATATAGACTTATTTTAGTGGTTTTTTACTGCCATCATTCAAGCACAAACTATACATCAATTTGCACAAACTAGTTTGCATTATAGATGTCCAAAATGAGCAAGGAAGACAAGCCTAAAAGATAGGCAAATTGAAAGTGATGGGCTTTCTCACTGACTCTACCACATTCAAAACCTAAATCCAAGATAAAGAAATAAGTACTTCAGTTCATTATTCTTAATGTAGTAATATAAACATAGCTAGATGGCGGAATTCATGCACATCCATCAATTTCATTAGAGAACCATCAAAAAGGACCCAACAAACACATTGATACTGCAGAAGCTTTATATTCTTTCTTTTAAAACAAAGGAAAAAAAATTCCCATGATTCAGCCAACAACGAACACTCAAGAATGGGCAACAATCGTTATAGAAAACTAAAACCAATTGAATCCCCTGCTTTTGTGAGCAAGACAACAAGCATGAACCAGCAACAAGAACCAGGTCGAACATTCAAGGCATCTCTTAATTTTTCTCATGCATGTTCTAAACTGAAAAATAAGATAATAGAGGAGCAAATGAAAGCAACAGAACAGCAACTAAGAACTAAACAAAAAGAGGTACGTTTATCCGTCAGATGTATATTATATAAATTCAGTTTCTTCATATTGAGAGAAAAACTCAAATGGGGTTCTCTCATTATAGCTAAAAAGCAAGAAACAAACAATAAGGAGCCAAAAGCTAATAATCAGAGCCATAGTCAAGTTGTATACCTCAAAACCTCGAAACAAAGTGACTGATTCAATTTGGTGTATTGGGACTGAGAAGAAGAAGAAGACAGTCAGAGAGAGAAGCTTAGATAGCGTTTGGGCAACGTCCAGACTTCAGAGAGTTGCAACTTGCAAGTGCGGCTGGAAGGCGATGGTGAACGGCAACAGTGAGGTGCTGGTGAGGGAGAGGCAGAGAGGGTGAGAGAAGTGGGCGGCGCTGGTGAGGTGATGAGGGTGAAGGAGAATAGAAATGGAAATAAACCCAATCCTAACCTAAAACTAACCTAAATTACAGATGTGGGTAATTCGGTACGGCCGTACCATACCGAAAATTATTTCGGTACCGTACCGAATTACCGATTAGTAAATTCGGTCGGAAAAATACGGTCCGAATTTGCGTTATTTCGGTTCAGTTCGGACGGTATTTCGGTACGGTAATTCGGTGGACACCCCTATCAATATCCGCAACCTCTAAAGAGCTCAATTTTCTGATTCCCAAATCCACCATACAGGGTCTATCCCATTTAAATGCTTTAAAGAATTCGGTATAGAAGTTAACAGCCGCCCCTTTGATCTCCGAGGGGGTCTTGAGTCTGGTGTTATTATGAATGATTTCAGTCAAGTTGCATTTCGCTAATTCCAGTTTCGCAGCAAGGTGGAAGAATCCCGTGTTTCTGTCTCCTAACGAGTCCCACCTCAATCTCGATTTCTATTTCCACATGCTACCAAGCTGCCCCTGTGTGTCCCAAAGCTCAGACCGAACCCTCTATACTCTAGTGGTTTCTTCAACGGAAAGTTCTCTAATGTCAGCCTCACAGTCTAGCTGATTTAATTCATTTGTAAGTTCCCTGAATTTAGTCCCAAGGTTCCCAAATACTTGTTTGTTCCATGTGCGCAATCTCTCTTTAAGGAATTTCAGCTTTTTAAACACTTTAAAGTTACCAGGGTGTTCCAAGCCCGCTTCCCTCCAAATGGCATTCACGTATTCTTCAAAGCCTGGATGACTCCACCACACCGCAAGGTCCCGGAAAGGTTTGGGACCCCAATCCGTGACCCCCAAACCCAGCAGCAGAGGAACGTGGTCTGAACCATGTCTGCCCAAAGCTGACAGCCTAAGATCTGGCCAACAGGTATCCCAGCTCGACTGCACAAAAATCCGATCAATGCGACTTCTACTATAGGAGTTTGCCCAGGTAAAACGTCTACCCAAAAGGGGCATGTCTCGAAGGTGATTTTCTTGAACCCATCTTTGGAAATCCCACGATCCACGAGTCTCGGCTGCCACCCGTGATCTATCCTCTGGGCTAAGAATCTCATTAAAATCTCCTGCTACAAGTATAGGGACAAAAGTAGTCCTGAATATGGAGTTAAGCTTATCCCATAAAATCTCTCTGCCCGTTGCTTCTGAGGGAGCATAAATATTCACCATCCCACAATTAAAACTTTGGTCTTTAACACAACCCTCCATCCAAATGAATATATCCCCAGGAATTACCCTAGTCACCTCAACCTTATCCTAGTTCCACAATGCAAGGAGCCCACCCGACCTACCACACGCAAGGACCGCCGCCCATTTGACTCCAGCACCATTCCATAAATTGTTAACAAAGAAATCTGAAACTTGGTCATGTTTGGTCTCCTGAAGAAATACAACGTCAAGTTGTTCCCGCCTAATAATTTGTTTAACAAATCTCCTTTTCGGCAGTCCATTCAGACCCCTAAAATTCCAAGACATCAATTTAACCATTGGAATATACAATACTCGCAACAGTTGGGCACTCAATTTTGGAAATTGCATTCTTCACAGGTAAAACGTTCTCTATCAAACTTCCAAAAATTCTCTTCGTTGGCAGTTCCCGTGAGGGACATCGCAACACCCAGGTCCCATGCTGCCCCCTCCAACAGAGTTTTCTCTAAAGTTTTATTCATGTTGATTATGGCTGAATCGTTCACTATCCCTCCTGCCGTGGAGGGAACAACACCCGAAGAGACAGTCTCAAGGCTGCCTTGTTCTCCAACTAACCTTTTAAATTTGCAGGTGGGGCGACATGCATTTATGAACGAATTCTTGAGGATGGGAACGGGTGGATTTGGCTCATCAGGGGTCAAGGATTTCTGCCCAGAATCTTAGGCAACAGAGGTGGTCAGTGGACCTTCAACCTCCACATGATTGCTCTCGTCTTCATCGACTTCGCTAACTACTTCCATGTCAGCCCCTATCATCCAGTCAAGATTAGAGATTGCACCTTGCATGGGTTCCTCGTGAATCCAAACCTTATGAGTCTTATCCTCCAGACGGACCATGAGCTCTCTATCAATGTTCATTGTGTCCACCCAGATCAAAAATCTCGCCACGTCCAAACGTTCATCAACCACAATAAGTTCCCCAATCGAGCTTGCTATGGCCTTGAAAACATCCATCCCCCACACTTGAAAGGGAAGCCCCGTGCATTGAACCCAACAGAAACAACCCCCATAAGACTTTGCTTTTGACCACGGCATTATCTTAATCAGAATATCCTCAACGGCTGGTGATTGCATTGCATTTCATCATGTTTTATTGTCCATTTTCTAGTTAATTTGGACAGTAATTCTACTGATGTTACCTTTTATTTCCCACATTTGATCAGGTCTGGTTTGGAGGCAGAATGAGAAGAATTCATGAAGTTTAGAGCTGAAGCTGTTTATTCAAGTCTAGGCCTGGATCTTGGCCTAGATAAGGTCGTATCTGACGCAGTGCGCTTACCAGAATCGTCTTGGCCTAGACTTCGGCCAAGACTCCTTTGCGATCAGACTGCAGCTTGGAGCGATTGAAGTATTTTTGGAGATGGACTCTCACAGCTGGCACGTAGCAGCTGTCCAGCAATTTTAGAGGGATCTGAAGACAATCTTAAGTAGAATCCCGATTGGGATCTCCCTCTTTTAATTAATTGCGATTTAGTTTCCTTTTTAGAAACAATTAATTGTAATTATCTTTTAGGATATTTTAGGAGTTTGAGTTTGATTGGGACAGAGGTTCTTATGGCTATTTTAGCTAAACATCATTGGCCTCTGTCCGCATCATCTCCGAGAAGACTCTCCCAGTTAGAACGCAATCTTCCTTTTCTTAGTTCACCATTGTTAAAAACCTTGCTCCGAATTTATTTCGGATTTAATATATTTATGCAAATTAATTTCTTTATCTTTTATCCATGAGTATGAGTAACTAAAAACCCCATTCTTGGTAAGGGTGATGAGCTGAAGTTCTTAATGCAATCGTGAGACACAATCCGTTCTTCACAATCTCTTTCTTTGTATTTATTTATTCTTGAACTTAATCCATCGCTTACTCACTAGAGCCAAGGTTTGATCATCCTTGTTCTCTAGGAGAGAAGAGTTGTAACCAGTCTAGAAGGAGAGGGAGTACCCGCCGGCTAGACGGAGTAGGTGACTAGTCTCGAGCAGACTAGAAGAGTAGGTAAAATAGGTAGAGACCAGATTGACAACCTAGGAACTTAGCCTAGGTACTGTCTTCCCCTGTGCCATTGAAGAGGTGAGCAACCATTCAAGACAGCAGTCAAACGGATAAACCCTTTAACCAGCAAGGTGTCCCTTGACTAGGATTATCAGGAGAGGGAGTACCCGCCAGATAGTTTGAAGAGGAGGGAAGATAGGAGGGAAAAGGAGTTCCTCCCCTCTATAGCAGTACTATGAAGAAGAGATGAACATACTTCAGTCCATGATCGATGCATAAGAACGCAAGCTCACCCATCGCCCTTACCTGGAATTCCGTATCACAAGACTTTTTCCCAATCTAGCCCGCAGTCTTGGCCTAGACTTCGGCCAATACTACTTTATATTTTAAACTGTTTTCATTGCTTTCCGTTTTGTCTTTAGTTTCAGATAACAACCAACCAACACTCAGTGACGAGGAGGTCAAACTCAAGAACTACATCTCCTAGAGGTCTCTGTGGACGATCCTCTTACCATCATCTACAAGCTATTGTAGACAGTGATAAGTTGTATTTCTACCCCCAATTCCATAACTATTTCACTACTATATTTGACGTGTTCGACGCGCGGTCAAATTTTGGCGCCGTTGCCGGGGATCTCTAACGGTATTTGTAGTTTTTGTTTTATTTTGTTTTTGATAGTTGATGACCAGGTCCTCTTGCAGAGAAGAAGATTTGCTACCGTATAATCCGAATCTCACTAAGACCGAAGCACAACTCAGAAAGATAGCTAGAAAGAGGAAAACTCCAGAAGAAAGTGAATCGGAAACCTCCAGTTCCGAAACAGATTCCAGTCTAGACCACGATCTTGGCCTAGATTCAGACCAAGACATGGCGGACCAGCAACCAGAACCGACAATGAGGGAGCTGAATAAAACAGCTGAGCAGGAGACCTTTTCCTGCATCAATCTCCCTCCATTGGCCAATGATTGGTCCATAAAGACTAACATGGTGGCCAACCTCCCCAAGTTTTACGGCCATTCCAACGAGAATCCATTCAAGCACTTAAGAAATTTACATGTTCAGTGTGACATCATGAAACCCACTACGGTAACCATGGAGAGGGCGAAGCTGAAGGCCTTTCCAAGCTCTCTAGAAGGGGGAGCTCAGAACTGGTTTTACAGTCTGCCTCATAATACCATCAACACATGGGCTGAGATGTCCACCATGTTCCTCAACAAGTACTGGAATGCCACGAAGGCTGGCATAGCTAGGAAAGATATGGCCGCTATACAACAAAGAAGCGGAGAAAGCTTCTCTGAGTATCATCAAAGGTTCAGAGATTTGCAAGAAGTCTGCCCCACTCATGGCGTAGCAGACAACACTATGATACAATATTTCTATGATGGGATGCTCCCAAGTTGCAAGGAAAAAGTAGATTCAGCCGCAAGTGGAGCATTGCAAGATTTAACAGTCACAAGAGCAAAGATGTTGCTCCAAACGTTGGCAGACAACTGCCAAAATAATACCATTTCGGATAGAAATGCTTCTCCTTCTTCTCTAAATTCACTCAATGTTGAACAAAAATTAAATGAATTAACCGATATGATTAAAACCATTTCTGTTAACATTTCAGGTCCAATGACTTCGGGAAATCAAGAGCAAACAGCCGCGGTATGTGGGATATGCCAGCAACAAGACCATCAGACCAACAACTGTTATATGGTCCAGCACCCAGAAGAGATAATTCAGGTCAACGCTGCATATCCACAGAACCAAGGTAGCATGCTAAACTATCCCTAAGGAAGCAACCAATACGCATGGAGATCACACCCAAACTTCAGATGGAGAGAGCCAGTCCCTCCAAATCAGAATCAGAATCAAGGTGTACCCCAGCAGCAACAACAACCTCCTATCAACTTCCAGCATTTCGTTCCACGACCTCAGAATCAGAATCTTGGCCCGAATCTAGGCCAAGAGCCAGGCCAACCTCCTTTACCTCAACTACCGCCTGCCCCTAGACCTTTGCAGCTTACTGGCCCTTCAGTGGAAGACACGCTCAAGCAGCTGATGGAGCTATAGAAAAATCACATGCAGTCCACACAGACTAGCTTGGCGGAGCTACAAAAGCAAATCACTCAAATAGCAAATCAAGGAAAATTACCTCCTACCACGGTAAATAATCCAGCCCATAATGTGAGTGCTATAAGTTTGAGGAGTGGAGTGGTGTTGCCAGAAAGGAAAGGAGCGAGGACAGATGAGGAAATGAAGAAAATCGCTTCAGAAGATATGGAAGAGGATGAGGAAGAAGAAGCTGAACCAGAAGTAGTCTTGACCAAGACTCCAGCCAAGACTACCGTTACAGCACAACCAGAAAAAGAAGAGATTGTTTCGGGCAAGCCAAAACAGAAGGAGGAGATCATAGAAATTCCTCCACCATTTCCCCCGAGATCTTCAAAAGAAAAAAAACAAGATGAAATGAGGGATTTCATGACTGTTTTCGGAAAAATAGCCGTGAATATTCCAATGTTGGATTTAATTGCAAAAGTCCCTTCGTATGCTAAATTCCTTAAAGAATTTTGCACTAATAAAAAGAAAATTGCAGGTGTAGAAAGGATAAATTTATCCAACAACGTTTCAGCAGTACAACAACTCTCGGAGAAGTGCAAGGATCAAGGGACCTTCACAATTCCATGCCAAATAGGGAACAAAATCATTGAGAAAGCCCTTTGTGATTTAGGGGCTGGTATCAATGTAATGTCCCTAAGTGAATTTGAAACCTTGAAAATCGGAACCATGAAGGAGACTGATTTGGTGATACAATTAGCTGATCGAACAATCATCCGACCTAAAGGAGTAGTGACTGATGTCCTGGTAATGGTAAATGATTTTATCTATCCAGTTGATTTTTATATAGTAGAGATGAATGTTCAATTGCCATCTTGTACCACTAACATTTTATTAGGAAGACCTTTCCTAAGGACCTCAAAAGCAAAGATAGATTGCTTCGAAGGAAGCATAATTCTGGAATTTTGCGGGAGAACAATTAAGTTCAGCATTTCAGATGCTTTAAAACACCCAAACGACTTGCAATGTGTTAGTTTCTTGGATGTTTTGGATCCAATTACAGAAGAAATAGCTGACATTAATCATAACGATCCCCTTGAGTATGTTTTGACCAGGGGAATTTCCACTCAAACACTGCCAGAGCTAGAAGACCGCACTGGGAATCAAAAGGAACTCCAACAAATGGTGGACAGTTTGGCCGAACAAGAAGAAGAGGACTTAGTCTTGGCCCCGATCTTGGCCAAGACGCCGGCCAAGACTGCGAACAAAAGAAGAGGAGTAGTTAATTGTCAATATGTGCAATCAACGATTCCTAAATTTCTACCTTCTGTTGTGCAGGCACCACAGTTAGAATTGAAATCCCTACCAGGTCACTTGAAGTACGCCTATCTAGGCCTAGATGACACACTACCAGTCATAATTTCAGCCAAGCTATCAAGAGAGGAAGAAGATAAATTGATAGCTGTCTTGAAGGAAAACAAAGAGGCGATTGGCTGGACGATGGCAGACATCAAGGGGGTATCATCTAACATCTGTACCCACAAAATAAATGTGGAAGAGGATAAGAAACCCATTCGGCAACCCCAGAGGAGATTAAACCCTCCTATGATGGAAGTTGTTAAGAAAGAAATAATTAAGTTGTTAGATTTAGGTGTTATTTACCCTATCTCAGATAGTAATTGGGTATCTCCTGTGCAGGTAGTCCCGAAGAAGACTGGAACAACAGTAATCGAAGGAGAAGATGACGCTCAAAGAACAGCCAGAATTCAAAACGGATGGAGGGTATGTATTGACTAGCGAAGGCTGAATCAAGTCACACGGAAGGACCACTTCCCGCTGCCTTTCATCGATCAAATGGTAGAGAGACTTACTGGAAAGTCTCACTACTGTTTCCTAGATGGATACTCGGGGTTTCACCAAATCCCCGTTGCTCCCGAAGATCAACAAAAGACAACGTTCACTTGTCCATTTGGAACGTTTGCCTATAGGCGCATGCCGTTTGGGCTTTGCAATGCGCCAGCCACCTTTCAAAGGTGCATGGTAAGCATATTTTCTGAGTATGTCGAGAGAAGTATCGAAGTGTTTATGGACGACTTTACCTTGTATGGTAATGACTTCGATCAATGTTTACACAACTTAGAAAATATTTTAAAAAGATGTGTTGATACATGTTTAGTCTTAAACTTTGAAAAGTGCCATTTTATGGTAGACCAAGGGATTGTCCTTGGACATGTAGTCTCTAAGAAAGGCATTGAGGTTGATCAAGCCAAAATTGACACTATCAAGAACTTGCCTTACCCCTCATGCTTGCGTGAGGTTCGTAGTTTTCTTGGTCATGCAGGGTTCTACCGTAGGTTCATTAAAGACTTCTCAAAGGTGGCTGAACCAATGTGCAAGTTACTACAAAAAGAGGTAGAGTTCGACTTCAATGAAGCGTGCAAGAAGTCCTTCGAAGAGCTGAAAGAACGACTGACCACAACACCAATCATCCAACCACCAGACTGGAGCTTGCCGTTCGAACTAATGTGCGACGCAAGCGACGCTGCTGTTGGCGCGGTTCTTGGCCAAAAGAAAGGGAAAGACCCCCACGTCATCTACTATGCATCGAAGATGCTAGACGATGCCCAACGGAATTATACCACAACTGAAAAAGAACTCTTTGCAATAGTTTTTGCCCTGGAAAAATTTAGATCTTATTTATTGGGCACTAAAATTATTGTATTTTCAGATCATTCCGCCTTGAAATATCTTTTGGTTAAGCATGATGCTAAACCAAGATTAATCCGTTGGATTCTTCTTATGAAGGAGCACAATCTGGAAATTAAGGACAAGAGTGGAAGGGAAAATCTTGTAGCAGATCATCTAAGCCGTTGCCTAGCAAAGGGAGACACAAACGAGATCAAAGCAGAATTTCCAGATGAGAAGCTGTTTTCTGTCGCACTGTCTAGCCCGGAGTCTAGGCCTAGACTCCAGCCAAACCCGCGACCGTGGTACGCTGAAATAGCGAATTACCTAGCAACAGGTAAACACTATGGTGACATGACTACCTATGAGAAGGTAAAGGTCAAGCATGACAGTAAGTATTATGTTTGGGATGATCCATATTTATGGAAGATAGGAACCGATCAATTGCTAAGGAGGTGTGTACCTCAAGATGAAACAAAATCCATACTGGAATTCTGTCATTCCCAAGCATGTGGAGGCCACTTTGGCGCGAGAAGAACAACCCTAAAAATCTTAGAGGCTGGCTTTTATTGGCCAACAATTTTTCAGGATAGTGCTCTATTTTGTAAAACTTGTTCGGCATGTCAAAAAGTGGGAAACATTAGTTCTCGAAATGAAATGCCTATGAATTTTATTCTTTCTTGTGAAATATTTGATATATGGGGCATAGATTTTATGGGACCCTTCCCTACTTCTTTTGGCAACAGATATATTATTCTAGCTGTGGATTATGTATCAAAATGGATAAAGGCGAAAGCCACTAAAAATGATGATGCTAGGACTGTTATTTCCTTTATTAAAACTAATATCTTAAACAGATTTGGAATTCCTCGAGGGATCATTAGTGATCGAGGAACCCACTTCTGCAACAAGATTTTAACTTCTCTTTTCAGGAAATATGGCATCACACATAGGGTATCCACAGCCTATCACCCTCAAACAAACGGCCAAGCCGAGGTGTCAAATAGAGAGGTGAAGTCAGTCTTGGCCAAGACAGTAAGCCTAGACAGACGCGATTGGAGCCAGCGTTTAGATGACGCGTTGTGGGCCTGTAGAACGGCTTACAAAGGACCGATCGGGATGACACCGTACAAACTAGTTTACGGGAAGACATGTCACTTGCCAGTAGGATTGCAACACAAGGCGTATTGGGCAATACGAAAATGCAACCTAAGTTATGATGAGGCTGGCCAAGACAGAAAATTACAACTCCACGAGCTAGAGGAGTTGAGGGACCTAGCCTACGACAATCAGTTGATTGTCAAGGTCAGAATGAAAGCTTACCACGACAAGAGAATTATTGGAAAACCCCTCCACACAGGGGAGAAAGTTCTTCTTTACAATTCCCGTTTTAAATTATTTCCTGGAAAATTACAAACTCGTTGGGAAGGCCCTTTTGTTATTTCTAACGTTTACCCACATGGTGCAGTAGATATTAGGAATGAGAAAACAGGTGCCGAGCTCAAGGTGAACGGGCAGAGATTAAAGCCGTTCTTTGAGAATTTTCAGGAAGAAAAAGTTTCCGAAAAGGTGGACGAGCCACCTCAAAACAACTGAAAAAATTGAGAGTCAAGCCTAGGACTTAAAATAAGGGCGCTGCAAGGGAGGCAACCCTTATGTCTTTTAGAATTTTAGGATGTAAATATTTTTTTTTATCACATTTTATTTCTGGGTATTTTTCGTTTTTGTGCAGGAAATTAAGTGTGGGGAAATTGAAGTAGTCTCGACCGAGATCTTGGCCAAGACTGAGATCTAGACTACCTAGCGTGTGAAGAGCCTCTCTTAAATAGTGGGACACGTGTCAGCTCTGCCAAATTAATTCATTTAATTGCTTTTGGAACGGACAGCTCCAAAATTCAATTAAATTGAATTAATTAGGCAGCGTGGGAATTAAAACCACCACCTCTGCATATTCTCTCCCACTCTGACACGATCTTACCACATCCACTACAAATTAAACCGCTCCCACCTGAGCTAAAAGCATAAAACCTTTCTTCTTCTTCTTCCCCAATCAAAATCGCACAGTACCCAAAGAACCCAAACATCCGAAAATCCTTTCATCTTCTTCTCCATCTCCAACAAATGACTGCACGCAGCCGTCCTTCGCCTTCAACCGTCCCTGAGGAGAGTGACGACCTCCGCGGAGCTGCACCGACTGGAATGCCGACAAACTCCACCGCCGCTGCGCGTCGTCTGCTTCAGGCGCTGGAAGATGAGGACTCCATGTCCTCCGAAGATGACTTACCCGAGGAGTCAGAGGAGAGTGTCCAAGGAGGCGACCGGGCTGTTGTCGTGTCCGACGAGGATTCAGATGAGGATCCTCTTGCAAAGAGGATAAAGACCTCTACTCCGGCGACGACGGGAGACAGAGCTAGCCGCCACCATAGCAGGCTATTGAAGAAAATGGCAGGTACCGGAGCATCTAACCCGACTCCGACAACCGCTAGAAAGAAATCCACTCCTGCCACTGCCGCCGCCGCTACTTTTACCACACCACCACCGCCACCTCCGGCGAAGAAAAATCCAGCCACTGCGCGGACCAAAAATTCGGGCCGAGTCAAGCAGGTGGCTCACAAAAAGACACCGACCAAAAAGCCGGCGAAAACCCCAATTGCAGCTAAGTCTCCACCTCCGCCGAAGACCACTGCCGCTCCTTCCACTGCCAAGAGCAAAGGGAAACAGAAGGCGGTCGTGGAGGATTCTGATGAGGACGACGAAAACGATTTAGTCTTGGCCAAAACTGCGACCAAGACTCCTAAGGTACGATCTCTTCCTCCTCTGCACACACTCAAAGGTTGGTTAACATTTGATACCCCTGACCATAAATCTAAGTTGCGTGATATGCATGCCTGTTATATTCCTGCTTATGCTCGTTTGGAGTTTGATTTCTTGAATGAGATGGCTTTAGGGAATAAGATTAGGGAATATGTGTATGCTCTTGGTTGGGTACCTTTTATGTCTCTTGAGTGTGATGCTTATGTTGAGTTGTGTCTAGAGTTTCACACAACCTTTTGGTTTGATGAACCTGCCTTGTATGTTAGGGGTAGAGACAAACCTGATTTTGCAGCCCCCGAAATAGTTAATTTTAGGTTGTGTGACAAATGGAGTCACATGTCTGTGTATGAATTTAATGCTTTGCTTGGATTTGCTCACAGTGATGAGGCTATATTTGATTATCCCACTGATTGGGATAATAATGTAGCTTTTAGGGAAATTGCGGGTGATCAAAATGCAAAATTTGATAGGAATTCTAAGGCACATGCCATACTAAACCCTGCGCTTAGAATGCTCCATAGGGTCTTGTCTATCAACCTCTCGGGGAAGACAAAGGTCTCTGGAAATTTAGCCAAGTCTGAATTGTTTCTGTTATGGTGCATTTTGCACAAGAAAAAGGTCAACTTAGGCTTGTATTTGGTTGAAGTGTTGCATGCCCGTGAGTCCAAAACAAAACTAATCTTTGGTTCTTTGATAACTTGGCTTGCTATGCAAACTGCTAATTTAGATCCTGCTGCTTCTGATTTACATTTATGGTGTTCCCCGAAAATCCTTGGTTTTAGATCCTTCGACCAAATGGGACATTTCCATTTGGAAGGAGAGTTTGTTGCATGTAATACAGGATTCACACCGGTCCAGGACCACATTTTCTCGAAGAATAATGGAGGGCAGTACAAACTTCGGCCCATTATCATTCCAGGAGAAGAAGCAGAGGGCAATCTTGCCCAGGATCTAGGCCAAGACGCTGGCCAAGACACCACCACTCCTGATGCTGCACATGATCTAGGCCAAGAAGCCCGTCAAGATCCTCCTCCCAGTAGCACCAGTGAGCCCCCAGCATGGGTCAGGGAATTCCAAGCACGACAGCTGCTTATTCTTGAGCAGCAGAAAATGATCCTGGAGCGTCTAGGCCAAGACAAGAGTCAAGACCAGCCCGCAACCAGCAGTGCAGAAGTGGCACCTCAATGGCCCAATGCCTTAACGATAGGCAGGACGTTCTCCTCGAGCAGCTCAAGCTCACAAGGACAAATGTCCTCTACGTGTACCAGCACCTCCAGGCCCACTTCAAACTCCTCAAAGACCTTCACGACAATCTGAGCTCAGACTCCGAGTCATCCGATGAGGAGGAAGCACCAGAACCATCATTACGGCCAGCAAAGAAACCACACCCTTCCATGCCTCCTCCAGCTCCAAGAGATCCAAAGCCGAAGGACTCTCCTGCCCCTGATCTAGGCCAAGCCTCTGGCCAAGATCCCCAGACCCCAGCAACATGAGTTGCTTCTGCCCCCAGGTCGTATTTTTCTGTTCTGTTATTTTTATGTTTAGTATGTTATTTTTGTCTCTCCACACAATGAGGACATTGTGTCTTTTAAGTGTGGGGAGGGTGTTAAATATGTCTTGTGTTTTTATGAATATTGTTTGTTTGCTTGTGTGTTTTTTGTCTGTTTTTGTGAGTCAAATTAGTGTGTTTTAATTTTTAGGTCAGCATGACCAGTAAAGAGTCAGCCATTTGCATGATTTTTATTTGTATTTTTATGCATGTTTCGAGTCTGTTTTGAGTATGACATCCGAATCCCTGTTTTCTTGCTTAGATTGTTTACTCTTTTGGTGGATTTGCATGTAGACACTTGCTAGGGAATACAATGTTTTAGTAACAGGGATGCACATGAGCGTAAATGATCAATGTTTAAGGGACATTTAATCTGATGTTTCCCAGAACGTTAGTCATCCATATGGTCGTAAGGACACCTAGCTAGGACCTTTATTTCTATTAGGGTAATGAGGTTTGCTGCCGGATTTGAGTGTGTCGATCTATTTGTTTGTAGTGTGAGACAAATAAGGTGTTGGAATGTCATAGGACAGACATAGCAAAGGTGGAAGTCCCCGCTGAAAAGGACAAGCTCTGTCTATGTATTACCGTGTCTATAAAACAGAAAATATATCACAGAAAAGACGCATGATTTTTCAGAAAAAAATTTGCTAAGACACAAAAGAAAATAAAAGAAGAAATATTTCTGTCAAAGTGATTTAAATGGCACCGGTCTTTAGACACTTTTGAATAGACGACACTCGGGGGGGACTTAAATCCTTGGTGAACCTTGTTGCCCTATACTTTATCCATCTAGTCTAGTAGGGTGTCTTGATACCATGTGGAAGGTGTACGTTTGGGGTATTGATCATTCCTTGTTAGTCTAGCATTGGGTACTCTAGTTTAGTGTCTTGGCAGTTGTAGTATAGGGGTAAGCAATCTGAAAATGAGGAAGTCCAGGGGGTTTAGGATGTTTGTTCTGTTTTGATGTGTTTTTAATTTTTGTTGAGTCTTTGAGTCTGTATGCTTGGGGGCAAGCATTGTTTAAGTGTGGGGAGTTTGATTGCATTGCATTTCATCATGTTTTATTGTCCATTTTCTAGTTAATTTGGACAGTAATTCTACTGATGTTACCTTTTATTTCCCACATTTGATCAGGTCTGGTTTGGAGGCAGAATGAGAAGAATTCATGAAGTTTAGAGCTGAAGCTGTTTATTCAAGTCTAGGCCTGGATCTTGGCCTAGACAAGGTCGTATCTGACGCAGTGCGCTTACCAGAATCGTCTTGGCCTAGACTTCGGCCAAGACTCCTTTGCGATCAGACTGCAGCTTGGAGCGATTGAAGTATTTTTGGAGATGGACTCTCACAGCTGGCACGTAGCAGCTGTCCAGCAATTTTAGAGGGATCTGAAGACAATCTTAAGTAGAATCCCGATTGGGATCTCCCTCTTTTAATTAATTGCGATTTAGTTTCCTTTTTAGAAACAATTAATTGTAATTATCTTTTAGGATATTTTAGGAGTTTGAGTTTGATTGGGACAGAGGTTCTTATGGCTATTTTAGCTAAACATCATTGGCCTCTGTCCGCATCATCTCCGAGAAGACTCTCCCAGTTAGAACGCAATCTTCCTTTTCTTAGTTCACCATTGTTAAAAACCTTGCTCCGAATTTATTTCGGATTTAATATATTTATGCAAATTAATTTCTTTATCTTTTATCCATGAGTATGAGTAACTAAAAACCCCATTCTTGGTAAGGGTGATGAGCTGAAGTTCTTAATGCAATCGTGAGACACAATCCGTTCTTCACAATCTCTTTCTTTGTATTTATTTATTCTTGAACTTAATCCATCGCTTACTCACTAGAGCCAAGGTTTGATCATCCTTGTTCTCTAGGAGAGAAGAGTTGTAACCAGTCTAGAAGGAGAGGGAGTACCCGCCGGCTAGACGGAGTAGGTGACTAGTCTCGAGCAGACTAGAAGAGTAGGTAAAATAGGTAGAGACCAGATTGACAACCTAGGAACTTAGCCTAGGTACTGTCTTCCCCTGTGCCATTGAAGAGGTGAGCAACCATTCAAGACAGCAGTCAAACGGATAAACCCTTTAACCAGCAAGGTGTCCCTTGACTAGGATTATCAGGAGAGGGAGTACCCGCCAGATAGTTTGAAGAGGAGGGAAGATAGGAGGGAAAATGAGTTCCTCCCCTCTATAGCAGTACTATGAAGAAGAGATGAACATACTTCAGTCCATGATCGATGCATAAGAACGCAAGCTCACCCATCGCCCTTACCTGGAATTCCGTATCACAAGACTTTTTCCCAATCTAGCCCGCAGTCTTGGCCTAGACTTCGGCCAATACTACTTTATATTTTAAACTGTTTTCATTGCTTTCCGTTTTGTCTTTAGTTTCAGATAACAACCAACCAACACTCAGTGACGAGGAAGTCAAACTCAAGAACTACATCTCCTAGAGGTCTCTGTGGACGATCCTCTTACCATCATCTACAAGCTATTGTAGACAGTGATAAGTTGTATTTCTACCCCCAATTTCATAACTATTTCACTACTATATTTGACGTGTTCGACGCGCGGTCAGCTGGGTTATTTTGGGGTCATGGCTCTAAGGTATTCCTCGTGATTTGGGAATTCAAGGAGGACCAACCCCTTGCCCAACGTCTTAGCCTCACATATGAGATCAACTTCGGTCAAAAGTTCCTGAATTTCTGGTGCTTTTTTCTATTTTACGCAAAACTCCAATTGCACTACGGTCAAGCCATACCTTGTTATCGTCGGGGATGCGAAGGTCAATGACGATGCCAGGAGTGGTGCAGCTAGCAGGTGTATTCACTATAAGGCATAAATTATTGTACTCTCCATTGATTCATTTGCTGTGATTTTGTGCATTATATGTTCATACAATTTGTTGGGTGATTATTTCGGAACCCGATTTTAAAAAAAAAATTCGGGATTGGGGGGTGCGACAGGTAGTTGATATGTGCAGTACGAGGTCGGAAAAGTTTTGATCAATTCGGAATACCCGTACCCGAAATTTCAAAAATACCCGAAATTCCCGTTTGCCCACCCCCACAATATATAATATATTTTTTTATGGATTATCATGTTGGATTGTGGTATTGTTATTAAATTAGATAGATTTTTTTATATATATTAATTTGGTTGAAATTTGAAATTCAATCAAATTTGCGGGTATCCACGAGTACAATTGCTCTTCCTTTACCCGCTTCATATGGATGCGGGTGCGGGTATGAATTACTCGCAAATTTGTAGGTACGGGTATGAATAGTGCTTACCCGCCCATTGCCATCCAGTAATATATATTTTCATGAGACGGTTAAAAATCTCATGGTGAATTATACATTTATAAATTACAAAAAAACCTCATCATGATATGAAATGGCTAGCTACTTGGAGTGGCAAAACAAATCCCGAATGTATATATGCCGACCGAATCAAGCAAAACACCAATTCCTTTCCGTACACACGATGGAATAACATTAGGAATTCAACTCCCAACTCCAATCAATAATATATATTACTCTATTCTAGACCGTAGCATGAATGCTAGTAACCAAAATGCTAAAACACAAAAATTGGTTTTTTAAGAAATAATCAATATTTTTAATTTCAATTTGGAACATGCAGAAAAGTTAATTAGCATCGATGCGGCCTGCAACTCACATTATTCCAATTTACTTTTTTTTCTGGTTAATTAGAACCTTTAAATTAAATAATAAATAAATAAAATCGATCGTTCAAGGTATAATCCTAACTAGCTAGCAAGTGATCATAATCGCTAACATTCGGCATCATATATCTTCCATCTTATATACCAACAAATTTGGACAAATATGTTTGTACAGGCTTTTGATTCTTGCCAAAATTAATTTGGACATTTATGTTCCGGAGTCGTATTGACTTGGGTTTATTTTTATAATTTTAAAATAAGAATAATATATAGTATGACTGAAAAATGTCTGGCTCTCTAAATTATTTTCTAGTCTTACTAAAAAATTATAGTACCACCGAGTCTAGGACAACGAAAATGACCATCAAAAATTCCGTCACCATATACTTATTTTTGCAGTGTTAGAATGTTTAGAAAATAATTAGTGTAAAAGCTAAAAAAAAAAATTATTGTTTTAATTACTACTATTTTTTTATTTAATTACCCTCCTAAACTTGTATATTTTTGTTTAATTACCTTCCACCGTTAAAAATAGCTTACGTGTTATAAACTCTGTTAAAAAAAGTTGTCACGTGGCAACTTTTCGCTAACGTGACAATTTTTTTAACGGAGTACATGACACGCAAACTATCTTTAACGGTGGAGGGTAATTAAACAAAAAAATATACGTGTCTAGGGGGTCATTAAACAAATAAATAGTCAAATGGGTGATTAATTAAACATTAAAATCTAGGAGTTTTTTTATAGCTTTTACTCGTTTGTATATATGAGTACGTGCTTTAGCATACTTTTTTCTTTAGTAAACATATATTTATTTCCCTTTATATATATCGCATAACTATACTTATATATACATGTTTGTATTAAATAGTAGATGAGATTAATTGAGCTTTTTCTTCCCTATTAATTTTTTTATAAGGTTTCTTCCATTTTTGGTTATACAAGGAAATAGATGATTATCTCTAGTAATATTGTATTTATCCTTTTGTATAAATTTATTTATTCGATGAAAAAAAAAGAAAAAAAATTATTTATAGAGAAATATTCGCTCATTAATATAGTAGATTAGGAAATGTCTTCACTAATGTTAATTAACGTATTTATTGAAAATCTAAATAGATTTACATTCTTTTTACATATTATCTAGCGATTAAAGAACCGGTGGTGATTATTAAAAAAAGTTTGTTTTTATTAGTATTAATTATGCAATTTCATCTTTGTTAGAAAATATTGAGTTTATTATTAAGATAAATAAAATGAGCAATGGAAGGATTTATTTGCTAAATTAGTACAAATCTACATGCCCAATGCTTGCAAAATTTATTTCAAAAATTCACAATTATTTTTTCCAAATTGACATAAAAATTAATTTAAAAATGAGTAAAAGTTAAAAAAAACCTAAACTTTAATGTTTTAATTAATCACCACCTTAACTATTTTTTTATTTAATGCCCCCTAGACTTGTATATTTTTATTTAATTACCCCCACTGTTAAAAATAGCTTACATATCATAAACTCCGTTAAAAAAAGTTGCCACGTCAATAAAAAATTGTTGACAAAAGAATTATCATTACGAAAATAAAGATTTAACCTTTTTTATTCAATCATTATAAGGACTAATTTAAATTTTTGATGTATTTATTTTTTTCATTATAAATTTTTTTCCTTTTTAAAAAAATAGAGTTAAAAATATAAGAAAAGTTTTCTTAATTTTTTTAATAAATATATTGTTTATCTTGTCTTTATAGTAGACTAGTAGTATACTCCCTCCGTTTTTTTTAGTTTTCGTGTTTTCAAGAAATGGTTTTGTCTATTTAGTTGTCGCATTTTAATTTTTAAGATCACTTTTCGTAGTCAATGACAAAATTAACCCTAAATAATTTTAAATTAACCACTTTTTGGAGATAAATAGACAAACCAAATAGTAGTTCAGGGAGGTGTTTTGTACTTTTTGATTAAAATAAAACAAATCAATTTCATTCTTTCTTTTATTTTCGACTACAGGTTGTGAAAACCGGCTGTCAAAGGTGATTTTAACGGTTCCGTTAGTAAATTTAACGAAAAATGCAATTTGCGCGAAAATGGTAGTTCAAGGGAGGTGTTTTGTACTTTTTTTGGTTCATGGGAGGTGTCTGTTTTTTGCGGTTAGTACAAGGGGCTAAAAATTATTACCCCAAAAGAATATAGGACAAGAAAGGATCTTGGTCTACAGCTGTTGGACTATATCCGTTTCTATGATGCGATTTTTTGAATTTTATAGTTTTTCTTGTGTTGAAGGAAGAAGAAGCGTATATTGCACGCAAAATGTAAGTCATTCGACCGCTAGAATCTTGTTGAGACAATCTTGTGTACAGCTGTATATGTGTGTTTGGATAATGGGAGTGATTCATCAATTATAGTAACATGTTGGGAGACGAATGTCACGGGATGAAAATTAGCGGATATAGGCATTTGTGATCACATCTGATAGATCGCGGCCCGACCATCAAGTCTGTAGCGTGACACGAAGCTTGAGTGTATTATTTATATATTCGATCATATCAACTGTTATATGGGATGTGAATCACACATTATTGAAAAAATATATATTCTAAGTATATATTTTACTAAGTTAATTGTCGATATAAGTTTTCTAATTACTAAATTCGTCACAGTGTTATTTGTTGTTTTTTTCAGGTGTCGATACGTTCTCGTCCTGGTAGGCGTATCCCTAAACGTTCTTAGGTCCCACCCTCACTGAACTCTAATTAAACATGGAACACGTTTTTTTTTTTTTAGAATAATTTGAACATGGAGCTATTGGCTTGTTCCATTTGTTTGTGTCGGGTTATAGTTCACTATGTCGGTGAAAACTAAGGTACTTTGTTAAGTTGGTTATGAGATGCTAAACTTGGTTCGGCTTAGGTGTGTGTGTGCCGAAACCAAGTTGTATGGAACACCTGTGTTTTAATGTATTTTTCTCGTGCGAACCCCAAGTTTGGCTCTTAGGTATGACGTGTTTAGGAATTTGTGTAAACCTTATGCATTGATTGAACTGGACAACAAACCGAAAATGAATGGGTCACTATTTCGATCAGGTTCAACCGAAGTGACCTATTGAATTATTTTGAACCCTTCATTCTTAGAAAATGAAAAATAACACAATTTTATATATATAATCTCTCATTTTATTTACAAATATCTTTGTTAGTAAAGTTTGATCTGCCAAATTTTTTTTTACAAAATAGCAAAAAAAATTAAATCCATCAAGCCTCAAATTTTAGATCCATTCTTGCCCAACCCGTTCATTAAACTCCTCTGGTTATTATAAGTAGAGTTTTTCAGCAAAAATTATACAATAAAGACCAGCAAAGTGAATGTGTTTTAGCTGTTCATCTTTGATAAGATTACGAAAACCACTCCTTAACATCTTATTCAACACCAAACATTTGATTCTCTTTCCAACAAATCTGGTACACATGACTATAATCACACTTTGCACATTCAATATAAGCATATATTTGGTATTAATATTTAGAACATTCTGCCATTGAATGAATCAATCAGCCTTAAATTAGTCATCACAACCCATCTTCTACGCTCAAAACCCTCGACATACCCAGCGGGGGAAGAACAAGGGGAAAGAAGGCAATGGAGAAAAGAGGTAGATTCTAATAAGGGTAATCTAAAAAATGTATAAATTACTAACATCAAATAAAGCAACAATGAAGCAACTGAAACGTATGCCTGTACCATATTTCAAAAGTTGCTGCCAGTAGTTTCTTTCTATTCTTGTGGAGCTGAGGCAGCATCGCTCAAAGATGATCTCATTATCTTCGCAAGTTCTGAGCAAGCTGATAGGCACAGCTGCATTGCCTGTTTGTAAAACAAGAATTAGCCCACGAGATTTTGCTGCTTCATAGGCAGATAGGAGAAATTGGTACAAAAGTAGTTTCGGTAAGAAAACATATATGCTGAAGAAAAAGCAGCATAGATAGCATACCTCGTTCAGCTTTGCAGTTGACCATTCCCCTGTAACAGTAAGTTGAGTGACTTCATTACGCGAAGGCATGCATGTAATCATTAGACTTCCGTCCTGACAGCTTTCCTCTTCTGAAATTGTATCAATGACAAGGTTTGACCCAAGACGAGACTGGACATCAAAAGAAGCTTATTGGTCAAATAAGTTGAAACTTGACAAATCAAAAGAATGTAACCCCAAAAAAAAACATAGTATGTTGAAGCAGCTAGGTTTCTTATCAATCAAGGAATAGAGGAATACATTTTAAAGCTAATAAAAGAATTATCAAAGTAAAACATGTTTCTACAAGATCAACCCTGATGGAAAATGGCTGCAGTACCAGATGCAAAATAAATTTACCAATCACAACTAAAGCTCATGTGATTTCTCATCCATACATATTCACTACATGTAAAATCACATTTCATCAAAGTCGTAATCATCTAACCAAGTGCCCCTAACTAAACATGTCCAGATTTCTTTTTGCAGAACCCAACTTTGGTGAAAATATAACAAGTTGACGGCTTTTTAAGGGTTAACATCTGCAACCAAGTCTCCCACCTTGAAGCCTGTATTTAAATTCAGCATGCTTTTCACCCAGGAGAACTGCTAGTAGGACAGAAGGCAATAGAAAATAATTTAAAGCATTCAAAAGACATGGTTGATTTAGGGGACTTGTGGCATGTTTGGGGGGGGGGGAAGGAGCCACCATCGAGAAAATGTGGAGCCGCTGCTTTATGCGGTAGTATGGAGCATATGGAAGCATCGGAATCAGGTGGTCTTCTGCCAAGGTGAGTGGTGTCAAAGGAGAGTGGTGGAGAGTATCTATGCTGTCTGGCACAGATGGTTGCGCAGCAAGGACAGACTTTTCCCTTACAGCTGCAGTATTATCCAAGCTACGTCAGCTTGGACCATGTCTTGGGGAGCCTTGGGAAGTATGGTGGGGATGCAGTAGAGAGCATTCCTTGGGGTTGCATTTTAGAGCAAGTGTCGCTCCTTAGAATCTAGCGAGGGCTTCGTAGCCTTTTATTTTCTTTCTTGTCTTGTCTGTACATTCTTCCTCAGTTCTTCAGTCATGATTTTCATGACTATTAATAAATCTTCCCCTTATTAAAAAAAAAACAAGTGTTTCAAACTGACCCACCAGGTCGCTAAGAGACCTCTGGATTTGGGGGCCTGGGCATGAGGTGTTTAAAAACCAGAAATGAAGCTTTAATGTTTAAATGGGTTTGGAATTTATTCCGTGGAGAGAATAAGCTTTGGGCTGCCATCATTCGCAAAGAATATGATTTTACGTCGATTGGTGATCTTTGGCGGGGAGATAGAGTGAAATATTCTAGAGTATGGGGAGACATCGTGTCGGTTTGTAACCGAGGTGGGGATATCTTTGGGTTCTGGACTGCCAATACTAGGCTGAAGCTTGGAAACGGGGCTGTTTTTCAGTTTTGGTGGGATCCTTGGGTCTTGCACGCTCCTCTTGCATACAGATTCCCGCGGCTGTATTCGCTTTCCGAGAATAAGCTGGGCACGGTGGATAAGTTTGGGGCTTGGGAAGGGACGGTGTGGGTTTGGAAGTGGTGCTGGAGACGAGAGCTATTTGAATGGGAACAGGAGGAGTTAATTGATTTATTGGCCCAGCTGGGTAGTCCATTAGAGGGGCTTGATCGGGATAATCTCGAGTGGACATTGGATCACACGGGTCTATATTCGGTAAGGTCGATGTGTAGAGGACTAGAAACTAAACGATATGGCGCTAGAAGCAATGAAGTCCTGCTATCTTGTTGGAGTAAGCTTGTACCTCATCGTGTGGAGTATATGGTGTGGTTAGCGATGCAAGACAGAATTGTCACACGCGGGTTTCTTCGTAGGCGTAGAATGCTTGAAGAGGAAGAGAGCTTGTGTCCCCTTTGCTCCGCAGCGGAGGAAACTGCTGATCACCTTCTACTTCATTGTTCAGTGACAAGGAAAATTTGGAGCTTCTTTTTGAAGTGGGTTGGTGTCTGGTGGGTGGAGCCACGTTCTATCGCGGATCTCTGGTCTGGTTGGGGTGAAATGCTGGGTCCCTTGACGACACAAGGGCGGCTAATTTGGAAAACTTTGCCATATGTCATTCTTTGGAATATTTGGAATCAGCGGAACAGTGTCATCTTCAATCACAATCACTTCTGCGAGTTTCGGTTAATTAACTCCATTTTTTCTACGTGGCAGCAGTGGCTCCGTCATCGTCATTCTCAGTTCTCCTACTCTGCTACACAGATGTTGATATCTTCATCCTAGGTTTTTGATTGGGGCACTATGCATACGGGAGGGTTAGTTTGATTTGTTGCTTTCGTGGTAGTTTCGTTGTTTCTATAGCGGGCAGGTAGTGTGCGTTCTTCTGCTGTTTTGACAGCAGCTCCATGTTTCTGGTCTGCTGCTCTATCAGCAGTTTCTTTTTGTAATGTCATGCTCTACATGACTTTTTCTTTCTTTTTCTAATAATAATCACAGCCTATTGAAAAAAAAAGAAGCTTGGCAGTGTTAGTCTATGGGAGAGCGGGTTCGTGTCATATATAAGTTATAACGGTATCAGCGGCGTAAGTTAGCAGTGCGTAAACTTTTATATACTCTACAGTTCAGTCCTTTAGCTTTTTGGGTCACACCCACAGGACAGGGACTTCTTGTCCTACTACCTAAGCTTGTAGGTACACATTGCTCACAGACCAATCATTCTTTTTCCCACATTTTTTTCCTACTCCGATGAAAACTTCTTTTTTCTTTATGTCCACGTTATACTATCTGGCCGTTTTGCTCTTATAGATTATTCTTATTTGAACATTATTTAGTTCCGTAAAGTAAATTTCTCTAATAGTAAATTTTAATTATTGTGCTTAACTTTGGTATTCAAATTAAAAATGAATGAATTTTTATTACTCGAAGGTAAATAATTTACTTGAAATTTTTAGATTACCTTGCTATATGCTTTTGGCTCTTTAGCACAAGTTTGAACTTTGTTCAAAACATGGAGTGCATGGTCAAAAGGAAATCATTATTTTCAGGTATGAATCATCATCATACAACAAACAAAAAACATTTTATTAATTAACCGTCAATCTAAATTATGGATACTTTATTAGCAATTAACTTACAATTAATAAGTAAATCTATATCTATATAAATATAAAAAAAATATTTGAAACTCTTATGGAAGTTTAAGAGGAAGTTATTTAAGATCTTTGAATCCTTATGTGATGTTATGTGGTATCCCTTATATACTTTAAAAATTAATATGTGTCATAATTAATAATTTTATATAATTTGATGTTATTTTCCATCAAACTTATTATTTGGGTTGCACTATTAAATTAAATTAAATTATATAATTAATTAGAAATTATGATATAAGTTATGGAATTTGAAAGATTAAATTTCAACCACATTAAAAATTAAGCCACACAATTCTATATAAGTGTTCACAATTATTTATCGGGTAGTGTTCATATATACTAGTGGAAGCTAAGTTAAGTTTCATTTTTTATTTGATTAAATTATATAATTATTTACCTTATAATTATATTTAGCTGTAAATAAATGTAATATCTTTTTGTATTATACCTATGAAAATGAATGTGTTTCAAAATAGTATAAACTTAATTATTGTAGGTAATTATTTTTTGTTTGAAAGAATTAATTTATATTAGAATCGGGAAGAAGTTACACGTAACTTTTCTCTGTAATTTTTCTTTATATTATAATCTATTTTGTTGATTAATTTTTTGTTTTAATCCATTTGGGTTGCATGGGATAGCAAAGTTGGTTTTATATATCTGAGATTACAATCGAACTTAAACTGTAACTTTGTCACTCTATATTATGTAAATAGCTACTGACCCATAACTTCCACTAGTGTTAGTATCAATTATCAAAGAATCGAGTGCTTCTCAATAAGGAAAAACATCAGATAGTTCACATGTGAACACTATGCAGGGTTAAGGGAGCTTTTGTCCCGCGTTTGTCCTGGTTTTTAAATAATACCTACCATGATAAAATTCTAAATAATAACCTGAATTTTTCTAATATGACTCAATTTATTTTCTAAATTTAAATTAAAATCATTTATAAATTTTAAAATTTAGAAAATTATGTTAAGATATGACATGATATGATATGTAAAAAATATAAATAAAATATTTTATTAATTAAATGGTATATGCATGGAACATAAATCGACTAGTGTCATGTTCGAAAATTTGGCTATTTTAATTAATGGTTTAATGTCATTTTACCCTTGAACGTTAATTAATATTTTGTCACGACAAGAGGTAATTAAACAAAAAAAATATAAGTATAATGAAGTATTAAACAAACCATTAGTATATAAAAGTACTTAAACAACACATTTAAGTTCATGGGGTAAAATGCCATTAAACCTCTAATTAATTAATACTATATGATTCTCCCAACATAACTAAGGATGAACAATCAATATTATATTAAAGCACCATAAACTAAATCAGCTAAAACTTTATTTTCTTTGGGAAAAAAAGGGTCTTAAAATTATAAGTTTCGAGTCCCACAACCAAAAAAAAAAAATTATATCGAGACGGAAATGATACAACTCGATCGATGGTGCTTTGATGACCCATCTAATTAATTTCTTGTTCCTTAATGGCATTTACCTTACAAGACATCCTTTGATATCTGCATAGGAAACATTTATAATTTTTTGACCAAATCCTCCTCCATTCGTGTTTATGTACTTCAGTACTTGTTGTTCCTATCCTTTCTCGAACCTTAGCTAACCCACTAAAAAATTATCAATTTCTCCCTCCCTTATAGTCTACAATTTCATAAATAATTAATCTTTCATTTCTGTTGTTATCTTTTTGTCTGTATGTTAAAACACGTAAAAGTAAGGCTGTAAATTAAAATAACCGAATAGATTAAAATATCGAATACACTATATAATTTTGTAGGAGGAGGGGCCAAAGGTTATCATGTGATGTCTCCCCTAGTAGACAGGTAGATTTGCACCACGAGCAAATGATCGAAAGCTCTGATGTACGTCTTTTGCCACTTTGTTGGGTGAGTGTTTTGGCCAGAAACAAAAAAGTACATGTACATGTACAGTGCTGTGTTTATACCATATTTGGAAATTTTGTATATTTTCTCATTTTTAAATACGACGAAGGCCAATGAGAGATCGACAATACAAAGAGGCGGTCCAGTTTGTTTCCACACGTTTGAGCTCTAGTTTATTCAGGAGCTTGACACGTATACTACAAGGCAGTATTTGAGAGTTTAGTAATATTAGTGATTGAGTTTTAAGATTGTGTGGCCTGTACATGCTGATTATCTCTCGTGTAAATCTATTAAGATGCGTTTAAGAGATAATCAAGCCTACCATTAATTGGAAAGTCAAATTTGGTTTGCTTAAGTATCGTTTTATTTACGTGACATGTAAATTTTAAGTAGTGTTAGGATAGGAAGTTTTGTTCACCTTTGTTTTGCCACGTTTCTTCGAGTTCCCATGAAAAAAGAAAGTTATAGTTCTTTAAAAAAATAAAAAAAATATTGTTCGTTGGTTGTTTTACTCGTGATAAATGTATCTATAAGGTCTCGAACTTATGTTCAAATCTCACCACTGTCCATCAAAAATAAAAAATAAAAAAATAAAAAAATAATCACTTCTTAAATTGGGTGGGAAGTCAATGAACATGTAACTTAATGATTGTCTTGCTGGTGGTAAAAATACCAATAGAGATCTGAACCCAGATTCGATCCAACCCAATGAGCATGTATTTCAATGATTGTCTTCTTGGTGACAAAAATATCAACAGAAATTTAGATTCAGATTCGAATCCCATGTTGTATATATATAAAAAATTGTGTGGGAAATAAGTATATCACAACACCAAGCAGAGAGTATTGGTGGGCATGGTTTTAAATATTGCCCAATTTGTAACATAAGTTTAATCTTTTGTTACTGTCATTTCCGTTATATCTCATGTGAACTCTTTTTTATACAATAATTATTACTGTTTTTCGTTGATGAACCGTTATAAATTATGACTTAATATATGACTAATTATTGTTTTTAATTTTTAATTTATCTTTTTAAAATGAGAATTGAGTTGAAAAACTTCAATAAGTCTAATAATCAGCATATCTATAAGTGTCTAATTTATCTAGTGAGGTTCTGGTAATAAAATTAGTGCGGTTAAAGTGATCCAAATTTACATCTTTGAGTTTAGTTAAATTGTTTTTTTTTTCTAACTAGTATGTAAAGTACTAGATATATAGTTTATGTAAAAATTTGATAACTTTTAACAATTTATGTTTATTTAATGACAAATAGTAATAATTTTTAGATGATGATACATTTATAGTATTTATAAGTCAATTGTAAATATAATGATCGCGACCGTTACGTTATTCTGTCATTTTTCACAATTCCGGTTACATTATGATATCCATTTTGTTACCCATGTTGGTAGGCTTGTCCTTGATTGTGGCCATTAGGTCTTCTCCACTTATGACACAAAACATATCTACTAACCTTAACATCACTTCTTGTCCACGTGCTTGCTGGAAATAATACTCTCTCTATTCTTCTATTCTTTAATAACTGTCATTTTTCTATGGATTCTTACTGTTCATAATATTTGTCATTTTATTTTTTTTGAAGTATATATTTTGTGCAAATAATAAAAAAAAATTATGCATCAACCCAATTTGATGACGGTGTAATAATTTGAGTGAAAATTAGAAAAAAAATGAAACAATGTAGAATAAAATAAGATCAAAGATCATTGTTTTCAATTTTCTACTATTCTAAAACGTTTATTATTAAAGGACAGAGGGAGTACATTCCTACCTACAAGGTTATCATACTATCTCCTGACTAATACCTAAACTCTAATGTTATCCATACTTTCTCTTTATTATTTTCCTTTATTTTGTTCTTTTTCCCTCTATTGATTGATTTTCTTAAGGCAAATTTATATATAACATATATACTAGATATTTGTATTCAATTTTTGTATTAATTAAGTATATCTACATTAATTTTCTACTTAGTACTTTCTATATATTTATCGTGCATATACTTTAAATACGCACATTTACGAATAAAATATAACAAATAAGAAAGAACCACTATCAAATTGATAATAAATCTACTGAACACCCAATCACCTTTTGCTTAGTTCAAATCCAGCTAGGTGTTTCTTTAATTGATTGAAATGCTTCTTTACCACCGGTGTGTGTATAAACAAGCCAATTCACTTCTTTTTTATAAGAGAGAAAAAAATAAATAAGATATATACGCTAAGACTTATCTTATAAAAGAAGAATCAAAAATTTTTTTTAGAAGATTTAGCTGAACACAAAAAAAAAAAAATAATAATAAAAAATGAAGCTCATAAAATCAAATTAATTTGACTATAAATTATCGAGTTAGCTTCTCTGTAGATATAAATCGCTTACATTTCTCATTTTTATTGAATAATAATCTATACTATATAAAAAGCACGAAGAGGCTTATTTCTTTAAATTACTATTATACCCTTTAATTATTAAAAAATTTTAAGGGTGTAATAGACTTTTAATTTTTATAAAATTACCTACAATATATCTATTATTCAACCACTTATTTAATTAATTAACCTAGCTATTATTAAAATTGAATAAATCTATTACTCAATCACTTATTTAATTAATTAATCTACTTATTAAATCTATTGATTATTTAATTAATTAACCTACCTATTAAACCCTAAACTACAAAGCATCGCCAACAAAATTACAAAACTAATAACTCCACTCTTCTATAATTATTCAATTCAAATTCACTCTTCTTTCTGTTTTATCAATTTTTTTTTCCGTTTTCAAGATTACCTACAATATATCTATTATTCAACCACTTATTTAATTAATTAACCTACCTATTATTAAAATTGAATAAATCTATTACTCAATCACGTATTTATTCAGTTCAGATTCACTCTTCTTTCCGTTTTATCAATTGTTTTTCCATTTGCAAGATTAGAGTAAGTTAGTGTTTTTTCTCCACTGATCAAAGGAGAAAAGCCCAGAACGGGACTTCATCTGATTAATCAATCAATGTTTCCCTACCTAAGAAAAAATACAGAAGGGAAATGAACGTGACCAACAGCTACCAGGTATTTTCAATATCTAATCGTCAGTCAAATATACTTAAATTTATCCTATGGCTAAATGCACAAATTAATGTGTACAGAGCAAGACAGGGTCGAACCACAGAGATTGAAGGAATGAATTGCTAGTGAGTATGTATGACAAGGCAATACGCAACAGATCTAACCAAAGTAACAGTAAAGGGGGGGTTTTATGTTGATTAATAAATTAATCAACGCAGAGTATGGGAGCTAACAAAACAGAATTGGAAAGTACTTATCTAGGGCACGAAAGTAAATCGTAATCCAGGGCAAGAGATGTAAATTGTAACTCAGACCAAGAGATGTAAACAGATCGAATGCAAGAAAAGTAATGAAAAAGATATTAATCAAATAGGACGAGATCTTAGCGAAAGGTGCTCCCTTGGGTTATTTTCTAGGTCGGCTAGTCATTGGTGCAGAGGTTTTCCAGACTCATGTGCAGATCTGCTATAGGGACCGTGTTTCCACACCGCATCCCCTGCTTACCTTCGTAGATAAAAGTCACCCCCCGTTTCCACATATGAGGTGACCTTGACGTTCAACCATCCTCCCAGCTACCTCCCTTGTCATCAGAAGGTAGCCTTGACCCTCCGGCCTGTCACGGGCTCGAAGTAGGGAGGCTAAATTCAGAACGCCCATGAAGGAGAGGTAAGACAGATCTAGGGCGCGATAGCTCAGCTTGTCAGACTCTTATCGCATACCCTAGATAACTATTTACCCCTAGGTGAGGCCTCTCGCGCTGCCTCCCCTAGGTGTCTGCTCAAACTCCAGGGCTTCGCGTCAGTTATAACCCTGGAATATGACGTTACTCATGCAGAAATACTAAAAGATGATCAAGCTCTTAACATTTCTAGACAAGCATGTAATTAAATCGGTAAATAGTTATGTGTCACAAGAGAATATGTTAAGCATGCATTAGACCTCTTAGCCGAACTCTATAACCCGTGGAACACCCTTCACCAAGAAAGGGGTATTTAGCTACTCATGCTATAATATAAACGGTAGGTAGATAGAATCATACAATGATAAACTAAAGAAAGTAGAAGGGGAGTAGAGTAAACCGATAGATTAATTAAATAATCGAAGAGGAAAGTTGTTGACAATGGCTGCTCTTGATCGAGAAGAGGAGATGATCCCCAGAAAACAAATGCTGAAACAAATGTAAGAAATTATCCTTGGAACAGCCGTCCTTACAAAAACCCTAAAACTATGCTTATATAGCCTAAACTAGCTAGGAGACAAAAACAGCTAAGGGCAATGAGGGCGTGACAGCACATGTCCTTGCAAAAGGAATATTCTGGGATTCCTGACACCCCTGATGCCTTCTGGAAATGCATGGGATTCCGTGCGGATCTCAGAAGATGCTTTCTTTGGAAGAGGGCTCAGAATTGTCGAGACCTTGAGACAACGCACTGGTCTGGTTCGCGTCGAGGTCTTGACGACATTCTTTCTTCTAGGCCTGGAAAATGGAAGTCCTCAGAAATGCTATAAAATCGCTTCTTCTCGTCATTTTCCCTCCTTTGATGCTAATCTGCAAATAAGATTGAAATGAGGGTCAAATAGCGACATCGAGCCCCCGAAAGGGCTAGAAAGGAGGGTAAAATCGAGAGTATGAAACGTGCTATCAAACATCCCCACATTGCCCCTATGCTCGCCCTCGAGCATAAACAAAATTGGAAAGTCACCTCATTCCTAAACATACATAATCAACTCCCAACACCTAGAATTGGCACGCCATCCTACAAGCTACACCCAACCAGAACAAATCCAGACCTAGAAAAGCACCTACATCCGGCTGATAGAATAACGACCCTATCAACCAGACTTTTCCATATCTAGCCTATTCACCAGCAGTCCTCACAAAGTTATGTATTTGCACTCATACTCAGAATAAAATATGTGTTTAGGCTACCACTTATGAATGCAAATAACACAACACAGGCATGGTTTGCACGTCAATCCGAGTACTGTAGAACACATGCATGGGTAATCAACAATCGGAAAAGCATCGCATCAGCAAGAAGAAAGAAACGGGATCGAAAGAGCTAGAAAGGTGGAAGAGAGAAGTAGGAGATGAACAGAAGGGAAATGAGGGGAGAAAAGAAGGAAAGAAAAGAAAGAACCAGGCAAAACCTGGTTGGATCCCTTGGCTGAGAAAAGCGAAGTGGCGAGGCAGCTTTCATCGAGGGCACGAGATGATTCGGGGGCTAGACAAAGGTCTTCTTTCGGGGGCAGGAAAGTCTTCTTATTGAGGCTTCGGATGCGGATGCTTTTACTTGGACGTTCGGAGCCCTTCTCCTCTTATTTTGAAATTTAAATGTTTTTTTTTCGAGTAAAGGAGATGGCACGAGATGATTCTACTAGGGCGCGAAACTTTTGATCTTCCGCTCAGCGCTCGCCCTTGATCTGCTTCCAGCATCGATGGTGACTTCTTTTTCGCTTCCCCACACTTGAATGTTTCTGGGGCTCGAATTGTATGAATGGTCTAGGGCTCAAAACTCTTTCGAGCTTTTGCTTTTCTTGCCCTAGATTCCTGCTTTCTGCTCTGAAGTCTTTTATTTTTGTTTTCCTTCCCTACACTTGGGCTTGTCTGCGCACTTTAGGTATCTAGCCCTCGATGTTGCCCTCAATAATCGCTACCTCACCTGCCAAGGAAAAGGATCAAGAAAAGGCGAATGGTTATGAGAGAGTATGAAAAGAAGGGGAATGTCGGGGGCTTGAAAAGAAAAGAGAGAGGGGGGGGGGGGGGGGGGGAGGGGAAGAGAAAGAAAGAGACATTGATGCGAAGTTTTTTGTCATTTCTAAGCTTTCCAATGTCCTAACAGTGACTATACCCAGGGATATCATGCAAACCTAGACTGTGCCTAGCTAAGCATTTTTTCTCAAAAATAAAAGGGCATGAAGATCAAATATGCTCACGGGATCAAATTATGACTACTGGTGTCGTGGCCTAGATATGGATATAAGGGCTAGCAGGTCTAAAAATGCATGTTCAGGCGTAGGTGTTATGGATGTCGTGCTTCTTCTATGCATCGAAAGTTGAAAAACGCATGCCAAAAATGAGGGTTTGAAAACTGATAGTGGGAAAATTTTCCTAGCAAGGCTAAAAATAAAATCCGAAGATCATGCAATCATGCAGCAAACGTGAAAATAAGCATGCAATCACACAAGCAAAACGCATAAATAATTCCCTCCCCACACTTAGGCAGCGCATTGTCCTCAATGCGAGGAGAGTATAAGAAGGAGTTCAAGAAATATAAGTACAGTACAAAGTAAAAATAGTAAAATTGTTTAGTGCCCCTTTCGGGGGCTGGAGAGGTGAAAATGTTCGGGGGTGGGTTACTGGGGCGGCAAATTTCTGCGGGCAACTTCAGCCGTCAAAGCCTGAAGTTCCCGCAGGATAAGCTGGAGAAGTCTCGTCTGGGTCGGGTCATAGACGATGAGAGGAGTCGGGGGTTGGCTTCCTGATGCCGCATTCTGGCTTTGTCGGGCTGCTTCCGTTTGGGGCACTTGTTTTTCGGAGGCTGGAGGAATGGCATTGGAGCGGGGGTCCGAAAGATCTGGATAGTCAAAGATGCCACCATTCTTGGTCCCGAAAACCTTCTCCGCTGCTGGGGCACAACCTGGGTAAAAACTCAATACACCACGTGAGAGACATAAATGACCCATGACATCCAAGGTTCGGATATCCAAATCCTTGAATGCCAGGGGCTCAGAAAGGTTACTAGTAGCCAGGTCAATGTTACGCATCTTCACAGCAAACAGAGAGATAAGGGATCCAAAAATAGGCCCACAACCACCATTTAATACATGCAAAACGCCCGAAGCTACCCAAAAACCTAGATTGACCCTACGTTTGTGTTTCATGCAACATAAAAAGAAAAGTTCCTGCACAGATATCTATCCCGAGGAACCAAATTTTGCTGAAAAGGTGAGGGCTAGATACCGGTGTAGGATACGCAATGCAGGGTCAACTATTTCATGGGCTTTACTACCCTTAGGATCATACTTAACAGTATGCTTATTGGTTAGCTCACGAAAAGCAGCAGTGGCATCAAAAATAGTAGGGATAACAGTTAAGGCATTCTTGTACAAAGGGGTGTGCAGTTCATCCTTAGTGACAAATCCTAACCAGCAATTAAATTCACCCAGTGTCAGATGCTCCCATTTGGTTGCTAGCCTAAAATTGATCAAACCAGGGGTAGAGGAATTTGGACCGACCTTGCCCTTGGGCCTAAAAGTGCCATCCACCCAAAAAGTAGTGAAAAACTCGAGGGAAAGCTCAACAAAGGTCGGGTGCTCCAAATAGAACAGAGACTCCCAACCAATGTTGGCCACATACTCCCTGATCTTGGACTCAATGCCCATCTTAGCAAGAAAATCAAAATCCAGGCACGCACATGAGCTAACGCCCTTGGAATTCAGCAAAGTTAACTTGTCAAGAGAAGGTTTATCATTAAAGACAATCCATTCATGGGGTGAGAAAAGGTCAGAAGTCACCTGTTGCGAGCTGGATCTGGGGATGGATGAAGGCGCTGGGGTCTCGACCTCGACATCCTCATCTGTTTCGGGGGCCCGAAGCTTTTTGGAACTCGAGGGCTTGCCGGCACTGGTGGCTGACAGTTTCCTCTTGAGACTAACTGGTGTACCAACTACAGCTGGCTTCTCTGGCTTGGCTTCAGCTTTGGACTTCCCTTTCTTAGCCGCTGATCTTACCGCGGCTGCTTTCTGGGCCTCGAGATCTTCCTCCTCTTCGTCTCCCTCAACTTCTCCACTTTCTCCCGTTCCCTCCTCCATGACCTCATCCTCCTGGCCAATACCCATATCTGCTTGGTCTTCAATGACCTCGGCTTCTTCGTCAGAGACTAGGATGTCCTTGAGGACCTCCTCCACCGTTAAGGCAGGCTGAGGAGCTAGGAAACGATCGACGACCGCGTCAAGGGGTGACTGCTTGGCTGATGTAGAGGGCTTTTTGGATTTGGACTTGGCCATGGACGATCCAGGGGGGAGCTTCACCATACGGCCACCTCTAGTGGTCGTCATGGTCGGAGGAATGGAGCTTGTGACTTCTATATCGTCCTCCACCGGGGTGAACTCTCTGATCTGCTCCACGGTTGTGGGTGAGACCGTCGTAGGAGAGGGAATGGGACGTGGCTTGACAGACGGTGGTGTGACTGTTTTGTATGAAGTCGAGTTTGGTGTAGCTGACTGGGATCTAGATATGGAAGGAACGGGGCTGGAAGTGTCCACCGGTTTAGGTCCAGCAGCGTTCTTGCGGGCAGGCTTTTTAGTTTTAGGTGCCATTGATGGTGAGGGAAGAAAGGCAGTATTGGGGATGGAGATGGTGGTGGAGAGAGGATAGGGTTGCGTGTTTGGTGAGGGAGAGAGGTGAAAGTGATAGGTTTGAAAGTGATATGAGTGAAAATAGTGCGTGTGGGAGCATGGGAGAGAGAGTGGAAATCATAGCTGGCAATAAATACCGCAGCTTTTGTATTGATGAGGCCTGCCTTTACTGCGCTTGTCAGGCCACGTGGCGTCCTGGGCGTGGAGCACGACGGCCCATGCGTATCTCAACTGCCTAAAAAGGAGAAAAACTTTTAAATTTCAAAAAGGGAGTCGGTTGATATAAGATATGGACAAAAAGAGATAATAAAGGTGAGTTAATGCTAAATAAAAGGAATAAAATCATAGGTGAAAGGGATACTATATGCAATTAACAAAATCTGGGAATAAAATCAAATAAAATCAGAGAATCCAAAAAGGTGGAAAGAAGATAAGGGAGAGAGAAATGATTCAGACGGCATATCAAATGCCTCCAGCATGGTCCATTTACTCGTCGGGACCTCGACGTGCTTTGATACTCTAGGTCTGGACAGGTGGGACATCCACCATAGCCTCCTCAACAACCGAGAGCTGGAAACCTTCATAAAAGGGCTTCAGTCTCTGTCCACTGACCTTGAAGATGATTCCTGTGATAGGGTTCTGAATTTCAACTGCTCCATGGGTGTATATTGTCGTGACCACGAAAGGTCCTGACCATTTGGATTTCAGCTTCCCAGCAAAGAGTCGCAGGCGTGAGTTGTACAACAAGACTTGTTGTCCGACTGAGAACGTTTTGGGACGAAGGTGCCGGTCGTGATAAGCTTTTGTCTTGCCCTTATAGAGCAGGGCATTCTCGTAAGCATCATCCCTCAATTCCTCTAGCTCTTGAATTTGCAAACGCCTATGTTGGTCAGCGAGGCCTAGATCTGTGTTCACTTTTCTGATTGCCCAAAAAGCCTTGTGCTCTATCTCCACTGGGAGATGGCATGGCTTCCCATAAATAAGTCTGTAAGGGGTCATTCCTATCGGGGTCTTGAAAGCTGTACGATAGGCCCAGAGAGCATCACCCAGTTTCAAACTCAAATCCTTTCTGGACTGGTTAACGGTCTTCTCAAGAATGGATTTGATCTCACGGTTCGAGACCTCGGCTTGACCATTAGTCTGAGGGTGATAAGCAGTGGAGGTTCTATGATGGACTCCATACTTTGTCAAAAGAGAGGACACCACACTGTTGCAAAAGTGGGTACCCTTATCGCTGATCAGCGCTCTAGGTGTACCGAAGCGGTTGAAGATGTTGGTGCAGAAAAAATTCACGACCACTTTGGAATCGTCCGTTAGAGTAGCCTTGGCCTCGACCCATTTAGAGACATAATCGACGGCCAGAAGGATGTAGATGTTGCCAAAGGAATTAGGAAAAGGGCCCATAAAGTCTATACCCCAGATATCAAAGATCTCGCAAGCGATAATGTTTGTCAAGGGCATCTGATTCCTGGCCCTGATATTTCCAGTGGCCTAACATCGGGGGCACGAAGCGCAAAACATGTAACTATCCTTGAAAATGGTGGGCCAGTACAGACCAGCTTCCAGAACCTTCAGGGCAGTTTTCTTGGCCGCGAAATGGCCTCTTTCTGAATGACAGAATTTAAGGATCGAGGGCACCTCATCCATGGTTACACATCTACGAATGAGCTTATCCGAACAGTGCTTCCATAGGTAGGGACTGTCCCATATGTAGTATTTTGCTTGTCTTCTGATTCTATTGCATTTGGAGGGAGTGGCATCAACTGGGTAAGTGCCTGTAGCACAAAAGTTTACAATATCGGAAAACCATGGGGAATAAACAGCTTGGGCTAGACATAATTGCTCGTCTGGAAAAGTATCCCGGATTGGCTTAAGCGAATTATCTTCTTGGGCTGGAAGTCTACTCAAGTGATCTGCCACAAGGTTTTCTTTTCCGGCCTTATCTTTGATAGCTATATTGAATTCTTGTAGGAGCAAGATCCAATGAATAAGCCGAGGTTTGGCATCAGTTTTGGTCAACAAACACCGAAGGGCAGAATGGTCAGAGTAGACAAGGACATGGGTTCCTAGCAGATATTGTCTGAACTTGTCTAAGGCATAGACTACGGCCAGAAGTTCTTTCTCTGTGGTAGTGTAGTTCTGCTGGGACGGGTCTAGCAGCTTGGAAGCATAATAGATGACATGGGTCTCTTTATCCTTCTTCTGACCCAAAACGGCGCCTAGGGCCTGATTATTGGCATCACACATGACCTCGAAAGGTAGTGTCCAGTCGGGGGCTCGAATAATCGGGGCCGAGATAAGTTTGTTCTTGAGAAGTTCAAAAGCGATTTTGCAGGCCTCGCTAAAATCAAAGGACACGTCCTTATGGAGCAAGTGACACATGGGTTGGGCAATCTTGGAAAAATCCTTAATGAACTTTCGGTAGAAACCGGCATGGCCTAGAAAAGATCTCACGTCACGGACACAAGATGGGTAGGGCAGGGATTCTATTACTTCTATCTTGGCTCTATAAAATTCAGGACAAGATTCGTCTCAATGCAGCGCTCTAGGCACCTTTTCAGATTGTTCATGCATTCTTCAAAAGAATTTCCATAGACGGTGAAGTCGTCCATGAAGACTTCGATCCCATCTTCTACTAGTTCAGAGAAAATGCTGACCATACAACGTTGGAAAGTGGCAGGGGCGTTGCACAGACCGAAGGGCATGCGTCTATACGCAAAGGTCCCGAAAGGGCAGGTAAAGGTGGTATTTTCCTGGTCTTCAGGAGCAACTGGGATCTGATGGAATCCAGAGTAACCGTCTAGACAGCAATAATGGGTTTTATCGGCGAGGCATTCTAGCATCTGATCGATGAAGGGCAGGGGAAAATGATCTTTCCTGGTAGCGGAATTTAGCCGACGGTAGTCAATACACACTCTCCACCCATTCTGGATTCGGGTAGGAATGGATTCGCCATCTTGACCGATGGTGATGGTTATGCCTGTCTTCTTGGGCACGACCTGGATAGGGTTGACCCAAGGGCTATCTGAGATGGGGTAGATAACTCCCGTATCTAATAACTTGAGAATCTCTTTCTTCACCACGTCCATCATGGGCGGATTAAGTCGTCTCTGGGGCTGGCGTATGGTCTTGCTTGCGTCCTCTAGGTGGATGTGATGAGTGCATAATGCTGGAGACAAGCCTTTAATGTCCGCTATGGTCCATCCTATGGCTTGTCTGAAGTTCCTTAGCAAGGAAATGAGTTTGGACTCCTCGAGGTCTTCGAGCTTGTTGGAGATAATGACAGGTAGAGAGTTATCGGGGCCTAGATAAGCATATTTCAAATGGGTAAGCAGTGGCTTCAGATCTAGGGCTGGAGCCTGATCAATAGAAGGAAATAACTTAGCATGGCCTGGATATTCGGGAGACTGATTCAGAGACTCATACTGAGCAACAACGCATTCTTCAAGGTTAGCGACGACAGAGTGTAATTCAGATGGAATGGAAAGTGTCGAGGCCATGACATCTAGAAGGGCTGGCGTCAGACTCCTGTCAAGGGCAAATTGCAAGGGGTCAGTAGAATATATGTCATCTATCTCCCCTATAATGGGATCAACAATATCAACATAATTCACACTAGAAAATTCAGAGGGGTATCGCATGGCTTCTAGCATATTGAATTTGATGATCTCTCCATCAAATTCGAGGGAAATGGTGGCATCATGAACATCAATCTTGGCTCGGGCTATGGCCAGAAATAGGCGGCCTAGAAGAACATCTGTGGATTTGGTGGAGTCTTCGTTCTCCATTGAAATCACATAAAAATCTGCAGGGAACAAGAATTCTCCTACTTGGACCAAGACATCCTTGATTATCCCCTCGGGGTAGATGATAGAGCGGTCAGCAAGTTGGATGGCGAGGTTTGTAGGCACGAGAGGCTCGAGGCCTAAACTATGGTAGATTATCAAGGGCATGACATTGATTCCTGCTCCGAGGTCACACATGGCTTTGCCAATATCAACTGTTCCGATTCGTCAAGGGATTATGAACATGCCTTGATCTTTGCATTTCGAAGGGATCCGACGCTGGATATGTGTAGACGCGTTGGCCCCTACGCTGATCTTGTTAACTTCGGCGAACTTGTTTTTGTTCGTGCATAATTGCTTCAAGAACTTGGCATAGCGAGGGACATTTTTCACGGCCTGGAGAAGAGGGATGTTGACAACCACTTTACTGAACATTTCAAAGATATCGCGATCCTCCTTATCTTTCTTGGCCTTGACCAATCTGTGAGGGAACGGGGGCTCGAGAATCTTATGAATGTACTCTTGAGTAAATTCTGGTGGGTTGGGGTCATTCTGTGGTGAACCTCTGGGGGAGCGGATTCTGTCTTCTTTAACTTCCATGAATCTAGGGACCTTGGGGAGCTTTGTTATAGGTTTAGGCCGGATTTCGGCCTCTGGAGAATTTTCAATATCTTGGGCTGGAAGCTCTGGTGGTTTCAAAGTTGTTCCACTATGCAAGGTTAAAGCGCAGACATTGTGCTTGGGATTTATTTCTGTCTAGGGTGGTAGTCTGCCATGATTAGTCAACTCTTGCAATTTGGCCGTCAGGGCACTCATTTGCTTCTTAAGTTCATCTGTTTCTTTCTGCTGCTCGGGATTCTTAGGCATTTCAGCAGTCGGGGGCTGGACAAAAGTCTGGTCTGGAGGATGGACGAAGGTCTGATCCTGAGGAGGTTGGCGTTGATACTGGTTCTGATGAAATGTGGGTCGAGGTCTGAAATTTGGCATATTAGGAGGGGGATTTCCATATGGGTTCTGATGCTGTTGATGGCTAGGGCCCGAAAGCTGAGTGTTAGGGACCCATCCTGGATTTGGTTGTTTCCAGCCTTGATTGTAAGTCTGAGCGTAAGAGACTGGAATAAATTGGCCCGCAGCATTCACTTGTATTTCCTCCAGAATATGAGGACATGCATCAGTGGGGTGATCCACGAAATTGCATATCTGGCAGGCCTTGACAGGTGCGGGTTGTGCAGTTATGAAGTTTTGGAACATTCCTGTGAGAGAAGATATCTGGTTCTGAAGGGCAGCTACTTGGGTATCCTGGCCTGGATTGTTGGCAAGGTCGTCAGAGGTGTTCTTGGCCATGAGCTCTATTGTTGCTCGCGCGGCTCTCGGAGTTAGAGCAGTCAAGGATCCATTGGCAGCTGCGTTAAGCAACGCCTTATCCTGAGCCTTGAGGCCTTCACAAAAATATTGAACCAGAGCGTGCTCGGTAAGATTGTGGGCTGGGCAACTCGATTGCATCTTCTGGAATCTCTCATAGTACTGGGCTAGAGTCTCTTCTTTCTTCTGAACAATGGAGACGAGTTGCTTGCGCGTGGTATTGGAGATAGAAGTCGGGTAATACTTCTCAGTGAAGATTTTTGACATGTCCGCCCAAGAACGAATAGATCTTGCGGGAAGGTCGTAATACCAATCTAGGGCATCATCTTTGAGGGACCACTGGAATGCGCGAAGTTTGGCCTGCTCAATACTAACGTTGGCGGGTTTCATGGCCTCGCAAATAGAGTGGAGCTGTTGAAGATGGCGAAGGGCATTTTCCTTGGCTACCCCTCGAAAAGTAGGCAGATGATGAAGTACGGCGGACTTCAGAGTCCATTCATTAGGAACATTGGACCAGTCAATGCAGCTACTGGCCATATCGGGGGTTGCATGGAAATTGTCGATGGTTTGTTGGTCTGGGAGTGGTGGTGGATCTTCGTGGTTCTCATGGTTGTTACGGTTGTCATTGTTGGCTAGGTCATCCATTGCTGGAAAATGAAAGTGGTCTGGTATGGGGTTTTCGGGATCACGATGGAGAAAGGTCAGGTCTACGAAAAGCTGATGTTCCTGGTCAGCCAGATTAGAAGGGGATCCGTCGAGGGCAGGATATGGGATCACTCTACGATGGGCAGATATTCCTTGAGCTTGCCTACGAAGTCCTCTTTCCGTTCTGGTCAATTCGAGGTCTAGAGGGAGTAGATCGGGGGCAGATCTCCTGGTCATACAAGAAAAACAAAACAAAATCAGTACCGTTCAATCCCCGGCAACGGCGCCAAAATTTGATCGTCAGTCAAATATACTTAAATTTATCCTGATGGCTAAATGCACAAATTAATGGGTACAGAGCAAGACAGGGTCGAACCACAGAGATTGAAGGAATGAATTGCTAGTGAGTATGTATGACAAGGCAATACGCAACAGATCTAACCAAAGTAACAGTAAAGGGGGGGTTTTATGTTGATTAATAAATTAATCAACGCAGAGTATGGGAGCTAACAAACCAGAATTGGAAAGTACTTATCTAGGGCACGAAAGTAAATCTTAATCCAGGGCAAGAGATGTAAATTGTAACTCAGACCAAGAGATGTAAACAGATCGAATGCAAGAAAAGTAATGAAAAGGATATTAATCAAATAGGACGAGATCTTAGCGAAAGGTACTCCCTTGGGTTGTTTTCTAGGTCGGCTAGTCATCGGTGCAGAGGTTTTCCAGAATCATGTGCAGATCTGCTATAGGGACCGCGTTTCCACACCGCATCCCCTGCTTACCTTCGTAGATAAAAGTCACCCCCCGTTTCCACATATGAGGTGACCTTGACGTTCAACCATCCTCCCAGCTACCTCCCTTGTCATCAGAAGGTAGCCTTGACCGTCCGGCCTGTCACGAGCTCAAAGTAGGGAGGCTAAATTCAGAACGCCCATGAAGGAGAGGTAAGACAGATCTAGGGCGCGATAGCTCAGCTTGTCAGACTCGTATCGCATACCCTAGATAACTATTTACCCCTAGGTGAGGCCTCTCGCGCTGCCTCCCCTAGGTGTCTGCTCAAACTCCAGGGCTTCGCGTCAGTTATAACCCTGGAATATGACGTTACTCATGCAGAAATACTAAAAGATGATCAAGCTCTTAACATTTCTAGACAAGCATGTAATTAAATCGGTAAATAGTTATGTGTCACAAGAGAATATGTTAAGCATGCATTAGACCTCTTAGCCGAACTCTACAACCCGTGGAACACCCTTCACCAAGAAAGGGGTATTTAGCTACTCATGCTATAATATAAATTGTAGGTAGATAAAATCATACAATGATAAACTAAACAAAGTAGAAGGGGAGTAGAGTAAACCGATAGATTAATTAAATAATCGAAGAGGAAAGTTGTTGACAATGGCTGCTCCTGATCGAGAAGAGGAGATGATCCCCAGAAAACAAATGCTGAAACTAATGTAAGAAATTATCCTTGGAACAACCGTCCTTACAAAAACCCTAAAACTATGCTTATATAGCCTAAACTAGCTAGGAGACAAAAACAGCTAAGGGCAATGAGGGCGTGACAGCACATGTCCTTGCAAAAGGAATATTTTGGGATTCCTGACACGCCTGATGCCTTCTGGAAACGCATGGGATTCCATGCAGATCTCAGAAGATGCTTTCTTTGGAAGAGGGCTCAGAATTGTCAAGACCTTGAGACAGCGCACTGGTCTGGTTCGCGTTGAGGTCTTGACGACATTCTTTCTTCTAGGCCTGGAAAATGGAAGTCCTCAGAAATGCTCTAAAATCGCTTCTTATCGTCCTTTTCCCTCCTTTGATGCTAATCTGCAAATAAGATTGAAATGAGGGTCAAATAGCGACATCGAGCCCCCGAAAGGGCTAGAAAGGAGGGTAAAACCGAGAGTATGAAACGTGCTATCAATATCACTGCATTAATTATCGGTGGGACGAGAATATAATTAGAGTCGGAGAGAGTTACAAGATAGATTCAGTTTGTAATTTAAATTAAATATTTAAAACTACATTAATTTGTGGATCCAGCTTTGGCCCAATAACAAAACAACGAAAAAAGTATCAAAACATCTGACCCAGCCCATAGAATTAAAAAAACTTTAGCTTGATTAAGTAAGTTAGTTTTATAAATTACTTAAAAAAACAACCACTAATAAATTTTTCTTTAAAGATTAAAACTCAATAAAAAATTAAGTTTAATATTTAATTAAAAATTTGTGTTGCGTATTTTTGTCGATTTATTTCCTTTATGTATTTTCGCGCTATTTCAACTTTTTCCTTTTAGCACAATAGATCCATGTTGTATTTATTTAGTTCGATTCATATATGTATATTTATACAATTTCATACACTATTTAATAAATTACTTAAATTACCACTTACTTGCAAATTCATGTTTTAAATTTATTTCAATTGTAGGAAAATGTCTACAAACAAAAGAAAAGCGACCAATGGTTTGATGGTGCCATATGTTAAAAGAAGAGAACGAAATAGGTTGCTTAAAGCTCAATCATTTCTTTATGAATATCAAGATATGTGATTATTTAATATTTTAAAATTAATAATTTGATTCAATGTTTGATTTGATGGTGTCAAATGTTAAAAGAAGAGAGCGAAATTGGTTGCTTAAAGCTTATGTGAATAATTAATAATTTGATTCAATGTTTAAAATTATTTGGAGTGCCTAATACTAGACTATATAATAAATCTTTTATTTGTTTTAATATGTAGGGCACATAGAAGTTGAACCATCAATTTCACCTCTACATACGTTAAAGGATGTTCCCAGTGGTAACTATTGTGGTGCAATATGGAGAGAGCCATAGAATTAAATATTATTTTAGTTGTTATGATCCTCTCCAATACCCACTTTGATGTCCTAAAGGAGAAGTTGGTTGGCATCAGAATATTTTTAAATAATGCAGAAGGTCTTCCAATACTAATACAAAAACTACAGAAGACTTTTCAACTATTCTGACATTTAGACCGTTTAAATGCTGGAGGCATCACGAGGGGCATGGAATTATTCCGTCAATGGGTGGATCAATGCCAGCTTTAGGACGTAGTTTTAGAGGGTAGACGGTTCACATTGTCCAATTCAGTAAGTCGTAGCCGTATTGATGGGATGTTGGTGCAAGCTGCTTGGTTGCCTCACATTCGCGACAGCAAGCTCACAGCTATGGGGAAAAATGGATCTGATCATGCCCCCTTGAAGCTCGGTAAGGATCGCCTTGATTGGGGCCCGAAACCATTTAGAGACATAGCAGCGTGGTGGGAGGTGAAGGGGTTCAAGGATCTTGTCAAGAATTGGTGGATAGAGGCAGGCAATGAATACTCGGGGGAATTCCGGGTGATAAAGAAGATGAAATACTTAAAAAAGAAAATTCAAGTATGGAATAGAGAGGTGTTTGGCCATGTAGAGATACGCCTGAAAGGATTACAGGATCGTTTGGAGGCTCTTGAGAGGGTAGCTGACGAAAGGGACCTCACGCAACAAGAACAGAATGAGAGGGCCTCCGTTACAGAGGAAGTGTGGGAACAACAACGTTGTGTTGATAATTTTTGGTTGCAAAAAAGTAGGGTGAGATGGAACACCAAAGGGGACAGAAATTCGAAATACTTTCATGCTGCAGCGAAGAATACTAGGGCAAAAACTAATATAAGGAGGATTGTAGACGATGGGCTGATCAGGACTGACCCAAACGACATCAAAGCGGTTGCCTGGAATTTTTATTCTAATTTCTTTAAGTCATTCGAGTGGGACAGGCCTTCAATTCTGGAATTGGGTTTTAAACGGCTCACAGCAACAGAAGCGGCTAGACTGGAGAGGGATGTGTCGGCATCTGAGATTCTGGAGGCAATTCGGTCATGTGATGGCATGAAGACTCCTAGACCTGATGGGTTCTCAATGCGGTTTATTCAGAATGCATGGGATATAATTGGTGGTGATTTCAGCAACCTTGTCCACAGCTTTTTCAAAACAGGTAAATACCCGAGAGGTGCAAATTCGTCCTTCTTAACCTTAATCCCAAAATCCACAACAACAAAGAGATTTACGGAGTACAGGCCCATTAGTTTGGTTAGCAGCTACTACAAGATAGTATCTAAAATCCTTGCGAAGCGGTGATAGCATGTTTTTATGCATGATTTTCTCTCCATTTTCTCACCCTTTTAAGGCATGATTCTGCTAAATTACCCTTGTTTTCATTACTATTGTAGATCTAGGCCTAAATTCGAGCTTCAAGACCAGAGTCGAGGTCCTGAGCCCAAAGCAGCGTTCAAGGTCCCGAATTGGATTCTCCATTTGGGACCCCGAAGGACGAAGAATGGAATTTCCACGTGTCCTCTTGCTAGAGCTTCCATGTGCCTCCTCTGACACTGTTCTGACGCTCCGCACTGACCACCAAATACCTACCGCTCTGACCATTTCAGCCCTTGAGCCCAATCCAGACCTGCCAAAGCTGGGAAAATCAGACAGCTTTATGCTTTTTCAGCTTTGTGCTTTAGGGAGCATGGATCCATTATAGTAGGCTTTCATTTAATGCATTTTGTCCATAGTTTTAGGCTGAAGATATTTTGTGCTTGGAGCTCTAGTATATAAGGAGCATCCAAGAGTAGTTTAGGACATCTCTCATCACTTAGCCTATTTTAGAAAATCATTAGTTTAGTTTTCTTAGACTTCTCTCTAGTTTCTCTCTCTAGTTCTTGTTAACTCCTCTTCAACCTTGCCGTCGGGCTTCAAACGGATTTTTAGTAACAAAGTCTTCTTCCCTTAATCTATTTACTTACTTGTTATGTTTTCTTTAATTATTATTTGTTCATCTTCAAGCATGAGTAGCTAAATCTTTAATTCTTAGCAAGGGTGATTCAAGGGTTGCAAAGGCAGATTCGAGGCCTTAATGTGCTTAATATATTCTTGCTACCATATTCAATTACTTGTCGTTTTAATTACATCTTCGCATGAAATAATTTGAGGCTTGATCAACTGATTGTTATTTTGTGTGAATGTTGTCATCTTTGTGATGAATACGAAAGGAAAATTGCATGGAACAAGTAGGCATCTGTTTAGTCTTGACTGCGCTGAAGTGGTCTCGAATAGATAGGGTGAGTAATTGATTAGAGCGAGGTCACGAGGCTGACAAACTGAGGGACTTTTAGCTCTAGATCTGTCTTTTCTTAGCTTCATGGGCAGTTTGAGTATGGCCCTCCCGCATTCGTGCCTGGAGGGATGGCAAACTGCCAAGACTACCTCATATGTGGAAACGGGGGGTAGTTTATCTTAAGAGAAAAGTAGGGGATATCCGAGGAATCTGGTCCCTATGTCATTTCTATGATGTCTTGAGTAAAATTTCCTTGTGCTGATGACGATCGGGCCCCCGAATGCAACCCAAGAATGCCTTTGCTAAGAATCCTTCTCTATTTGATTATTTGTGATTATTTGACCTTTGTTTTATTATTTCTGGATTTATTTGCCGATTTGCTTGTTTTATCATTTGGGACCCCGAACGTGACATTCGAGACCCCGAATACTGCTTTCCTAGATAGAAATTGTTAGCTCCCAAATCTATCTTGGCTAACTCGTTTAGCCAAGTAAAACCCCCCCCCCCCCCCCCCCCCCCCCCGATTGTTATTTTTCGTGCCCTTGTCCTGCGACTTCATTCAAGACCTTGAACCAGTCTCTCACAATCCCTGCGTTCGACCCCGACTACCACTGTACACATTATCCCTTGTGCACACACGTTTTCGGGCATTATAAATCTTTATTTGACTGACGATCAAATTGGCGCAGTTGCTGGGGATTGTTTCAAGACTGATTTATTTTTCTTGTTTGTATGACCAGGAGATCTGCACCCGATTTACTGCCCCTTGATCATGAGTTAGGAAGGACAGAAAGAGGCCTTCGACGACTAGCCCAAGGATCGAATTCCAATCCTTGTATTCGGGACCTCGAACGTCTCTTTGCACTCCAGGATAACCCAGACCCCGAAGACTTACCTCCAGTCCATCCAGAAGGACCCAACATGGATAATCATAGCCCCGAAGGGGACAATGTTCCACCAGTCCCCCTAGTAATCCAGACCATCGATGAATTCAATGCTGCCCCCGAGGCCCCAACCAGTTGCATTGTTTGGCCGATGGTCCCGAATGATTGGGAACTCAAATCCGCAACCATGCACCACCTACCCCTCTACCAAGGGCTGGCTAAAGAAAATCCCCACCGTCACCTCCAGCAACTACACTCGATCTGTGATGCTATGAAGCTCCACAACGTTACCGTTGAGCATGCTAAACTACGTGTGATATGATCACGGCCGAGAATCGGAAGAGAAATCCGGCCGAGATGATATGCAACCAAAGGGAGGATCTAGCTCTAGATTTGTACACACAAACAACACAAAAATAGTAGGAAAACACATGGAGACGCAGCGGAAATTGAAAGGATAAATACCCGGATTAGAGAAAGCGTTGGAGACGAGAGGGATGATTGAACAAACGAACGATTGAACTTGGGTTCGGATTGTTGAACGGCTTGAACACGGGCAGATTGTTCAAGAACATAAACACACTCAAATTCGGGTTCATTGCTCACACAAATGGAAGTAATAACAGATTACACATTTAAAGGATTCTTGTTCTTTTTACTTGACTCAAGCCATGGCGATCCAAGACCAAGGCAAGCCCCAAGATGGAGCCCCGGATGAATGAATGAGGAAGGAGTGTTCTCACTTAACATTCATTCATCATCCAAAGCTTCTAACAAAAGAAAGAAAAGAACTATTTATACTAAGTTTACAATGACCCTATGCTATTACAAAAATAACCCTGAAAATAGCCTTGGCAAACAGCATCCGTCCTCACTAAACGCGCCTGGCGGTATGCCGCTACAAGCTGGCGGCATGCCGCTAGCCTCGCACAACGGCTTCCTTGATTGGGTCTGGCGGTATGCCGCCTGGAGCATGATCTTCCTGGCGGCATGCCGCTACACTCGCTCCAAATGGCCGAAAATGCATCTTTTTGTGCTGCATGGGCTTGGCTAACACTCGGGTCTCCTTCCCTTGCTAGGTCAAGGCCGAAAATGTTTAAAAAGGGGTCCGTGATCATATCAAACTCTTTCCCTTCGAAAGGATTCGTCCTCGAATCCTGAAATTAAAATCCGACGTACTCAAAATTTGTCAAAATTTTCTCCAAGAGATATGGTGAATTCTTCCTGCACAAGTAGCAAACATTAGTGTAAAAACACTCCCTCACGTGTTTACACTCGTGTTTAAACTCTCACAGAATTTTACTCACCAATCTCTCAACTTTCTTTTTTTTTTTTTTTTTTTTTTTTAAAGTAGTCAAACATCACATATGTTTGACTAGGTGTGGAAGAAGGAGGAAGAGTGTGGCCGGCTCATTGGGGAGGGAAGAATGAGCATGGGAGACAAGGGTGGGTGGAGACAAGGGTGGGTGGAGACAAGCTTGGGTGGAAGACAACCTTTAGACAAAAGGAGACAAGTGGGAGGGGACATTTGACCAAAACCTAAAGAAAGTGTGAGTGGATATTTGTTTATGTTAGGCATGGGAGACAAGAAGACAAGTGGGAGAATACTTGTCCCTGACAAATTAATAAACAAAGGGGAAACACCACACACATTCATCCAAAGGTAAAAGATGGATCAAATGGACTCATCTCTTGTCTTCCAACCAAGAAGACTCAAGAACACAAGATGAACATATGAAGAACACAAGAACAAAAAATTTGCACACATTCGGCTAGGATGGCCAAAAAATGCACGAAATTTTTCATAAGACACAAAGAAGACACACAACAACATTTGACACTTTGGATTTTTGGTAGTTTCGGACAGAAACTTGACACTTTTCGGAAAAGAAACACAAACTTAACATGAACACACTCAAGAACACGAAGAACACGAGAATGAACCTTGACTGCCTCCGCTGGCGATTCTGTCAAGACCCATTTTCGTGGCCAAAACATGTCATCAAGTGTGACACAACAACAAATACAAACAAGCTGATTTTCGGACGAAAATCAGACACAAGATGAACCAAGAACTGAAACAACTCAAGAACCACAAAAACGAACCTAACTGCCTCGGTCGGCGATTCTGTAGGGCTCGAGTTGTGGCCGAAACAAATCTCAAGTGAAACAATTCAAACAAGCAGACTCAAGAAACGAAAACATCAAGATGATTTTCGGACAGAAAATCAAGATGATTTTTGGACAAAAATCAGGATGATTTTCGGATGAAGAACTCAAGATGATTTTCGGACAAAAATCAACATAATTTTTGGACAGAAAAATCATCTCAAACAACAACAACACAAACAAACAGAGATTTACAAACCTAAGAGCCCAAAAGCTCCGCTACCACTTGATATGATCACGACCGAGAATCGGAAGAGAAATCCGGCCGAGATGATATGCAACCAAAGGGAGGATCTAGCTCTAGATTTGTACACACAAACAACACAAAAACAGTAGGAAAACACATGGAGACGCAGCGGAAATTGAAAGGATAAATAACCCGGATTAGAGAAAGCGTTGGAGACGGGAGGGATGATTGAACAAACGAACGATTGAAACTTGAGTTCGGATTGTTGAACGGCTTGAACACGGGCAGATTGTT